>OY856313.1:20535066-21777080 GCA_963693445.1 Agonopterix heracliana
GGACCTACACTCACACAGATGCACTAGCTCTAGGCGCAGGTCCTACAACCCGTCACCTTATGTACCGCGTGACAGCACGCACACAAAAGAAATGGGTGCTTCACTCATGATTAGACGAGATTACGTCTGGTTCTTCTTTTAAGTCTGTGCCTAATACCAACTTATATTTTCATTGCATTCACCATTAACCACAGAGTACTATACCCACAATTCACCAAGTTTCAGACAGTTGTCTTTAGGAACGTTCAAAAGAAAAATCAACCAATCATACGCCAGTAAGGGTTTACTGGCTACTTGCCATGCATTATTTTATACGAGTAGATCATGGAATACGTTGATGAGTAAGCAAGTCCATGACACCTGAAATCGCCCGCACACCGTCTCCGCTCGCTCCCTTATTTGTAACGTGAAACCCTAATCACCAAAACCAAATCGCTGCATCTCAACACTTCCACCGCCCCGCGTCTCAATGTCACAATTTCATTACCGCCGACGTCGCCGGCATCACGTCGCGTCAACGTCACGTCACCGTCACTGTCAGCTGTCAACTGTCACCTGTCACTTACCTGCCAGCGATCGGAGAGACAGTTTGTTAATTAGACTGTAACGCGTAAACATAATGGGTTGTGAGCTTTTGCTTTTGTGACCTAAAACTGGTTCTGTTTAAAAGTTGCAGATGACATTATGTAGCATGACCATGACGCTACTAGGGGTGGTCAGAAATCTTTACTACAAACTATGTTTTAAAGTATGCACTTTTATCACATTGACGGTTTTAGGATACTCGTAGAATGACGTCATAATATATGTCAAGTGGTGCTGTGAGACTATCGCCCATAAAAACACTAAATTAAGAAACAATTATCGGTTTCACAACACATCGATCAACGGCGATCGAAGATTTGTACACACGGCAAGACATCAAGCTATACAAAACCAGTATAAGCTGGCCTCACGACGTTATACGTTACTCGAGCCTACGCACAGCCAGTTTATTTTGGTTTTTTATAGCTTGATGTGTCGCTGTGTGTACATACAAAAAACACGATTAGTATGGGATGCCGTTTGCCACGTCGTCGATGCGAATGATGCATTCGGCGTTTCATACTATTAGTGTGTTTTTGTATGGACAAACCGTCGATCGCCGTCGATCATGTGTCGTAACCCTTAATCGCCTCCAAATAAGAAAACTTTTGCAGATGTAAATTTATCGGAATACCTTAAGTAGGAATCCAATTAGGAGCTAAAGGTTGATGGGTCACCGTACAATAGAAGGAACCAGGATCTAAGGATTTTTAAACATTTCTTTTCTATCCCTCATTTGTAAAATTAGATGGTTATTTAATTTCTAAATAACCTACTATTTTCATTAAGTAAAAGAAAAGAAGACATCTAATGTCTCCACAATGTTCAAGAAACCGAATGATCTTCCTCGTGCTGTAGTTATACTTATGAACTCTTGCAGAAAAATTAAGTATTTCTAATTACGTCAGTAGTTGAAGCAAGGTTTCTGACACCCCAAAATGATTTAGTCACAAGTCACAACTAGACAGTGAAGTGAAGCTAGTTCGGGGATGACTGCTCTAATCTAGAATATCAGTTGCAGAAATGCTCATTAAAGTTAATCCTCCATCAAATCAAGTGAAATTGATATCATTAGCATCCTTTTAAACTACGAGTCTACACCCATCAAACTGAACAACTTTTATTATTGGAGCAAACCAATCGGAGCAACAAAAAAAACTGCTGTCCCATACTAAACTGCACCCGCTGCCGCTGCCTACACGACTCAAAAATATATGGTACAGCAGATTTGTTTTTTTCCCGATTGGTTTGCTCCCATAGTAAAAGTTGTTCAGTTTGATGGGTAGACTCTTAGTTTAAGAGGATGCTAATGATATCAATTTCACCCTGTAGTTACATTATTATTTGGCAACGCTACTCTAATCCGTATTTGATCAAAGAATATAGAAGGAGTAGGAAAATAAATAGATTGTGTATCAATATTTCAATTTTTTTTTAATTTCAAACGGAAGAAAAGCTATAGGCATATCAAGACTATGTTATGTGTGTTTCATTTTTCTCAATCTGATATCTTTATGCATGTATGCTCACTCATTTATTCAAATATAAAATCGTTTACATTGTCCAAACCACATTGGTCCGTAATGTCTGTAATACATAAATTGTTAACAAGCCACAGCCGTTTATTAAAAGCGTATATAAAATAAAAATATCAGTCAATAGCTAACACGCTGTCTCAGAGATATGATCACACTCAGATCCACAGCTGTTAACAATTTATACTTCTGAAAGTGATTATAATAAATTGTGTCTTTTTTCGCTAAACGTCGCTCCCGCAAACAAGACTTAACTATTTTAGTTTTGATGATAAATTACAGTTTCTGTTAGGTGGCTGAGTTTTCGTTTGAGGAGAGGCGGCAAAGTTTTTGTTTATGCCTTCATATGTAGAGCCTCTGAGAGACATTTCTATTTCTATAAAATACGTACTTATTAAAATCTTCCCCGCTAAGCTAATTCAATTATTTTAATTACACCTCGCACAGCGTCTCAGCCTCGCTGTTCAGCGAGGAAATGTAGCCAGAGACCTGGGCTCTATGTCACAGGGCAACGATTTAACTGATATTTCAACATTTATTTTTTATGTAGGTACATATAAATAGGAATAGCTGACCAACATTTTGATTTACACATTCTAATTGCAAAGACACGACATTAGTTAGTGTAGTAGAGCTTCAAAAAAGGAACATCGGTCATTGGATGGATTACACGTTAAGCAATCCTATATAATGCAATTATAAGGTGATGAGATAGTATAAACATAGTCTGACAGCAAGTTGAATACCTACTCCAAAGGTGTCATCACTTCATCTAGCCTCAATAAGGCATAAACTTAAGGAAACCAAGACCCTTCTATCTCAACATAATCTTTGCCCAATGTTTGTTCTTAGAAGCAATGAGGGGGGAGGGGAGCGGGGGAGGGGAGGGGCGCAGATGCGCGGGCGCAGTCGCCGCTGTGACGAGACATGACAGACATAAATCAATTGTCAAAACCACCATCTCACTAATCTCGTGAGACTAATAGAGCGTGGAGAGAAACTTGTGGACGTGACTTGTTGATTGAAAATGTTAGTACTACGAAGATTGATGACTTGGGAATTCATGTTATATTTGAGTCAATTTTTAGTACTCTACCTTTAAAAATAATCCTTTTATTACTGTGAGTTTTATTTATAAATGTTTTTTTAGAAAAATGAAATGTAGCTTACGTATTCAGCCTCAAAAAGGCGAAAGTTGAAAGAATATATTTTCATCTAGTAGTCCAGAGAGTAGACATCTTGCCTTAATTATTAGTTTAGACATGACTCTCGTGGTGTAGCACGTTTCCAGATAATACTTATTGAGAAAGCTTATTATTAAAAAAGCACTTAGTATTTACTGCAGCAGTAGGTAACCGAAACCACATAAAGGAAAATTTGTTTTGTTAAATTGATGAAAGCCTTTTTTTGTAGTGGACAACCACTCCATCAGCTCTCCTTGTATTGATACGTCAATCAAAAAACCTACCTCGTAGGTTTTATTAAAAATATGTTCCTGTCGTATCCACACTAATCTAACATCATCAAAGGGCGTCGTCAACCGGCGTAGCGTCGCTTAATAAGGCCAAGTGACGTGCCGACAACGAAAAAACTGTCGTTAAAACCTTCTGGTACAATCCACCATATTCTTTACATTAACTTTTATACATCTTTACGTATTAAACTTTAGAGTTCTTTTTCGCTTGGGAAATGTGTGAATAAGTATGGTAGGTTGTACAAGTCGTGGGACCCGATCGATTAGTTCGTATGCAATTAATGTTTCAAGTGATGTCATGTGTTCTGGGGTGTATTGTATGATGGAGATATCATGTTAGGAATTAAGGTCGAAAATTGATTGTTTTTATTAAGTGGGAACTGGTATAATGCTGCGGGGATATTATTATCTAGTTGTTGAGTAAATTTAAACGTTAAACGGTCTAAGTGAAAATTAATGACAACCTGTAGCGAGAGTAACTTTTGTAAGTTTTGAATGCGTTCAAAATTATATTATGATAATTTTAGTTCAATTAATATACCTACAATGGAAGCGTTGCTCAAATCTTATATTATGCATTATAGTACTCTGTGATTATACCTACGTAGGTATACACATACATGAAAATACATTATACATAACAATCAAATCCACTCAATTACTGAACGTCAAGAAAACTCCAAAACTAGATGCGCATTCGTTCTGAAAATTTAGTGGAACCAGATATTCACCCCGTATGAACTTTTAGCTTCTACATTTGTGCTAGCAAAACAATTTTAGAAATTCTACTCTTTCCACATCTAATTACAATCGTTTCTAAGTACAATTACGTACTTGACGCAACATCCAACTAATTTGAACTCTTGCGCATACAGAGAAAATTCTTTGCCTGCTCGCCTCTATAACGTCAACATAAGCTCGATACATGCTGATTGGCTTCAAAAACATTTTTTACTTATAACTTCTACTGATACTGATACTTCTACTGATACTGTACAGGGTGAATTGATATCATTAGCATCCTTATTTAAACTAAGAGTGAACTAAGAGTGAACTGAACAAGTTTAACTATTGGAGCAATCCAATCAGATCAGAGCATAGACGAAATTTTTTTCGCTTACGCTAGTAGACCGAATATCAGTGTAACCGGGTATGAGATAGCGAATTATATGAAGTGACATCTCGGAGTCAGGTGGTTGTCCCATACAATTTATATGAAGTGACATTTTGGAGTCGGATGGCCGAAGTACAAAAAAGTGGATACGTCGATAAGGACAGCAATAAGTAGCGGTCTCCTTTTTTAACTAGAGCGAATTTGCTATGTGCATCTCTTACTAAGTGATATGACAAGACACGTGCTTCCTTCTAATGCCTTCTCTTTCTACGGATCAGAGCAAAAAAAAATCTGCAGTTGCATACATTTGAGTTGATAAGGCATTGTAGTTTAGCATGGAAAAGCAGATTTTTTTTTGCTCCGTTCAGTTTGCTCCAATAATAAAAGTTGTTCAGTTTGATGGGTAGACTCTTAGTTTAAAATGATGCTAATGAAATCAATTTCACCCGACAGTACTTATATGAGATTCATGGTGACGTAATATCCAGTCTTCTTATGTCGAGTCAATGGCATATTACCTATTGATTTGCTGGTTAACCTGTGTAAATATTTTATTTTTCGATATGAAAAATACAGCATTACTCGGGAAGTATCTATTGCTTGTTACTACGGATTATGGGAGAACCACACCAGGATTACAGGATATGTTCGAGCTATTCCACATTGTGCACTTAAATTAGAGCACCTCTTCCACATCCATCTATGTCACCATAAACAAACCATAGCCTACCAATACATCTGTCCGTTCGATAAAACAGTTCCGAGCCATTAGTAGCGCCCTTATTATTAATTATGTGGTTTGAAATTGAAACTAAAACGTCCCGGTCACCTTCCTGTCTGTATCGATGTGTTTACGTACGGTGAACTAACCCGACTATTATAACTGAGCTTTAAGTTATAAGCGAAAGTTAACTTTTAAACTGTGTCTATTTTGGTCTCCATTGTTGTCGTTATCGGTATTGTTCTTTAGTTTGCTTCTATTTGACATTAAAATACGTGTAGCTGAACTCTTTCATTGGTAAAGGGCCAGGGGTAATTGGTTTCATATGCCAGGATATTATTCTAATGTGGTACATATCGTCGCTAGCCTTACTAAACGACGTAACTGACATCGAGGTGATTTTACAGGACAAACTTTTTTCGGTTGAACGCTACGTACAAAATTGTCAGTTACGTCACCTTTCAAAATGTGTTTTCTCGGTAACGCTCGAAGATACAGATAAGTCAATTAGACCGATCGATGCGTCTTGGAAAATGGATTCGCCCACAATTAATAAGTCAAAAGGTACGCCAAAAATGTCAGATATTTGATTCAAGACTTTATTCAGTCGTCGTTGTGTTACTTTCTTACCTAATCTAAATATCATATTCTTATATTATAATGCTGTAATGTGTATTGGTATGGATAGAGTTTAGGCAGTCTTACTGCTAGATGCGCTAATAATCTTTGACTTCGCTCACTCGGTCCTAAAATTGTATTTTTTTGCTTGATTAATCGTAAAGGATTCCCGAGATTCTGGTTTGCTGCATTACATCATAATATGCATGACGATTTCTTTATTTTTTTTTTTAACTCTGGGAATATCTATAATAATATAATACATAGTTAGCACTGCTTCAAAGTACAATCAGTTTAAAACCGCTTCCTCCTGTAGTCTACACCAGTACAGTGACGGGCACACCCCGGTTTCGTGCACACGTCAGTCAGCTCGCATCAATCACTGTTCGCGGCGACTGTACCACTCATATTTCAGGGGTCGCCAGAGCTATAGCGTCTACTGTTAGTGCTATGAACACGTGAACCTTTGGAAGGTTAAAATTACTTGGGTTATCGATTAGGTTTGTCAGTATGTTGGATTTTTCTTTTGGAGATTTCAGGGTTGACTTTAAAAGGTAGGTAGTTGTTGAAAAGTTTCTGCTTACCTCGAGATATACGGGGTGTGTGTTTATGTATGAACTTTACGGTATTCAACATCATCATCATCAACATATTTTATACCGGTGTAAACCTAAATGTGTTACATATTTTATGAGGGCATCAGGCTATCAAACAGAACAACTTTCATTATGGGACCAACAATGAAATCGCGTAAAAAATCTGCTGTTTCATTTTTGATCCCGTAGCAAAAGTTGTTCAGTTTGATGGTCTGAAGTACCTACTCTCCTAAGTAAGTACTGCATTTAAATTTATACCTTGTATACTGCAGGGCCTACCCTCAAGAAGGGTGTTTGTGCGGATTGGTAAACTTCATATCATGCATCAGAATTTCTTCTTCAGTTTATGCGAGTTCTCTGCAAAGGAAAACTTCAACGTTTAAAAGCAGTTGGTACAATCTAGAAAAACTCATTGGTATGTAAAGTTATACTTTCTTACTTTCATGAATGAATGAAGCCAAGTGCAAGAACATTGTGAATCAAAAACATTTTTTTCTCTCTATTCATTCTGATGCTGTCGGTTCGATGCCTGCTGTCTGCTGCCAATCAGTTGTCAATCAACTATCAATCAGCTCTCAATAGCGAGGGGCTGTCTAGCGCACGCGTTTGTCGAGTTTTATCAATCAATTGGCTTTTGTAGACGCAGAGGACATTACTGTGAGTCATGTGTAATTTTGTTGTCGGATTTAAAAGAAGGAGTTTGTAAAATTTTGTGACACATATCTTTAACAATGACAAATTTTCAGATGTGATTCAGCAAATCAACCTTCAGCTGAAAAATTAAGTAAAGCAAAAACTCATGACCGTTTTCTGTATCTGGGTGGACAGAAAGTTATAGGTATAAATACGGAAACTACTCTTTACACCTGCATGGCACGGTTCATTAAAGATTATTCTAGAAATGCAATCATCATCAGCCTGGCATCGTCCACTGCTGAACATAGGATTTTTCAAAAGCACGCGTTGTGGCCGACAAAATACTTTTAAACCATAAACTGACCTTTTTTCGCGGTTTCGATGTTGCCCATGGTAGAGTCATGGTTTTAGAGTAAGGTGAATTTTATAGTAATATAAATGATTTCTATGAGAAGTATATATTAGTGCGATTTACCTAATGAAAAAAATTCAGTACACACCACATTAATTTTATCCTCCGATCCTCCTCAAATAGTCTACTCGAAAAATACTATCGTACTCAAAAGAAGCACTTGCATGACAGCTGATTGAAGGATTGAGATGGGTCCCTTTTCATTTATGTTTTCGTAACATCTGATGGTCAGGTGATCAGTTGATCACAGTATAGTTGACGTGTTATCGTATCGTGAGTGGATTGTGATGACTCGAAAATTTTATAATATTTTAATCTGTGTTACCTTGGGGAATCATTGAGTGTTTTATAGGCATTCATACGTAAATTTACGATTTAATTTGCATTCGGGGTAGTGAAATGTATTGCTAAAACTAAGTACGAACAAAATTTATGAAACCTGGGCTGCAATAGTGGTAAATGTACGGTGATTGAACCGTGATTGGACTACGTACGAATCATAACTTTTGACACATTTGGTATTGCGCTAATCGCGGTACTGCTCTTGACAGCGGTTAGAGCCATTTTGACAGATCGCTCAGAGGTTAAGGGCTGCCAGTGTCAGTTACATAGAGTTTAGAGCGATGCGGAATTCAGCACAGTTGAATAGTAATTGGATTGCAATGTGATTAGAACTGAAATTGGATAAGAATCTTATCGGGCTCCTATTCAGTTACAACATTATTTTTTAGGTCCAACAAAACATTCTAGTTATATTTAAAGGGGTGGTTTAGTTTAGACCATCAAATTGAACATGAACAACTTTCACTACGGAGCCTAAAAAATTGCGATTTTCTGCTGTTTCACTGTACAAAACAGCAATTTAAGAAATTCGATATGATTATGTAATATGGTGTTTTGTATCACCTTGTATATAAGCCGTGTGCGGTTCCTAGTTTTAATAGACTATACATTACTTCCCACGAGACGACTGGGGGATAAGGTCTCAAATGCTTAAATAGTGTTTAAAAATCTGGGAATATGGTCGTGAATTTGTATTTTATTTAGATGTTGACCTATGTTTCTTTACTGTAATTAATCTGGTCAAACTGAACGATGATGGTGATGAAATTTTCCTATTCTAATTAATCTGGCAATATGGGAAACAAAAACAAACGACCCCACCTTTCAAAACACTCGTCTCGTCACGTCACCGTGAATTGATGGACGTGAATATATCCAGAGTGGGTCTTACAAAGCGTGGCCACACGTACAGTTTTATGTAGGACAGTCCCGTTTGCAATATACACCATTTTCTGCAACTAACGCAAAAATAGGTGGTTGTAGTAAAATAGTTAGCTAAGGTGTTATTTCTGTTGTCGATTAATTTCGATCTACAATAAATAGAAAGCCAGCACAATTGTGTAAATCAAATTTATTTATGCCCTGTGGTGTCTGCCTTAAAATAGCAATTCTTTTAGACATTTCAACATCTCTGATGACCACTCTGTGTGGCCTAATATCTATTCTATTCTATATTTTAAAAAATGGCTGCCATCTTGGGTATGTGATGATTTTGCCAATGTCGAGTTTTTATAGCAAAAGTGCTTGACGTTGTACGGTTATATTGATATTTTGGTGACTTCAAGGGTTGTTCTTATAAAAGAACAATATCCTGAGCCACCACTGGAGTTCCACTGTGGACCGGGGATGGGGCAACCGACGCGCACGTGACCACCCAATAGCAGAGCCACAGAGCAACTCCGTGGCCTAATATCGATACTTGTAATAAGTACAAAGACTACAACAATGACGTAACTGTGAATACTGAATAGTCTCGGTCCACAACTTTAAAATAATACCTATCGAATGGCACATATTTAAAGTCCACATTTGAATGTTCCATTTCGAGGAGAGGCGATGCCGAGGTGATATGTGTGCGAAAAAAAATCTGATGTTTCATACTAAACTACAAATCTTCGAGCTAAATGTATGAGACAGCTGTTTTTTTTTTCGCCATTTCGATGTTGGTCCCATAGTGAAAGTAGTTCAGTTTGATGGTCTACACAACCCCATTAAAAGTTTTAAATGTTTATTTTTACTTTTGTAACACCCAGTATAACTGATTTTGCGCTTAAAAACAGTCACTGTAATCGAAATTGTCTATAAGTAAACATCGTCATTAGCTTTGAAGATCGTTGCTATCTCCAAAGCACCACTATTTCTCTGATATCATAGATGTCTCGTTGGAAATCAAACGTATGGTTAGTCTAGTCTTACCCCTTTCCTCTCCCCGTAGCGAGGCGCGGAAGTGACTCCGTCCGTCGTTCTTCATCGTCAAATGTTGCACAGTGGTGTGAATGTGATTGCGGTTGGACATAAATAACAGTTTTTACATGCGTATTCACTACTGCGGATCCGGTACAAAACTTAGTGCAACTTTAGCGTGGCGCTGGAACAAGTTTTTCTGAAAATTATTCGTAGAAGAACATCTCGAATTTCAATGAGTTTTTTCAATTATTACGTATTTATAAAAACAAGTTCTTTGTTAATGATGGGATACGGCTTTTGTATACTAATGTTTTTTCAAAAGAACAGAATATTTTTATTTCGTTTAAACATAATTTTACAGCAAATTATTTACTTGTTGATAAAGAAATTCAATAAAACGTTATTTCTTATCCCTACCAAAATTTACAAAGTATTCAAAATTATAACAGACCCATACGAAAGTAAACATTAAAAATTCTACCAAAAACTCTCATTTATCAATACATCAATACTACACACGAACCATTCGTCCACCAACAAATTATTGCACCAAACGCATCTAATTTGATTAATGACCTTACATTTCTGACATGTCCCAAATCTTTTGTCCTGTAGCGAGGACGCAGACACACTGTGCACGCGATAATGGACACATGTCCCGTAATCCATCAGTACGACAGATGCCGCCGAGTGGACGTTTGTTTAGCCAAGAGTTATTGCTGAAGCTTGTTGTACAGGATGTTAGAGAAATGCTGCAGATCTTTGAGGGTTTTTGGTCTAAATCTGATTAAATATCTTCTAGAGTTAAGATACACTCTTTTCATACAGGGTGACATTGATATCATTAGCATCCCTTTAAATTAAGAGTCTACCCATCAAGCTGAACAACTTTTATTATGGGAGCAAACCAATCGGAGCAAAAAAAATCTTCTGGCCCATACTAACTGCACCCATCGCCGCTGCCTACACGTCTCAAATATATGGGACAGCAGATTTTTTTTTTGCGCCGATTAATTTGCTCCAATAGTAAAAGTTGTTGAGTTTGATGGGTAGACGATGTTAATTATTTCAACCTGTATAATTATGTATACAAAAATTACGATTAGCATGGGATTTTATGCGCAACTTCAATACGAAAGTAGTTACTTATTGGTGATAGAGATAGGCAGGTTTCCAACACAATATATAAAACAGATTCCCCATAATAGTTACGCATCGGGAAGAAATGTAAATGTGCTATTTATCCGATTGCAGTGTGGTTCCGGCCTGTAATGGGCTACGACATTTCTTCCTGTGGGTGTCGTACAAGGCGACTAAGGGATAAGGGTATATAGCACGTTTTGTGTTCTCCAATCCTCCCAATGCATTGCAATCTCTGGCCAACCCTTCAGGAAGGTATTCAAGTCATCGCTCCATCTTCTCCTGCAGTGCGATTTTTGAAAATCATACGAGCGGTTCGGCAGTAGAAAGATGCATAATTTCCATAGTAATTTTGACATTTTCTACTGCCAAACCGCTCGTATGATTTTCAAAAATCGCACTACTGGGCCTTACACGACGTCGGCATTTCGGCAACCATCTTGTGGAACCTATTCTATGGACATCTTGCTCCACCTCTTCGGAATAATTATTTGCTTTGAAAGGATTAGTTTAGTTTCTTTAAAACAGCATCCTGTATACTAAGGATTAGTGTTCGTAGTTCAAAGGGATTTATTTCTAGATACTAAAACTGTCTCGTCCATTATAATTTGCTTTTCAACCTGGACTATGATTCAAACAACTAATACCGTTTTAATGACACAAAAAAATCCAGAATCATCCGAAATTTCACCAGTTTTTTTTTTCCTTTCTTTTCTTTCTGTTAGTTTTTTGCTGGATTCTCTGAGGTTTTTGTAACTTGTATTCTCAGTTGTCGCGTAATAAGGCTGGCTGGCACCAAAAACAATTTATATGAGGCTGTCACTGTCATTAATATCAGCAGTGTGAGAGACAGAGCTATCACTAAATAGTTTTTGGTGCAAGCCAACCTTAATGGTGAAACGTGGATGTTCCGTTTAGAGTTTTCAGAGACCGTTTTTCTTGTGTCTGCGTGCGAAAAAAAATTATGTAATAGGTTGCATCCTTCCTAGCATGCTGGCGGTTTTTGACAACTTTCTCCATGTGACCCAAGTCGAAACAGCTAAAAAATCATCTGTTTCATACAAAACTGCAATCGTACTCGACTCCAATGTAAAAATTTTGTTAAAAAAATGATAATACCTTCATCATATTTTGACATCGGTGTAATGTTTGCAAAGAAACTAAAGTAAGATAACATGTTCGATACAGACCTTACTGTATTCTGGTCGCTGCACCAAATATTTATTTAAGGACACATCACACAATTCACACATCAACCGTTACGGGCAGCCACAAAAGTTTCACAACACAACTATAATAAGACAACTTTTACGACACCCGTCTGACTAATTCCTTCAGACAAACATGGCATGGTATGGCATGTTCATACGACAACATCTTTGATGCCTTCACCTTGTGACTGCCGGTTATAGCCACTGCATCCGACCCCAATGGATCTTCAATCAGATAAATCAGTTTTCCAGCAGATTCTGAAGGAGGAGGACAAGAGAGTGCAATTGTATTTAGCACACACCTTATGCTAATAGAAATAACCTGCGTATACTTGACTGTTTTTTCTCACTGACGTCGGAATCAGCTCTAAGGGCGTTTTTAATGTCATGCGAATCTGCATGTGGATATTACTGCCTATATTCGAAGTGTCAGTAGGCAACATTACGTTAGGCATGCAATCTAAACCAACTTCTCGCACCTTGCACGCCGGGCTGACTCTACAAACGTCCTATGGGCTCTTACAGACGAGTGGCACTTTGTTTGCGACAGCGGCCACCGAGAGTCGCGCAAAAGTCGCTTCGGCGACAGCTTGCGACCATCGATCGGCGACAGCTTACGACCGTGTCGGTGATAGCTTGCGACAGCGGTTGCCAAGGTTGCCCGACCATCTGCAACCGCTGTCGCAAACAAATTGTCGCTCGTCTGTAACAGCTCTCAGACATACATTCATTGAACGACTTTTATTGCGTACTGTACATTGAAGTACAATGTATTAAATTAAATAAATCGACTGGAACGTAAACATGTGACGATCTACAATTATTTGTGATTTGTAAATGTCACTCGAAAGATATTATTAATTAGATGCGCCGCATTTAATTTTGCGACACCTACATGCATTTGTTTCGTTGCAATGTTTCGGCCAATATAAACAGTCATACTGTCTGAGATGACACCTGAATTATGATGCAGTTTCTATTCTTGAGTAAAGTATACCATTAAAATGTATTGTTACTTATAATTGACAACATTTAATTTTTTTAACCACCTGTTTTTAATGAAAAATATAATAATAGGTTACAAAATAAGAGATACAAATTTTTTCGATTTTATTATTGATTGATATTTCTATTTTTAATTTACTTATGAATTTTCTGAAAAACGTAGGCTTTATGGCTAAGATACCTTGGCCTCAATGACATTAAAAATAAAAACTGTCAAATGCAATAGAAAAGCCAAGCAGGCAAAGGAATAAAATCTCATTCAACCTCTATTATATTCATGTTTCGTCCTCGAGATTAGCATATATTTACTTGTAGTAGCACACGCGGTGTCGCCAGAGAGCACTGAATTTGAGGAAAAAAAATAAAAATTTTGTTTATGTCTGCAGTGTCTGACAGCTCTCTTGTCATTCACATTTCAGTGCTTCGCCAGTAGACATATTTTTTTCTTGCAGCTTTTTTCTGCTACTATTTCTTTTGCAAAATGGGGAAAAGAAGACACTTGGATAAGGATGATGAAGATTACATGCGTACAAAATCAAAAACTTGAAAAGAAAGTTGTTAAGACTTTGTGGCACTAACATTGCGTACGAAATCCTTCTGCGGGCAACCATTTGGGTTGTCACTTTATGGATAGACGTTGTATATAAATATAATAATTGCCTTTCGAGATGTACCTACAACAACAATCATAATATTCATTATGTACTATAATTATGATAGAACTTCACATACTGGTAAGTTCGTTTAATCATTAATTATATTATTCAGTATTTTTCAAATAATGGATAGAAAAATCTGATAATTTTGATATAAGCTTTGAATCACATAATTTCCAAATGGTTTTCTTATTTTGGTACCTTTCCTAAAATGAAATGTTGTCAATTGTGATTAGGTGATTTTTATTTTCCCGATTTTAATGTTGGCCCCATAGAGAAATTATAAGGTACATCCTACACAAGGTGTAAAATTAAATGCTTTATATATCACAGGAGGTGTTTCAAATCATCAAACTGAACAACTTTCACTACGGACACATAAACTAAAAACAACTAAGCCGATTTGGATGGAATTTTTATTAGAAGACTAGTGTTTTCCCGCGACTTCGTCCGCACAAATTATATACCTACCAGATTTAAGTCAGATCATAAGCTATCAAACAAAAAAAGTTTCATCAAAATTGGTTCAGTAGTTAAAACTACGCTAAAGCGTGATGCGCGAACAAACAAACAAACAAACAATTTTGTCAATAGATGGCGCTGCACGTCATTTAAAACGCACTATCGAGTGTTATTTGAGTTTATATGAAGTGAACCGCTACTTTTTTATTCCTCGCGATTTTACGGATTTTTTAATTTTTTTTTTTATAAAAATAATACTTAGTTAATATTAGGCCGTACTTGTAACTTTCAGTTTTTATTCATATCGGATCACTTAATCAAACGAATAAGCTTTCAAATTCTTTCAAAAAACCTATTTCACACTAAAAAAGTCATTGACAAAAGTATACTAAATTCTTTTCACTTTCTTAAACTAAGTCACCGAAAAGAAAAAAGAAAAAAACATCTGTTCTTTCAACCCTCAACCTAGACAAATGACGGGGCGCTACTGGGCATCAATCTACTTATTACGGCGACCTCAAAGTAAATCATTTATTGTGCGATCTAAATCTAGCTATTTACTCAACGAGGGGGGTCATGGAGGCCCATCAGTCAGTCGATAGTGGGCCTTTGTGGAGTTAACGGGTTTTACTGCTTAAGAACTTACGTGGAAATATTTTGGGGTTTTCTTTTTGTTTCAACTGAAAATCTACTAAAACTGGGATGTTGGTATTCATGCTTTTACATACAGGGTGTAAAAGAAAGTATCATTAATGGTCTCCTGGATCGGTCTACACTTAAGTGTTTGTATTAACAGAGTCATTTAAGTGTGATACTAACAACATATGGATGTAATGTCTGAAATAAAGATTTTTTATTTTATTTTTATTTACCTATTTATTAACCTTTAAACCACAATATACTCTACCCATCAAACTGAACAACTTTTACTATGGGAGCAAACCTGGCAGCGCATAAAAATCTGCTATTCCATACTAAACTGCAATGCCTACTCGACTAAAATGTATGACACAGCAGATTTTTTTTTGTTCTGACATGTTTGCTCCTGTAGTAAGAGTTGTTCAGTTTGATGGGTAGAGTGGTTTACGGGTTTATGATACTTTTCCTTACACCCTGTATTTTAGGAGCTGCTTCATTACATCAAACTGCACTACTTTAATGGAGCCAACATCCGTAAAAATTACTCAATGTTTTCAAAAAAGGGTTGAGTAACCATTGACTTGGAAGAGATATTTTTTTCTTGTTTTCGATCGTGGCTCTAAAGTTAAAGAAAGTTATTCAGTTTCATGGTCTGAAACACTCCCTAAATATTTGTAACGTAGGTATAGCCTGACCAGGAATATAAAAAACCTGGTTTGGGGGCGCTGCAATCGACTGTCACCTTTAATGTTAGTGTTCCAAGTACAAAAATTAGTTCCAATGGTTTTCCGCAACATGGCGAGGTTTTTTATATCTCTGGTCGGGCTTTAGTAAAGTTTACATAACTTAGAATACTTAGTAGTTAGATTACTTTATTTTACTTTACTACCTCTACTCTACAGGGTGTTAGGGTAAACAGTTGCATTACTTTAAGAGGTGATTGTACACATGATACTGAACAACTTTCCCTAAGAAACCTATAGGAAATTCGTTAAAAATTGTTGGCCTTCCCATACTAAATGCAATCAATCGGGGGGATGGGGGATCTACCTCCTAGCGGTCCACCCCGGGCAACGGCATCACAAGCTACCAAGTTTGTGGTGGCGGCTGAGCGATCACCCACAGCGGTGTGGTAGGCTCCGCAAGGAGCCACCTGGCTCGCGACCACCCTCCTGCCGGAGTCTGGCGCGAAACAGCTTGCTGCGTTCCGTCAGTGTGCAGGAGTGCCAGAGCACTGACACAAGATGTCTTCGACCCCATCTTTGTCCTGAGGACCAGATAGAGGTTAAGAGCAAAACCATCAATAATAATTTTAAAAAAATCAGCTGATCTAACTTTTGTATGAAAAGTCAAAACTTTGTTTGCGAATTTCCTATTAAGGGAAAGTTGTTCAGTATCAACGGTACAATCAGCCCTTTAACTAATGCATCTGTTTACCCTGTATAATTATTATTATTCGAATTTTGTCAGGACCGAGCGTGACCTGTAAAAGCTAAATATGATGATGCAATTTACCCTTCTAATATTATGTAGTAGGACCTAGCATAAAATATTTTTGTAATTTTTTTCCATCAAGCATAAAATTCATTGTATGTATATTATAATATTATAATATTTTCATAGAATATAATCTTAATATTTAATGAAAGGAAATTATTGCGTCCTTAGTTATTCGACATCGATAAAAATAATTACAACATCTGCCCCCAAAAACATTATTAACAATTCCGAATAAACAGCTACACTCGTAAATTAATAACCGGAAAAATTTACGACTCCAAAACACAACTATAATTAAACAAAAACAATGGAATTATTTCATTCGTCCCCATAAAAAATGATAAACAGCGCGTAAATCAAACTATCCATCTCGTTATGGCCCTTTACATAAATCCTGTGGAAACGCCACCCCCTACAGTGTTGCCAGCTTTCGATAGCCAGGCTGAGTTAATTGGAAATTGGGAATTTTTGCAACAAATCAAAAGAAGGCCAGCGAATAAATAAATATCGTGGTAAATTATCATTATAATTTATCACATAGAATATCTAGTCCCAAATAAAATATTAAACATTATCACACGATTGTCTACTCCCATTTGAAGGATTTAACAAGGAATCTAGTCTCCTTGGCAAATTTTGAATGGAAGTGTTGGCCGAAGAGCCGCCCTCGTAAGACGTACTCTGATCAAAATATCGAGTGCTCGAAATCGGCGGATATGTTTGAAGAGATGTATATAGATGTGAATGAGGCGAGAGAGGTATGTAAGGATCGTAGCAAATGGCTTACAATGGTCTCTGCCTACCCCCCAGGGAAAGAGGCGTGACATTATCTATAATGACCTCCACCTCGTTTCCTTTGTTGTTTATCTATAGTATCTATCTATAGATAGTCCGAACTTTTAGTTTGGTGATATGCATATTTATATAGATACAAATATACACAGATGCAAGTACCTACAAAAATCTAATACAGACTTATATTACAATGGTAAAGAAAATATTATTATACATGTATGATAAAATTGGTAATGTTATGTAAAATTTTAATAAAGAATAGGTACATAACTTGTTGAAAAAAAAATATATTTCTCCAAAAAGTAGCTGAACTGGCAACACAGCCATGCCCGGGGGTTTGCGGCTTTCATTAATTTGATGATATAAAACAAAACGTCATTTTAATTAGTTGCTATTATTAGATGTACAATGACAGACAGTGTTGGGCGCCGAGGATTTTGAGCCGTTTATCTTGTTAAAAGGGGTTACGGGGACACAAGGGTAGATCTTAGTTGCGAAGACGATAACTTCAGCACAACAATAATTGTTAATATTTTTGCAACTTGTAGATTGGAACTGACTAGAGACAGTCAGTCCCAGTTGTAGTCACTAGACAATGATATTACGACAATGTCCAATAAATTATAATTATAAAAAGCTACTTAGCATGTTATCTAAAGACACTGTTGTAGAAATTATGCTAACTGAACTCAGACCGGAAGTTCAATAAGATGAAATTGTTCGCTCATGACCCCATAATGATATTGAGCCAGGATGTGAACCTACGTCTTCATGACCTATTTGATACCAGAAGGCTGTTGTCTTGGGGGAATACAGTTGTTGTTTTCCAAAGATGGAAGGAATAACCATTTTTTTATTCAAGTAGCAGTGATATAGAAAGACAGGACACATGAGAAGGTGAACAGGACCTCCAACAGTGATGAGTTGCCCCTTTGATACATCCGGTGCACCCTGGGTAATAAGCACGCAATGGCACCTCAAACTCAATCTCTCGACAGAAGAAGAAGAATTATTGACATGAGACAACAATTGTAATTCTTAATCAATAAACGTTTTTTTGCTAATGTGATATTTATTAGGGTTGGTCTGCGTTTGCTTTGTTTTGCTTTAGATTGGAGAACAGAGGCCCAAGCAACATGACACAAATAAAACCCATGTTATTTTCCATACCTATGGTAAGTAGGTACCTAAAATTTTTAATTGTTTTTATTAATAAAGCCCCCTATATTTACATTCTTAGAACCATTTTGAACACTGATATTCTCTTCCAAAAGATTCATTGTCACGTCAGCGTCAGCAAAACCGTCCCCTATGTTTTCCTTACCTGTAGCGACCCATTCAAGGGTTTGACTGACATCCTGTCCGTCACTTTCCCTCTATTCTTCACCCTACTCTCTCAACCATTGCATCTCTTGTTTGTCGAATTAAATTCTGCAGCTTCGTATACCAAGTAATGTATAACGTGAAGAGATATTTGATCGCAATTTTCTCCTTCGTATATTGGTAGTGAAAGTTTGTAAACGGCGATGAATGATGTCATTATCATGATTAAGGCGAGGTCTCCCTTCAGTTAAGACGTGGCGTTGAGTGATTCCAGCCTGTGACAGATTTAAAGCGGTAGACGGTTTTATGGTGGAATAATTAACGTTTTGCTTATCTCTTGTGTTTTGGTACTTACAATGTGAAATTGTACGTTAACGTTGAAATCGGCTTTGTGATTTTAGAAGGATCTCAAAGTCTGTGAGAAATCTCAGTTCTAGTAGCTACCGGTGGTGACGATTGGGAACTTTTTATACCATTCACCACCAAAGCCAGAGGTGAGGACTATGCATAGACCCTTACTTTACATTTACAAATTTAATTTAATTTGCACACCGAACAAACAACAAAATACTTAATATCATCATCATCATCAGCCATCTTTTTTCAACTGTTCTACTAAACTCTATCCTCGGCCTTCCACATTCAACTACTCTATCCTTTTTACGAAAAGGTCAAGAGATCGATCTCTTGTCTTTGTAAATAAATAGTTTCAAATTCTCGTAAATAACTAAATATTAGTTACTACATTAAAAGATTTTTTTTTCTCTCTCTTTATTTTAAGGAACAGTATATTGAAAGTTCCATAATAGATTGGTAGCGCAATCCCCAGGAAAATTTATTTTATTTATTCTTGCAAAAGTACATTATTAATAAATGCATGAATATATTCCCCAAGGAGGTAGTCAGAGATATTCTGAAAACTCCAAACATCCATACATCCATACAACAAATTCTTCTGAATCTATCTGTAGGTGCCAACTATCTAGGTATGTATTTTAAAGCTGGCTGGTCAAGCAAGAACCTTACCTACCTACTTTGAACAGTAGCATTGTAAATGTAAGATATTTTCATACATTCAAGTGTGTAAAATTATTACGGATCACTAGAATCATCACCGGAAATATGAATAACTTAAAGGGATACAATACACTTACTTACAGTATTATCAAAATAAGAAAAAAATCGTAATTTAAAAAAGTCTTGTATACAGGGTCCTTCTTAAGGTGGTTTCCGTCCATACAAAACGTTGTCGTATAAAATGCTGTCCCATACATTTGGCTCGAGTAGGTTTGCAGTTTTGTATGGATGAGCCGATTTTTTTTTCGCGATTTCGATGTTGGTCCCATAGAGAAAGTTGTTCATTTGATGGTCTGAACATCGCCTTAAAAAAGTTTAAGTTGGACCCTATACAGGGTGTAAGGGACAGCCCTCCGCAGACTGAAACGGTGAACTCAGACCATCAAACTGAACAACTTTCACTATGGAGCCTACCTCAGGAAACGCAAAAAAAAATCAGCTGTCCCATACATTTGAGTCGGGTTAGGTACGGCAGTTTTGTATGAGACAGCTGATTTTTTTTCGAGTTTCCTGAGGTAGGCTCCATAGTGAAAGTTGTTCATTTTGATGGTCTGAGTTCACCGTTTCAGTCTGCGGAGGGCTGTCCTGTAATAGGTAGGTACTATCATTTTGTAGATGTGCATTATTTTTATAGAACTTCAATGGAAATGTTTGATAACATTTTAAGTTCCAAAGTATAAAGTAAAGTAAAAGAATTAAGCAAAAGATGTACTTACTGTCTCTTTCATTATTTTTGTTCCCAACATTTATTCATATTTTGGGCGACTATAATTAAATATACATATTTTAATTATGGTGATACGTAATTCAAATATGTTTATTTAATAATGTTTAACCATCAATTTATTATTGATGAATTGATGATAGACCTAATATTTAAACAATTATGGTGATTAGATTTCGTTTTATTTATTTCCATATTTGATGAGTATCAAAGATGGTAAAATATGTGTTGTGTGTTTATGTGTATGACTAATTTCATTATTTCTAAGGTGTAAGGGGTAAGGTGTAACTATAGGGATGTCAAGAAATAAAAGTATCACTTTAAAGTATGTAACATATATATTTCTTTGAGCTTTTAATTGCATTTTGAAATACAACATAAAATATTAAATAAGATTATTAAATTTGGTAAAATCAATATTTCAACACCATTTTTTAATTAAAGAATGAGCAAAAATTTTCTCATCAGAGCTAGCGTATACATAATATTTGTCGTGTTTCATTAATTATAGTTAAAATGATAGGTTATCGATTTAAAATTTTGATTTCATTATGATACAACTGTTTATTCTTAGTATGATTGCAAAACGAAAAATCAATAAAATTCTGTGTTTCATGTAACTAACGTACAATAATTAACCAAATATTTTAGTATATGTTAATAAATACTAGGTTAATACGTATAGAAATACTAAAAGAGAGATTATATAAAATAATCCAGTGTAATACAATCATGCTAGGAATATACAGTTTCACATGGTTTCATTTTTATTTTCGATATCGATCGTCTGAAACTTACATTATACAGTTTACAATATTTTTATTAAATATAAAAGAGTTTTCACTCGCAAGTACCGTATATACATTGTCGTATATCTGTTGTTACAATTGGAAGATATCTCTCATTAAATCTGAAGGTCTAAAACGTATACGATTGCAGTCGTTCCTTTTCAAAGAAAATAACTTTAAAAACGTATCACTTTGTTTAAATATTAAGGTTGATTTGGACAACCAATTAATGCGCTGGTATATTGGTATACAAGTTTCACAGACGTAGGTTACCTAACGTTATGTACTTAACACTAAATAATAAATAGCATCCTCACGAGGAGAGCGTACCTAGAGCAAAATTTACACTAAGGAGATTGTATCATATTGCGGTCCTATGACGAATTGTATGTACACAAACTGATTCGAATGAGATTGGCTCTCCGAGATTACAGGCATCGACGGATCTCTTAAAACAACAAAAAACTTTCAAAATATACATACAATAAACTAAATACCACATTTAACCCTAACTCTGATTTACATAAAAAGAAATTAAGTAACACAAAACATTGATATTGCAACAAATTAAAAAAATACTGACGACTAACCGACCGAATCTCGTGGTCTATTCAATTCAATCACATACGAAAGGCGAATAGCAATTTAAAGTTACAAACGTACTTTTTTTAGATTATAGCAAAAAATATACATTTACAAGAGATCGAATCGAACTTTACTTTTTATGACTTAATGTGACTTATATTTACAATTATCGAAATGGAATTACAACGTAGTGTGGAAGAAAAGCCACGGCCGCTCCCAGCCGCACAACCGATCAACTTCACCTAAAGGCAATATTTTGAAAATATTCTCTTACATCTAAACGAACGTAAGACGTTTGGCGTATACTTAAGTCGCTAGTCGTTAATTACACTAACCGAACTATGCGGTGAACTCTAACAATAATTACCTAAATAATTAAATTGGCAAAGAGTTTCGAAATACTTATCGTCGCGTCGGCGACCTAACCCTAGCAAGGTTTAACGTAGCAGGATATGGTATCATCACAACTGATGGCCCTTCCGACCCTTAACAGTCTACACGTATTTGCTGGAAAGCTGCTTCGCAAGCTCCGTGTACTTCAAGAACTTGGAATGGGGGCTCTCGTCAAACGATTGCGAGGGGCTTCTGGGGTCCTGAGGGGATGCCGCGTTGGAGCCACCGCTCTTGTGAGTGCCAGGCGACGCGGCCGGGGGCGGAGCCTTCATCATGACCGGTTCAGGCAACGCACCGTCTTTAACAAAATGCATTTTGGACAAATGGTGTCTATACGCGCCCTTCGAAATAAAGGAAGTATCGCAAAGAGCACACTTCATGATCGAATCAGTCACCACGGCGTCGTTACAGGCCCAGCTAAAAGTTAGGATGCTAGGCGGTCCCGCGGGGGATGGTGCCGGAGCTGGAGCGCGTGACGGATTCGTCTCAGTTTTGTCGCATAGCTTCTGCAATGCCGCTAAAGGGTGACTGCCACCGCGACGTGAAGAACTCGGTTCATTAGAAGATCCACCACCAGCTAAGTTATCGAACATAGAGGAAAGCGCACCTAAACTGGAAGCTGGTTTTCGATCAGTACTGGGAGTGTGAGCAGAACGGTCACTGGCAGGGCTACGCGGACTAGCGGCGGGGCTCGGACCTTCACTTTCGCGCTTAGGAACCGTCGGCTTAATATCATCTTCAACTGAACTACTTGGTCGCGGAGGTTCTTCTTCGTCGTCTACTTCAGTTTTAACCCGTACTGGTTGACTGCTCAAGTCTACCCCATTTTCGCGATCGTCGTCTTCAGTCACCTCTTTTTTTATCCGAACTTCTGCAGGACGGTCCTCAGATGCAGGAGTCTGAGAGCCGCGCGTGTCAGGAGTAGTACGGGGTGTCATGTGATAAGCGTCTAACTTTCTATCAGGGGTCAGGGATTCGACCCTGCTACCTCCCCGCTCGGACATGGAACTAGACTCGCTACCGCTGCGCTCGCGACGACCGTACCCTTGCTGATGGTGATAGCTTCTAAGCATGTTCATTGTTTGAGGATCTACTAACGGCTTAGTATAGTCTACGCTCTCGTCTATGCCTAATCTTTTTAGGATACTAGAACCGATGGGTGCGTGAGACGCTCCGCCTGGCATGCCCGGGACTGTGTGTCGCGATCGAGTGTCGAAACTCTTTTCTATCAATTGTTCTATGGCGTTGAGAACCGAAGGCGAAGAGCTCTTGTCGTTGCCCGTATTATGGTCTTTGGAACTCGGAGAGGAATCGTTCACGGATGAGGGGGAGCGGTGGTGAGAACCGGGGGAGGGGAGTTCCTCATTGATACTTTTACGACCATCCCTTCCAGTCGGTGTAACGTGCCCGGGTTCAGGTGGGATGATATTGTTCGAGAGAAGTGCGCTCTTTAGAAAATTCCTTTGGCTATTCGAAATAGGCGCGCCTATACATTGCCGTATGTGCTCAACAAACACGGCAGTTTCAATTTTGTCGCCGCATTTCTCGCAAGTGATTCGGCTACCTGCACCGAAATCCCTAATTGGCTTTCCCATCGGCACCCCATTGCCTTCCCCGTTTTTGAACTCATGTTGTGCCCTTTCAAGCTCTAAGAGCTTCCTAACCGGCAAAGATTTCTTCCTTTTTTCGCGAGTTTGACGTCTCCTACCACCGCTTTCAGTGATAGATCGCATAATATGCTCTTTATAATGTGAATTCTTAACCATATGATTACTCAATTCTTTCAAGGAACTAAATGCTTGGTCGCAAACCTTACAAGTTAAAACAGCGCTGACGTGACTACTCGTTCCAGTGGTAGGTGGAGCCGCGTTGTTAGCACCAGGAGCGCTTGAGTTGGGACCTTTACCATCATCGGAAGATTTCCATGAAATGATTTGCTCCTGAGATATAATATTCGTATAGTGTTGAGTTCGCTGCATGTGGCTCGTCATCTCAGCCAGCGATCGGAAGCTTTCAGCACACCACATGCATTTCAGTATTTGCCTGGTTTGCTCTGCTCCTTTTCCTAACCAAACATCTTGGCCACGAACTAACTTCCTTGGAATAGGCATGTTCTCTTTTATCAGCATATTTAAATCATTTGGATTAGGTTTAGATGAACTACTCGACGATGAAGAATTGTGTGATGGAGTAGAAGGAGAACTAGAAGGTGGTTGCAGAGAAGGTGGAAGAGGACCACCTGTGTTCTGAGGAACTGGAACGTTTACTCCGCAGTGCTTTGAATCTTTCATGTGAATCGTCAAGTCTGCGAGAGAATGGAAGCTTTTCTTGCACCAGACACATTTCAGGACATCTTTAGTTTGATCGGCACCTTTATTAAGCCAATGTGATTGCCAAGCTGAGTGACGAGCAGCAGCATTAGGAGCAAGACCTGCACCTAAGGCTGCGCTCTGGACAGAACGGAATAGCTCTTCACCTCCTAGTCTACTCAATTCGCTCATCTTTTCAAGCGCCTTTGTTGCATCGCTTGGTGTAGGGCCACCATGTTTCATTTTACCATTCCAATCCCCAGGGATCGCTCCTTTTGGAGATAAACTGGCTGCAACAGCTGCTGCAAAGTATGGCAAGTGAGGTGCCACTGGATTCGCCCATGGTGATGGAGAATGTTTGAACTCTGCTGATCTGGAGCTCTTTCTCGTCGGAACTGGTGATGGCGAATCCTCCGGTCCCCTTTTTCTTGTACCACAAGAAAGATCCAAAGGACCATTTTCATTCTTACTAAGATTGACTGCATTATCGTCGTCTTCGTCGTCGTGAGGTGAGTCGCTACGCTTCGTGCTGAAGTCTAGTACGGCGTCGACTCGTTCGGAGTCGGTCATGTCTTCCTGGCAGGACATGAGAAGTCGCTGCTGGGCCGCTGCTGCTGCCGCGGCGCCGAGGTAGGCAGCCACGGCCGCGGAGTGCGGGGGTAAGAGCGCAGCAGGGAGGGCGGCGGTCAGCGCTGCCGGGAGGGGGAGGGCCGGCCCGCTGCGACCCGAGTACACCGAGTCATTGGAGGGACACCGCGGTGCGCCCGATGACTCCCGTGAGAGACATCTCGGGCTTTCCCTGAGGACAAAGAGACAAGCGTTAGACATAATTGACTTAAGTCATGACAAAGAAATTGGTCAGTCACGGTTTTTAACCAGTTACTGGCGTTCGATTTGAATAATAGTGGTAAACAAACATTGAAGATCTTTTTTTACGTTAATAATACGGTCGTGAATCGGACAGACGAATGCTAATTGAATTCGTGCTGAATCGAATCGCGAATTTTTTTGTTGACCTACCTAGTCCTACTTTTTGATCGAATTAGATTTAACGTCTAATACCTAAGAACTAAAATTTAGAAAACCAAAAATTAAAATTACAGAATTGAAATTTTTGAAGAAACTGACTATAACCGACTGATGTACTACTGTTGCCATAAAAAATAGACAATATAATTGCTAATTCCAGCAAACTAATTCAGCCAAGTAAGATAAAGGTAAATAATTAAAAAGATTGTAATAGTACATCAATCAACACATGACAATAATACGCTTGTCAATAAACTCAAGGATGGATTAATAAATTATGTGTTAATCAGATTAATATTTCACAACTACAAAAGGGAATCGTGATTGTTTATCTCTGATAAAATAGGTAGTTATTATTAATAATTCTTAAGGTGAAAACCCCTTATCGTTTTATGCGACAATAAATTTTACAAACACGGTTCTGCAATAAAATAAAAAGAGACGGATAATCGTTTCGAAGATATGAAAAGATCACAGAAAATACTAAAGATTCTAATAAGCTGCAAAATAAATCGCAGAAACCTTTTGCTAATGATGTTTTAGGAATCCATTAATTCACTATTGACATAATTTTTTATCCAATCGTTATTTTTTAAATAATGAATATTTCATTCTAATGTGACCCGAAATTTTATAAGTGCCATTTCAAGTCAAAATGAAACCAGATATTTAAATCACTTTTATGACAAAAGAAGAAGAAAACCATTTAAAGTCTGGTCACAAACTTGTATCATATTACTTAGAATCCTATTCAAGAACTTAGTCTAACTGAGGTAACAGAAGTTGAACATTTGAAACAAAATTATCACCCTGGTAAATGAAAAGGAAAACAGGTTCGAAACTTTACAAATTTTGGAAAAAAAATATAAACAAATAATGGAAAACATGAATAACTATAACTAGTCAAAAACAATGAAACACTTGTACATAATCACAAACGTACCTCAGATGGTCGGGGTCGACAATCATTCTGGACGCAATCTTTTCAATGTATCCCAAACGAAGCGCCTCGAAAAACTCTCGGATCCATCAAACAACACTTTTCAAATAAGAAACACAGTTCAACAATACAACTGGAGACTTCCCAAAAATCAGTTGGAAAAAGTAAACACGTCGCGAAAGACGCGGCGCGAGGCCGGCGGTCGGAAGGGAAGTGCGCGGTGCCTGCGGCGGCGGCGGCGGTCCCGCGTGGAATGAGACGCCGCGTGATTTACGACCCGCCTGCAGCGCCCCCGCCCCGCACGCCCCTCGCTAGAACGAGACAGGTTGCCCTACCACAGGCGGCAGAGCACGAAAGACAAAGATGACTATATGGAAAATACTTCGAGGGGTGGCGCTGCGTAATGCAAGCGTGCGTGCGATGCGCGAGGTGGACGTGCAGTGACGGGCGATCGTTTTGATGACAGCCGCTTGACGGAGCCGAGCTACTCTGTCTCTGACTCACCGTCGTAACACCAATGAAAAATGTATTCAAGATCCTTGGTGACCAATCAGCGCGATATCTTTTTAATGAGTCTGTTTACGATAGAGTTCGATTTACGAATTATTTACACACGTCAGATACACTGTTGAGATGAAAGTCTCTTGGGCTTAGAGAAGATTACTCGACGGGTTGACGGCGTTGACAAGGAAATGGCGCGTTAACAAAACGCCTAGACGAGTCCTTTTAACAACACCGGGACAGACAGGGGACGAGGACGGATTTACGTGTATCATGAACAGATTTCCTGCCTTGACAAAGGAAAATAATCTCGGGGTTTATTTATTTTCACTGGGGAAAGGATGAAGTTAGTGGAGTGACAATATGTGTCGTGGCTGAAAATGCGGGTATACCGATAAGCTTTTCACGAGGAAATGCTTGTCTAAACAAAACGACAAGAAAATACTGCCTTAATTAGCATACAGAAAAACATTTTAATACCTGGTACTTATCTCTCAATTCTCTCGTTCATGAAAACATGTTTGCAATCAATCTTTTAGAAACGAACAGAACTTTAGCGATGAATTGTCAACTGTAAATAGTAATTAAATTTCCTAACCAACCCAATTACGCTTGTCATTCCAAAAAAAAACT
Organism: Agonopterix heracliana; assembly: GCA_963693445.1. NCBI lineage: Eukaryota > Metazoa > Arthropoda > Insecta > Lepidoptera > Depressariidae > Agonopterix > Agonopterix heracliana. The sequence continues at coordinate 20,562,718 of OY856313.1, forward strand.
TATCGTGATTTAACAAATATTATGAATCAGAAATTCCTATTAAAAAAACTCACTAACGAAGTTTCAAACAAAATCGGCCAGCTGTTTATAGCTTCCTATAAGCATTAGTTGGGTGCGGGTCAATCAATCACTTGTGTTTATGTGACAGCTATTGTGCTCTCTTTCCCCCTACACTCAAGCACGCGATCGGGAACGAAACAGCAACAAAACAACATTGACATCGTAAAAAAAATCTTTCGAAAATTTCCTTTCAGACGGGCAGTGTGTTCAAATTTTGATGGTGACAAAATTAGTCTGTGACATGATTCGAAGGCATGTGTTTTGTTCGATATAACATTGTGCGGGTTGTATGGGGGACACCTGACACTATTTGAATAATTTTGCAGTAACATAGTGAATTTTAAAGCCGACACAGATGTCTTTGGAGCTATAAAAGTGCAGAATGCAAATCAATTACCTTTGGCATTGTTTCTACCTGCGTTTTGTATAAAAATAGAATTGACGGTGGAAAACATGATAATTTTAAATAGATTTACCTCTCCGGTGAAATAAATTACTAAAAATGGGGTTCGAGTTTTAGTTATTGCTATTGAAATTGGTTTGTTGAATTTTGCATAGAAATCAGTCACATGACAGTAGCTACCTTAATCTAAACTATTATAAAACTGTAACTAAAGTGTGTCTGTACATTGAAGATACTTACAAAAAAAAGATTACGATATGGTTTTTAGGTATCCCTGACTCGAAATCAACCTTTTTTAGAAATTTTGTCTGTCTGTTTGTCTGTTTGTTTGTGTGTTTGTTTGTTTGTTTGTTTGTTTGTTTGTTTGTTTGTTTGTTCGCGCATCACGCAAAAACTACTGAACCGATTTTGATGAAACTTTTTTTGTTTGATAGCTTAAGATCTGACTTAAAATCTGGTATATAATTTGTGCGGACGAAGTCGCGGGAAAACACTAGTAATTAATAAACTTAATTAAAATAAATATGTAATGAAGGATAACGAATATCTTAAAAACAATGAAAAAAACATAACAACAAAGATAATTCTGGTCACTAACGCGGTAGCACTTTTGGTAGAGTCATTAATTCAAACAATTATTAATACAAAGAAACAGAATGCATAGCGATGCAAAGTCTCGCAACAATTTAGATTTCAGCTCAATAGATAATCCAAGGAACAGGAACAAAAATAAACTCGCTAATTTTCAAAGGTTCTCAAAAAAATAACTTACCTAGAGTACCTACTCAACCTATTCACATACCTACTCCTATTGAGGTAACAGTGAGTGTTTACTATGATTTCGATTGTGGGCCCTTCGGAAAAAATTAAAACATTTGAAATAACTCAGCATATTATTGAGCTAACAATCCCATCTTCTTTATGCAAGTGCCTGATTTCCTGCATATTTCCTGATACCACACTCCAATCTTTTCCCTTACTTGTACTAACTACCATAAGCAAAATCTAGCAACAAAATCAATCTATAGACAAAGGAGATCAGAAATCTAAACATTAGACCCTGAGGGCTTTCTACAGCTCAGGCACCACAGAGTATGTTTTATGATTGATGACGTCTCCTCACTGTACCTAATTGACAGTGATGGAACAGCAAACGTATACCAACGTTATTTACCATTTCTAAACTAACTTCTCTCACATTATGTCTGGAGAGGAAGGTTCAAATTTGTTTATTATTGTTTTTTTTGACGATACACTTTGATGGTCTTTAATAGTAGGCACCGGACGTAGATGTAGAATTTTGAAAAATTGGTGATATTTATAATTCGTTTGTATCTAATTAAGATTGGGATTCAAAACGCATATGAATATGTATGTACATTTTCTCAAACTTGCTTGGAAATTTGAGCATTATTTTGACAACCTTCTTCGAGATAAATCGAAATTGCTGTACTGGTACATGCGAGCAGCGGCCGGTAAAAGTTGTATGAAAAACCATATCTGCCGTGGTTTAACGGCCAAATAAATTACATTGTTTACATCTTTCTTTCTGTCGTGTAATTTTTAAATGCTACGAATTTTATAATTATGAGTTTAAAAAAAAATCACCGGACAATAACATAAGCGGTAGACTCCGAAAGTTTGAATAACACAAAAATAAATACCAGGACAAGTGTTTTGATAAAAATTTGGATCCTTTCACGATTGATTGATACACAAACACTGCACACGATTATGACTCTTAAACGGATACAGATAAAGATTCTTAGAACAGTAAATAAAACAATTGTGTCAACAAATATAAATTAATGTCGAATGATCATTTGTTCCACGTTCCGTACTAATCAAATAATGTGAGTGATTAAATTGAAGCCTTGTATCAGACAATAACGGCGATTAAAATTTACAACTTGTTTACATCTTTGAAACAGTAATTACTGTAGACACTGAGTAGTTTAAAGCCATAAATGGTTGAGAACTTTATCGCAAAAATATTCCATCTTAGTAAGGCTCAGTTGACCTCATCGGTCTCATTGGCAATCGAACCCAAGGGTTCTTGAGGATACCATTATTAACAACTAAAAAAACTAATTCCGGTAAAAACGAAATTGTTGTCTTGGCTCTTATGGTAGATAGCATGTTAAATAAAACTGTATAATTTTTTGTATAATATGCGATCTAGAAACTTATACAGGCAGGCTCTTAGGCTTGGCCTCTGAGTTTGCGGCCGGCCTTTGTAAATATTCTTTTAAATTATTTAGTTAGTTTCTAAATTACAGGGGCTGATGATAATATATTATCTAAGTCGAAAAACCACAGGCAAGAGTTAGTGAAAACCACAAAGTTTCTGGAGTTGCTAAGCTTAAAATTATTAAAGAAGTTAAAGAAAGAAAGAAAGAAAAATTATTTATTTGGATCTCCGACACACATTCAATCATTTACATGACCAGAGAGATACATTTTTGTAAAATATTAAAAACAGAATAATAACAAAATAGTTAGGTACTCACATGAGCAAAGCAGTAATTAGGTAACTCTATTTATCTTTAGAAGAGATTTTTTTTTCTTTATACACAATGCAATGTTAGTAAACTATATAGGTAATTGGTTTGGATTGTAAATAAAATATGTAAAATATTTTAAGTAAGTAGTAGTAAGTAGCTGTAGTTCTCATAAACTGGATCAACGAGAACTAGAATTTATTAGTTTCTAAATTTGTCTTCATATCAGTTAATATACCTAATTTAATTGTGTACTGTACTTTATAGTACACTGTGTTAAATGATTTACAATCAAGATAAATTTAATCTAGATTAATTACAAAGATAATTATGTCTAAACCTAAATATTATCTGTGTACTTATTTATTCATTATAAATTAATATTTGTACTTTATTTTGTCCGCTACCTATGTAGGTACCTTTTTTGTCTTTTCAGTTTACTATACAAAGTTTAACGAAATACGCTACAGACTTATTTTGCTTTTTTTGACCATCAAACAAAACAACTTCTACTGTGGGACCAACATTAATATCGCGAAATAAAGTTGTTCCATATAAAACGTAAATCGCTGCTCGACTCAAATGTATAGCAGATTTTTTCTTCGCGATTTCAGTATTGGTCCCATACTGAAAGTTGTTTAATTTGATTGTTTGGTCTAAATCACCTATAACCTTATTTAATAACGCATTTAGCAAGAAGATTTTTTGATTTTAGCAAGTGAATTGACTACTAACTTGCCTCCACCAACACGCACTGGGCCCGCGTGGTGGAGTATGGCCCACTCCCTCTCACCCTTATTCGTGAGAGGAGCAGGCCTTTGCCCTGCAGTGGGATTCTACGGGCTGGCTATAACTTACTTACTTACTTTATTTTTTATTTTTAGAGCCTGCATAATATGTACCTAGGTACATTTGCAGGGTCCAACTTAATAATATGCTGACAGTTTTAAAGAGGGTTATCTCAGTTATCTGATCATACCATTAAACTGAACAACTTTCTCTATGGGACCAACATCGAAATCGTGAACAAAAAATCATCTGTCTCATACATTTGGCTCAAGTGGTTTGCAGTTTTTTATGGAACAGCTGTTTATTTTGCGATTTCGATGTTGGTGCCATAAAGACAATTGTTCAGTTTGACGGTCTGATCACCCCCTTAAAGAAGTGTCAGCATATTAAGAAGGACCCTGTATATCAAACATTTTTTCGTTAACATCTTTAAAAGTATTTGTAGCATTAGCCTTGAAATAAAGCAAATCATTACTAGTTTTATATCTACCATCTTTAAGATAATAATCTTAAATGGCAAGTAAATTTTAATTATCTAGCGTCTTTGCACCTATCTGTTTATAGCTTTTGACGTAATCTAGATTTATATCTTAGTATTTATGATAATTTAAAAAATCAATCAGCTATCAATCGCGGATGTGTGTTGCCTTGAAGTTTAAATATGAATCTTTATGACTAGTAAAAATAACAGCTAGTTATCTGACAGTTAGTTTCATCGTAGTTCAAGATGCCTCAAAAGATGGCATTGGCATGACATGGGTTCGAAGATAATAATGAAGGCAGATAATAAAAAAAATCACTGAGTCTGAGGCATCTGTTGACGAAGTACCTTTCTACGTTTTTTCTTCTTGTTTAAAATACAATTTTTACTATTTTATTTATTAACAATATGGTTGCATATCCATCTCTCGTCAATGCCATCTATCGAGTCATTTAGGAGATTTTTTTTTCATTTCAATTTCCTGTCAGAAAATCCTTTATTTCTTTTTGTAACTCAGGAATGAGTCTTCTACGATATTTTCGTCGTAATGGATGCTTTAAATAATAAAAATTTGTTCTATTACTACCATAAAGATTGACATTATCATTATCATCACCGTATTCAATCAATCATATATACTGTATTTTACACCCAAAAAAAAAAGTATACAGAGAGTAAACAGTCAGGAAACACAGAAGGTTCGAAAATAGGAGGCAATGTGATAATACTTTATCAAATCGTACAGAAAATAATTTTGAAAGATACGGTATTACATTATTACAACAATAATCCATCAGGTCGCACCTATTTCAATATAAAATCTACATTAACGCTAATATCCAACAACATTAATATGAAATCAACGACACTCAGTCATCGAAACGAAAAATTGATGGACTGTCAAACAAGACATTCCAGATCATTTTTAGTGGCACTACCTACTAAAACTGTCACTATCGTATGTCCATTCATTTCTCTGACCCATCCATTTTACTCCTACAACCCATCTGACCGATAATCAACTTTATTCTCTATCAATACAAGTTATACAAGCTGCCAGCTTTCGGTGGTAATACAAGTGGTGACCGGGTTGACAACTGATCATAGGAAACAATGGGATCGTGAAAGTGGACACCGTGGAGTGATGTCCGGACCACCGTCAGAACGGACAATGCTGGAGATATGAATTGTACGAATCGAGAGATTATGTCGTTGACGTGTTGGCAAGCAAGTCTCATTGTCCGAAAGTTGGAGTGTTCGAGAATAGGATATTGTTTGAATTGATGGTGCTGTAATTTGAGGTAATGGGGCTGTAATGTGTTGTGATTGGTTTTTTATTGAAGATTGAGAAGAGCCTTGGTTTTTATCGTTTTTTGTTTCTCTCACTAATAAATATGGAAAGAGGAGCTGAAGGTTTTGAGGGAGCTGCGACCTACAACACCTCGATTGTAACTGTAAAGCTGAGTTTAAAAAAAAATTCAAGATGAGTATTGAGATCCACTTAGAAACGAATTAGAAACTTAGAAACTTGGTGGCGAGCACTTTGAATTGAATTTGTGCACTCTTAGTGGGGTGGTCTTTAATAAAATTCTTTTAGATAGATAAGGTACAGAAAAAAGAGAGGAAAAAGTAATCAACTAGTCAGACTTAACACGAAATGATTGAAAAAACGTTGGAAAATTGAAAATAAAGGTTCCTTTGGCCTAAATTATGAGATGGGACACATTCTAGAATAACGATGCACCTATGTAATAAATATTCCCGATTAAAAAAATTAAAGATTAAATAAGTAAAGATACCCAACTGACAGAATAGATAAGACAAAAAATCACTACTCATGGAAGTATAATAAAGTAGTCGATACAACAAAGAGCCGCATGTTATATTTCATAAAACTGATAATCGTGAAGGCTATGGCCTGTGAAGTGGAACGCCCTGCAATTGCTTCCAGGTGAACGATCTATGGGAAGCAAAAGGGATAAGAATACCAAATCTGACCAGTAGTCAAGAGAAAAATACTTTTTTTTGTTTCGAGGGATTCAAAGAAAATGCAATCCGGAAACCGGCTTCATTATGAACAAACATATAAGATGCAAGATACATATAAGATAGCATTGACAAGCGATATTCTTATGTAATGAAGAAAGTTGTCAGTAAAAAGAAGAAAGAAGAGTGAAGGTCAGTGAGAATGAAAGATTTGTTTTTTTTTTTTTTTTTTTTTTTTTATTCATATTTTCTATTTTGTATGCCTGTTGGCGGATCTCAGCGGAAATTCTTTATTTATTCAACCTATGTATTACCTGTGATATACAAATAAATAATTTTGATTGATTGATTGATTGATTTAGAATCCTTAACTATTTTAATAGTAAAAGATAGAAGAGGAGCTGGGAATCAACAAAATATGGTGTGTGAAAATAAATATGAAAACATTAACAACAACAAAACCTTACAGAAATTAGCAACTGCAAACTGACAAATCTAGTCTAGGCTGACGACGGTCCGAAGTCAGTTCGTACCCACTACCATATACAGTGTATTTGTAATAAAAATTGTGTTCTTTCCTTTTAATGAATGTCAATATAACCTCACCTTTCAACATTAGGATCCTGTATCAGCGTCGCCGGTATGCTATGCTCTATGTCGTCGCGTTCGTCTGGCGCGGGGGACGCGTGGGACGCGGGGGACGCGGAGCGGGACTCCCCCTCGCGCTCCCCCCGTTCTCCTGCGTTTCGTTCTTTCACACCGCTCTCTGGGCTTGTTGCTTCTTCTGCTGACAAAGAAAAGGTTGCTGTTAGACATTTGATGATTTAAAAATATAAGTCAACAGGTAGGAGTAATTTTTATTCTTTAATAGATTATAATTATTATGACTTTGCAGTATATTAATTGCGAACATTAATTTATATAGAATGGAAAAAGAAAAAATACTTAAAGTAAAATACCTACTTATAATTTTTAAGTATTAAAATAATTCTGGTGATTTGTGAACAAAAAGATTAAATGTTTTCCAAATGCAATTGCACATTATACGTATTAAACTAAGGACTCTATCAATATTTTTCTCGGTAAACAGAAATGTTACATTATTTTAAACTAATCAGATTACTTTGATATATTTTCCAAAGAATATAGAAAAATCCTGAAACCCATTCCTGAAAAACCTAACGTCTTTTAAAAATCAAGAAAGTACAGGGTGTTAGGGTAAAAAGTTGCATTACCTTAAGACATATAATACTGAACATGTTTCCCAAATGAACTAAGGGAAATTCACTAAATAAATCATTTCTTGCAAACATTAACAAAAATAGATCCGATCAGCGATTGTATTCAGTGTGGAAAGTCCCTTTTTTTTGCTAACTTCCTACAGATTTCTTGAGTCAAGTTCTTCAATATCATGGATACAATCACCCCTTAAACTTTATGGCTTAAAGTAATGCAACTGTTCACCCTACAACCCTATATATTAGCATAACCTAGGTAGGTACTCATATTTTATGTATAGTTTTCAGAAAAATTTGTGCAGATATTCAATTTTTTGGCGCATATGGTACGAGATATGATGAAGATACTAATACTCAAGCTACACTACATATTTCTGTAATAAAAACAGCTACACTAGCACCAATTTATGTTCACGATGTAAAATACCTGAGTACGTAGGTACCTACAACAGTAAAATCATCAAAGCCGCAAATAAAGCAAATAAATCATGATAACGCAGACACTTTAAATCCATATTTAGGTTGAATTAAAAAGCGAAACAGATATCAACTATCGTTTTATTGCAATCGTTCAATCATCAATATAATAATAAACCGATATTGCGGCGATAAAAAGAGGAAATTTACCCCAAAACGGGGCCATCAGCCCATCACAAGTTGCGCAAACAGCTTGCTTAATGATTGATTGATTATTGTGTCAGTCATCGGGCGGATCAATTATTCAAAGTTAGTTATCTGCTGACATAATTCCTGATGATAAATCAATTGATAACATCGATGTTTCTTGGTAACGCTTATCGATATAGGTATTCAATTAGTTATAGATTACAGACTGATCTGAAAACTGGTGACAGGTTTTGCTATTATCTAGCTATAGATATTTTATCTATTAACGAATCTCTATGGTAAAGTAGACTAATCGTTGTGTTCAGGGTTCCGTTGTTCGATTAGGAACCCTTTTAGGAACTTCGAATCCGTCCGACTATGTCCGTCATCATCATAGTTTACTTCTACAGTTATGAACCGAAATGCATCTAAAATTGGATAAGACTCATCTTTGACGTTACTTATGTTATGTTATGAATGGAACCATTCATAATTAGTATTTCATAAGTTGTGTCAAAATTGATTGCCAAATTATGAATCCTAATCAAAATTTATTCGAAACATTAAAAAGCTATCTTTTCCTCTGCCTAAATAAAATTGTCGCTTAGAAGTGATAATTTGTAAAGAAAAATAATACGGGGTGCTTCAGACCACCAAACTGAACTTTTACTATAGGACCACGATTAAAATCGATAAAAAAACTGCTGTTCCATACATTTGAGCCCAGACGCCACTGACGATTTTTTTCCCATACCATAGTAAAAGTTGTTCATTTTGAAAGTCTAAAGCACTCTCAAAAGTATGCCACGTATTTATGTTTACACCCTGTATAATTTAGCAGGCTAGGTTGAATGATCTGCCTAGAGGTGTAAACAGATAAAACGTCTTAAAGTATCAAGCACAGTTATAATAATATTCGCCAACGGTTAGTTTCTTTAATCTCAAATATTAACAACAATCGGTGAAAGGCTATCCACGTGCCAACCTATTTCCGCAGTTCTGATACTATCATACTATCAAGATTTATACCTTTTTTCTTTCGTTTCGTTAACGCTGTCAATTGTCATCGATATCAGAAAAGATCGAATACTTAATCGATTATACGCTTTTTGGTGAAATTAAACCATTGTTTCGTTGCTCAAAACTGTAAAGTCATGGTGCTTTGTACGATTCAATTGTTTCTATAAACCTCACGAATTTGAGTTTCCAGTTCAGATTTGGTTGATTCCTTTGATCGAAATTGAGTACAGTCCGATGGTCGTGTTCGGTGTTGCCAACTAAAAATTTTTGTATTGGGTGCCCATCAACAAACACAAATACTTTTTGACCCATCTCTTTTGGTATGGATCTTATGTAAAAATACCTAGTCATATCTAATGCTTTAAGACCAGGCTATCCCAGTACAAGCGTCTCTTTCTTGCAAGGTGCAATTTGCAAGGTTCAAGGTTTGCAATTAGCCATCCCGCTCCAATTGAAAGCAGGATCGCAAAAAAACGCGTTTTTCATCAATATCTTCTCATGGGTGTTTCTAAGCTCAAAATTCTACGGAGTTCACTAGAAATATTTAATGTATTTAGTTAATTACAAGAATAAAAAGTTAAATATCAGCAGTTTGATCATAGTATTGAAAAAAACATAACAAAAAGGGGTAACTTTGGGATTTTTTTCTATCTATTAAACTTAATCTAATCGTGTAATTGAGAACGGTCGCCTATCAGCCAGATCCTTAAATAAGACATAATTGGTTTTCAGACTTTAAAACACAGTTTAAAACACTTTCGTTCGTGTTCAAAAAACGGCCTCGATTGGATAACAGCGTCTTATATGAGGATGATCAGACCATCAAACTGAACTACTTTCACTATGGGACTAAAATTGAAATCGCGAGAAAATAATTTGCTGTCGCTTGCCATTTTCTACGAACAGCTGATTTTTTTCTCAATTTCAATGTTAGTATGGAGAAAGTCAGTTTGGTTGTCTTGCTATTTTCGGTAAATATGAAAAAAAATTGGGGCATGGCGAAAATCCCGAACTTTATCATTATTAACAGTACAGTTTGTACTGTCGCAACTTTGTCTGTAAAGGTCGCTAAGCATCCCACTGAGGTCATGCAGCGATTCCGCCATGGCGACAATGTCGTCGGCAAAACGCAGGTGTAAGATGTACTCGCCGTTCACACATATGCCTCGTCCTTTCCAATTGAGCATCTTGAAGACGTCTTCAGTACCCAATATTTAAATAGTACCAGTTATTTAGGTAAAACTACAAACTTAGCAACACCGATCGTGCGTGTGTTCGATGCACCGATTCAAAGCCGGGGGCGATTCGTTCAGTGCATCTTTGCAGTTCTCCGGATTGACATGCTGCGTTTTAATCAATTAGTGAACAGACCCGCGGTTCTCGAGTCAATGGGCAGTGAAATAAGCGGACCACCGCGCCACCGTCATTTTTGGACGATCTCCGGTTTCAGAGTTTTTTTGGCGGCCATTTTTTGGTCGATAACTTCATAATCGGAGCGTGAGGTTTTAGCGGATTTTCGTTTAGTTTTTTTTTTCTCATAATGATTTATTTCGTTAAAGATTCAATTTAGGCTGGCCAACGTGAGCAGATATTTTTTTGTTAAAAATGGAACACCGAATTTGCACAAACATCATCGTGGTTAGTCGATCAAAAATTTTTGATCTCGGATTCCATTTCAGAGTATAGCTAAGTAGGCAGCAGGTAGTAAGTAACCCATGAATCTGTTTCATGATCATGATACTACTTATGAAATGAAATGTGGATGTTTTGAAGATTGTTTTTAATTGTTGACTCAGAAAAATGTAGGTATTGTCCTGCTAAATGATGGAGGATCAATAGATCATAAACTTAAAAAAATTCTACATGGGATCAAAGTCAAAGTCTCGAAAAAAACGGCTGTTTCATACAAAACTAAAATCCTACTTGACTCAAAATGTATGGACAGTAATATATATTTTTATCGATTTCGACGGGACTCACCCGTCGTGAAAGTTGTGTAGTTTGATGGTTTGATCATCCCCTTTGATAAAACTTTCAGCATAATATAAAGATGGACCCTATTATGCTAATAATATCATGTAAGTATATACTGACGACTTCAAGTCTAAATTTTTCGAAATGTGATTTGTCCAACCCATTTAAGTAGGAGAAAGAACAAAGTTAAGGCAATAGTTGTCTCCAAAAAAACACAAAAACTATTTAAATTGACCACAAGAATTTCGTACTTTATGAAAATACCTAATATTAATGCTGTCAGTCCAAAATTGACAACGCGATTCATATGCAAACTAAAACCGCACGTTATCATAGCAGTTAAATATAATCGTCACATGAAGTATGTCATACTTATCAGACGATCAATCAATCCAAACGGCATGTGGTATAGTAGCTGTTACACTGAAAGTTATCATACGATAACGTTAGCTTTCGCAATAGTTCAACTTACAAGTTTCATGTTTGCACTACACTTATTTTGATAAGGCTTGTTTGAATATGCTGATTATTTTACATCGTGTTTCTACAGACACTGCTTAAACATTATTATTATTAAATATACAAGGTGTTACAAAGATACAAATAAACATTAAAGGTCGTTAATATTAATGGTTTAGTTAGACCATCAAACTGAACAACTTCCACTCAGGGACCATCGCGGTTACGACGTTGGTCCCATAGTGAAAGTTGTTCAGTTTGATGGTCTAACTAAAGGTGTATATGGGTAGATCAACTATTTTTTGTCCATACCTAGTCCCAGTCATCTGCATAAATTTTTTTCAATGTTCATGCTCAGACTCAAGCTCAGGTTTTGCTTGCCCCAAAAATTAATGTTTGTTGAATAACTAAGGATTGCATTTATTAAATGCATACACGCTTTTGCAAAATTACTTGAATTTTACTTGAATTTTGGCGGTTGTCCGATGGACGCTTTATTTCGTTGTCCCCACGCTTTTTGGTCTATCGGACAACCGCTAAAAACTTCTAGTGGTTCAACACAAATGGTGCAATGTGCATGTGTGTAGAAGAATCATATCATTAGATACAATATCCATCTTTCAAAATTATTGAATGTCAAGAAAAAAGGAATAAAAACGTTTTTTTCAACAGTACTGTGAGGACAAAAAATAGTTGATCTACCCACATGTGCTAAAATGACGCGCAAGAGAGATATTATGAAAGATTGCGCCGACCCCAAATAATTAAAATAAGGGCCACAGAATCTTCTTCTTTTCGTTTCAATTGACAACATTTCATTTTTATAACCACCAGTTCTTAATGAAAAATATAAAAATAGGTAAAAAAATAAGAGATAGGTACGTATTTTTTCGATTTAATTTTGACTGATATTTCTATTTTTAATTTCGTTTTGAATTTTCTGAAAAACGTAGGATTTATGGCCAAAATACCTTGGCCTCAATGACATTAAAAATAAAAACTGTCAAATACAATAGAAAAGCCTAGTATTTTTCAAATAACTCGAGAAATAATAGATAGAAAAATCATATAATTTTTATATAGTAAGCTTTGAATCACATAATCTACAAATGGTTTTCTTATTTTGGTACCTTTCGTCAATTGTTCGATGTTCCTATCTTTTTTTTATTTTTTATAAATGGACTTCTAGCTTGTGCGTTAGCACCGCATTTCCGCTAAGGTCAAGTGGTTTGAGGGAGTATCTATCCAATGTCGAGGATTGTTTTTGAGTAAAAACACAACTGAGAAGGATTACGCAGGCATGTGGCAGGCTGAAACGCACCGCGCAAAACACCACGCGAAAGACAAGTATTCGGGGCAAACCCTGCAACGTGACTCCCTTCTATCTTTATTGGCAGGAGAATCTTCTTCTTTTCGTTTCAATTGTTCGATGTTTCTGTCTTTATTGGCCAGATATTCGGCTAGCCAGACATTTCAATGTAGCTTAATTTAAGTCCTCTCTTGTGCAGGTGTGTTCTGATACAACAAGGGACATGGCAAGAGAATTATGTTGATAAAAAAACTATCTTTACTCAAAATCAATAAAACAAACCGATCTAGCACAAGAACACGGAGAGTTTATTGAACTACTAATCATTAGCACAAACTTCAGTCTGTCTTGTTGTCGGCACGTAATTTCCTTGTCGTTCCGTTGTCGTCTAGTTATCGTATCGCGTCTGCCAGCGACGGCACAAAGGCTATCTCGCTTTGTGCCTTCGATTCTTCATAGAAATGGACTCAAGTTTTTAAACAGTGCTAGGCCACTTGGCTGGTTTGACGCTATGAAATGATTCTTTTTTTATGTTAATGTAATAAAATTGTAGCGGTGATGAGTCAAGAACATAATTTTTGTTTGTTTGATATTGTCCTTTTTCCCACATGGATGAATTTGTTCCCACAGTTCAAGAATGAATGAATGAAATAGGTAGGTGCAATTTTTACAAAATTTATACATTTAGTATAAAAAACACAAAAACAGATATTGATGTGATGGGGTCTAAAATCCAAAAGGTGTTTCTTCTAGACTTATTTCGCTAAATTAAAAGAGAAACTGTAGAAAAAAGGTGAATATGAGTATGATAGAAAAATTTCATTTGCTGCGTATTTGTGGGCGAATTGAACGCCACTAATTACCTGCACCATAATTTCTTCCAAAAAAATTAAAATTAAACCATGATAATATGTGCACGCTTAAAAAAACTATAAATAGGTACCTAATGGCAGCAAAGGTTCTGAAATTCTGAATTCCCCGACAAAGAATTACGATCATCAGCTTAGGCTTATAGCATCAGCGTATCAAACTACCAAATTAGCAATGACAATATGTTTGATTTATTAACGGATATTAAACTCTTCAGACATTTAATACTAGTTCCTAAACAACCCGCCACAATCCAAGGACAAAAATATAAATTACGTCAAAAACTAAAAAAAAGACTGTCACCAACATAACTGAAATATAAACGATATAAATAAAATTGCAATTAATCGCAACGAAGAACAGGTTCGTATAATTGGTGCTGTTAATAAAAACGTCTCGAAGGACAAATTCGACAAACATGGAGCTCCCAATTAGGCGTTACGTACAGATTTACTGTCGGCATTCGGCCTCATGCGAGCTAAGGCCGAGTTCAATTTATGGACTGCCATCTGAAGCACGAAACTTGCCTGACAGATTGAGATCGATCTCAAAGACTTATTTAAGGAAGGATTGGGGAAAGAATTTTTGAACGCGACTGTTTTTCTCTGTTTATGTATAGGGAGTATTTTGGTTCAGTGTGGAGGGACGACTCCTGGTTGTCTCTCTCTGGTTTAGTTTTGTAAGCATTCCTAAAAGAAACATTCATAGTTAAGAATGCTTGGTTTTCAGTAATAAAAAAAAGTGTGTTGTGGACTTTTGAATACCAATTGTAGATCATAGATCAGAAATAAAAGAATTCGATGCATAGTTTCAAGTAAAATCATGTCAATGAGATTGACCAATACTTGAGCAATCAATACTAAGACAAAACTTTAAAATCAAATCCATCAATAGTGAAAATAAATTTGCAGTCTTGTATGGAACAGGTGATTTATTTTTTCGCGATTTCGATGTTGGTGCAATAGAGAAAGTTGTTCAGTTTGACGGTCTGATAATCCCCTTAAAATAGTGTTAGCATATTAAGAAGGACCCTATATAAAAAATCTCTATACAAAAAATTACATGTATTTCGCATCACAATTTTAGAAGTTATGGCTCGGACAGACAGGTAGACTTTACGAGCTTATAATATTATAAAGGTTCCATGTCAAACCATGGAACCCTAAAATGTATGGATTCTTTGCTAAAAACCTTGCTTCTTCAGTATTCCACCACAATAGCCCAACTATCTAACTACTATCCGCATAATTATTCACAGTCATCTCAAACCCTATCGACCAATAACTAACCAGAGTTAACCAGGCTGTACCGCCACTATCTTCTCCATTCCACTTAAAAAGACCGTTACACAACCTTTAAGACCTGCGTCATAAGTGTGAAAATTTCTCGATTCGCGGAACTTCTTTCAAAGACTAAAGAACTACAGTTTCTCTAAAGTTAGTAGTCTCCAGAAATAACTCTTAAGTGTGAAGATGTAAGTGTTATAATCACTCGGTATGAGAGACTTAATATATCGGATGGGTTATCAGGTGAGCAGGCGCCGCGCAAAATCCAGTATCTGACATTTTACGAGGAACCCACATGAATGCGGTCAATTACTAAAAGATACGTATAAGCAATTACGATTAAAAGTAGATTTGATTAGCAGGTGACGTTTGAACATGGCCTTAAATTGTGGGGTAGATTAAGAAGGTGGGGTTGTACAATTTATTGTTCGAGAGCTTCTATGCTGATAAATAGCTGAATTCGCTGATAATATACATAACAATGACTGGAAACATAATGTGCCTATTTGTGTTTTAACAGTTCATTAAAAGACGGTAAAATTTGTTCCTGGTGAGATTTCCTTCTCAATACAGTATTAAATACACATTTTATGATGTGTTGAGAGATAATTTACCACATCAAACAATACAATTCAAAGCCTAATCAAAACACATCACTACATCAAAAACAATAGTGTACAAAATCACCCAATAGTCAAATCAAATCCACCGTCAACTCAGCAAGACTGAACTGACGTCGATTCAGTCGCACAATGACAAAACAATGACGCTTGATCGTCGAGGATGTCATGCCCTGTCGGCTTGCAGCAACAAGTTTCAGAGGGCTAGGAATTGTCACAGAAAAGAGATATACAGTATAACAACTTTATGCAAGTGCTCGAATCGACACACGCCACAGAAGAACGCCCACGTACGGACAGCATCAGAGAAATCGGACCCCCCTGCCCTTAAGATAGAGGGGTCAGGTTTCTCTGATGCTGACTGTACACGGCTAAGGCTAAGTTACGTCGGAGCGCAACAGTACCACATAATTATGCAATAGTTTCTTTCTACCGTAGTCCATAACATACATATATGTTACTCGCGGTTTGTTTGTTGTCCGCACTCACCCGATTTCGTGCACTTTTTCGAGTTTTGAACTTTTCGCTTCAGGAAAGGCGAACTAAAATACGCCTTTCGTGGCAAATGCATCAACATGCGAAGGCATAAAAAAAACGCCTTATGTCAATGCGCGAATGCTTTTGTCTCATGAGATACGTACGAGGCGCTGCCGTAGTTACTTATCGGAGCTGTCAAACGCTGTGACCGTGCACTGGCAGCACAAAAGTACCTTAGCGGGCCGTGTAGGTACCTACGCTAGCTACGTGGTGCTCATCTGTGTGCGTGAGTCGATTCGAGCGCTTGCATGAAGTTGCTTTACTGTATATCTCTGTTCTGTGGCTAGGAATAGAGCTGAATGAAGTGTACTTCGTAGGTTGTATGAGACTAATGATTAGCTGTCTTGTGTCATGCAAATCGGTTAACACAATAGTACATTGAACTTCTGAAACATTGGGGTTTTTTTTTCATTCGTAAGTTTTTGTAAAATTATTTCGTGTTGTTTCGGAAAACTTCAACACCCCTTGCCCCTTTAGGGGATCATCATCAACTTATTTAGGAGCTACGCTCTTGTCTAGGGGTATTCACCACTCCAGTCTCTTTTCCGCTAGTGTCTTGAATTCCTAATAATATGACACGACATCAACCTTTATCTTCTTTTTTGCTAGATAACTCTGTCTATGTCTTTCTCCTGCTTCTCTTCCTCTGTATTTTTCCTTATAACCTTTCCTTCTTTACAATATTATTTTCGAAAAATCGTTTCTTAGTGAAACTCTACATCCGTCATCCTATGTTGAATATTGTATTCCAAATTTTTTGTTTCTATCTTCAGTGGTTTAGGCTATTTGTGTTGTCTTTGTCTGTAAGTCAGTCAGTCATTGAACTGTTTTATACGTATTTGGAAAAATGTCGTTGTGAAATTCAGTGAAAATGAAATCCAAAATCAAAACACAATGAATATTGCAGAAATTCATGAAAACCAACAAAACCCGAAAGGTTTCGAAACTTCAACGTCAAGTGAAACTTATTTTCTGGGTTTTTAATCATTTGGAGTATTTCAATACAATTTCGTAAACTCACTAAAAATATAATTACGATTAGGCTGCTCAAAAACCGGAGTTGGGATTTGAAAAGCTTTGGGAAAAATTAAGCCCAATAATGGGACGACACAATTTAGTAAAGTATCCACATACTTTAATTGTAAATATTATTTATGTAATTTGCCTTCGTATTATAACGAAAGAAGATTATAAATCAAAATAATACAACGTATATGTCCCCAAACATAAACATTTCGCGTCAACCTTTTGAAGACAATACTTTAGCAAACCACAGAATTAATTTCTAATCTTATTAACATCACGAGAGAGTTCACATTAATTCCTCACCTCCAGGTACAGCAAGCAACACAAGTATCAACACAGCTACAATGCGAATGTTTAGGAGTGTTGTCGAAGTAGAGTGGAGGGCTGTACCGAAGCAACAAGTAACGATTTGTAAGCCGTCACTCGGGCTCGCTCCCGGATCCATTTGTTAGACGCATCATACGTACGATTAGGGGATGTAGTGGTAAGTAGTCAAGAGCTGGTTTGAATGTGGAGAGAAAATTTAAAAAAAGCTTAGAAAAAAAAAAAAAAAAATTGGTGATTTGACAATTTTTCATCCCGATAAAATCATTGTAATGAGCAACTAGAGCCCAATAGGAACAAAGAAACTAGTCAAGTGCGAATCGGACTCCCGAACCGAGGGTTCCGTAACACCATATTAACAAAAACAACAAAATTATCTCTGAGATCCTCAGCGCAACGCCCGACACACATTTGGATTTTAGTATTTTTCTGTTTTAAATAAATAAAATAAAAAAGATATTCCTCAGAAACCCACATCCTTTCTTTCCTTTCCTTAGATTTTACTTTAGACTAAGTTCTGTTATCACACCGGGTTTGACGCTTAGTACGTATTGCCGTTTATACTATAGAGCAAGATATTTCTTGTATTGAATTGGAGATCCCCCTTAATTATTTCCTTTTTTTTTCTTTTTATTATTTTCAGCTAATCTAAAATAATGACACATATTCTGTGAAAATTTCAACTCTCTACCTTACGGTTCAATAGATACCTACAGCCTTTTAGAATTAGGACGGATAGACGGATAGCGTAGGTTTAATAAAAGGGTCCCGTTTGCACCCTTTGGGTACAAAACCCTAAAAATTATTACGTATTAGAGGTAGGCAAGTAGTTCCATCTACGATACGCAGTAGTAGTTTTGTATGGGACATCTGTTTATTTTTTTCGCTTTTTCGAAGTTGGCTCCAAAGTTGGTGGCCTTGGTGAAAGTTGTTCAGTTTCGTGGGCTGAAGCACTTTAAGTATGACTAGGGTATTTTGTTACACCCTGTATAAGTAAACTTTGATTTAATTTCTATCCAACTCGAACAATAGAGGCAATTCTAATTTAAATAATTTGCGTACTGAAACCACGTGAGATGACATCACACATAAATCCAAGGACAAACCGCCAATAAATCTAAAACCACTCGATAATCGAGAACAAGTAATTACATATCGCATTAATATCGCTACGTATCAATCAATGTCACTACCAAGTTAAATTAATACCTTTATGAATCGTGTGTCATCGGCCATCAATCGGCAGTTGTCGGTTCTAGGTTTTATTATACAGAGTCTCACGAATCATGCTATTTTCATTCTTAGCAGCTCTGTCATAGGAGTGGTTTTAGGTGCTGTTTTATGTTGGGGTGAAATTGTGGGTGATTGATATGCAGTGTCGTTCACCAAAACAAAATCCTGCATCTATCATGTGAAAGGTGGTTATTGATTTTTGGTTTTGTAGGTTTTGAAGATCAAGTCAGAGTTTATTAGCATTATCATCATCATCCTCTTGTCCATACTGCTGAGGCATCGTATTTTTCTTGAGTTTTACCCGAACCGCACCTTGCGTCCTCAGAAAACCATTGGGTTACAATCGTCCCCATCTCGCTCTGTATGCATTTGACTAAAACGATGAATCCAATTGATTTCTTACCCGTAATGACCTGATGGGTATATACAGTCCAAACTCGTCAAAACATGCAAACATAATTTTTTCGTTAAAAATACTTTTTTGGTGGACCATGCACCAAATACTTTTAAGTGAAAAAGTAGCTCTTCTTCTGTCGTGCATTGACATGTGACCTACGAGTACATACCCCTCATGTGCCTCTGGGTTTGACTTGCCATGCCATACTATGTCTTACTAAAATTCAATGCCATCGCTCTCCGCAACGCGCCACAAAGGTTAAAAAAACGGTATCCGATGAACGCACCACAGAAGTTTCAAAAAACTGCTTCCAAAGATTATAAAGTATTGCTGTACTTCTCCCAACGATACAGGCTTTTAAACTTCAAGGCTCCTTGACATACGATTTATAGTGACATGTTTCAATAAGTATGATTCTAGTTTCATAGCAAAAACGCCAGAAGTCACGAACATCTAAAGTGGTATAAGGTAATTAATTATTATAAATTATGTGGTAATAAAGTTTTCGGGGTCATTTGGGAAGTACATAAATTATATTTTTTCTGGAATATCTTTAACATATACGTATACCTACGTATAGTTCTAGTAAAGTATAGCGTTTTGTCGCGACTTCGTCCGCGTGGCAAATATGGTCTCATCATAAGCACACACACAAAGTTTCATCGAAATCGGTTTAGGAATTTTTGCTAGAACAAACAAACTAAAATATCATAAATCGGTGATTTTGACTCAGGAGTTACCCAAAGAGTTTTATCTTTACAAATTATCTTTGTTTCAAGAACGTAAATAATCTTTGCAACTTCTCTCTTCTTTTCTCCAAGTGAATGTCCGTTCTGATTGTAGTAATCTTTCTTCCACTGTGGTATAGGTAATGTAAATTCTAAGCATAGCATATGCTCACGACTATATTCTCCGAGGGGGTAGTCAGAGATATTCTGAAACCTCAGAACATCCACGTTTCACCAGTAGTACCGAAACGCTGTCCAGTGTGACGGGGGGTGAGCCCATTGCCACTTGTAATGGACAGTGTAGCAGTGTGTAGTGTAGCGGAGCTACGAGAGCTGACTAAGCAACAATGCCGAACACATCGATCGAGTCGATGTAAACAGAGATCTATCTAGGTCAGCGCATGCGACCTATAGCACGTCACACAGAAGACGGCCAATCACAATATGGATCTGTCCAACGCATCACAGCTCATTACGAATAACAACCAATCATATGGCGAGTCCTGAATCGCACTATCGAAGTTATCAAGAGACTTTGCATATATACAACATCCAACTAAGAACTGTTGGACCGCGGTCCCGGGCATTCCAACTAGCCCGTGGAAGATCTTCCCTTTTCCTCCAAACTGGTGACCACCGACAATTGAGCAATCAACCTTCTGGTACGTAGCAGTCACTGAAGATGGCAGCAACACGGAGCAGCAACGAGGTCCTGAACTAGCCTACAAAGCATAAAGGTCCCGCATCTCCGCAGCAGAGGTTATCGGCCAGCGCAACGGTACAGCAACCATTGGGGTCACACCGTCACACGCCGAACACACGCCTTCATGAAAAATTGCCATACCTGGTCTGAATGCGTACCAAGCAAGCTGAAGACAAGTTTCGACACTCCGTCTGGAGGGGGAGTACTGTAGCGGAGCTACGAGAGCTGACTAAGCAACAATGCCGAACACATCGATCGAGTCGATGTAAACAGAGATCTATCTAGGTCAGCGCATGCGACCTATAGCACGTCACACAGAAGACGGCCAATCACAATATGGATCTGTCCAACGCATCACAGCTCATTACGAATAACAACCAATCATATGGCGAGTCCTGAATCGCACTATCGAAGTTATCAAGAGACTTTGCATATATACAACATCCAACTAAGAACTGTTGGACCGCGGTCCCGGGCATTCCAACTAGCCCGTGGAAGATCTTCCCTTTTCCTCCAAAGGTACAATACATGCCTCAAATTGAAGCATGCAGGCATGTAAATTCTAATCTTGTTTGAAAACCTATTTTACCCAACCGATAATTCCGAAAAATCTAAACACCAACCACTAAAGATAATATAGGAAAAATGCAACCCTACAAAAGTCGAGAGCCGGACAAATCCGTCGGGGTCACCACCATACCCGGATTAACTGTGAATGTGTGAAAAATCCGCGACCAAATCATGTCCGGGGCGATGCGATAAGTATTTGTCAGGACGTAGACGTCTGAGCATCATTTTCATTAGTGGTACGACGTAGGACCATTTGTACTAATGTTTGCAAAAGGAGGGTTAAGGTTTAGTAAATCCGTCTTTTTTCTGGCTATAAGGGGTGGTGATATAGATACTTTCCTTATAGGGTAAAGGAGGAGCATGGTGGTCTTTGTTCAATAATTAGAAGTAATTAGTAATAGTGTTTATAATGTGCTGAAATTTCAAAAGTATTTTCAAGCAAAAGAAACAATTTTATTTAGTGACTTGTACTTCAGAAATCAGAACTCTTTTTTTATTTTCAATACGAAATTAATGTAGGTACTAGCGAGATAATATTTATTTGCATAACATTTTTAGGGTTCCGTAGTCAAACAAGGAACTATACTTTCGTCCATTCTGTGTGATCTAAGCCATTTTGAAAAAACTTTTTCTGAATTTAATCTTGCTACTTCCCTTGATTCACTCTCTCCTGAAAAAAGTGTATACAAAAATGGTTGAGAGTGCTGCCATTATTACGAAAGACTACCATGGGCGAGTCATATACGCTTTTGGCAGATTTTTTTATGTTTGGGATTCAATTTTCACTCACTCTTATTCATGTATTAGTACATGATAAAGGAGGCCTATTCTCAGCACTGAGATCCTAGAATAGGTATAGGTTATAACAGCTACTTATGTACTAATTACTAATACGGTTCTTCTTCTTATCGAGTGGGTTGCAAGCCCTGGTGTCAGAGTTTATTCAAACCGCCTTACGGCCTCAGCCGTGGATTTTATGTAATGACTACTACCACCAGAGATAGTAGCCGGGACCAACAGAATAACGTGCCATTTGAAGCACGGAATCATCTTTCTTTTCAGACAATCAGGTGACTCAGCCTGCAATGTCCTAACCAACTGGGGAAAAACGCACAAAGTGACATTTCACTAGGTGCCCCCCATGGGAATCGAACCCACGACCCCCGTGTCAAGAGCCCAATGCTCTTAACCATTAGACCACGGAGGCAGTTACGGTAAAACATCGTTAATTCGCTAAACATTATGTCGATCAACATAATTTTGTTTATTAGAGGTTAAAGTGCTTAATTAATTATGTATAGGGTTAATTCGAAAGCGGTCTCATTATGTTTATAAATCAAATCAAACGAAAGTTTACTCTGAATTCTTTAAAAATTAAGTCTTTTAAAATCGGTGTTAATTAGTAAAAATCTAATTAATATGTATCGTTAATTAGTATATTATTTAGATGTCCAAATGCAAATACATTATGAAAGGTCACATAGGTAGTAAATTTGCATTACCTTTGACGTGTTTGACGAAAACAATTTTGGTATAATAACGATCGTAGAATTTGAAACTCCTGACATTTAAAAAACAAAAGAAGTACCTTATCTTTGAATCAAAAACAGTAAAATTGCAATTTAACTATTGATATGTCAAATAAAATCATTATAAAACTTAATGAGGTGTTAACTCACACGTGTTTTGAGCCAAACAATTTTAAACTTTATTTTGTTGAATTATGGATTTTAAAATCTTAAAATTTATTTCAGAATTGAACATCTGTTACCAAAAATTTAAATAACAGTTGTATTTACATAAGAATTGTCACTTTCCAATACATTTTAGGATCTTGTATCTTAAAATAATATCAGGAGGTCATCTGATTTCGAATATACTTAATGATTAAGTCAGAACAAAATTAATAAACAAAAACTAGACAAATATAATGGACCAATCCCTTTAGATTACAGATAATGTAAGAAAGATAAAATCTGATTATGAATGGACCACACAGAAGCAACAAATTAGGATACATTTACAAACTACCCAATTAAAAAATGTTGTAAGAATTTGTCTCAATTCACAGAACTAGGTGTCTAATTATGAATATAGAAGAAACGAGAGGTGTGGATAGATCACCGATAAACATAAAATATTCTTTGTTAATAATTTGAATGCAGCAGCTTGAAATCATTTAGAGATGATCACAAGGCCAAGTAAGTATGAATGTGGACTGCACAATGAGAGGAAGACTAAAGAAAAGATGGATGGATTTACGAGAGAGGAGAAAGACAAATTGAAGAAGATGCCATAATGATCTCTATGCGATATGTCCGTCAATGTAATAAGAGAATATTATGATTATTGTTTACAATATTTTTGTGTTTAAAGCATCGTCATGTTCGGACCGTTTTATTGACTTGTGTCTGAAACAAGTTTTGATTTAATTTCAGAACAAAAGTCATATACTTTTGTCCCTTGGCAAATATCAAACTTATTTTGTTTTCTTAGTAATAGAGTAGTAGAATAATAGAGTATCTACTTATTATTATTATTACAAAATCATTAAATACTTAGAATGAAATCACTGATTCATTATCTGACTGATCCTAAAAAAATACAGCATAATAAATGTCATCAATCAATCAATTATACTTGATGAATTATGATAAAACTTCCCACTCCTTCCTAGTTATACAACACAGTGACAATATTGTCACTACCCGGCATCATGTTTACGTCAATATGATAGCGTACTGTCAAATTATCTATTTCGATCATATTTCAATATCTGATTCGGTTCCATCACATGACGGTACCTAATTAATCAATATTGACGTAAGTACAAAGTCTAGGTGATCGTTATAATTGACAAGAGAAAGATAAATTGCATCGGTCATGTGTTCAAAATCCTCATTGTCACTTGACAATCGTTGATTTTGGTGATTGCAAGAAGTTTGGATAGTGAAATTGTCAAGTACTGGGTCAGCCTCCGAAATATTTGTACTAACATATTTACTGACTTGTTACATATTGTACAATACTAAAGACCGCTGACTCCGAGATGACCTCGGAGGACCTTACACGCGCAGATGACCAGCCGCTGACTCAGCATTGACGCCGATGCTTCATTTTTTGGACCAGATATAATTTAGGCACTTTTGTTTCTAATATAGAACATTAGGCACGTTCTTTAGATTCAGACATTTTAAACTTTGTAATCCTTTAGAGATTTAAATTAAACTAAGTTCAATACATTTTGGTTTTCTTTTGCATCCTCCGGCTGTAGCTTTCGTAATTGACTGTAGACAACTGCGGGTTAGTGTCTGAAATACAGTTTTTATTGTGTTTATTTTTTATATCACATTACTATTATATTAGTTGAGCCAAGTTGCTCGCTACATCTTCGACCCCATCTTTTTCCTG
Source organism: Agonopterix heracliana (assembly GCA_963693445.1). Classification (NCBI taxonomy): domain Eukaryota; kingdom Metazoa; phylum Arthropoda; class Insecta; order Lepidoptera; family Depressariidae; genus Agonopterix; species Agonopterix heracliana. The sequence continues at coordinate 20,587,249 of OY856313.1, forward strand.
AGGACTAGATAGAGGTCAAGAGCAAACCCATCAATAATAATAATTTAAAAAAAAGTCAGATTCCTAAAATCAGCGCCAAAAAAAATATCTGAAAGTTAGTTGACCACTAACTAGCCTCCACCAATCGTGAGAGGAAGCCTTTGTCCTGCAGTGGGATCATAGGTACATGCTGTGACTTACATAAGTAAGTCACAAGGACATAAGTCCTTACTTATTAGAATCACAAATTTCATCACGAATCTTAATTAAGCATTTGTGACTGAAATTTATGTAAAATGACTGCGCGATATTAATTATTTTACCACTAATATTTGCACATAGCTAAGTAATTTTTTACATGAAACTTGACTTGGTAGTGAATTAGAATACTTTTGTATTTTGTCTAGTCACATCGTTCTTTTCTGGAAAAGCTCTAATAGGTCAAAATTTCGGTATAGCTCAATATTTATTTATTGGCTATACGCTACATGGAAATAAATGAGTCAATGACGGTGAAAAAACAGAACCATCCTTTCTCAAAGTAACTTCCCTACAGTCAAGTAGGTAAAAACACTAGCAATACTCATGTAAGCAACAATACTAGAATAACAAAACCTCATTTTCCTTACAGCAAAAAGCTTTGTGATGTCGTCCCATTCTCACACATGTCTTATTCACTAGGCGTGACATGACAAGACATATCTAGTGTATTGCATCAATCTTGGAATGGAATCTTGAGTGGAACTTTGTATGTAAAACAAAAGCTTAGTTACAAAGTAGTTTGTTGCAATTTCTGAGTATTTAAAAGTTGAATTTACTGCAGGTGATTATAGAGTATCTTTTTCAGTGTTGTTGGGAGACAAATTTGATTTATAATCATAATGATTTATAATCGATAATGACACATCGTACGCTCTTGAAACTGTAAATGATGTGCTAGAAAGAAGACGAGAAGGGAATGTAAAAACTTTGCAATTCTTTGTAGAATTGACGCGTTTTATTTCAACGAGATAGACGTGCCCTTAGATGTTCGTTAAAATGTTTAGTTCTGCCATTTTTAAATGGTTTTCTTAGTGATTATAAAATCTAATCGAATCAAGCGTCGGTGGTGCATTGCGGAGAGGTATGGAAACTCAATCTTGATGGACCGGGTTCGAATCCGCACGGACGACAAGCCATGTACCAATGATTTTTTCTAACTTATCTACGTAAATACCGATTGATCTCAAACGGTAAAGGAAAACATCGTGAGGAAACCTGCAAACGCTGTAGAGGAAATTCTGATGCGTAATGTGTAGTCCATCAATCCGCATTGGGCAAGCATAGGTGATGCCCATATGTACAGCTACTTTGAGGGTATGCCTGTGCCCAGCAGTGGGACGTATAATATTTGCTGATAATGATCAAATTAACCATGCTGTAGTCAAGATTCTCACCATTCCAAAAAATATTTATTCCTAGTCTTAGGTTTAATATATCAGTCTCAGGATCGTAGGACGTAGTGATCTGAACGACCTTATTTCCAGATTCGAAGAGCAAAATAGACAAGAAGAAATACTAATGACAAGTATGAACAGAAAGAATCCAAACCTACTATCTTTGCAGATCTCAATAATTTGTAACAGATGTATTTGCGGGTACGTATGCACTCGAGTGCAGTGCACGCGACGACGGGCGGCCAGCTAGTCCAGGTAGCGATAGCAGAAAACTTATGTATGAAAATAGACGATTTTATGTATTTATTTGGGATTAGATGATTGTTGGATTTGGTTGGTTTTGGGATGATGAAGGTTCAATTAGGGAAAACTGGGTTTATGGTCACGAAAATGTGTCTAGTTGTAATAAATAATAGGCTTTACATAAGAATTAAAACACATTTACATAGCATGTAATGGAGAACATTTAATTTTATGAAAGGGACGAAAATTCAAAAACCATTTGGAGACTATATCCTTAGAAATAAAAGTATCCGATTGTTTGACATAGGCGTAAACGTAAAAGATAGACATAATTTATCTGCTTGGGGTTTTCAGAATTGTATTGTTAACGAAGCTCTACTGATACGTAATAATGTACATTATTCTGAATCATCATCAAAATGTAAGCCGTTTTTCGAGTGTTTATCATTCTTGATGATAATTATGTTTTTGTTTATTCCTTTATTTCAGTTTCCATTTGTATTTTAGATTTTGAGTAGGTATATTATTAATAAGTTAATGTTTAAATTGTATGTTTTAGTTTGTTAATATATTTAAAGTGTTTACACCTTGCCTGCCTTACTTTTACTTTCTCTCTTTCACGGTTCTGCGGAAAAACATTTATTCAGAGATAAGCTCGCCATTTGCAAGTATTTATCTACTATGCTGTCATTCATATTTATTCCCGTATGTACAATAAAGTGTTAAAATAAAATTGTTATAAAACTATGACCACTTTCCAATTAAACACAGCTGCTTGAAATCGTACATCAATGTAGGGATACCCACATGTAGTACCTACTTACAGTACATATTCAAAATTCATTCATAAGTCTACTGTCAAAAATGGTTATCATTTCTCGTTTAGCATCCTTATAGCTAAGAATTTATAACCTAAAACTCTTAGTTTCTCGTTTCTCGTATTTGCTTTGAAAATTGTTGCACCTGAATTTAAAAAAAAGATCTCATATCTGAAAACGGTAAACATTCGCATTGCTGACGTTACATTTGATCCAATTCAACATGCCAAGTACCTGCTCTAACGCCGTCCTCGGGGCGGGGTCTACCCGATGCGTTTTGACCAATGATTTCGCTCCGTTCAGGCAAAACTAATTATACTGATTTATGCTCCCATTGTTCATTGTTGTATGTCTTTCTCTTACTTACTATGCTTAGTACATCACCATATCTGTATGTAGATAAGTCTCGCTTGATATATCGGATGTTAACTTTTGTTTTTCTGCCGAAGTCGAGTTGTGAACGTAAGTAATTAGTGTTTTTGAGAGATCTGTTTAATCTACGCTTGTTCGTTTGTTGCAAGATAAGTTATTGCTTATTGGATGAAGTAGATTGAAGTATTCCAGTGTCATAAATCCTTCAATTCACTTCGATAAGCTACAATTATCTTAGTTTAGAGTAAGCATTGGTTAGGCAGGTTACGCATTCAAACCCTCATAAATTTACGTCTTTTATAGCGTACCTATTGAGATTCCATGATACTTACGTAAAACTGATTGATGCGTTGTCAGTAAGGTAAGTAGGTACTTTGAAAATTAATACTATGTACACAGTTTTTCAAACATAATAGGTATTACACTAGTAGAAAACGTATGTACACACGGGGACACATCAACCTACGCAAAACAAAAATAAGCTGGCCGCGAGTAGGTAGAGTAATGTATAACGTCGCGCGGCCAGCTTATATTGGTTTTGCGTAGCTTGATGTGTCACCCTGTATACCTATGATTGATCGGTATGACGCATACAGTCACTGCCAGAACTGCCTTTCATCAGGTCGTCAACATATATGATGGACAAAAAAGAAACTGAATCACATTCATTTTCTCAACTTTAAGGATTTAGAGTTGATCATTTGAAGCTAAATGTCTGAAAAAGTCTGGACGAACTTGGAATCGATATTATTACTGCAATTATTAACAGGTTGCTCTAACATAACACTTTGATTTTGTAATTAAAATATTGCCAAAAGAATTGTCAAAAAATAAGCTGGCATACATTTACACCATGTAAAAGAGAAAACTACTGTCTTGCAAGGAATCTGTTTACCAACATTTCAAAAAGTAAACCTGACAGCAAAACTGAAAAAAGAAGACAACCCAACGAACAGTTACAAAGAGAAGACCTCCATTCCATTTCAAGTCAGAATGCTACAGAAATCGCGCTGGATGTCACTACCCATTGTATATCAATATTTTATTAAATATATTCCACATTCGAAAAACAAAGCAGCAAATCAGCGCGTCCGGCACGGCAGCTGCGCCCGCGTCGCATTCACCTGTCGCTCTGCTGCGCGCGCACGTGGGCGGGGCCACGTTTGAATTTGGAATGCGAGGTTTTCGCGCTTTTTTCCATTTGCCCCGTCAACGTTCGGAATTCGGGTGCGATATTTCCTCCGGTTGGAATCCGAAGGTTGTAACGCGAGTTGAGATATTTATATCTTCTTAGTTTCCACTTTGAGATTTATGCTGTTTTTGTATTGGATTTATTGGAAGGGTTTTTCCAGGTAGGTAGATATCTAAATTTATTTGATATGAGTTGTGAAAGAATTTAATTTGATATTATTTTATCTGTGTTTATTGGGGTATTTGAGGTTTGAATCTAAAATCGATTGAATGCACACTTTATGCTATCAACGACTAAATGTAAAGGTGACATGTTTGGACGCAATTCCCTCATTACCATGAGGGTTTAGTGCAGCTATTTGCAAGTCAAGAGGTGCCTGCTTAAGGCAGCGACGTGACACTTTGAAATTGAACACTTTGTGCTTTTTATTAAGTGCGAATTATGCAGGTAGGGTGTCGCTTTTATTTTATTGAATAATATTTACTCGCGTGATGAAAGACAGTTGATATTTGCATTTGAATTTTGATGCAAGGGGATGGAAATTCAGATAGAGTAGTCCTCATGAAAGCGTTTTTCATACATGTATTTCTTTTCTCATTGACAAATAAGCACATGACGCTTTGGGAGAACCTGCTGATGCTGAATATTGCGGGAAATATACAAGGTGTTACAAAAATACAAATAAACCTTTAAGGGGGTGGTGTAGACCATCAAACTGAACAACTTTCACTATGGGACCAATATCGAAATCGCGAAAAAAAAATTTATGTTCTATACTCTACAAATCGACTAGAGCTAATATGTATGGGATATGAAATTATTTTTTTCGCGATTTCGATGTTGGTCCCATAGAGAAAGTTGTTTAGTTTGAAGGTCTTAACAACCCCCTTAAGAGTTTTAAAAATGTATTCTTACTTATGAAACACCTTGTAGAGACCTCACCAGTGAAGATGAACCGTCTTGATCCTGATGCATCAACTGAACTAGTGAAAGAACCAAACAACCAGGCTAAAGGCACCAGAAGCTATATTTACAGATCTTGCCAGAAGGCGTTGCTGTTCAATTACTACATACCAATACCTAAATAGACTGAGAGTACCAGTCTGAATAAATTATGCTTTAAGGTACATGATAATATTATCTGACCTACTTTGATGACATTATTTTTTTATATTTAATCGTCTCAGTTTGAGAACTGTTTTGAATAGATTTTTCTTTTAATAATTTTCATTAATAGCCCTACATATAGGTAGGTTATGGGGACGGAAACACTTTTTCAACAAATTTTATTTCGTACAATAAATCACGAAATTTTCACTGACCTTTTAACTAACTAGCCATGAATTTAATAAGGTAAACATTTAACAACTGTCACATTTTCAACGAAAAGCCGATCGTTCAAAGATATTTATCAAACGTCAAAATTCCATCTCGTGAATAAATTTTCATGTTAGCAAATCGCGTGTGGAATCAGATAACGTAAATAGGTCAGGTGGCCAAAACCGGGGGCTATCAGTCAAAAGGTAAACAACAATAATACGTAACGCGAGCGGGCCGAGGTTGAGTGCCTTCCGACGAAAGATTGATCGATGGCATCGCAATTATGAAAAATGATTTCTGATTTTTGTTAAAGCACAAGCGGTAGCGGGAAAAACGGTGATTGGAAGCTTCGATTGGAAGTTGAAGTATTCAAAATATCAGATGGACGTTTTGAAGGACTCAAGACTACGCTTTAAAAATAGGGCGGAAGATTTTGTTCAAATATTTTGATAAAATTAATCATAACTATAAGAGAAAAGCAATAAATAATTTTTAATATATTTTTTTTTTAAATGCATCCTACGACCCAGGAAATCAGACGGGAAGGGCTTAGGCTGACCAAAATCGGTGTCGTAGGTACCAAAAAGTGTCACGTCAAAAACATCCACGAATCCGGCAAGTTACTGAAAAATGTTGAAGAAGCTAAAGACAGTTATTTCAAGATCGTAACAGCTGGTGACCTGATACATATCTCAATAAAATATAAAATCAACAGCTATATTTTCATAATTATTTACTAAATATTTTTACATACTAGATCCATTCCTGTCACAAAAATTCACGTCTTACGTCCTACTGAAATAAATCTTCCAACAGTTCATCACTTGGGGCACCACCAAAGGCCGTGACTTTGTAGTGAATATTGTTATATCAGCTTTTATAAGTGCTATCCTTAGGCAAGTTATTGATAAGTTCCAACGCGGACCGCGTGGCTCTCTTTTAGGTACGCTTTTGTGACCGCCTATGGCTTTATAAGTTCTTTAAACTTGTACATAGTTTCATAGGTTTTTCAAACTCAATGCCTTGACATCGACACCACAAAAGATACTGGTTTTTCTTATGGATTAATTCGTAAATTACACATTTTTTCCACTACAATTATTTCGGGCCTGTGAATATTCGTGTATAGAAATTACTAAAATAGGTATAAATATAAGTGACAATGTCGGAGTTGTCCTGAACTTCATATATTCCAAATAAAGTTTCTTAATGGGTAAAAGGCTAGCTATCACAAGTCTACACGTCATTCTATCATGAAACCTATAATATGGTTAAAGTGAGCATTACTACAAATGCATGTTTCAAAATATATACAGGATGTTTCATAAGTAAGAATAAATTTTTAAAACTCTTAAGGGGGTTATTTAGACCGTCAAACTGAACAACTTTCTCTATGGGACCAACATCGAAATCGCGAAAAAAAAATCTGATATCCCATACATATTTTAGCTCTAGTCGATTTGTAGAGTATAGAACATTAAATTTTTTTTTCGCGATTTCGATATTGGTCCCATAGTGAAAGTTGTTCAGTTTGATGGTCTAAACCACCCCCTTAAATGTTTATTCGTATTTTTGTAACACCTTGTATACCTAGTTGAAAGTTGTAACAAAGCTTCTGATCACCCCGATGGGGATTATGGTCGTGAGTCTATGGTATTTTGTATCTAATCAAAATGTCCACATTATACACTGGAACCGTCTAAAAAACTCTGTTCAGTGCGACAACACTCGATGAAATTCATATAATAACAACACCCTGGACACTTCATACAAACGGGCTCACAGTGACAAGAAGAGGCTAGCACACGGAGTGAGTGCGAATGAGAGAGGACTACACTACTGATTACTGTCGTTTACCTCCCGTACCAACGAGAGAGGTTGAGGTCAAAATTGGTGGGAGGCTTTGTGTAGATACGTAAGTAATCTTTCTAATCCTATGGTATGTATTTTATTTCAGTATCCTAAACTGGTCTAGCAATGTTTTTGTCTGCCTCATAATCCCTACGGGCGTGCGTGTCATATGTAAATCAAAGACAATCAGCACTTAATTAACGTCAAAAACTTAATATCGATAGCTAACAAGACTATCCAGGAAACTGTTTACGGGACTTTGACAAATGTCCCAGACGTTATAGCTTTAATTCCGTCTTCTTTCTTATAGTTCATTCCACTTAACAACACCCCTGATAAACACTTTAAGTCAAAGTCATAAGGAACAAAACTGCTTGACTTATGGGACTTTTTAATTTGGATTAGGGTACAAAAATAGTCGATCCCTTTTGTCTGTCTGTCTGTGATCTCAATAGTGTCACATTTCTTTATAGAATTCCGTTGTTTATCATTCAGAGTTCCGTTTTATTTTTATAAGAGATTTCGGTATTTTAATGGCGGTTGAGATTTTTGTTTTTCTTAAGGCATTGATATGTTTAGTGGATAGTGCCTTGCCTTGGTTACATATCAGAAAGCCAAAAATTCATTGATCAAATTTTAAAAGAACTACGAACGAAATGCCAAAAGTACGAAAGGCCTAAAGTTGAAACATCAAAATTTAAAAGGTCAAAAAGACGATTGGCCGAATCGTTCAAAGGCCAAATGGACGAAAGATCAAAAGGTTGAAATATCAAAAGTTTTATTTCATCAAAAATTTACGAAAAGGCAGATTTTTCAAACCTTCATAAAAGCAAAGAAAATGGCCCTACAGTAGTTTTAGCGAGGAGCGAAGCGACGACAACCGAATTGCTACTGTTTACCTTGTCCACCCGAACCCGAAAAAAATTCGTAATAGGCGTTTGAATGAGGGTAAACATGAATTACTATTTTTATTTATAAGTTAGTTTAATGAATAGCATAAATATGCATAGCGTTAAAAAAACCTTAAAATTAATAAACATACAAATGGAGGGGATGAGAAAACTTATACTTTTGGGTGGACAAGGTAAACAGTGGCAATTCGTATCTGGCACTCGCCGGCCGCTGCCGCGGCACGCTCGCTACGCTCACTCGGCTCGTGCGTTGTGGTCGCAAGAAACCTAATACAAGCTCGTCGCTTCGCTCCTCGCTAACCTAACCGACTGAGTCTAAAACTACTGTAGGGCCATTTTCTTTAAATTTATTAAATTTTGAATGATTCATACATTTTTGATGAAATAAAACATGATATTTCAACCTTCGGATCTTTCGTCCATTTGGCCATTGAACGATTCGGCCAATCGTCTTTTTGACCTTTTAAATTTTGATGTTTCAACTTTAGGCCTTTCGTTCTTTTGATCAAATAACCATTTGGTCTTTTAAAATTAGGTATTTCGTTCGTAGTTCTTTTAAAATTTGATCAATGAACTTTTGACTTTTTGATATGTAACCCTTGCCTTCATTACGTGGTATAGCAGTTCGATGCCTGCCCGGAGCGAAATAGTTCCACAGAGTTTTTGGATCTTATGTACATACGATTGATTTGTAACACAAATTTTTCTGTGAATGTCATATAATTCAGAATATGCTCTTTGGAGCATCATCATCATCTCATCTTCCGAGTATATACTATAATCCGTCCTGTAATCTTATATTGGACCTTAGCTACAACAGTTTTAACAAAAAATACCACCTCTATACTATACTAGCTGTTACCCGATCTTCGTTTGCATGGAATTTTTATCGGCATCATCATCATCAGCCCGGTAAATCCCACTGCTGGGTATAAGCTTCATCATTGTCACGCCAAGTAGAACGATCCCACAGTATCCTACGGAATTTGTATGCAAATATAGGGTCCAACTTAATATGCTGACACTTTTTTAAGAGGGTGATCAAACCGTCAAACTAAACAACTTTCTCTATGGGAACAATATCGAAATCGCGAAAAAAAAATCAGCTCTTCCATACAAAACTGCAAACCTACTCGAGCCAAATGTAAGGGACAGCAGATTTTTTTTCGCGATTTCGATGTTGGTCCCATAGAGAAAGTTGTTTAGTTTCATGGTCTGAACGTCCCCTTAAAAAAGTGTCAGCATAAAGTGTCTTAAGATTTACAAAATTTTTAAAAGTTCAAAATTTTCGTGTACCCACATCCTTATACGTCCTTAGCGAAACACAATTCGTGAACACAATAAATCGAATTATGTATAAAGTATGCAGCCACTGCGACTGCGTCCAATTTCGGATCGGATCTCATTACCATAGCGCGAGTGCGCCGGAATATTCGCGGTGCAGTGCGGAGCGGACGGTCCGATGACCGGTCTGAAGATCTCTCTCACACACACGGTCGCTCAGTTTGACACACTTGTACTTACGTACGTAAATCATGACCATAAGCAAGCCAATACGTTTCCAAGCAAATACAATCAGGATATTTTTTAAAGAAGAATTAATAGGCTTTTTCTGGGTGAGCGCGCTACATTCTCGGCTTCATCTACACTTTCCATCAAGTGAGCTGAAGCCAAGCGCAAACCTATTACGAATTAAAAAAAAAAATGTTGCAGCCAGCTTTGTCCATGATTTTAAATACTAACAAGATTCTAGAAGGTAATAAAGTATTAAATCTAGAATTAAGGTGAATGTAAGATGTGTATGAGAAATGTGGTAAGACCAAATGGCAAGGAGTTAAAAAGATACAGATGAAACTATACTTTATTCATACATACATTGATATAATTGAGACGGCTCGATAGCTCAGTCTGAAATAAACCTGCTTGCTGTGTCAAGGGTCCTTGGTTCGAATCCCGTAAGGGGAAAATATTTGTATGATGACTATTATTTGGACCTGAGTAATGGTCAAGCTTATAATTATATCTGAAAAGATTTCGTTAAGTACATCGGAGAGTTTGTAGAGATATGCCTGATTGATGTGAACTTTGTACATCATAATTACACGGAAATGTAGTTTTGGGTACCTATGCATGGAGTATAGGTATAATCATATAGATGAGAAGTCATTCCATCCTGAAAACAACTAAATATGTCTAAAAACTTTGTTGGTGCAATGTTTTTATCTACGTGCACCTACGAATACGATACAGTTGTTTGAATGTATGTTTGCTTTGATGACAGTAAAAGACTTTCATTAAAGTATGTGTATGTTACTCAACAACTGTCCCGATCGTGTGTCCGCCTTCACATCGTATATTTTATAGTATTTAGATGTACATTAAAAGTCATCTTTAACTCCAGAATGTCCGGATCGAGTTCCATTACCATAGCGCTTGTCGAGTGCTCTTTACTTCACACATAAATCCTACGCTATACGTTGCTTTCCTGTTTACAGGATGCTGATATTTTAGCTGAGACTTAGTTGAGGATTATCTTACTGGACTTTACATCGGTACATCTCAAAAAATGAGATTCTTACTGTTGCGTCAATGTACTCGTATCAAAAAGGAAGATACAAACTGAAAAGTATTATTGAAAATAATGTCTTGTCTAAAATGCTAAATGGTTTTTAGCCAAATTTTCACTTGATGGTATATTGAAACCACATGTAATTATAAATATACACTTTTTAAACTTTGACCTACTCTAACTTACTATCATACTTGAGTGGTCTGGCCTTACAGGTCTACAACACTCCAAGAAATTTATCAGCAATGTGACAACTCGTGTCTCAAAGTTCATACTGAACAACAGCAGGAGCAAGGCTCGTGCCATCGTCGGAGCCCTCACTGGGCACTACGCCACAGGCGCGATGATGCACAAAATGAAACTCACCCTAGATCTCAGCTGCCGAGCATGCGAAGAGGATGAAGAGACCATGGAACATATTCTTTGTGAATGTGATGTCTTGGCGGCAAAACGCATGTGCCTCCTCGGAGATGGATACCCAAAACCGGGAGATCTTAGGCTTCTTCCCCTCAATGGTATTGCCTCCTTCATTGACCATGTATTTGAAGGGTGAGGAAAGCGAAAAGTATTGGGGCTAACACAAAAGATCCCACTGGGTCGAAGTGTTGCTGGCCTGCCAGCCCCCACAACAAGATAAGATACTATCATACTTATCTTCCCATACTTTAAACGTTATAACAAAAAAATCTGGTGTATTTCAACGTCTCTATAAGTATAAAATATCATTGAATCATCTCTCACAGAATTCTAAACATATTTGGCTAAACTAGCGTCTAAATAAAGCCATATTTTCATTTCGTATATTATTTATTATTATATTATTATATTATTATATATTATTATATTATTATTCATTTATTTATTACATTCTCTGATTAAACATAATGATTACTGTTTATAGTTTATTTACGCTAAAATGTCAGACGTTAGTTAGCAAAGCGACGAGTAGTCTAGTATCAGCTACTCAATCAACTATTTTATGTAGGATCCGTCGCTTCGTTCAAACTTTCACCCCGTATAATCTATAATATACTGCAATATATAACCTTCTTATATTATATGTGATATGCAGCAGAGATTAGAGCTTTGTCGCTTTCTGTATAGATAGCGAAGTCATTACCATATTGCAGGAACGCTGACTTTGAGATTTTGTGTTCAGATCTTAAAGAGTTCATGTACGAGTAACTAAATTAAAGTAAAGAAACATTATTTGCTTTATAGCTTTTTATTCTAGAATGAGGAGTTTTCTGACAGCTACGCAAACTTCGTTCATCAAATCGGCGATAGATGGCGTTGACCAGAGAGGGGTCCGAAGACAAAGATTTTAGGCTAAAAAATTTAACAAAAACGCATGTCTCTGAGTCAGACGCATCCGTTGACGAAATAATATATATGCTCATATTTTGCTGCTTACTTAAAAACTCAAATTCTTACAATTTTATTTCAATTTAAGTGTCTGCAAGGTCGCTCGCCCCTGTCTCGTCAACGCCATCTATCGAACCATTAGGAACTTTTTTCTTTTTAATGGCTTTCTGAAAATCCTTCGTTAAACAAAAATTTAAAGATTAAACCACTACTTGGTTAAATAGAATGGGATGAATGAACAGTTGATAAAATGTCGCTGTTTTGTCCCAATACAATGTCTATCAGTAAACTTCTCAAAATGACGCAGATAATTTTCACCAAGAGAAAACACCTTATGACAATATTCAGATCATCTGCAAAATATATTGTGAAGACTATGGTAGTGACAAAGTGTATAAAGATCACCTTTATTTTAAAGGTGTTAGAAGCGTTATTAACAATATTGAAGAGATTGCAAGCCAGTATTAGAACAAACGTCATTGTCAGAATTTAAAACATTAATTAAGAGCCTTTTCATAGTAACTCGCAGAGTGTAATTATAAATTAAGTGGGAAGCGAAAACAAAAGGCATCGCAACGACGGAGGGTGAATGTGTAAGAATGCACCGATTCGAGGCTAGGACGACGCGACCGCATTTTATCGGCGACTAATGATCTCCAGCGCTACGGCGGTAATGAGAGAGGTGGCGACCGCACGCCTTCACCACCAATAAAATATTTATGAAACCGTCCTCGCCCGTAATGGAACGCGTCAAGAATACTCCCCCTCCATTATCGTACAAAATTAGAGATAATATTCACGTGTAAAAGGAAAAGGACAATAGCCGATCGCATGTCGCGTACGCAGAATGCGACTCGTTAAGTCGCTCCGCGAATTTAAGAGACAGCTTCTAAATATCCAGTGGCAGCGTGCGTTCGCAGATCAGTATCGCGGCGGACAATACCGCGGCCGGCCGTCACGACGGTAGCAGAAATATGGACGCGCCCGCATACCTGCTTGTTTTATGTTAATGCACCGGCATAAACGGCTAGACGGCGAAAAGTATAGCGACGACTACCCGTGATGGAAGACCCGATACCGGCCTATCATTAAGCGACCCGAGATTCAACCGCAATGAGTTCACGACTAACGCCATTGTACGGGGAGACTACAGACCCTGGGACATGAGGAAGTGAAATAATTAACGTAAATTCGTCGCAGTAGCGACGTAGCCCTCGCGTTCCGAGCGACGCTATCGACACTGTCGATCTGCCGCGGGCGAAATTCCGAAACCTAATAAGTCCGAACCGAGTCTCATTTGTGTAAGGAGTCGGACGAAAAAAAGGAACAATACGGAGGCGCCCGATAAAGGAGACGGCCCAATAATTTAGGGTCATTGTTTCGCCCGTTAATTTATGGAGTGCGGGCGGACGATTGATTTGTAGGTTTAGGAGGGGATTCTTCGGGAAAGAGTGTCGGGATAAGCACTTTTAAATCCGCAGCTCGGACTGGATTATCAGGCGGGGTCGTCCGTCTCAAGAGACGACGCGTCAACGCGTCCAGGAAAACTCAATTTATTCTCAGTAGCTCGTCTCGATATACATACAATGCTCGCCGGCATTTAAATGCGCGATAGGATTGGCCAGTGGGGCCAGGGCGGGGTACACCGCACCATATACGCGCTTGTCGTGATGCACATATTAAGTTAGGCGTTCTCTACATGGGATGCGGTTGGATGCCGAGAAATTACGAGATAGCAACGATGATGTCTGCGGGATCGTGAGTGTCCTCCGGTAGTGCATAGTGCACAATGGCCGACTCGGAGAAAATTATTAATGCCCCCGGGCACTAGTGTTACATTAAATTGCGGGTGGCGCGGTGGTACCATTAAATTATTGGATACACGGATGTCCTCCTACAACGGTCGCTAGTAATTCACGTTGTGCCGACAGTGCGCTATAATTTCGTGTGTTTTACGTCGCTTTTAAGCGCAAGTGGACCGCAAGGAATCACTTTGTTAAAACCACTTTTTGGTTTCTATTTAGTTTTTAGGTGCACCTTATAAATGTCGAATTATGGAGTAATGGACCACGACCAAACAACAAAGACAAGCATCATTTATTTGCTATCCAACAATAATTAGAAGAACGATGCATACAGACACTCTAATGCCTTGTACTTACCTGAAACTGATGTTGCAAGGAGTTTATCATGGGAACTATACTTGACAACCACAACAACAAATCATTCATGACCGAACCTGGATGCGAATCCAGGATCATTGATTTGGTGGTTCGATATGATAAGTCGGCTAACTCCATAATACGCTGCACCATTTGGTACTGTCCTTATAGCATTAAGTTTGGACAGTGCTGACACACCTCTCTTGCTTCCTCTAGGTCCATGGATACATCTTGTCCTACATTCCCTTCGATTTCGGCTACTTTTAACCCGGCATTTTTTAATGACGTTCCTAATCTGGTCTAGGTAAGGTAAACTCTCCTTCGAAAGCTAGTAAAGAATCTGAATCTGAAGCACAAGATTCCCCTAGACCACACCCCTTCCAAAACAATCAAAACGATTACATCCAGATATCAAAACTCCCTCAGATGTGACCAAAAGGTAAAATGTCGTGACTTTTCTACCAGATTCATAGTCACACGTCTTCGAAGTATCAGATGTCCGTACCACATTAATTGGAACGCCTGCCGATTCCACCGAGATTTCTCGCTCGCACCGGCTTCTATAAATGGCGCGAAGCTTTATGGTATCGCGTAGTGCGTTGTTGCCGTCAACTCTGCGCCCGCGCCGACTTGTAATTGGTCGACCGCCGGTTGACATTTACACGCAACCAAGATGGCCGACCGATGCGATATGGGGACGAATAATTGACAAATAGTTACTCGTTTGTAAAGTTCTAGGTATAATTGGAACTAGAAGATTGCATGTTGTTTTGCCATAAAGGATAATCTTGTCTCCGAGAAATGGGTGACTAAGCATAAGCTAGCATGGTAATGAGGAAACTTAATATTGATGGTAATGAATGACGTTTGCATGCAGTTCAGGTTTGCAAAAAGTTAAGTAGGTTATGGACATTGAAGTTATGAGTTCCGGTAATGTCATGTTTAATGTAGGTAATGACGTGGATTACTGCTTTCTAATGAAGAAAGAGTGTCAGTCTAGACACGGATTATCTCGGAATTAAGAAATCAATTTGACTGTAAAGGAAAGACGTTCATAATTTCATATCTCTGTATTTAATCTATCTTCAGATGATATAAAAAAATCGCTGTTATCAGCAATGGTTATCAGCATCAATATTATTTAATGCAATTAATGCAACGTGCTGATAAATCTCATATATTTCGTTAAAACTTGTACTTGAGATAAAACATTCGAAAGACACAGATAAAAAGAAAAGTGAGAAGAAATGGCAGCATTTGCAATTAATAAATATGTCGTACGATTGAGAGCCAAGAACTTAACAGATGAATTTAGGTCTGTAGCTAGGTTGCCACCACATATGGTTCATGGTGAACTTAGATTTTCAGTACACCCCCACATGCGCAGCGTGCAATACGTGAACGTCGAGAATGAGCGTCAGTTTGGTAGAAACATCGAAACATCGCTGCTCATGTAAGTGCGTTCACACACAATGACGCATTGATGGAGCGGCAGATGTCTGTCCATAGAAGCACACAGGTGCGTCTTTTGTGCTTCAATGACGGACTGCACAAATGACGGATTGATGTCTGCCGCTCCGTCAATGCGTCATCGTGTGTGAACACACTAAGGGGTGCACTGGCGGCTAGCTGCAATGTTGTATGAAACTGTTTTTCTGGTGTCCGCATTATGCATACTCTTTCGTATACTGTGACCAAAGCTACCATTATCCCACCCAGGAAGTAAAACTTATTATAAAACAAAAACAACCTTGAGCGATGAAAACAATAGCGTGCAAAGACCACACGGCGACTGGCGACTACGTCTGTCGGTCGTCCAATGATTGATCGACTGATTGTCTGATCGGTGGATCCATCATAAGTCGGACGGCTGTCGCCGGTCGGTCGCTGACGTCTTGATCGATCAAAACCCTTTTAACCGATGACTGTTTATCTGAGTTTTACAAGGTGTTGGAGGTTTTAATTATTTTACTGTTGGTCGTTGGATAGGTGAGACTTTTGGATGCTCCTGCAAACAAGTTTAATCAGAGATGTGCAATGCAACTGACGTTCAACTTAACCCATTTTGCGGATGTTTTTTTTTGCGGATGATCAGACTGTCAAACTGAACAACTTTCTCTAAGGAAAGTCACACGTATCCGCCGCCGACAAGGAAATTGCGAAAAAAAATCTGCAGTCCCATTCATTTTGGTTGAGAAGGATTTCAGTTTTGTATGGAATGGTGTTGAGTCTTATACAGGATGTAAGGAAAAGTATCATTAATCTCTACCCATCAAACTGAACAACTTTTTCTATTGGAGCAAATCTGTCAGATCAAAAAAAAAAAACTGTTCCATACTAAACTGCAATACCTACTCGATGAATGTTCTGTCAGGTTGGCTTCCATAGTAAAAGTTGTTCAGTTTGATGAGTACAGTATGTGGTTTAAAGGTTAATGATACTTTTCCTGATATTTGAGGGTCTAATCATCCGCTTAAAGAACCGTCAGCCTATTTAGAAGGACCCTATAACCCGAGAATAATTCTTGATCGTAACGATTCGAAGTAGTCAGAGATTGTGAGAAATGACACCATATTTTTTAAATGTTAAGTTGGAGCAGGGATTATTTTATCACAAATGTATATTGAAGGTTTCAGAATTGAATTAAGGCGAAAAACTATTCAATAAATGTTTATTTCTAAGGTGTATAATTTGCTCTTTTTTCTTTATCCTATTTTTTCTACAAACTAAAATAACCATAATATTTATCGAATAAAATGCAGTAGCCATAAAACTAACAAGTCATATTTTAACCCTCCGCCTGCGAGACGACAATTTTTTTAACCGTTGACAGTTGGCGTCGCGTCGGCCGCTCCCAAAAATTATTGACAAACCATCAATCTCGATCCATCCCAGCCTAACACATCCATCATCTGTTAATTAATATCAATTACAGAAAAAAATATGAACTCTAACTGAAGCACATAGAGTATAGAATACGTTTTTGGACGTTAAAGGTTTTTTGTAATGCAGGTGTCACTTAAAAGTGAACCAATTAAGGGGGTGGCGGAACCCTAATATTAACTGCAATTTGACCAATTTCAATAGTCTCAATAATCATGCTATTATCATCCTTAGTTGTGAACACATAAGGGTTCTATAAGAAGCTTTTAGAAGTAGAATACGTTAAATGTCAAAGTATACCTTTTCCTTTTGTGATCAATCATGCGATCTGCGCCGGCGCCGGTTATCGCGATAAGTTTTTTGATCACATAATTAAATTTTGTAGATTTTTCCTCATGTTGCTATGATTTGTGTAAATGATATGAATTCTGGAAATTCCATTGTTGACTTCATCACTAACCCTGGCATAATACAGGATGTAAAATTAAATGCATTATATATATTGAACAGGGTGCTTCAGACCATCAAACTGCACAACTTACTGAGCCAAAACCGAAATCGCGAAAAAATCTACTGTTTCATACATTTTGATCGCGTAGCTATTGACATTTCTATGAAACAACAACAACACACAATTTTTTTTTCGCTATTCCTATGTTGGCTATTAAAAGTTGTTCTCTGAGTTATTACAACAAACTGTGTTGTCCTGAAGCACGGTGTACGATATCTAACGCATTTAATTTTACACCCTGTATACGTAGTTAATTCTAAATTAAACTTGCAGCAATAATTAATTATATAAGGCTTGAATACCACAAGAGCTCCACGGGTAGCGATGCGGTGAGTGAGGAAAATATCCACGAATAGAATAGCTTCAAGTTCCTTATGACGTGATCGAGCGAGCTTCCTATTGGTGGATAGATCAAATTTCAAAAAAATTACAAGTGTCATATAAACATTATTCGGTAAACATGACAGACACTTTAATAAAAACTTTCAAGTATAAAAATTCAAGTAGTAATATCACTAAACCCATAAAGATGCATCACAGTTTTATGTTAATTAAAAATACTCGAGAAATCCAAATCCGCACTGGAACATTAAGCAGTGTCCATAATCATAATTTAGCTAAGATCAAACCGCTGAGTAGGGTGTCCACTATAAAACTGTCACGCTGAGACAGTCCGATACCGATGCCACTTATCAGCGGACATAACGTCTTCAATTTTACGACAGCCATGTTCTTTGCGCATGCGTATAAATAACAACAAATGTCAGCAGAAGAGATTTCATTTTGCGGATCAAGAAAATTGTATCGATATTTCAGAGATAATGTTATTGTGTTTCGGATAAGATAGGAACGGTCAGCAAAAGTAGCTGCTGAGATATCAACTTTATTGCTTAAGGGATAAAGTTAAATGTATTGAGGGATTTTTGAATGCATTTCTTTAAATAAAATTTATTTATTACGTATCAGGTTCCCCGATTCATTTATTTTGGAGGTGACACTAAAAATGAGACTTACTGTTAAACATCTGCATATTATAAACATTAAAATTTCAATATAATTAAGCTGCTAACTTATTATTATTCGCAAACCTACATAATGTGATCGACAGACGCCATCGCATAATTCCAAATTAACGCAATCTGATAAAAAAAATCAACGTTTTCATGCTAATTTTTATTTTTTCGGTTACAATAACACTTTTACTTAGAATTTATCTGTTTTTCGATTCCAAAAATACATATCCAATATCTTTGAATTCTACATCTCAGAACTGGATATTTTTTTGGAACATAAAAAAAAATCTCATATTACTGTAGTCTAATTTATAGTAGAACTAAGCACATCATTTTAATAAATAGGCTTTATCCTATTTGCAAAGATTTTAATTCTCTATAGCGAAAACTTTTTACGATGCATCTACAAGACAGTAAAAAAAAAGTATATGAATCAAACTGATCAACAACAATACCATTATACCATCCTTCAAGAAAAAAAAACAACAAAATCAAGATAACAAAATAGCAAAGCCGGTTTAAAGCAAATTCCGATCCTTGTAATTCTAATTAGGCAATTCAAGTTGCAGCGGGCACTAATGGCGGGCGTTCGGTGCCATAAAGCAGTCAGATCAGCAATCTGATGGTGTGAACACGCTGTCCGCGTGTCCGCTAACATTGTCCTCAGACATGCGATGCTATGTCACCCTAGTGGCCCGGCTAGTGATAGCTGAGCCCACGCTAATGTTTTGTTTTGTTTGATTCGTGTGAACTGCGATGCGATGCGTGCTCGAAATGTTTTGGTTACCACTGAACATTAAATGTGTCTATCTGCCTGGAAAGCTCCTTATCGCGGTTGATGTTACGGCTTAATCATAATCGGTATACACTCTGTACACCCGGTATCCGTATCGGTGTGTATTATTTAAGTTTACAGTCTGGGTGCTAACTTCAATTCGTTTTATATAACTACTTAAGGGGGTGCTTGGGACTTTGTAACATGTTCGTGGACACTATGTCGATAGACATCATTCCTGTCATCCTGTCTGTGGATCCTCAACGTGACAACACGTCTATGGACGTCCTTCTTGAAGAAATCAAACTCAAATTCAAAATGTTTTATTCAAATATAACACATGGATAACTTTCTGATGTAATTTTTGACTCTACCACCGCGTTGGAAGATGTTCCGTTGTAGAGAAGATGTGGCCAAATTGTAACCAAATTCACTTTATATTGCAACAGCATTAAAACGTACACTTTTGATTATCATCATCATTAGCTGTTGTCTACCCAGCAGGTCTCATAAGGCACTCTCCTCCCCATTATGCCACTCTTTCCTGTCTTGTGTCCGTTTCATTTTCACGTCTTTCCAGCTGCCTTCGAAATATCATCAGTCCGCCTGGCTGCTGGACGACCCACTCCTCTCTTGCCTGATCTCTTATGAGTATGAAATATGCCTCTAAACGTTTTTTTATGCTATTTTCTAGCATCACAAATTCACGCCTCGTGTGCTGTATCACGATTCATGAACGTGTTCATTCACTTCAAAATCTTAATCTCCAATGATATCATTCCTAAAAAAAAATCTTCAAACGAAAAAACAATACAATAAATCGATCAAGAACCCTTCCTCACCATGGATGTAATAAATAAAAACAAAAACAACTATCGGACGCGGCAACAAGGATACGCACTCGGTACCTTATTGATGGAAACATTTCAAATGCCATTTAGATAGTGCATTGGCGTTGACGCATTATTATTATAGTGGGACGACCGTAGCCTGAACTCTTGCAGAACATCAGTTAGAAACAAACTTTATAGTAAAAGAAATAAGACTGAAAATTGAGGAAGTATCAAAGCTCTGAGAAGTTGGAGATGTGCGAATCGCGGAATAGAGGTGGTATTTTATAAAGCTAAAAGCTTTGAACTCGTTTTGAAGATAACGATTGGAACTGTTAATGGTTATTTAGGTAAATAAGTTTTAATGTGTGACATTAATTTTGTGGCATTTTTGATTAGTTCAAAATTAAAGGATTCGGTGGAAACTTTTCAAGCATAATGGGTTAGCCGGAACCTATAATAATTAAAAAAAATACATTTATTGAAAATTTATCCCTGTTCTCGTTTTGCATTAATTGTTATTGTTTTACAATCATTTTAATGATGTAGTAATTAAAAAACGCGATAAAATTTATAGCAAACAATTTTTTAAAATGAATTAGGTTCTTTCATACATTACATTAATTCACAATCGTTTTCCTTTAAGGAATATGAAAGATTTGCCACAACTACCAAAGCGTTTGGTAAAATTTTGTATGTAACATTGTTGATAATTAATAATTTAACGATAGAGAGAGATATAGAAGATAAGGTAATGTCGATAGTAAACGCTTGATTTTTACTTTCGTGTGATAATTTTATCAGGTGACAAGCAAAGCACAAACTCAAAACCAAAATAATGATGATACAATCTCGTAATTTTTTTTATTAGCTCAAGATCTCAAATTCATAGTTACCGCATCGCCTCTTCTCTTGGCTTCAAGGCATTCCTTCGATGTCATTCATAACTGGCAATCGACCGGCCATTCGCCTCCATTCCCGCTTTTATGAAATTTTGCATTCCTCCATTATTATACCTGAGTAAAACACTAATTCAATTATTCAGGCGTATTTCCTGGCATAAAAGAGGCCTACTTACTTCTTCCTTGAAATCGTTTTGCAGTAATTTTACCCGACTGCGACAGAAGGAGGGTTATGTTTTTTATGGGTGAAAATATAGCTAGTAAAAATAAACCAATGAATGAATAAAATATATTTTAATTTCAGTAAGTACGAAACAAAAAAGATACACGCTGAAAAAAAAAAGGTTAGTCTTTACACTAAAAACTAATTCCAGACAATAATCATAAATGAAAGTTACAGAAACACCAGGTCTTTTGTATAATGCAGTTAGAAATATTCAAAACATACCATATTCTGACATACCGCATTTCACTAAAGGCTAAGCTGATGCAAAAGTGAAAACATAGAAGTGATCAATACATTTTACTAGAATGATGATTAGGTATGATTATAAATTACATACCTCTAAACATAGAACATGCACTGAAAGAAATGTTTTGTTAAATATAACGAAACATTAGTAACTTCCAATCGGATTTGTAGCGCATTTAACAAACGTAAACGTTTGGGTATAAATAGCAAAACTTTTTGCTATTTAAAGTAAACTGTCTTCTGATAAATAAATATCATGTTCGTTGCTACGGTTTTTAGACTTAGGACCTGTTTTACCACTTCCAAATAAGTTCTTGTTTTAGCTTATCCGACAGCTCATATGACATAATTATTATCTATTAGAAGATTATTTTGTAGTAATTTATCCATAGCAACATTAGAAACAACATGTCAAAAATTCACTGAAACAAGTGAAGGTTTAAAGAGACTGCTAGCTTTGTATTTCTCTTAACTTCCAAGTAAGTTTCTAATACTAAAGCTCTACTTCATCATGATACCATAAAATACCCAAAACCCCGAAAAATGAAACATAATCAAACACCCACAAAAATCTAAAATCAAGGCGAGAATCGACACTAAAAACTTTTTATTACTGTTTGTTTCGATAACACCGTAAATTACATTTTGTCCCAAACAGGAAGACTCCAGAAATAACTCTTAAACCTTTATAATATGTGTGAAATTAGCTTGGTTTCTAGGATTTACTAAAACGAGCTACAAGGCGGGTCCACAAACAATTGACGGCTGGACAATAAAGTACGTCAAAATACGATCTGTTAAATGTATAACAAGATGCTATAAATATATTCCAGTACTGTTTACTTGGCTCCTTTAACATGGTGAATTTATATGTGTTGGTATGTCCACGTGTATGTTCTAGCAGTTAGGTACCTA
Organism: Agonopterix heracliana; assembly: GCA_963693445.1. Lineage (NCBI taxonomy): Eukaryota > Metazoa > Arthropoda > Insecta > Lepidoptera > Depressariidae > Agonopterix > Agonopterix heracliana. Next base: position 20,609,768 of record OY856313.1, read on the forward strand.
CTTTATTATGGGGAATGTCTTAAGGTAGTACCTACCTATGTCCGTAGTTAACATAATCTAGATGCGCGCAAACGTAGCGCGACAAAGCGATGTCGCATCTTACTCTTACATAGGGCAAACGCCTTTGTGTTTGTTATTTACATTATGACGGTTTCCTCGTTTTGTCGCTTTGTCGTGTGTGGAATGCTAGCCCTACTGGTTACGCATATTCGAACAAGAGAACAGGCAAGACAGATCTATCTCGCGCACCTTATGCTAGGCCCTCCGGTTTTCTGAGGAAATTAAGTAGTCAGCATCTCCCTTACTCTTAGAGAGAGAGGAGGTCCCATAAACTTTAACTTAACTACAGTGTCATTAACCGTGAAATCACATACTCTGCCTATTAAACTGAAAAAATGTTAGGTATTACTATGGGAGCAAACATGTCAGATAAAAAAAATCTGCTGTTCCCTACGCTGTTCCATACTAAACTGCAATACCTACTCGACTCAAACGTATGGAGCAGCAGATTTTTTTATCTGACATGTTTGCTCCCATAGTAGTAAAAGTTGATCAGTTTGATGGGTAGAGTATCTGGTTTCAAGGTTAATGATACTTTTCCTTACACCCTCCTATACAGGGTCCAACTTAATATGCTGACACTTTTTTAAGAGGATGATCAGACCATCAAACTAAACAACTTTCTCTATGGGACCAACATCGAAATCGCAAAAAAATAATCACCTGTCCCATACATTTGGCTCGAGTAGGTTTGAAGTTTTGTATGGAGCAGCAGATTTTTGTTCGCTATTTCGTTGTTGGTCCCAAAGAGAAAGTGGTTCAGACGGTCTGATCGTCCCCTTAAAAAAGTGTCAGCATATTAGGAAGGACCCTATATTATATTGTACTTTATAAAAGTGTTATTAAAACGTATCAATGAAATCAATGAAAACAAATAAAAGTATTCGAAAATGAAACCGAATCCTCAAACGAAAACGTTTTAGTAACAATGAAAATTAATCTACCAAAGTTATGTTGTAAATGACAATAAAAAAAGGTACATAAAAATCACGGGGCATCGTTAAAAAGACAAACTATATCCGATTTCTGATCGTAAAAACAACAATAAAAGTCTTCACTGACTTTTAACGGTCATTTAAAAGAAACGTGATGAAAAACGCGGATCCGGAACTAATATGGCGTCTACGGTATTCAAAATTTTGAATATTGAATATTAATTTACTCTTTTGCAATCAATAATGGGAGATTAAGGTCTATTATGAATTTCTAATTGAATAGCTTCTGTGAAATTTAAAGTAAAATAAAATAAAGTAGTGTCTATGTGTTTAATGTATTTAAGTAACACGTTATAATATAATATAGACGACATGCACTGTATACGTAATACCAACTGCTCTCAAATAGAGAAGGAAAACATTATACTCACGACTATATTCCCCGAGGTACCCCCTGAAACTCGTATTCTGAAACCTCAGAACATCCACGTTTCACTAATACCGAAAGTCTGTCCAGTGTGACGGGGAGTGAGCCCGTTGTCATTTGTAATGGACAGTGGGTAAAATACATGCCTCGAAATTGAAGCATGCAGGTTTCCTCACGATGTTTTCCTTCACCGAAAAGCCAGTGGTGTTACAAATCGTACATAAATTCCGAAAAACTCATTGGTATGACTTGGCCTAGACGGGGATCGAACCATCGCCTCCTGCACAAGTGAAAACACCAGTGAAGGAAAACATCGTGAGGGTTTTTCTGCATACGCTGAAAAAGAAATTCTGATGCGTATGTGAGGTCTACCAATCCATTGGGCACGCGCGGTGGACTACCCTACGCCAGTCGCTGACTGCATCAAATCGGTTCTTAGCATTGGTTAGCTCTCATGTGACTATCACCTTTGTATTTCAAACTGCCTGATTAATTAATCAAATTATGTCGGCCCTGTGGTCGCGTTCAAAATAGTAACTACCCACATTCAGTTACGACCTATTCCTTTGACCAGCCATCATTTCTGATGCAACGATGCAAAGACGACACCTGTACAAGGTGTAAACTTAAAAGCGTTGAATATTTAAGGGGGTGCTTCAGACCATCAAACTGAACAACACTAACTATGGGACCATCATTGAAATCGCGAAAAAAAATCTGCTGTTCCATTGAAAACGTCATTCGCTGCTCGACCAAAACGGAAGAAACAGGAAAAAACTGGTTTTTTTCCTCGATTTCAATGCTAGTCCCATAGTGAAAGTTGTTCAGTTTGATGGTCTAAAAGCACCCTGTTTAAATGTAACGATGTAATTTATATTCTGGGATTCGAACTTCGCAATTGGGTTAACGTTTTCGTTCCAATGTCAACTCTGTTACTATGAAGTTCGGACCGAAACGGTCGCAATTTATCGAAAATTTTTAGTCCGGGTATAGGGCCTGTCTATGCGAGACGCTACATTTACTTGCTAGAGATGAACCTGAACTCAGAGTATTGCAATGCATGAATCAAGCTAATAGTTAGGTTTGGAACATTACCTTTTGTTTACATGGACATTTATGAACTGCTCACATATGAGAAAAAACTCACTTCTTCATGCGTCGTCATAATTCGAAGCAAAAGCTTTATAAAGATATTACACAACAGGACAACCGCATCGTCTTATGATTTATGAATCCCAACTTTTTATTATTTCCACATCATAATTTAGTTAATTAAAACGGAAGCCTAAACGGCCACTACTCCATCAAATTCATCCAAAAAACGACCAAATCTTAGGCGCCAGATACAAAAAAGTCTTTCATCTCAAAAATGATGAATTTCTGGACGAAAAAAGCGCGGGATACAAAAAAAGATGGCGTCAAAAGGGCCGGAAAGGGCGCATTCGTTTCGACAAGAATATCAGGCGAGTGACGAACGAATTAGTGTTTTATTAGAGACTGGTTACTGCTGTATATCTTATTTTTATAGCGTGATGATGTATAAGTGTCTATGAAAAATGTGTTTCAACATTTTGAGTTAGTGTGGTAATCATTTTTGTAGTTACCTATTTTGAAATGAGCCTACAGAATTGATACAGGTATACGGCAGCGACAGCTTTACGATAATGTCGTAATTTATTTAGCTAAAAGCTTATAAAATGACATCATCATAACCTAGTCTCCCATTCTGTCTCCCACTCTGCTACCTGAAGTCCTACTTTTTCTCCGGCTATGACTTAAATTTTCCGAAAAAAAAAATTTTTTTGCATTGATATTTTTTACTAATAAATGGTCAAAAAATCGACCTCTTACTACCCCCTCGCGGAATATAGTCGTGAGCATATGGATACAAACATAAAATTGTCAAAAAGTTAAAAAGATTATCAGAGTCTGAAAGTAAATATTTATTATAAAAACAGTGAAAATCAACAACTCCTTTTTATATTTTGACAAATGATACATTTAAAATCAAAAATTTAATGAACTATTATCATAATCATCTGAATCGATGATCACCTATAAAAACTGTTTACAGTTTCTATAATAAAATTAATTAAACCCACGTAAAATTGGGGTCAATTCATAGCGTAAACGTCAGAATGGCAGACGTTTATCGTTAAAAATAAAACTAAACGCTTGAATATAAAGTTCACCAACCATTTATGTTCAAATCTTAAGGACCTATCGGTGGGAAGTCACAAGCGGTAGCGGACAAACTTTCACGTATTTGAAATAGATTCTCATGCCCTGCATGCAATTGCAACATAACAAGTTGATGATGGGGAAGAATAAAAGTAAAATTTTTTTGATATCATTGCATATTCTAAAATTTCTAAAACTCTACTGAGAAAAGTCCTCTGCCTTCAGCCCAGACAGGAGACTAAGGCCTAAGCGAAGATTTTTACTAACAAATATAAGAATATTTTTGGTATGCCCATGCTCAATGCCTTTTAGTTCAGGGTGGTGAGAAACTTTGCTACAACTACCACATAAGCAGAAATCGGATACTCGGACGGATATCTACCTAGTTAATTGTTGGCTATGAAATAATAGAAGCTGCTTCTTAAAATATTTTCTTTGACACAAATATCTTATTACTTAAAATTGTTTAAATATTTTGTTGGAAAGAAAAGTGCGTTCCAAAACTGCCAACACCTCAACTTTAGGTTAATAAATATGCATCCGATTTTCCGATCTCTACTCATAATTAAATGGTATAATACCACATCAGTACTGTTTTGGTAAGGCAGACGTCAAAAAAATAATCTTCCTATATTTTTTGCGAATTTTGTTTTTATCAGTGATGTCTTGGGTTGGGCGATATGGAGAAAAGAGACCATAATATGAAAGTAGACTCAACTCTACACAGCGGGACGGTAGCTAAGAATATTATCCTAGCCCTCATCAGCTCATCACCCAAGAATATCTAGTCTGAGGGCTAGAGTGCTATAACTTTGTAAGTACAATAAGTTTATTGCAAATAAATATTTTTTCATTTTCATTATAAGATATCGTTCACCACAATGTGAAAGTTTACAAAGAAATCGCTTATCACTTGAGCCTCAGACATATTAGAAAAGAGATTAAGTTTAACAGCTTATGCATATTTAATTAATTACCAGTTGCAGATTTCTATGACAGATAGTTTTATTGACATTTAAGTGTTAAAATAATGATGTATTTTGAATGGTAATTAAATATTTTAGTACCTTTTTATAACAATTTAGATTTTATTTAAAACTCGATGATAACTCTAGGAAATTGATGAGAAAACTGTCAAATTTGTGTAAAATTACCTAGTGTTATTTGAATAATTTGTGTAACAGTTGTGGTAGAACATAATGGCAAATATTGGAAAATTATTAAGATACAACTTCACGCACAAAAAGATATTTATTTACTTTATTTATGCATGATATTGCAGTTTCTGATCACCTCAAAAGCCATTATAGTCGTCAGTTTACACAAATTACACTATTCTTAATGCTGTTATTATTTTTGTCTCCTTGATATTAAATATTTTTTAATCAGGAAATTATTCAATTTTTCTTTTTTTGGAAACCATAATTTATCAGTGAACTTAGTAACACAGCCGACGTCACAATAATTTGGCGTAGAGTCAGTTTCTTATTATGATCATACTGTACGTTAATCTACAGGGTGAAATTGATATCATTTACCCTGTATACTAACCATACTATCAAATCAACCAGTACACTCACACTCAAACGACTACCAAAAATTTACATGTATAACGAATTACAGTCACTTAAAAATGGCTGACTTGTGCCAAGTCTTGTCCCGTCTAATTGATAATTAGTATTCTGTACTCGGACCAATGTCCAGGCTTAAGCCTACGTGTGCTCCTGAGGGGGAGGGGGAGGTTGGGGGTTGAAGTACAGGTTGAGCAGTAGAACATCTCAGAGTTTTGCGACAAAGTTACGTGGATATGCGAAAACATCATTAGTTCATTTAGCAAGGTATTTGTACGGTATGCCTTCTTATAACGTTATCGTAAGAGCCTAAAGGGATTAAGATACGATGTCCATTGTTAAACTGTGAACTTCTAGTCACAATAGTAATTAAGCCATTACGTAAAGCTAATTATTGAAAACCTATTTATGGGCAGAAAATTGATGGACATTAATGGACAGGTTGAAAAATTTGATGTCTTCGTGGGCAAAATACTCAATTTCGTCTCTATTTATCTATCTATAACGTCACGGCTTTTCCCCAATAGTGTAAGTAGAGACAGTAAGGAATACGATCTTTAAAAACCTCTTTTTCCTCATTCACATCAATACATCTCTTAATACAATGCCCATCGGTTTCGAGTACTCCTCCCCTCACCTTTTTGTAGGACGTAACCGATTTGATCAGAGTACGTCCTATTTTCTAATAATTTCATTTCTACGTATGGAGACATAATTTATATTCCGACTAAAAACAACGAAGTAATACCAATCATTGTCATATCTCACTTATCCTACTGCTTGCTGATGTGTCGTGTCAGTGGTCAGTGGTCAGTGCTGCATCAGCACGTCCAAGGCCAAGACGTCTGCTATTGACACAAGTAAGAAAGACCTCGGGGAGAGGACGTGATTTGTTTGAGTGATTCTACATTATTGGGGAGATTCGATTGGTTTCAGACTTAATTGGTTAGATGTAGAGTTATATTTTCTATAATTTGGTTGTTTAAGATTCTTGTAGTTTTTTGGGGACCTTCAATTAAAATTTGTTTCAGGAATTAAAACTGCATCTTTCCCCAAAACTTTAATAGTGTTAGCATGTTCAAAAATATTAAGCTGTAAATTTTTTAAGTATTGAAAATACATAACACCATTTCAAATCTGCAACATTGTAATAAAATATTTATGACCTAGCCGGAAAAAGTACAAAAGATAAACACACAATATTTTAAAATTTGGGATGACTATGCCCAGTATTGGAAATCCATTTAGAAATTATGTACTAAAATCTTATACAAAAATTGTAAATTTTTTTGTTGAAATTTTTGAAAAACAATGAAAAATTAAAAGCTACGCTGTAAATAGTCTGAATCTCTAATCATCGTTTAGATGATAAACACACAATATTTTAAAATTTGGGATGACTATGCCCAGTATTGGAAATCCATTTAGAAATTATGTACTAAAATCTTATACAAAAATTGTAAATTTTTTTGTTGAAATTTTTGAAAAACAATGAAAAATTAAAAGCTACGCTGTAAATAGTCTGAATCTCTAATCATCGTTTAGATGATATCACTGAAATTTTCTTCATCAACTTTCATCATGATGATTAGCCTGACAGACAAATTGAAAAAAAAAAAATGAAATAACATGTAACTTGCAGTTTTTGTTTTTGTTTTTGTATTTTTTTATGCCTAGATTAAGATGTAACTTACTTTTAACCATATTTTTTAATTTATTCAATAAACACAGGAGATTTAAAAACTAAATGTTGTCCATTGATTGACGTGAGTTGATTTGATAATTTTTTTAAAGTAAATGTGTCGCAGCCTTGAAGTAATCTCTTAAACATTTTCCCATAATCTACACACAAACTAGTACTATGTATAGTCCACCCTCACACGTACCTACAATTGCGACTGAGCCCTGCTACTTTTTCCCTATTACCATATCAGCACTCGAGCATCAGAGACTTGAGTCTTGAAGAACAACAAATTGGCTATCTGCCGCATGCATCTCTTATGAATTGGAGAGCGAATCGGAATACATTTAGTCTATCAAAACTCTTATGTCTTATGGTTTAAAGACGAAAATGGTTTGATTGTAGATTGTTGGAACGTAGAAATTATCTTACAGCTTATTTCAAATAAGAAGTCTCTTTAAGGAGCCTTTAAACCTTTGAAATAAAGATGGTTTAAACTTGTATTAGGGACCTTTGTTTAAAGAGACTAAGATCGTGAGCGTCCCGATCGTTCAGTAGCCAGGCTGCGTTTGTCCTTATTTAGATTTGGTTTTTATTTTTATATTGTTAAGGTAGGTTATTAAATAAAAGTTTATTGGTATTCTTAACCTTAGAAACATAGGTAAAGGAATTAATATTGAAGTCTTGGTTGTCAGTATGTAGTTCAGTTTATGGCATCGTATTTATGAAATGGATAAAGTAATAATAATTTAATTATGATCGAAGTTTTTTTTTTTTTATTAAATTCTGGACTAATAGAAAACGTTTAAGGAATTATCAGGATATTCAGTTCTCATCAATAGTTTGTTATGTAATCACAGCAAACCAATAGTTGGTAATTAAGATTCTTATGTGGAGGGAATCAACAAAACGGCATCGAGCTTTTAAAGTTGTAGGTATTTGCTCTGCAGTAGGACGTATACACGCTGATGATATGAGAATAGTAATTCAACAATTTCTGTAAAGGGAATGTGTGTCGAATTTAGTTCTAATCAATATTGTGTAAGCAAAGCAAAGTTTACTTAAGTTACGTTATGCTAATAGTATGTGCATCTAAATTTATGGTCTCAGATTAGATACTTAATTTAAAGCTGCATCTACACCCAAACCATTATATTATAGTCACAAGCCTAAAAAATACCCATCATATTATCACGTAGTGTTGGACATCCGTCATATATATATTTTGCCCTCTACATTAATATAGAGTATAGAGCGTTTAAGATACGCGGTAAAACCATGTTACGGTGCTACGGATATATAAAAATGGTACAAGTGTAGACGCAACTTAAAGTAGTGTTGAAATTCGGCCTTATTAATTATAATGTTGGACAATAAATCAAAACTAAAGCATAAATTACAGATTATAATAATTTCACTGATAAATATTTGTAGCATTACAAAACTGGGTTTTAGGGCAGATTGCATCATAAAAAATCCCTATTAATGATTTTCTGTCAACACACATTATTTAAGGTGACACTGGCGCCATTTTCTAAATTTTATTAATTTATTTACTACTAATAGAATATTGATGTAAAAACTGAATTTTTTTTTTAATCTCATTTTACTAAGTTCACAAGATATAAGGAAACCGGCATACGCTGAAGAAGAAATTATGGGTATAGAGCACGTGTGGCGGACTAAAGCGCCCATACACTTTCCCTGATGGAATTCCTGTATCCTGCAATGCGATTATTATAGTCTGATGATGATGATGATAAAAACGACTACGTATTTCGGTAGAGTAACCTTTTATTTATCACCTTTCCACCCAATTAAATTAGAAAAATCAAAAACAGATGCGAATAATGTCAACTTACGAATGTATCTCTTACTTTCAACCTAACACCAAGTTCTAATCCCCATAAACCATTCTAATCTCACCCGTATCACGATGACATAAGGCATCACACCTGAGTCAAAACTTTTCAGGACCTTAATGAATCAGGATTAAAGCAGCGGTCGTGTGCATGTAAATGTAAATCAGTTTTGTACATGCTCCTTGATTAAAGAAACTGCTCCGAGTTTCAAACGGTGGGAATTGTTTGGTTTGATTTAATATTTCTATCCTATCCTACCTTCTTACACTCACGACCGTATTCCGCCTTTCGGGGTGGCCAGAGACAACTTTAGAAACCTACTAGTGTTTTCCCGCGACTTCGTCCGCACAAATTATATACCAGATTTTAAGTCAGATCATAAGCTATCAAACAAAAAAAGTTTCATCAAAATCGGTTCAGTAGTTTTTGCGCGAACAAACAAACAAACAAATAAACGAACAAACAAACAGACAGACAAAATTTCTAAAAAAGGTTGATTTCGAGTCAGGGATACCTAAAAACCATATCGTAATTTTTTTTTGTAAATATCTTCAATGTACAGACACACTTCAGTTACAGTTTTATAATACTTAGTTTAGATTATAGTCGTTATAGTAACAAGCAACAGGGAGGAGTATGGGCACAGGTATGGGCGTCAGTCTACAGCACGTGCCTAATAATGCTGATTGATAGACTTCATATACGCATCAGAATTCCTTCTTCAGTGTATGCAGGTTTTCTCAAGATGTTTTCCTTCACCGTTTGAGAGTAGTCGGTATTACGTACGTTGGTTAAAAAGACTTATTGGTACATGGCATGTCGTCCGCGCGGATTTGAACTCGGACTTCCATGATTGAGTGTCCATACCAACGATTGCGAATTTGAACCCGGAACGGCATGATTAAGGGGGGTATTACAGAACGACACTCAAGTGGAGATCTCTTCTTGAGTATAGATAGAAAAGGATGCAAATACAACCAACGTATGCATGCATCCTTTTCTATCTTTACTTAAGAAGAGATCTCCACTTGAGTGTCGTTCTGTAATACCCCCCTTAGTGTCCCTAAGTCACCTCGTAATATAAAAGAAGACATTTAGGTGTAAATTGGTTCATTGATTGATTAATTGAACTATAATTTTTCCCAAAGAATAACATTGAAAAGGGGAATGTATGTTCTGTTTTGGTGTGCAATAAATTATAATTGAATAGAATTAAAGAAAATACGATGACTTTCCCGTTGAGCATTTCTCTATGGGCTTACTAGAATTAAAAAATCCTGAAAAGTCATGCCTTCTACTTCAAATTCTTCACTAAATTTGCCATTAGAGCAATACAATAGAGCAGACTCAACAATTCCCAATACTATGCATTTAAATATTCATACATCATCAAAGACCGCCCTGGCGCCATCGCATCAGTATAACGCGATCAAACATACTAGTCTTTCTACCTACGACTATAAAACTAAAACCTTTTGACCATAATCCACAACCAAAACACTCAAGAGTCCAATCTCCCCCCCTTCCTATCCCCCCACCGATCCCCCGCACACATCCGCAGTCTTCTTGACTTCATTTGCAGTCAAGTCTAACTTAAAATCAATTATGCCTGCGATTGTTTCGTTAGTCGTAGCAAATGTTTTTTGTTCCCCCTCACCCCCCTCGTTGGGGAGAAACCCCCCTTTTTGTATTCAGGACGAACTGCCTCGTTCTGTTTGGATTTCTTTTGATGAACTTGTCTAGGTTTGTGATTTTGTATGCATTTTGTTCGTTTAGGTTTTTTGTTTTATTTCGGGCTGTAATTTTAAAACCGACAAAGTGCAAGCAAGTTTACTTAAAAGCAAATGTGTATTTCTAATTTACCACATACTCTTACGTAAGTACATAATCTAACAACGATAATATCTTTCGGTCTGATCAGAAACTTTCCTCCATCTAAGTGCGTTCACACACGATGACGCATTGACGCAGCGGCAGACGTCAGTCCGTCATTTGTGAAGCAAGGAGTTGTATGAAACCGCACGTAGAAGCACACATGGTGACGTATTGACGCACCGGGTGTGGTTCTATGGCATGACATCTGCCGCTCCGTCAGTGCGTCATCGTGTAGGAACGCACTAAGAATGGTTAAATGGCGATACAGAGCATCGCAAAAGTAATCTAATCGCTTAGTCGCCTCGACACCCATGGAGAGAAGTGAGGAAGTTCATTCTAAGCCTGTTGATAATTCCATCAAATTCATCATTCATTCATCCACAGCCTGATTCCACCTTTTTACTGGGTAAAGGTTAGGTACCAACAAAGTTTTAAGAGTGTATTCAGAAAATTAAACTAAACAACCTTCCGTGAGAAACATGGGTCGAAAAACCTGAAACATGTTTGGAGCTCTAATAGAATCATCATCATCATCACAGCCTGCATACGTCCCACTGCAGGGCACAGGCCTACCCTCGAGGAGTATGGGCGTTATTTAACCACGCATGCCCAATGCGGATTGGTAGACATCACATGCTCATTGGAATTTCTTCGTTAGCGTATGCAGGTTTTCTCACGATGTTCTCCTTCACCGTTTGAGAGCAGTCGGGATTCCATACTTAAGGGGCTACTTCCTGGTTTTGGGTAACTTTGTAACCATTTTATTCATTACCATGGCACTTTTTGAGCTGAAAAATAAACTGAACCATCTAAACCATAAGAGAAGTGATGTGGTTTTTCTAGAAATCGATTTTAATGAATAAAACCGAAGAAAAGGGACTCTAAAGTCACCCCTTTTTTTCCCAGTTGTAACCATTTTACTCTTACATTTTTAATCGGAAGAAAATGAAAATTTACAATATTGTTCTCAACACAATTTAGAATGATGTGGTTTTCTTACTTTTTCGAAATTAATAAAACTCTTCTAATTTTTCAAAGAAAACAGCTAAATTCTGATCGAAGCCTACGCGCTCGTTCGCATCGATTAGTATGGAGAATCGTGGTCCAGGGCTGAAACGCCTTAAGTTAGAAATACACCCTTAAAATTTTGCTGATAATTAAAATACCAATGACAGCGATCCCTTTCGGGGTGGTCAGACACTTTATTACATACAACAAATTTAATTCGAGAGCGTTTTATTAAGGCGACGCCACACTCGCACAAGTCGATGTCGAATAATCTGTACAGTTTAATTATGCAAACGATGTAGTCGGGTTCGAATGGTTTTTTTCTGCGTTAATGCGACATGGCTGCGACGTGTTATTGGGGTGATTGGTTCAGAGGAATGTAATCTTAATTGTTGTAAATATAAAGTTTAGAGTAATGGATTTAATAAATGGGAATAATTTTGATTTCTTTCAGAAATGTAGGTAACGGAAAATTATTTTAATTTCTCAAAGTTTATTAGTGGTTTTTATGTCTTATGTTTCTGATTATTAGTTTTGTTTATTATGTTGTATTATTGTAAATAAAATTTCCCTTCAACAAAGCAGTAATTTCTCTTTAAGTACAAAATTTTCACAAGGAAGCAAAGCGAGACAGATGTAAGTACCTATATTTGTTATTTGACTATACATGTAAAATGTAATTGGTGAAATAAAAATACACACGTAACACATCATCAGCATACAAATTAGTGGACGTTTATCGGCTAAGTATGGGCTAAGTGGACTAAGTGGTAAAACAATAAATAGGAAAATTTTGTCATACATTAAAAACAATCCTATACGTATATTTTTGAATACCTACCGAATTTAGTCATCCCTCTTTGACAATAATTTATTTTTAATTCATACAAAGTTGTCGCTAAAATTTCACATCACAGTAAACAAAGCCATTTTGATTTGAAGCCCTAAACTAATCAAAACTAAGACAAGAGGTTTTCCAGACCCCCTACCGTATCAAACATCCCTATAATTAAATAATTCGTATACAACATGCGAAACACAATAAAAATAAAACACCGATAGTGTTGTCCCCTTCATTAGAAGATACGATATTTTGCGTCGTGTCACGTACGACATCGATATTAGTGAGACTCGGTTCTAATTAAAAACCGTAAATACAGCTTCGATTCAGTCCTCTAAATTGTTGGGACAGCACTAGTTAGTGCTTCAATAATGCAGCGTTATTAGAAAAGAGAGTGTAGGGACTGTTTTTTTTATGTGTGTTTTAAATGGAGTGCACAGAGAGAGGTTTTTAGGTTTATATACTTGCTGAGTTTAGAAATTGATCGATACCTACTCTGTTAAATAAAAATAGTCATAATTATTATGTCATTCAGTTTATGAAATACTTATTATTTTGAGCATTTTTTCCTTTAAGATTTTTATTTTATTTTAGCACACCCATAAGTGCAATTTTTTAAGGATTTTCCATTAAAAATCATGAGTGAAAGAAAGTGAAAGAAGTTTACTTACAGTAAATTCAGAAGATTTGCAAATACTACTACTTAGGGCCTGTTTCACCACTTCTGGGTAAGTTTTTGTTAGCTTATCCGACAGATAGTTTGACATATTTTGTATGAAATTATGTGAAAATATACAAGGTGTTTCATAAGTAAGAATACATTTTTGAAACTCTTAAGGGGGTTGTTAAGACCGTCAAACTGAACAACTTTCTCTATGGGACCAACATCAAAATCGCGAAAAAAATAATTTCATATCCCATACATATTTTAGCTCTAGTCGATTTGTAGAGTATAGAACATAAATATTTTTTTTCGCGATTTCGATATTGGTCCCATAGTGAAAGTTGTTCAGTTTGATGGTCTACACCACCCCCTTAAAGGTTTATTTGTATTTTTGTAACACCTTGTATAAGAAGTGGTGAAACAGGCCCTTAATCTTGTATTTCCAACAATAGGACAAATTAAAAATAAAAACTATTCATTGAAGACTTCAGCCCACAAAACATAGGAACATAAGTCTAAGCCTTAGTCCACTCAAAGTGATAAAATTTTCAAAATTTCAACGAAATATAGATCGTTTAAATTTCGAAACCAACTTCATAAAACATTAGCATACATACCCAAACAGCAACGACTTTCATTAAAAAAGACTTACGCCCAAAAAGCAGCTTACCTGAAAACAAAAAGACAATATCCATTACACCCCGTTAATTACAAGGGCAAAGATTTACAACTCTGCCCCCTGTCCCCGGCTTCACCGCTGGGCAATTATGAATTCCCATAAAACGCGACATTAGAGGCACTTTCGCAAGCAAGTGTACCAAAGGGACGTTCCCTAATCCATTTACGATATAAAGAGTTATAAATCAAACTTAATATGAGGTACATGTGTTGATAAAGCCGGCACACATATGCGGGACAACATGGCGTTCGAACATAGATAAGGAAATGCAGAAGGCTATTTCCATTTACAGTTTCAACATGTGGATCGTCGCTTTCCTTATTACATAACATGATACGTTATTATATAACATCTGTCGAACTTTGAAAGTACATACACAAATAAAAATGTTGGTTTATACCTAATTCAATTGTTCAAAACATTACAGTTAATTAGTAATGAAGGCAATATGTGCCTATCCAAAATTTTGCTATTGAGTAAATAAAACAAAACAAGTATGGTTTGGACCAATAATAATTATTATAACAAACTACATTTTTAATCTTATCCACTTTAAAAGTCATGATGGTCTACATGCATTGGTTTCATAAGGAAGTGCAGTAGCCGCCATGGATCAGACAACTACCAATGAAATGTTATGCACGTGTTTAGGAAAGAAAAAAATAGAGAGGAAACTGCAGTCACACCCAACAAACATTTTAGTGCTTACGGCAGCCTTATTTTAGAGCTCTTAGTATTATATATGGTATATAAGAACTCCGATAGCAACATTCGACTCTACAGTGGGGTTAGTTATAAATAATTAAATCGTTCAGAGGAATAACAGTAATAAAGAAAAAAAATATAACTTAAGATGGTAGCATGGGGTTTATCGAAACCATTGTATAACTTATTCTTATAGCTTTAAGAGGCACAAACCAATAAAAGTAATTGTAAGGTGTCTACTAACACTTACTAACGGCTGATATTCTACTACTGAGGTAGTAAAATGTCTTGTAACACCTTGAGGCTTACCTTAATAGCTTCAAGAAGTATTAAACGCTGTGAGTGATTTTCAGGTGTGTACTAACACTTACTACCGACTGGTATTCTACTACTGAGTTAGTAAAATGTCTTGTAACACCTTGAGGCTTACCCTAATAGCTTCAAGAAGTATTAAACGCTGTAAGTGATTTTCAGGTGTGTACTAACACTTACTACCGACTGATATTCTTACAAAGAGTTAGATAAATACTTTGTACCACCTAAAAAGTTTTGTCGAGCCTTAAGAGTTAGTAAGAAACCTATAGGCATCTAAGAAGTGTTGATTATAAGTCATATAGAGCTAGATTCTGCAAGAGTTAGAATCCACCTTTAAATCATTGCAGGCTCTATAATGGAGTTTATCGGTCAACCATAAGTAATATTGTGGTGTTTATAAAAGCTTGTATACAGCAGCAAACATTATGTGCAAATTTTATAACTCTTCATTATCACTTTAAGTTGAGTAATAGGATTTAAGTCACTTAACCTAACCTCAAAAACTATAGTTTGTTGTGTATCAAGAGCAACCAACTAAAATACGACAGGGTTCCGTACAACAGCAAATTATCTCTGATTTTGAATATCCTCTAATCTGTGACGATCTGTTACCTCGCAGTAGTTCAAACAACTCGGATAACGAACAAGAAAGTGAATACTGGAAAAATGAAAATTTAAAAATCATTTACACGAACATGGGCTCTACAAAAAAATAAAGCCAAGCACCTTTATAAGATTTGCTTTTATTTTAAATAAGATATTTTAGCCTAACTAACTAACATTCTTATGTGAAATTGGCCGATTCTTTTTTATTTTCAGGAGACGGTTTACTCTCTCTTCTTTTTAGATATTCTTACGATTTTCGTTTTTGGGATGTTTTTCTCGATCTGAAGATTACTGTTAGATAATGTACTTGGCTCATTACTTTTATCTTTATTTTTGGTTTTTTTAATGTATTTTCTTTATGTTGTACTGAGTTAGTCACTTCCATTGTATCTATTGTCATTTTCTTATCCTCATTTTGTTCTCTTTCTATTTTTTTGATTGCTGCAACGTTTCTGCATCTTTGATCGTCTTCTTCATTTTCTTTTGAATCTATTGTAATTTTCTCAATATTGTCTACTACTTTGTTAGGCTCAAATAATTGTTTGAGTGTACTTTATTCTCTTTGTCAATGTCTGTTTCTTTCTCCGCTTCTTGATCTTTTTCTTCTGGGTTATTTTCTATAATTTTATTTTCTTTGACGATGTCACTGTCCTTTTCCGCTCCTCTTACTGAAATAAAAGGGAAAGTTTTGTAAATAACGAAAAAAATACTCACCCTAAGTTCGTAAAATTAAATAATTTAATAAATAAAAGGTAAATAAGTAGGTATTAGTGCAAAGTATAAGAACTTTTTTCATATGAATAGGTAACAATATACGTACTATTATTTCAACATTTAAAAAAAACTACTTTCTTATTTCATTCTTTGTATGTGCAATTGTTTATCAACTTTTTTTGTATTTAGAAAATATGTTGACAGCAATGACAGCTAATATTATTATTACAAAATTATACATAATACTTGGATTTTAAATCATTCACTGAAATGTGATATATAAAGGGTTTTCTTCAAACGATAACAGAACCCAAATAATTATCAGCTTGCAGCTCCGCGTAGAACTATTAACCAAGTTAAACCTATAAACTCTTTGTTTTTTCACTTTTATAAACATGTTTAAGAACTTCCAGTGCCATACAAGTGCTTACTTTCAGTATTAAATTACTACGGGAGGAATAACAGAGTTATCAGGATCCTTAAGTAATTAAAACTAAGACGCCATTTAATAAAGATAACCTATAAAAATTATGAATGAAAAAACTTATTTAAATGTTACTGGTCCACTTATTTACTTACATTGTTCATAATTTTCAATTAAAATGTCTAAAGGTGGTATCAGGAATTGATAAATACGATAAATAAAGAAAAAAAAAATGTCGTGCCGTAATTTTTTAAATAATTTTATCTTCAAAAGTAGTTTATTTTTAAGGCGTTTCAAAAATTAGATGAAAACTAGTATATTTTGTTACCGTAAACTTACCGTCGCATGAGATTTAATACATAGAACACTCAGTAATCTTAAACACTTTGACTTACCTTAATAATTGTATTATTATACAACACCATGAAATGAATATGCGTACTGAAAAATATTATCACTATTGACTTTAACAAGAACGTAAATATGTATGAAAACAGTTTACATATTTAGCGCTTTCGGTGAAATTGATTGCTACTAAATAAGTCCGATATATTCTTAAGTTATATATAGGTTACAAGAAGTAACCATGTGTAACGAAAAAAGTAATTAAAGTGATATCTATAACTTGTTTACTACTTTAGCTTGCAGTTATAACCTGTGTATAGCTTATAAAACACTTGAAGTGGTAATCACTGCTGCAATAGCACTGATCTAACTCTTCTTAATCACTCATTTATCACTACACTATAACCATTAAGTCACTCCAAGCTATAGTACGAACAGACCCAAACCAGGGTTATAAGAGACGTATAGCACGCTCTAGCACCCAATTGTTAGCGCCTTTACAGAACCTTTGGTTCTTAAAATTCTTTTAAGCAGCTCATATATCACTGATTCTTATAACCAAAATGTTAGTTGGGCACATTTTCAAACATAGCCAGAGAAATGTGTATGTTCTAAATATCCATTACCTATTTAAAACATCTCTCTTCTTCGGGGAACATAGTCCTGGGCATATTCTTTTCTATAGGTATAATGACCAGCAAACAACTTGGCAAAAATCTTGTCTGCGCAGAACTAAATTTGAACGTAAAATCGCTACTGCGTATACCCCTCACCCGCCCCATTGGTCATGTTGCTGGGTTGCCTACTGGCATATTCACTCAGCGGTCGTAGGTACAATTTAAAAAATGCAATAAAACTGATAAACCGTCTGTATCTGTTCTATGATCACGTGTTTTTACTCTATGCTCAAAAGATGCACACATTGAGAATCGTATCTTAGCCAAGTGTGAATGGGATTAAAAATGGCGGGTGTTTTTGCTACATTAATCTCTAAGCGTAACAGTTTGTAGATTTATGCTCTTTTTTATGAGTTTACGGTGTTGCTTTAAGGTCTTCAAGGATATGGTTTCTTTGAAATAATTAACGTATTTAAACACACTTTTAGAATTATCAAAAAGTTCGCAACAACTATCTTCTTTTGAGTAGAAGAAAACCTGCTGTGTAGTATCGCTTTTACACTCAGTTGCAGAAACGCTCATTAAAGTTAATCCTCAATTAAATCTCTTGCTGTCACTTTTTGTCTTGTTGACGTAGTAAAAGCTAGCAAGAGATTTGATGAGAGGATAACTTTAATGAGCGTTTCTTCTACTGAGTGTCAGTCATTCAAATTGGGTGAGAAAAACTGACTCCTATGAGCACAGGCTCATCGAAATTTTCTATGGAAGAACAAATGTTCTTCGCGATTTCAATTTTTGACTTATTCCCATAGCAAAAGTGGTTCAGTTTAATCGTCTGACTGAAGGACCAGTAAAGTTCCTATGTAAGTTTACACCGTAGGTACCTAACTTATGTATATTATCCTACAACGTTCTAAATATCCATTCGAAGAATTAAACTACTTGTAATCTTCGACTCAGAACACTTGCATCAAATAAAATACTTCAATTCCAATCAACTTCCTCTTACAGCCTCCAACAAAAGTCATCACATTTAAACTGAATTCAGAAACAGTTACATCGCAACTTTTGTTGCTGTACCCCCCACACTCACAGAGGCAAATGTGTGCAAGGTGGCATGAAAATGGAATTAAGAGGGGAGAGGGGGGGAATGCAAAGGAATCAAGAGTGGGGTAAGTGTCCCCCACCGGACACTTTGAACGAATTATGACGGTCATTATTAGGACGTGGACAGAATTAAATTGCCTTCCTGGCTTCTACCCTACCTCCATTGGCTAAGCGTAATACCTGGCCGATACTTGCAGTGGCAAGTATTTGTGTTTTTAGATTTGTTTCTTTTTTTCCACATTTACTTTTGATTAATACTAACTATTGAGTGCTTCAACGGTAATAGAAACCAGAGGAGACCTGCACACACTGAAGAAAGGTTTGATGCGTCTGTTGACTCCTCCGATTCGCATTGAAAACACAAGGGGTAATTCCCAACTGTTCTGTAGAACACTAGCTTTTGCCCGCGACTTCGTCCGATATCATAATTGAGTGCTCTGATCTGAAGACTTGTTTCCCAAATTAACGAATGAAATGTACAAGAACTATATAGAGTGCTAAAAAAAAACAAAGGGATGACCATAGTTAAAAAAAAAGCTATTTCTTTTATTATGATCTTGGTGTTAGTCTAGAGTGTCTTACAAGCTAACTAAGGTATTTATACAATTTCTTTTAACAAGTATTAATGGTTGTAAGTCCACCCGAATGATTGAAACCTATAAAAACTGTAGTCACATCAATTTAGTAGGAAAGTTTTTGACTTCCCCGAAAGGAAAAACAGTCTTTTATTTACCTACACCATCACTTAAGTCCAAATATTTGACCATAAAACCAATTTACCTTTCCTACCTAATACTATAAGACAGGAGAAACCATAGAATGTAACAAAAACCAACATTAGCAATAGATTAGGAGAATTACCGGCGCGGGCGCACAATACAAAGTTAATGCCTGTATCAATAGTTGGTGTTACAATCAGTAGATTTGCAGTAATCTCTGCAAACGCACTGAGCGATAAAGGGTACGTCTCGGTTGGGACAAGAGACGAGCGATAGCGTTTTGGAAGGGGTTCATCTTGTTAAAGATATTTTGAAAGGAATTTGAAGACCGAAAGATTCAAAGTATCCACAAGTTAAACTAAAACAATCATTTAAAAAAAATCTTGTACTTATCTACCTGTACATCTATCTCTAGTTTTTACACAATAGCTGATTGTTTACAAACACTATCTTGATAAAAAAAATTAATGCAGCCACAATAATTGATCAAAACTACTCGTTTATAACCAATACCATGATTTTTAATTAAGTATTTACACTAATACGAGTACTATTATGAATGTTTCTTTTTTTTCAGTTACTAATGGCGTTTTTAAACGAAGTTTCAGAATCTAGCCATAAGATTGTATTAATGTAAATAGTAACATAAAAACAGAATCATTATTATTTTAAAATCATGGCTTGTTTGCAAATAATATAAAGGGATTGAATCCACAATCCTTGGTTTCGCAGATACATTAACTAACAACTGCATCAACCTAACACAACACCTAAACTGTAACTGTACCAATTGACCTGTTTGAAAGGTCTGAACCCACAACCTTTGGATTCGCAGAAACTTTCTTTTAACCACAACACCATCAAGCCAACATCAGACTTTTATACCGCATAGGATCCAAGTGCCTACAAGCGCCGACCATCCCGCTACCTCCCATAACATCCACCAAACCTATTACCATGCAATATTGATACAAGCGTATAAAGCAGCCGAGTTAAGACGGTCGGCTCCGGCATCCCACTGGACCACTTTATCGGTAAGATATAGTAAATATTAGGTACAATTGTTAGACCAAACAAAGGTTTGTTAGATAGGTGAAACGGGCAATGTTTACTTTTTTATCTAGCCGTTTTATAACAAAGAAAAGCGCTATCGCGGATTTAGTAATCAGTAGAGTGCGTTTTGATGGTTTGTTAAATACGACTAATGTTTGGGGATTAAAATCGGTAATCCTTAAGTCTTTCATGATTCCTGTAATACTGTGTTTTAGGAGAAAATATATTATGTCGCTGATAATATAGGCTAAAGAATGGCAAAATACAAATTGACCATAAAAAATGGATAAGCACACATTTTTCTTTTTTAGGGTTTCCTACCCAAAGAGTAAAAACAGGAACCTATTCCATATTCGCCTACGTTGTCCGTTCGTCCGTCTGTCCTACCTATTTAGGGCTGTAACTTTTGAACGGTAATAGCTAGGCAGATGAAATTTACACAGAATGTGCGTTTTAACGGCGGATTTGCTAAGAAATAATAAAACTGTGAAAAACTTAAAAATTAACGGGAGTCGTCATACAAGAAACCAGTTTTTATGAACGTTATACGTACAAGCGTCAAACTTGATGGGATTATAGAGCAAACTCTATAGTACAACAAACAATAAAAACGGGCCAAGTGTGAGTCGGTATCGTTAAAGGTCCCGGAGAAAACAAAACTTTTACTAAGTTAATATTTTGTGTGGTGGTGTGGTAGGATAGGTACCCTTCGGTGTGCGAATAGCCCGAGTCGCACTTCACCGGTTTTATTTTACTTTACAGCAACAAATTTAATATGCTAACGGTGGTTTAAGAGATTACCTGACCATTAAAATGAACAACTTTCACAACAAAAGAAAATTAAACATTACGACAAATTAAATTCAAAGAAATTTAACATTAATATGATATCTCATAACAAACTGAACAATAATCTAACATAGGTACAACTCTAATTCTACCCGCACAATAATCGTTAACACGCTTAACATACAAAACATAGCAAATTTAGGGATGCGACATAAAATTTGTAAGAATATTATCGATGAAAGGTAAACATGGGTAAATGGAAAAGGTTTAGGGTTAGATCAGACGTACGTTTTTTGAGAGTTAATTGTATACACTTAGGGTATCTACTTAAAAATTTTCTATCTGGAACTGTCTGCAATTTTTGATGCCTTTGTACTTTGTAGACAAAGGTTAATTCATAAACCAACTCCAAAACTAAGAGGTGGTGTTTTCCTACATCCTGGTGATGATGATGATGACCTGGTTCAACGATATACGGACAGGATTTTACATTAAAATATCATAAAGCCCGGCAACACGAAGACGAGACGCCTGCCCCGGTCAGTGAAAATCAAGCCTAACCTTATAGCATTGAAAGCTGTACCTTGAGGTTTTTTATTGGGTTGGGTTTCCAAAAACGTACAGCAAGCAAAAATGCTGAAAACTAAGGGTTATAAAATATTTGATCGATTCTCGTTATTTTTGACGTCTGTTGTTCTCAAACTTTACTATGATGAGTTTGATTTAGATATCATAAAAGTGAAGACAGAAAGTACAGCTCATTCCATCTTTATCTTATTCGTGAGATGAGTGAGGCCAGTGCACTGCAAAAGAGAAAAAATAATGTACATGTAGTGTATTTATTCTCTTTTAATTTCCTAACTGTATTTTTTTTCTCAAAACTCTCGTCCTCAAAATGACAGAATATGAAAAAAAAAACTATAGATCAAAATTTAATATGTACACGATTGTCCATGACCCTATTAAATTACATAAACAATAGCATAACCTATATTCGAAAAATCATAACTACATAAAAAACTGTTCCTTAAAAAGAAAGCATATAAATCACTTTCATCAAAAAAATAAACATTCTCAAAAACTTTTATAACTCAAAACATTCCACATTTCTTAATTTAACGACTCCAAATCGAAAGTTTGAGGAGCGCCTACCACCGTACCGTCATAGCGCGAGGACATAACATTGTAAATTATAATGTTTTATGGTTTAATACCGTAGATAAGGCGGGAGGGGTAAGAAGCCTATTATTAACCGTGTTAACAGACTGGGTGGTGGGGAAGGGTGGGACGACTTTGCGTTTGTTTCGTGCGATTTCGTAAGGTATTTTGATCATTGGGAAACGTAATGGGACAATAAATCTTGAGTTGTTATGATACTAAATAAAAATTGATGCCCCGATGGCGTGTGTACTGTACTTGCTGAACGGAGAGTCTCTGAGTCGAATACCGCAAGGGTCAAATATTGGATGGCGAATACGAATATTTTATACCCATGTTTCTATCTATTATTGTGTGTTGTAAGTAGTACCTATAGGCTGGACTAGATTCTGGTATCTTTTTAAATTCTCAGAGCTTGAGTTGAGTTTGAGACCTTTTTACACAGCTTCGGTCCGCTCCAATGTTGCTTAACTATCGATGGTCAAACTATGCCCTATAAAACGAACCTATAGTTGACCTTGAAAATATCGATAGTATTACTTTAAAACAAAAACGTGGATGTTCTGTGGTTTCAGAATATCTCAGACTACCCCCTCGGGGAATATAGTCGTGAGCATATCGCACCTTTAAAGGCAAACCGTTACTAAATGAAATTTTTCAAGAATTGAGTTATCAATGCCATCTTTCTTATGATGCCATAAACTACAAAATGAATTTGACACTTTCCGTTTTAGGAGAGAGATGGCGCTTTTTAGTGCGGTACTAAACTAAAAAAGAGTGAAAAAATATGGCTTGCTAAATGCAAAACTGTGTCTAAACCAATTGTTACATGTCCGTTGAGGAATCCTGACGGAAGTTTATAGGAATAGTGTGATTATTTGGATAAACACGCCTGCACATCACGTAAAGGGGATTTTGTCTACCCTTTTTAATTGGTAAAGTGTAACATTTTGTTTAGTCACAGTTTTCTTTTTATCAAATTATGCAATTCACACCTATGGTTTCATTGGTAAAATGTTACATTTAGTATAACTACCCTTTACTTTTATGTTTTGGGATATTTATGCAATTATATTTACCACTAAAGAGTAATGATTGGGTTAGTCACCGTTTTTCTTATCTAGAGAGATAATAATTTTTGGCTAGTTGCAGTTTGCCACTTACATTTTATTTAAGTTGGTACTATTTTTGTAATTAAATATTGACTTGATAATAAAATCGAATAGTTAATCTTAGTTTAATGGCATTGAGTATCAGTTTTATACAAATCGAAAACGAAATAAATGTTGTTTTAGGTGCAGTGTGTAGGTACTTGAAAATAAAATATATATTTCTTAATAGGTTTTCATGGTAACAATTAAAAAAAAAAACGTTGATTCAGATAATTTCATTTTATTGGTTCTTCACTTTCGTGGCTGCTATTTCTTGCAGCAAGCTCCGTACAAACGAAGTACCTACGATTACAATATTTTTTACTAACCAATCAAAGGTAATATATTTTTTTAATTAAACACGATCTAAATCTTAATCTCTATGCCTGTGGTCAAATTTTCGTTAAAATATAAAGTTCTAATGATATGATTAATTTAAGATTTGTAGGTATGGAAATCTTTGAGCCACTATAAGTTTGAAACTATACATTTTAACGAAAATCTCACACAACACAGAGATTAGTTTATAACTTACTTATTCAAAACATGTATTTGAATTTAACTGACTTTTAATGGTTAGTATTGAAAATATAATCAAACTTCGTTTGTTCGGAGCGCGTTTCAAGGACTATCCTCGAATGAAATGACTGCAGCCCCACAAAAATCGATCTGTGGGTGAGCTGAATCACATCCCCGATGCAGATTTAACTTTTTCGCTAAATCTAAATAATCGAATCGCAACCACAAGCATCACTGTTACTTCATGTTCTTTTTCTACGGATGAAGTAATTACGGAAACTACCTAAGTCGGTAAGAAATAAGATCACCGAGCTCAAACAAAAGAGGAAGATCTAACTCATCTAGCTCAAAATCGTCTTCAATTTCATCATCATACAACTTCATAATTTTCAATGAGTAAGTCTACCTCGGACTTTCCTCCTTTGAAGTAGATCACGACATAATAATATAGACATAATATTGGCTACCTAGCAATCTTAACAATCCCAAATTAACAATGCAAAATAAATGTATGGATCTCTCTTTGATTTCTAATAAAACATGATTTCGAAAATGTTATTTAAAGTATCTTTCCAGGTATAATTAGAAGGAACGCTAACTATATTATTTTCAATTTGATAGTAAAGTAATATCTTCGAATTATTCTGATTTTATATAGTGTTTTGTATAATTACAAAATTTACACAGTGACTTCATAGTTAATAATCATTATCGAAAAAAAAAATACGGAAAAGTGTTACTATAAAAGTTATAAACCATAATTAATAATGTTCCAATTAAAAAAATAACTTTTCTGAATTATAATGTAATAAAGTAAAGAAATATCTACACTATAACCTCAAAATACGGCTCAAAGTACAACGTATATAAATTTTATGACGAAAAAACCGCTCATATTTCTTTATATATGCTCCTGTGTAAAATTTGATATTTTCGTTTAGTAACGGTTTGTTTTTAAAGGTGCGATATGCTTATGCTATGCTATGCTTATGCTACTTTAAAACAATGGATAAACACTATCTAATATCTCTTACTATCTCATCGCGGAATATACCTACCTTTGAAACAATTGATACTATTGAATTTCCCTGAATAACCCCTAGCGGAATATAGTCGTGAGCATATGCATGCATACTATCGATACTTTTAATAATATTAAGGTGCAATTCTATCGATAAGACTATCGATATCAGTATCGATATTATGACAATTTTTATAGTAAGTATCGATAGACTATCGATAATTCGATAGTTTCACTATTGTTAGGCAAAACTACACAACTTTGCTTTGGTAGATTCCAGGCCTTATAATGTTTTCGAATTTTACAGTTTTACAAATTATAAGTATACTTTTTTTTGCAGTCGCAAACAAATCGCAGTCATAGTCTACGCTCGCCCTTAGAATATGATTTTTAACGAGCCATCCCAAAGTATGTAATTGTGTCTGAATGCGCTACGTAATGATTATTTATGTACCGTAGCGAGGGGGCGGGGGGTTGAAAATTATTTTTTATTGTTTTCATTTTGTTTGCTAGGTGCTTCTGAGTTTAGTGTGCTTGCGTTTTGTGAAATATTAATTTTATTTGCGTAGATTGGGTTCTATTATTTAGCAGTAAGGTAAAACATACAAAACCGGAACGGTCGTTGTGGCGATGGTTGGGGAGGATCCTATGTTCAGCAGTGTACGGCTTTCGACTGGTAAAATGATGATGACAACATACAGCAGGGTTCGAAAAGATAATCATAATATCGCGATTGGATTTTTTAATTTGGTTGAAGTTACCTCACTGAAATAAAATAAACAATTTGAAATAAAAAAAAAATTCTTAATAAATTTAATTTGATAACTATGAAATGTATTTGTAAAATCAAATACTTGCACTCCGATCTGATCGGATCCGATGCATCCGATCAGTATTAGCGAAAACATTAAAGCTAAAACAGCAATATAAGAAGTTTTAGTAAGAAACATCAAAACTAAGAAACAGCTTGGATAATAACTAAAAAAAAAAAAAAAAAAAAATTCACTAAAAACTTAATACATTTAAATTTGAGGTCTTCCCTTAGAGCAATTTGAGAATGCTCGTATTGTGTATATTATATATATATTATATATAATTATCATGATAATTATCAAAGAAAACAATTATCTTGATAATTTCGAACCCTGCCATACAGTGAATTCATAGCAATGCAGAAAGTGTCTTAAGTCTTTTCAAGATAAAAAATTCTAATAAGCGTAATAGAAGAGAACAATAAAGTATAATTTAAAAAAAGCTTCCTACAAACTTTCAGTAGTAAAAAGGAGTCTAACTTTAAAATATTTTTCACACGAAAAAAGCCTTCATTTTCCCGAACCCGTTTTCGAGGCTGGCATAATGAAATCGTAAATCGAGGGCCGCTACGAATAATAGTGAAATATAAATTGGGCCGCGGTTTGGCGCCACTGGATTGTTGGCCGACATTTTTGCGGGCCGCTTCAATCACGCGTTTTACAACTTAACTATGAAAGTACATTTCGATATGTATTTTGTTGGAAAATGTGGTCCGAAACCCGAAATATGACGCTTTTGCTTTGGCATCGAAATAACTGTGGTATTTTTGTAATTATGAGGTTGATTTTACATTAACAAAATGTTTGGATTTGATATTGGCAACATTGCTATTTGACAGGTAAATTATGTAGGTAAACTATAAGTCAAGTTTGATAATTGTTATATCTTATCTTATCTATATAACACACCTATAGGTGTTAATGCTTTTTTACAGAATGTAAAATTAAATTCGTTACATATCTTAGGGGTTGCTTCAGAACATCAAACTGAACAATTTTCACTATGGATGGAGCCAACATGCAATTGAAAATCACGAAAATAATCATCACAGCTTTTCCGTAGAAAACTTCAACGGTTACTCCACCCAAATGTGTGGAACACCTGATTTTTTTTGGCCTCATGTAAAAATTATTGTTCAGTTTGTTGATTTAAATTCTAAAGCAGCTCTTAATGTAACGTATTTCGTACTTAGGCACCTACGTTATTATTTCTCTGGAAATTAATGTTGTGGTTTACTTCATGCTACTCCGATGAGATTGAAACCATGTTTTGATTAAAAAGAGCCAACAGAGAGACACGTCAAACAAATAGCGCAGCTAAAAGTGCGAAAAGACAAAAAACTAAAACGCGAAAGCAAAATTAAAACACTCGTACTAAAACCGAAACACGACAAAAAGCCACGTGGTAGATTTATACACCCGCCCGACGCTAACACACTTTCACGTGTCAATGGATCCGCGTAAAAGCCTAAAAAGCCGAAAAATAATAAAAAAAATACTCAACGGCCGCTCGCACATGCATCTTTTTCACTCGACTGACAAATGGCTATAAAACGTTGGATGAGCTTCGTACATGGGACGAAAAATCATTCACAAATTCTGACGCCACTCCGCTTAGCCGGGCGGGCCACTTTTTATCCAAACGCCATCAATAAAAAGCCAAAAAGCCAGGAAAAAAACAAAAGCCGTGACGTCACGAGGTACGTTTTCGCGCCGACACACCGGTGAGGGAATAAATCAGGGGGCTCGCTAGCATGGCGTCGGCTCCAGCCCAATTGTGGCAGTTTATGGCCTTTTGATTTACACTGCAATCGCGTATTTTAATGTGCAGTTGAACAAACTTGTCCGTGCGATTGTATATTGACTGAAACTTCATTCATAAAGTATACATTTTATTTTAATAAACGTAAAGCTATTCGATATCGAGTTTTCTGGTTTCGAATGTGTGACATTTTTAATTATATTTTTTAAATATATTAACATCAGGCTCTTTTCCAGTGGGGTAGGCAGAGACTATAGTGCGCCACTAACGCAGCCACATGCATCCAGAATTCCGTAATAGAATTCAGATTTTTTTAAAATGGTTTTTGATGACTCCGTAATTCCGAACGGAATTCTGGAGGGGGAAAATCTATACAAAATATTAATACCGTTCCAGAATTCCGCATGTATGTAGAAGCCTTAGTAGCAGAATATGTTGAATGAAACCAAGCACAGAGTGAACGATTTGTGACGTTGACTCACCGAACAAATTCCAAAAATAAAATAACTGACGTCACTATCATTCTTTACTTCGCACATGGCGTTACACGATTTTTATTGCCGATTAAATTGATAATATATTTTTGTACAGACCCCACACGTTTTAACCGTACATCGAGTAGTAGTTAGATTCAATTTATGACAATCATAAAATTGAAATGAACTAAATATTTTATGAGAAAATTTTACCAAACATGAATTACATATTTCAATGGTTCAACCGTCTATAAAAATGCTCACATGTTCCTTCTTAAACATACTGCCGGTTTTAAAGGCATGAAACTCACTTTCTCTATAGGACTAACATCTAAATCAAGAAAAAAAGTTTGCAAAAATGTTCCCTTCCATTAATTGGGTTCTTCCCGCAATGGACAAATGCTCCAATGATGAATAGTTTACCCAGGGTATGGATGGATATGACTTTCATTATGACTATACTGTCTGTGAGACGACGTACATTACAATCCGTACGTACAATCCATACAGAACGAAAGCTTCAAACAATCAGCCGCTATCTGGGCACTCACACATAACGCGCGTTAGAGATATTTATTCATGTGTTTAAAGTGAGTCGGCACACTTAGTTTTTGTTCCAAAAAGATGAAGAAAATATCTCAAAGGTTCAGCATTAATTCACTCCGAAAAAGACCAAATAAAATAGAAGCCCCGTCCTCCCTTATCTGCCCCGAGTGACTTTGACAGACACGGGCGCATCACGCTTGATCAACTGGTGTCCCACGACCGCCCTCGAGCGCTCATTCGTTCACTCACTCACTCACTCATTCATTCATTCATTCTGATGTCGGTTTCGAGTGATCACTGATCACCTTTCGCGAATCATTTTCTTTTTTCTGAAATGGAACTTTATATTTTTGGTCAGTATTTTTTTGGCCACAGTTTATTATACTAAAAGAAAGAGATGATGAAGATGAATACGGTTTATTCACCATTAATTAATGAATAATGCCCGTTTGCATTTAACTGAAATTAGGTGAATGTTTGTATAGTAACTCCTAAGCCTAGATAATTATCACTTAGAAGTGTTTGGCTTCACGCGTGTTTAGCAGTGTCTAAAAGATGGTGCAATGCACTTTCTAGTTAGGGATGTCATTTAGGCATAAAATTAGGATGCTAAGTTTAGAACAAACGGGCTTAAGAGTCAGTGCAGACGGAAGGAATGACGACGAACCAACTGATTCGGTTAAAATTTAAATTCAAACAACATAACTTTTCGACCTTGTGATCAAACAATGAATAAGAGTCGTATCCCTTAGTTGCTTCATACAAAACCCCCGGAAAGAAATTGGTTGATTTATTCCAAGGCGAAACTCGGTTAAAATGCTGGTGACCAGACTGCTCACATTGTGAGACAATATTTTCATGAAAACTGCACTGCTACAAACAATTTTAAAAGCAAAAAGACTTTAAAACTTACAAAACTTTCAAGCCTAAATAATGTTTATTCCTACAGTACCTCTGTACGGAGATCTTTGCAATATTAATAACTTTAAAAAAGTTTCCAGCTCAACGTCCGCGCTAAGCCAAAACTAAAGCCAGCGAAAAAGTTTCGAAAGATAAAAAAGACGTTAATTTGGTTAATTCATTTTAAAGTTAAGGTTTCCATTTAACCACGTTGTACGTGACTTTGTTCTGTATTCAAGTCTTGGAGACAATGTGATTTGCTCTCCTTAGGATGTCCTAATCACGCTGTAAAGCAAGAGACCTAAGTAGCACTAATCCCGATACGCATTTCGTCAAGCAAGCAGATAATAAGATCTAGGATGTTAAATGTGAGACAACACAAATACAAATTTGTTTATTGTGACACACGTGCATGGTTTATAAAATAAGTCGCAGTTATAATTTTGGTCACTCTTTAAAAAAGTATAATTATGGCCGTGAATATAGTTCCCGTCAGTGTAAAGTGGACCTAATCGTATAAGTCATAAAGATCTGAAGGACTGTATAACTATGCACTTCAGAATACTTATATGCAAATTGTGGTTACCTTCCAAAGTAATCAATGTCATACAATGGATCGAATTGGTCTGAAATAAAGATTTATTATTATTATTATTTTCGTCGACGTTTCCGTATCTGGGGACATAAAAGTCCCAGACCTTTGGAAGGCATGCGAGGGGCCGAACTCGGCAGAAGCCAAGTCGTAGAGGCCCAATAGCAACACGTAGAGGCCCGCAACTAACGCATGGAGCCCCAGAAGCCGTAGCATGTTACACGTGATACGGTCTTTTATCTCGTTCGTTTGCATGCAAATAGAAAGAGAGCGAAGGTGTGATAGCGCTGGCATGCTACCTATGCAGGTAGAGTATTGTTGTAATTATGTCAGGAACACAGGTTCTAATATTATATATGCTGTCTAAACTACGAGTCACATTAGTTCTCTGTACAGAAGTTGCAATGCGCCCTTTCTTTACAAATCTTTCAGTTCATATACGTAGGTACATCTTCTTATACAAAAACAAAAACGGAACAAAATGAAGGCTTTCAGAAAAGGACAGAAATTATTTCGACATGAAAGCTACAAATTCGCACACAACACGCCCAAAAATTGACAAATCAAACGAACACATTACAAAACCATCCGCACCCCAAACATAAAGTACCCAACACATCAGCGAAGATTACGCGAATAGCGAATAATCGTTATCCTTCGATCATAAAAAACCGGTCTTAACAGTCTGCGAATGTCTGAAACATTCCGGTCACGTTGGACCGAACTGATTGACGCGAGACGTCCGCGCCTGGCACCCGATCCCCCTAACCCCCCGAGGGGGCAGATGGAGGGTGTAAGCCCCCCTACAAAGCTGACTTGACCTGTGATCCGAGAAAGAAACATGTGAAAAATGTCATTAATGCACTCTAAAGTTGTACTGCTTTAGAGTTTGGTGTGTTTGTGTGGTTTTCTTGTTATTTTGAATGTATAATAATTGGTTGTTTGTGTTTTCTGTTAATGTCACTTAAGTTTGAATGATCGTTTCTATGAGACTTTACAAATGAATAGATTTTGATAGATTTCTTATAGGAAGGTAATTTTTTTTTTAAGTCGGGTAAGTCCCAGTAGGATAAACATAAATAGATTTATAGGAAGGTAGTACCTTTATTTCATAAATACTTAGAGTAAAAATTACATGTCAATATGTATAGAAAAAAATAATGCCAGTCCGGATTTGAATTCAAGCTTTTAACAACATTCTTAAAACATGTTTTCAATTCTTCTGAACCATCGGATTGATTTCAAAAATGAAACAAATTCTACACAGAAAAAACATCGCCTAGGTACTTATGTTTTCTAGAATATAGACGACATAAAAAAGCTCCAATCCAACATCAATACAAAAAGAAAACTGTGGACAATATAAATACAACTTCAGTTCCAAAACTGGTTCAGTGCTTCAGGAGACAGGGGGCTAAAAGTTTGTTAATTTGGACGAGCAATCGGTACGTGGACTATCCGACGAGTTTGGATTACATGCAGTTTAGAATATATACGAGAAGTTGGCTCGTGTGGACAGTCCTTTACATTGACTTTTTAATAATGGTTTTATTTCTTGGTGGACAATGACGTGCGAAATGTATAATAAAATTATATTATTTGATTAAGACTCTAGTAATTAAATAAGATAATGATCCAATTTACTGTATTCTAGGGGTTTTAGATTAGTATGTACTATGTAATGGGACGTCGGCGAAAGGATGTCACTAATCGTGTTTTTTTGTATGGACAAACCTACGAATAAAGAAACGGGCAAACTGTCGAGTCATGACTAGAAGCATCGACCCAGAAAAGAAATGAGATAAGGTAGCATAGAAGTACGATCAACTCTATAACTGAAAATATAACCTGCCATGTCAAATGTTAATTTTGATTCCACAGAATAGTCACTTTCCCATGATTGATCAACATAAACATTTCACAAGATATTAATTTTAATAGTTCTCAAATCTAATATCGGAGCCGCTAAATCGGTTGTAAAACGTTAAATACTTGTTATACTCGTAAAATTGGTCGTAAAATCAAATGAAGGTTAAGATATTATCTAATAACGAAGGCTGTAGGAAAAAACACAGAGCTTATCTATCCGCATCCACTTAGAGCGTTCACACACGATGACGCATTGACGGAGAGGCAGACGTCAGTCCATAGAAGCACACAGGTGCGTCAATCCGTCACCGTGTGTGCTTCTACGTGCGGTTTCGTTCAACTCCTTGCTTCACAAATGACGGACTGACGTCTGCCGCTCCGTCAGTGCGTCATCGTGTGTGAACGCACTTACTATGATATGCTCACTATGAAAAATGTTGAAATCGAAAATACATTTGTAGTTGAAATTGAGAATTGTTGAATGGGATCGCTCTAGACGCACGTATGCTAATCAATCCAGATGCGTACAAAAGAAGGGTTACGTAATGTATTTACGTCTACGTATTTTAATTTCCGATGACAGAACATCATATCATCTTATTTCAGAGCTATTACGCTCTTGTCGGTAGAGTCAGCATTTGATAACTTTCAGAGACTTTAACATGCAAACAACTTGATGTAAAAATCGCTGACCGAGAGAATAAGACATACATGCATAATACAAACAATTAACATACAGAACCCAAATCCCCAACCTATGGTAGGAGATAGTATCATCATCAGCCTATATACGTTCCACTGCCCACTGCAGGGCACCGGCCTACCCTGAGGGAGGATCTACGGGCATCACTCCACCACGCGAGCCTTATACAGATTGGTGGAATACACATACGCATCAGAATATTGCTTCTTCAACGTATGCAGGTTCCCTACGATGTTTTCCTTCACGATTTGAAGGCAGAAAAAGCAAAATCTAGAATTTTTCCCCAACCATGGGATTCACGAAGAGTGCCTCCATGAGTGAAGTCCTGAACCTCCTGTATACGGCAGGCGTACCCTGAGCAATCAACAGGCAAATCTCATCATCACGTCTTCAGGTCTCACTCAATGACATGCCATCCACGCGATAAAAGAAGACTCGTTAAACTTGATAGCCAGACTGATATGTGAGGACCAATAACAGAAAATAACGTCGTCAAAACCGACAGCCGGCCAATAATACAAAAAGTCCAAACAATAGACATTAATAAGGCGAAAATGGGGTATCGTAACGTCCGCTCGTGTCCGAGATGCGCTTATTAAAACATTTTCACTCGCTCTCAGGGGGCGTGGAGGTTGGATTGGTTAGTGGAGGCAGCATTCCGTATAGTTCTGATGAGATGAGGAGACGATTATGCTTCGGAAGATGTTTTTTTTAGGAATAGAATGTCATAATATGAGCTTTCTATAGTAAAATGAAATGAAGTGCAAGCTCAATATGAATTCTAAAATCGTCGGTGTCTTTCTGTTCGTTCGTCGATTTTGTTCGAAAGTATTGTACACGAAACGAGACAATAGTGTAGTTTTAAATTACATTTTTAAGGAAAAATGTGTTTGGACATTTGTATAAAGTAGGTATTTTCAATCGCATATGTAGAAATCAAAAGCAAAGCATTGCATTTTTCTAACAATAGGCTAAGTGTGTCATAGTAATCAAAAGTTTGATCTTAGTTGGTCGAAAATAAAGTTTTCTATTCTATTCTATTTTAAATTATTTGCAAAGTTATCTAGTTAATTAAAACGAAAAATTTCAAAATGTTATAATAAAGGAAAATGTTTTATTTACCAATAGGCAATACCTTTCCCAACTTCCTGTTTATCAATTAACCATTCTCTTCTTTGTTCCAAGGAAACTCTTTGGTGACAAATTTAACGCAACAGAAAACCCTTCTATTCCCTCATTCCAACCTAACCCTACCCCATCGTCCAGCAATATCAGACGACGTGCACAATATGTGCCGCAAACTCCACCATGTGACGACCTGCGGGAATCGCGGCCGAGAAAACTTCATTAACTCCTACAACCCCCCACCCCCCTCCTGGGGAGCAACCCCCCCTATAGTGACGGACGCGACGGACGGGGGACGTCCGCTTATTACGTCTCGAACGTGCCGCGAAATCGAAGAAATGCGACGTAAATACATGAAGCTTTCGGAAAAGAATCGTTTCCCTGATTGGCTGAGGCTTTGTGCTTCGCTGACCGTTAATTTGATCTGTATAAGGGTCTCAATTTTCTTATTATTGAACTGTTAGGGTTTTTATTTGATGAGGTGTTCAAGTTTTTTATTGGTAAACGGTGATGGTCAACTGGCGGTTCTTCTTATATATTGTATAGGATAATGTCTTATGGTGACGACTTTTTAAGGAGATGGTGAGAACATCAAAGTAACAACTTTATCGCGAAAAAATAATCTGCTGTCCCATACATTTGGCTCAAGTAGGTTTGCGGTTTTGTATGGAACATCCGTTTTTTTTCGCGATTTCGATGTTGCTGCCATGACGAAAGTTGTTCAGTTAGACGGTCTGATCATCCTCTTAAAAAGTGTCAGCATTTAAGGACCCTATATATTGTATAGGGTACGAGTATGTCTTATGGTGACGACTTTTTAAGGTGATGGTCAGAACATCAAACTGAAAAACTTTCTCTATGGGACCAACATCGAAATTCCAAAAAAAAATCTGTTGTTCCATACAAAACTGCAAACTTACGTGATCCAAGTATAGAATAGCTGATTTTGAAAGTATTGTGCCTATCTTAGCGCTATTTTTATGAAGCTGTATCTATAGGGTATTTACTCATGTGCTTTAAGCTCCTACCTAAACTTCTTTTATTTCTTTTTATTTTTAAACAGAAAAACAATCGAATACGTTTTTTCAAAGACAAAAAAAGTGGTAGCATTCCAGTAAGATTTAGACTCGTCACTTTCTAGCTACTGTTTCCACCTCTCGTCTTTAAGTGACGTTTCTCGGAATTTAAAGACGAGTTGGACACACACGATGTACCGTTGATGCATGTGTCGACGACATAATTGTTCTGGTTTAAATGCTACTAATGATTTTAACTGTTTGAGTAGCGGAGAGCTCGGTGGCGGCGGTATGGACTCTCAATCCTAAGGTCCGGGTTGGAATCCGCACGGACAACATGCCACGTACCAATGAGTTCTTCTAACTTATGTAAGTATTACCGACTGCTCTCAAACGATGAAGGAAAACATCGTGAGGAAACCTGCATATGCAGAAGAAATTCTGATGCGTATGTGAAGTCTACCAATCCGCATTGGGCACGCGTTGTGGACTAACGCCCAAAACACCCTCCTAGAGGGTAGGCCTGTGCCCTGCAGTGCGACGTATATAGCCTGATGATGAGAAGCGAATTGGTGAAGTTTAACATAAGTCCCAACAAAATTAGCTGAAACTATTGATGGTCAGACCATCAAACTGAACAACTTTTTCTATGGTACTCGTACCAACATCGAAATCGAGAAAAAATAATCATCTGTCCTGTTCTATTAGGTACAGGATGTAACTTACATTATAAAAGCAAATCTTGTTTATAATTGTACCTTGATTACATCCTAGAAAATGGTTTGCGCGCGTAAAGCGCCACGTGAGAAAAGTTTGAGTTATTTACAACTTTTTGTATGGAGAAAGATGTATTGCTATAGCGACGCTGAAATCGCTGCGTGGGAAAAACCTCTTGCTCTACCAAGTAGCTTCTGTTTTTGAATAATAAAAATATGTAATCCTACAACATCCATTGATATAAATGTCGAAAAAACATGCCAAGTATTTACATACGAAAGAATCCAAAAGTTTATCTCTATAAGTTAATTTAAATTTCAAATTCAACAAAACGACATAAAACTAAAACGTTAGAACAATAGAGTAAATAATTTTATAACTCATAAAAATATTTAGTGTCGTTTACAACATTCGTAAGGCTCGGTTTATAGTGAGCGTTTCTTTTGAGCGGCCCGGCCCGTTCGGTAATAAATGTTCGGTCCAATCTGTGAAGTGAGCCCACCGTTTTAGCTATTTTTCTAAATTATTTAGTTCCATCAATTCAATTCAATTCAAAATCATTTATTCAATATAGGAGCCTGAAGCACACTTATTAAACGTCAATTAAATACTTTTTTAAGCTACCACCGCGTCGGAACGTGTTGTCGCTGTAGAGAAGATGCGGCCAGAAACTCTACAGCATAACACGACTTAATGACTATTACAATATAAATTCTTATGCTAAGGTTATGTATACAGTAATACATAGTCTATTTAATTAAATAATTGATACTATACAGTAAACTATATGTTAGTGACACTCAGACCCAAGCATTTTGATCATTTAAATAATCATCCAGTTTATAGTATGCTTTTTACAGCTCATCTTAAAAAACGTTCTATTTAATGTCTATATTTCAAGAATAATACAAGAAAAGTTGTATTACAAATCTGCATACCTACATACACAAAAGAAGATGTCCAATTTATTATTACCTATGTAGTTTTCAGAAGTTTTTTTTAGCTTTGGTGTCTTTTAAAGATGCAACAATTTTTAATATTTACCATGAAAATGGTATCAGTCAAATCCCCTGGAACTCCAGGCGCCCCTCTGCAAAGTGTTATATTGATGTACAATCATAAAAATGTATAACGACATCGATAGTTAGTAATTAATAGATTATACTAAACACATAAGATAATATAAGACTATTAGTAGTTCTAATTCTTTACTTTTAGCCCAAAAATCAACAAGATTAAGATTATTGCACCAACGAGTATGTAGGGTTAAACATATTTAGTGATAGTTCTGTCTTTCACACTGCTTATATGTACAAATGACACTAACAGCATCATATTTAAACATGTTTAAGCCTAAATAGTTTTTGGTGCAAGCCAGCCTAAGTGTACCTTCACTAAGAAGCGAGTTTATTAGTGTAATCCTAACCTTATTTTTTACGCGTGTGAACATTAACACAACTTGTGTATTATTATGTCAGTGTAGAATTAATTATTACTGTCTGTAGGCTTTTAACGACTTAAAACACTTTTTCTGTTGATCCGATTTTGTTATGGTGAAAAAATTAATTTACAAAATTTTGTTTACTTACTTACTGTCTTGGCTTAGGGACCCGAAGTGGCCTTCGACAACAAAACACGCACTTTTTTTGGTTCATCGAAATTATTCCCTGGAAGAGCTACTGATCCATGAAGGAACTAAAATGAAAGGTGACCTTTCTTTATCCTTCAAACGCAGAATCGTCGACATGTGTATCCTGCCTACAATAACCGACCTCAAAGTTTGCCAGAGAGCGATGGAGCGTAGCCTTTTGGGGATTAAAAGGACTGATTGCGCCAGGAACACCACAATACACCAAAAAACGCAAAAAGCCAAAGTTGATGAGAAAACTGACAAATTGAAATGGGATTGGGCTGGCCATGTCAGTCGATTACACCTCGAAAGATGGGCCAAGGTTTTAACACCTTGGATTCCAAAGAATGGACGTCGCCGTCAGGGTCGACCCTGGAAGAAATGGAGAGGCGACCTGCATACCTTTGCTGAAGGGTGGATGGAGCTGACTCAAGAGAGGGATGCATGGAGGATAAAGCAGTAGGATGAAGTAGGATACGAAAAAAACAAATTAATGTGAATTTTCTTGTACCTAAGAAAATATTTTGTTTTACACAATTTAACAAATGACCTACTAAACCGACATTGAGTGGTGATCGCTGACTGACAGCTACCTCGGTGGTCGTCCATTTTGTAGAAGCTGCCAAAATCAAGAGTTTTAAAATAATAACTTTTGGCTCAAAATCTTTTCGCCAATCAATCATTCTGCTGACAATGTGATTGAAAGAAATGGATGTTTCAATCGTTAGATGAAGTTTAGTGACGTATTATTTTGTTCATAGATTTTGATCTCATAATTCCCTAATTTATAGTCTTCATAAAAATTATACAGGTGAAATTGATATCATTGGCATCGGTTTAAACTAAGATTCTACCTACCTATCAAACTGAACAATTTTTACTATGGGAGCAAATCGATATGAGCAAAAAAAAACAGCTGTTCCATACTAAACTGCAGTGCCTACTCGACTCAAATGTATACAATAGCTGATTTTATTTTTGCTGCGATCGGTTTGCTCCCATACTAAAAGTTGTTCAGTTTGATGGGTAGACTCTTAGTTTAAAAGGATGCTAATGATATCAATTTCACCCTGTGTAGTGAATATGAAATGGGTAAAAAGGAATTAGTTACATGTACGAGTAATTCCCTCCGAATGCTCGGCACCGAAGACCAACAGTTCTTAGTTGGAACTTGTATTTATGAAAACCTGCTCACTTCTATAACGTGGTCTAGATCTCCTCATTTAATTTATTTTCATTTTTGACTGTAACTTTTAATTTTATTTTATTTACTGAGAATCTCCTCATGTTTTAATATGAAATTCAATCTTGAGATATGAACACAGCATTTCGAAATCATAATCAAAAAGCAAAATAAAAGTTCTGAAGTTTTTTCACATATCAAAACTTTTTTCCCCACAGAGACAGTCGGTGCCGTCAATCACACGTCACCGCGGATTTCTGTCAGTCTGTAAGTATGTAACACAACCCCGACATAATCTTTATTGACGTCTTACCGCGTCTTAACTATCTGTTACGCTATAATGAGCTTTATTGCTAAGAGATAAAGGTTAATTAGTAGCGTTTAGTGGATAAGTAGACAGTGGGAGAATTTTATTGATGGACATTTAGCTTTTTGCTTGAGATAAAGGGATGAAGGGTTTTGGGTAAAGACAGACTGTGTCTCTAAAATGTTAACCTAAACTAAATGATAATAAGGGTATCGGCACCCAATACAAATTCATAGCATTCGGTGTCGAAACCCGTGGTCCGTGGGGTCCCGGCGCCCAGGCGCTTTTTAAAGACCTGGCAAAGCGCCTGGTTGATGATTCGACCGGGGATCCAAGGGCTGGCGCTTTCCTCGCTCAACGGATCAGTTTAGCCGTTCAGCGAGGAAACGCTGCCAGCATCTTGGACCCTCCCGCGCGGTCCAAACCTGCACCATATTTTAGGTTAAGTTAGTTATAAGTCATTTATTTTTACTTATTTTTAATGTAGGTACCAATTATAGTTATCTTTATAAAAATATATATGAATCAATGATAATAATAATAAAGATCTAGTATCTGATCTTCGTCGGAATATTAAGGGGTTCAAGGAAAGAGCCTTCCCGAGAGACAAAACCTGAGTTCGTCTGACGCACCCTGGACAGTCAGCCTCGATGCTACCATTGCAGACTGGGTAATCTTTCCACTACAACATGAGTGATTGTCATGTTGACACGAAAGAAGAAGATGGAATTAAATTTAGTGACGTATTTTATGCAGCCCATCCAGTATCGTGCTATGCTAGAGTTTCTGGCCGTATAGGATTTGTGTTTTAGAGTTTCTGGCCCCATCTTCATCTTCTTCAACGGAATACCTTCCGAGATTTTGATTTGATTTAGATTCAAAAATAACGTCTAAAAGCTATCCATGTGATATTATTTTAAATAAAACTTTTTGAGTTTGCTATTTAATTAATAATTGTTTATTCATTATCGGAACTTAAAACTCACTTACGTATTATTATCCTCTCTGTTGTACTATGAAAATATTGACCAAATTTTAGGACTCTCTTTCCGTTCCGATGTTCCTTCTTTTTTCTGTGTCTAACTCGATGCCAACTATCTTCCTATGGGACCATCTCTCCCTTTAAGACATACTTAAGTCCTTTGCAGTCCTATTTAATCCGATCTGTCTTTTGCCCTCCCATGTTCCACTACTTCATCGACCAGTTCTGAAGCGCAGTGCTGTGTTTTAAACGCTGTCATAGTAACTCAATTTTAATACAAAATATATGAAAATATCAAAAACCGAACTCAAAATCCCTAATAGATAGAACAAATAAAGTCGACTTAACACCTGACACGTCGGCCAAGGAACCAAAATAAACAAATGAACCACACGTATTGCGCGCGCGCATCGACCTTACATTTCAACGGATCATTGTTAGATAAACAGTAGGTTTTTTGCTCTAACCGTCGGTGATAGAATAGTGTAGATGCGACTTAGTTCAGACGTTGAAAGAGTGTAATAAATGGACGTGGTTAAAATTGATTCTAAGGAAAAGACTCAAGATTTCACTGGCATGTAAGAAAAAAACATTGACGTTTTTCAGTCACGGTGTTGTGTATTTTAATGGCATAAAGTGAATGATCAATTCAGATGTCAGAGTATAATTTAACGGTCTTAGACGTTGCTATTTAATAACGCTAAACGATAATTTTGAAATACATCTGCTCGAAATGGAGTTAACATTTAGGTACGGTTACTCAAAGATGCACAACTATCGTTGCTTAACTTCGAAGAATGTTACATAACCAAAGCACCACTACACTTTATTCACCTTCTGAGTGGTATAAACCCTGGTTGTGATAAAAAGATCTACTTTACCAACATTAAAATGTTGTAGTGTAGTGCTAGACAAAATTTTAGTCTTATCCACCCTAACCTACCCAACAACATTTTTTGTTCCATCTCCAAACATATCACGAGAACTGATTGATTGATGTTTATTCACCGGTCATAAGTGGAACGTACCTGCTATATTCCTCTATTGATATTAAGACGTATCCCGACCACATAATTATAATATTATTCTCCACAACTAACAGTTCTCGACGACTCACATTTTTAACTATTTTAATAGTTATTCAGTACCCTATAAGAGTTAAATTATATGACTTTGAAGGAGCTTGCAGTATATACTTTATCCAATATTTAAAGTCTCTTAAATTAAGCAATTTTGATTCTTAACATGTGAAGCTTTAAGACTATTATTTAAGCTTTTTTAACATAAAACAAGTACGGGACTCTGTTATTAATTTTGACAGAATGCTCACTCGGTCAATCATTTTAGAGTATGATCATTATTAAGGTATTTTAAGGTGTCAGAATGAAGATTGATTTTGAGTGAATGATTAATTTAAATTGGAAGCGTTGTAGATTAGTCAGTGATAATGATGGCGTTAATTGAATTAAGAATACATAAATAATAGCAATAGCACAGTAAAAGAAAGAGTGCCTATAGTACTACAATACAGTAGGACTTCTCCCACAGTCCTCGCACAAATTTTTACCTTTCGTGGACGACGCACTTGCATTCACTCGTATGGTATCGTAGGTACGTGTTTATATTTTTTTATCAGTGCGAACACGTTTATATGATAGAGAAGAGTCCAGGTTGTGGCAACAGTCTGGTTAGAAGAAGAAGAAAACAACAACCTAATATTAGAGGGTTACTTAATCTAGAAGAGTACACTAAAAACCTCGGTCATTAATTGATTTTCATTTGTACAGAACCCTAATTCCGTCTGCCTGGGTCAGTGGGGCAAAGCTAACAAGTCGTAATGAATCTTTTATCTAATATCGTAAAATAAAGTCGTTGTGTCAACCCTACCACGAGTACAGTTCATCCGAGCCCTAAAAGTCGTTTTGCATTATGCTGCTGATCGCTTGCAATCTAATGTACCTTGATACCTACATCGACCGATCAGTTTGAAATGAATGTGAAATACAACTTGTTCACGCACCAACGTCATTCAGATTGCATGCGATTGGCAGCAAAATGTAAAGCTGCATTAAACAATATGAAATTTTCATTATGCCTACCTATCTGACCCTTTCACCTGATTAGGGTTGAAATTCTGAATT
Source organism: Agonopterix heracliana (assembly GCA_963693445.1). Lineage (NCBI taxonomy): Eukaryota > Metazoa > Arthropoda > Insecta > Lepidoptera > Depressariidae > Agonopterix > Agonopterix heracliana. The sequence goes on from OY856313.1 coordinate 20,651,556, forward strand.
TTATGTGTGACTAGTGTTTTCCCGCGACTTCGTCCGCACAAATTATATACCAGATTTTAAGTCAGATCATAAGCTATCAAACAAAAAAAGTTTCATCAAAATCGGTTCAGTAGTTTTTGCGTGATGCGCGAACAAACAAACAAACTAACAATTTTGTCAATAGATGGCGCTGCACGTTTTTAAATCGCGCTATAGAGTGTTTATAATGTGTATTTATAATAGTTAAGATTTAACATGGTCTTTCTTGGAAACTGGTAAAAAATATTTACTTAGTTCCTAAGACATAAATGCAGAACTAACCTGATATTTTCAGAAATGAGAGACGCAATATTCCACCACGTTTGTGTTCATATCTTTGGTGCCACCAATGAGTAATACAGTTGGTCCCACCGATGATTTCAAAAATCCAAAACAACAACCAAAAAATCAGCATCAAACAACGGCGAAAGAAGCAAAGATAATGTATGCCGAGCACTATACCTCCGACTTACCCAAGGTGTCCCCGGAGCGCAATAACGATGAACTGGCCTTAAAGAAGTGCATTCATTTGCATTTTCTATGCTCTCGAGTTGAGCTGAGCGCAGCCCGATAAATTCTTACTTCTAGATTAGGTTTAAAGTTGAATTTCAAGAGTACTGTTTGCCTTACAATTTTAGAATTACAGTTTTTTGAGACAGACAGAGGCCAGAGTTATCTAGCCCAAGTTAAAGAAAAGGCTGATTTCGTTGCGCATCAAGAACTAAAGACACTAGCGGAAAATAGGCTGGATTGCCGAATACTCTACCTACAAGAGTGTAGCTTTTAAATTCGTAATAATATTTTTTAGTATGGGATGGATTCGATATGTTCAAAGATTGAAAAATTTTCATAAAATATTCCCACAAAAAAAAATCGTTCCATCGATCATTAATTCTTAATTCCAATAAGATTCAAATAGCATTAAAACTTTTAAGCCAAAAAGTCATCGCCTAAAAAAAAACAGCACCCAAAACGAATACCCGACGTTATATTAAACACTTCACGACCAAATTCTCACAATTGAAAGGCTTGTCCGGTTGACAGACATATCGATCGGCAAAAAGACATCCCACGTCTGCCGTGACGGGCAATGGCGAGAAACGAGATACGAGCAAGACGAGAAGAGAAACGTAGACGAGACGTCTGGAAGGGGACGGTTGACAATCACGTTGGATGCAGTTAGGGCTGCTAACAGTTTTTTTTTGTACGTGCTTCAATTCGAATGAATTTAGACATACACATACGTATACGAAAATGGTGGCGATTGTAAAAGAGACTAGAGGGTCTAATTGGTAAAATTTCATCAGTTAATTGATCTTCAATATCGAGAAGAACTCTACATGTTTTAATTTTGAGGCGCGGATTATGCATTTTGAATAATGCTATGTTTAGACTCTGACTACCCTCTTGGGGAATATAGTCGTGCACATAATTATGCTTAAATGTTCGGTTTACCACCATATTCATTTCCGTGAGTGAACAAGACAATTACTTAGGAAAATAGCTTGCCAACAGTCGTACGTGAAAATTATAAATCCTAAAGTCAATTTGTATCTCATCTATACCAAACCACATGATAAATCGATAAAATTTTAGAGATATTTGTCTGAATAACTCTGCTGTAAGAACATTACGCTACCTTAGTTTTATTTTTAAAAGTTAAAACCAAAAGCTGCAAAAGTGTTTTTTCACAAATTATTTTCATATCAATACCAACCCTAAACATGAATCCGTCGAAAATAAAGCGACATTTCTTCAATTCTCATCACGATTCCTGTTTTGAATTTGGGTAACTGGTAATTGATTGAGTGACGTCATCAATTAAATTGGGTTTTATCAATCGTGATTGATTGGTTTATCAATAGGTGACTGATTGGGGAGAGTGTCTCAGTCAAGTCATGTAGCGATGACGTTTAATCTTAAACCGGAGATGTAGGTACCTACGATTGCAATAATCATCATCACCTAATACACGAGCTGGTAATAACAGCGAGCCAAGAATTAATCATTATCATCTACCGGGATGGAATCGAGCATTTTAGTTGAAGACTTTAAAAAGTCGCCGTCGGGTCGCGATGCCAGTACATATAAAAATTCTGACACTTTAACAAACGGTGACTAACGGCTCTCATTAATAAAAAGAACACACATACAAGTCTTATTATCTAATGTGGATTAGAGGAAGCAGGCTCTTTAAACACGCAGTTGTGGCAAACACTTTAATTTATATAATATAGTATTAGGGTGGAATGAAGTGTCAAGAAGCAATAGGTGACTAGCCTTTCACACACATAAGCACTGCATAAGAAGCCGGAATAATACGGCTATTTCCATCATCATAATATTTAAGAGCTACGCTATTGTCGATTCGTCAATCCACAAGTATCTTTTCTACAAGTGCCTCGAGTTCTTTACAGGACCTCAACGTTTTCTTTCACTTGTTCTAGGTAACACTGCCTAGGCCTTCCTCTACCTCTCTTCCCCTCTATTTTTCCTTCAAATACAGTTTTACAGAAATTATCAAGTAGCCAATCAAAAAATTCTGTTAATATTTTCAGAATAGGTATTTCTCTTTTCTTTAACCAACAACGTGTAAAAATTTCCACAACTTTCATAATCCAAGAAGTTCTGTACTTAGACAGATTGACGCAACTATTATACCCTCTCGATATCACGATCTCCCTTTTGTTTTTCATTGTTTCATACCTTATAATAATCTCTATTCAACCGTCAAAGTACCAGGGCGTAAGAAAACGTCAGGAGATTTGCATCGCGCTCGGCCATCAATCAGTTGCCCGCTGGAGGGTACAGGTTCGAGTCTCGCTTTGTGCAGATCCGAGAGATAACGCCTCCGTGTATGATGCGATTATTAATACCGACAAGGGTGATTATTCAAGGTTTATGTTGGAATTTGTTGAGGTTTGAAGATGTTCTAATAATGCAGCATAAGAGAATAAGGGATATCATATTTGAAGTATTATAAATGTACAAGACCATGTTTATCTAGCTAGCCCAAACCAAAACTATTAATAACTTTATTAGACATGAAAACCAAAATATTTATTTTTGGATGCGACTTAGTCCGAAATAATTAATGATTATCTGTTTAATTTAATTCAAAGGTAATTCAAAGGTCTGCAAGAGCGAAAGAAATGTCTTTAGTTCCATACATAACTGCAACACCTCGACTCACATACAAACCCTTAAAAATATGACTACCGATAAACACACACACAATTATATCTTGCACATTGTTTTTAAAACGCCAGTACACTAATTATGACATCCTAAATCAGCGAAAAAATCAAGAACAATATTTCAGTATGAATACAAATACTTCAAGATCCGAGATGACCGATTAGAATCTACAAAGCTACCCGTCAGCGGATCCGGAGTGACGTTGATCCCCCCTCCCCTCAGGACAGGGGGAGGGGGGCTGGAGGGGTAGGGGGTAATCCAGCCTTCACGTGGACTTCTCTAAGTTGGTAACGTGCTTTCAGTCTGTCAAGATGGTCAGGAAATTTTGACGAAATGTGTTTTATTTCGTTGTTAGGTATTTGATTTTGATTTAGATTAATATTTTTTGATAATCATAGTTTGATGAAAATGGCGTGTGGTTCGGGCACCCATTGCTTCGGCTGGGTATCGTAAGCGGCGACTAAGGGACTTGAGATTTCATATTACGCAGTGTATATGTATGTGGGTTAGAAGCTAGCCACCTATCATCACTTCAGTATACCACCATGCCATTCTACTCTGAAACCTTCGATATGCTACATGTGAGCACTCCTTTGTTTTTGAGAGTACCATCAGTAGGTATTCATCAGAGTTATCAGGGTCAGAAAGCATCAGGGCTATTGTAGTAGTTTTCCCAAATCGTTTACAATATCGGTAACTGTATAATAGTATTGAATTTATGACTGTACTGGGCAATTTTAAGTACTGAATACTTTGTTTCTGTGATCATCGTATCCATTGTTTGGAATTAATTAAAAATTAAGAGGCATAATCTCTAGGAACAACCAAAAAATAAGATGTCCATTTTATACCGATTGAATAAGACCCCAGATTCCGATGAGGATATAGACGACTCTCGCGCCTTAAAATATGTCTGCGAACCTGATTGTTTTCTATACTAATATTATAAAGAGGAAAGATTTGATTTTTTGTTTGTTTGTTTGTAATGAATAGGCTCCGAAACTACTGGACCGATCTGAATAATTCTTTCACCATTAGAATGCTACATTATCAGTGATTAACATAGGCTATAAAAAACGGCCAAGTGTGTATCGGGAAGCTTCTAAGGCGGTACGAAGTTCGCCGCGGTCCTCTAGTAGTAAATAAAAAGCAATCGCTGTATTCAAAAATGAATGTAAGATATCATTATTTACGCACCATTTTATATTACAACTAAACATCCTTATTGAAACATGTAAAATGTAACTAATAAATTGTTTACGGAAACACTTCACTTGTCAAGTAACTTAGTACCTACTTATTTACTTACTTATTTGGACGACTTAACAACTGTTTACCTTTTATGCAATTGTTAAATTGCTACTCGCTAGCAGCTGGCTTACCTGGAAAAGATAATAAAATATTAGTGGCATTATTATCTGCCTACCCCTTCAAGGATACAGCGTGAAGATATATATGTTATTATTTAATGGGTAAGTCGTGTGATCGTTAATTTTAATGGGGAAATGTGCGTATGCTAATAAGATTACTAGTTGAATACAAAATTGTATGCTGCGGTTAGAATAAAGTTTATTATAGACTTGAATTAGCATTTTTAGGGATCCGAACCCTTATAAAATATTCCAGTGCTTCCGTTCCGTAAATATAAGCAACCACTACACTACAACTTACTGTTGTCCATCTCCCGTAGCACCTAGAGGGGGTGAGGTCAACTTTGTTGGGAGGGGGGGGGGGGGGTCCTTACTACATAAGTACATTAGTAGTAGGTTGAACTCGTGTGCTTTCGGAATTTAATAGTCTTCAATAGACTTGTCTCTTATTGTGGGTGCTCTACGACGCAACTAAGAGTTATCACTCTTTTTGTAGGTAAAGTGTTTTGTGTGGATGAGATCTCAAGCGTGTCCAGATCACTAAATATTCTGCATGTGTGCAATAAAGTTTAAGAAAATAATTATAATGCATACTAGTAGTAACAGTTTAGCTTTTACTCTATTTAATATAATAAACAAGCAACAACATACCCTACTGCATTATATTTAAAGAACACTTTAGACGTAAACACGTAAAAGGAAGCCAGAAAGAAGACGGTTGACGGACTTAAAGTTGAAGTGATCCGATTTGTTCAGGCATTTGTAGGGTGCCTGGATTAAGGCTATTGCTATGCGTTGTGCGATATTAAACGCTAAAGTGGTTGACATAGCTCTGAAAATTGGCGAGCTGAAAAGTAATGGTCTCGTATCTGCCGAAGAACTGAAAACTGAAGTCTTGAATGGACACCAAGAACTGGCAGGCGTAGTGTGAAATGTTCTCTGTTGCTGCAGAGCTAGCGTGCAACGTACGACCAGGCAACAAAACGAGAAAACTGTCATTCGGATACGCAAAGACAGAGGGACGTCTAAAACTCTTGGTTATTGTCGTTTTCTCGGGGTGCCATGTTAGGTCCACTGGACTGATGACCTAAGAAAGATCCCGAGGAGCGACTGAACGCCGAAGATAGTTTAGTGGCGGGCCTTGGGAGATTCAGCGTGGACAATGACAGGCTGATGATGAGTCTGTACTTAGTTGTAGGTCCAGTCTGACTGACACTGCGGACTTTCTTAAAGAGTTCAGTACCTTACAATATAAATAAAACCCCTTTTTGATGTTGCTGTTAAAAAATTTCACTTTAAAAAAATTTAAGCACCTCTATACAATTTATAACATAAAGGCTTTTCGATAAAGGAAAATAATCTGTTTTTATATAGCATGCTTCAATTTCAAGACGTGAATTGTTTTTACTGATAACCATCAAAATTGGCGACAAGCTCTCTAACTTTGGAAAAAGTAGCATTGCTAGGGAATTGAGGACATTATGAATATGGTATATTTGGTTGTGAGCATAATAACACTTATGCTGTAGAACTTAAAGCCTTCGTCAAACAATAAACTATTAGAATTACGAATAAATATCTATAAGGTACACCTACATTTATAAGGAAACGTATAAAATTATAATTGCAACGTTTCGCGCTTTCATGCGTCGACGCCCTTAATCAGAACTCTTGCGCAGCTCGTCAGATTATAGTGCGCATGACACATCGGGTGGTACTTGTAGTGGGTTATGAATGGCGGTATTAAATACATTATTTTGATGCTTAGTTTCATTGGTTGGCATTTATTTATATCAATGCTAAAGTTTTCCCACTGTCCATTGTAAGTGGCAAACGGACTCACTTTCCGTAACACAGAGTTTCTGTACTACTAGTGAAACGTATGGATGTTCTGAGTTTTCAGAATATCTCTGACTATCCCCTCTGGGAATATAGTCGTAAGCATAAAAAATACATACCAACATAAAACAGTTTTTTCCAGAGTGGCATGCTCGAGTGGAGTGGTGACACTGCGAATGTCCCTGGAAAGACTTAGATTCGGCTAGAATATTTTCATAGCATCTTCACGTCAGAACAACATTTGTAAAATCCGAGCAAGGCCGCCCAATACTACACATCGACATGTCCGTCATCAACATAGGCTTGAAGAAACCCAGAACGAATCACATTTGGCGAAAAAAACAAATATTGAGGAGAGTCGACTGCGATTGAAATGAGATAAGGGTGGCAGAGAGAGACTAGCAATTTTCCTAAACCTTGTCAAGTATAGAAGCTAAAATAGAGGTAATGTTGTAGACCTAACTATGAGCCTAATTGCATGCATAGCAATACTCTAAGCACAATGTCTGTGTCTAGTATCTAGCTGTAGCGCTGGCCCCCCTCATATTGCTGTCGTCTTTACGTCCTTGCAGCAGAACGGAACAGAATGGAACAAATTACGGAAGACAATATTATACAATGCACAAAGAGAGGACAATCTTCTTTATGGAGTCGCATGGCTAAAAGATTCAAGGCATTAGGTAGGCACGTGGCTCTGCCATTTTATGCTCCAATGTATTTTAGTGCATAAAACTTTCCTTGAGATTACAATATTCCCAAAACTATGTGCATTAACAGAAATTCAGGCCCTACACTCGGACATTAGATTTTCGATATATCGTGACTGTTTCTATCTAAATTTCATTGGAATAGAGTTGATATTGGAATGAAAACGTTCACGTTTCGTGGTAGACCCTCTGTGCTAGATACAAGCAAGATGCCAAAATTAATGTCCTTGAAAAAATTATACGAATCGTTTGCTTTATTCCCCGCTCCGCTCATCACCTAAGTTCGACCACAACGCGTAGGTGCATCGCCCCACCTGCACCAGACGTCGGGAAGTCTTCTCCTGTCTCAACGGAGTCAGACGGACAGACGGACTGCGCCATTCTATTATATATACTTAGGTACACTTCCAACACTTCACTCGGATTTCATTAAATTGCCTGATGGTGTGAAAAAGGTTTACTAACAGATTTGTAAAAGGGTTTTTCTGTAGTCAGTCAATTTGTGATGTTGTGCAATCACTTATTATTGAATGTGGGTTGATGTGGGCAAGTATGGTAAAATCGTAGCATAGTCGGCTAATCTCATGGAATCATGTAGTGATAATGATTAAGTTAATTATTTATGTAGGTAAAATCATTCCCATGTTTTTATTGAAAACGTTTTCTTTATGGGGTAATTTTTTTGTTTTCACCCTCGCTGATGATTAGATGTTATACGTTAGGGAGTTTCACAATTTAATTCCAAAGAGCTGCAACAGATCTTCATCAATCTCTCTCTAGACCTCTACTTTCCCTAGTTGCCCGGAGTAAGGGCCATATCACACAAGCTATTTTTGGGCGTAGGCGGCTACGGAAGGATATTATAGCGATATCGCTGCGAAATTGCCATGTTATTGCGGCGATATGTCTTAGATCAATCAGTATCGCGGCTGAATCGTTGTCAGTAAAAAGAGCGACGATTCAAGTGCAACGGGTCGTTGCGGTGCAGTTGCGATCGCAACATTTTCTACGCTCGAATTCTTCTACTATCGCTATCGCTATCGCTCGGTCATAGATGACCTAAGACAAAATTAACAGTAAACAATATTATGTACCTTCCTCTTTTCAGTGTCCTCAGATAAAGAAGGCATAATACAGGTAATTTTCCTTTTATTTTTATCACGTTCTTAGATAAAACAGATAAATATAGAAGCAAATAAATGTATAATGCTCTAAAGTGACATTGACCTATCTTCACAGTCGCTGATTCAATTCATTTTGATTGATAGCTGATACGGTGACGGTGACGCCATCTTGAAATTGTAGCAATGACAACGTAGAGTAGTTAATATTTCAGAGGAATCTTGATTAATTATGGAAATAGGCGTTATTTTTTCGTTCTTTAATTAGCTTCCTAAAAACACAACAGATAGCATTTTCATCGGTCCATAGAGAAGTCCGCTAAAATGTCAAGACTGTGCCTGCCTTGTTTAAATGCCAAAGGTTCGAGCTCATACAGCCTTGTCAGAAGTAAACAGTTAAAAATTTTAGATTAAATTTAATAGTAAATAATGCAATGTTATGTATGAGAATAATGCAATGTTGCATTAAAAGACGCGTTGGCAGAGTAGAGTGCTATTTTTATTTGAATTTACGAAATATTCGTAAAAGGTTGTGTGAACAAAAAAATAACAGTCCTGGACAGGCCAATAACTTTAATAGGTACGTAGGCATAACATTTGTAGGAAGATTTACTTTATCATTTTATCGTTGATTGATGGTAACATTATTGGAAGAGGCTCTTAAGGTTTGAAAAGGCTCTAGCAAGAAGCAGTCTTGTCTCCATTCCATCTTAACTGCACAAACAAATAAAATCTCTGCTATCGATACACCTATTTTCTAATCTCATCTATGTTCTTATCCCTATCTTCGTTCAATCATCTCCCTAATAATTACTACGTAGTATATCATAATCATAAGAGGTGACTAATTCCTTCAGGCATCATCAACATCTTTGATACACTTACGTACCTATGCCATTGCATCCATTTAACCCACCACTTATCTTATCGGTTTCCAGTTTCATAAGATTCACGGGGGTGGGAACAATAAAGTGCACCTGTTATTCTAATAAAGTAGTCACTGTAGTCAAACTATTGGCTATTAGGTTTAATTCATTAAGATAGGTACTATCTACGCAAGTATCGATCTTTTGGTACAGGTTTTTAAAATAAAAACAACATTACTCTATGGTCTAACGAGCGTGAAACGACATTGACCTGTCATCTTGACAGGTTCAATTCGATCAAACGTCACATCGATGTAATTTAGAGTGTTTTGTTTTGTTTTCACGATGTTTTACAGTACTTTCAGTTATTATGCACTTTTATTAACATTCAATATACTCACGGTTAGTATCCCTAGTGGGAAGAGCAATGAATTCGGAGAGGTGGACCAAGATGTCCACAGAACGGGTTATACACGATGGTTGCCGACGTCGAGGAAGACCCAAGAGAAGATGGAGTGATGATGTGAACATATTGCTAAGCGGTTCGTGTTGTATAGGGAGGATTGGAGGAGAAAAAGGCAGGACTTAGCGCAGCAGTGTGACACGAAACAGGTAAAATAAAAAAATAAAAAAAGAATGAGAGAGAATAGACCACAGATCTCACAGTATTATTTTATTTATTTTGTTTGTGAATATTATTTATGTTTATGACGTGGGCAAAGATGTGGATGAAAGCAAGTTTTATTAAAATTTATTGTTTTTTTTTTATCTTATTAATAGCTACATACGGTCTTGTATGTGAATTATTTGCCAATTCCGTCAGTTCTTTGAGTTCCTAATACGAAACGACACCAACCTTTTCTTTCACCTCTGTATAATTAGGTCTTTCTTGCCTCTCTCCTTCTCTATTTTTTTTCCCTTAAAATTCAGTTTTAAAAAGATGTCGTGTCAAGTGTCCCATTTATCCTTGACATAGAAAGGTATTAATTATTATTACGTCATCCTATTTTCGTCACTTATATCAAATTGCACATTGACAACAATAAAATTAACTACAGTTTATTGATAATTGCTCTTTATCTATTAAAAATAAAACAGATAATCTAACGATGTAAACAGATAATGAGGGTATTATTAAAGTAATTAAGTCCAACGTACCGACACATCACATTGATTGATAAACGATAGCAATATGACAGATTGCCTTAGATATACTTAATGAGTGCTTGACAGTTATAAATTGCATTATTTTCATTAGCCTGATTAGATCCTGCTTGTTGAAGGATATTGATGGCAGTTGATAAGTCACACGTGTAAAATTGTATATACACGACCGTTATCCCTTTCCGGGTGGTCAGAGATAATGCTACAATTACGAATTCTTAATCTTGGTTCTCTTTTCTAGGTTTAATTTTAGCACATTTGGAGGTGTCGAACAGAATTGATCATTATTGAACAACACAGCCCACCTACTTAACTATATTTTTGTTCGCCAATCGCTACTCGCTTTATTTTGTGGCTCTTATTTATTCTCTCTGTATGTCTTGCTGCTTATGTTTTTGTTGTAAATAAAGTATGTACCTATATTTGATGGTAATGGTCTAATTCTGAACCGCGGAAGACCACGTGGAAAATGGCAACGAGCAAAAATAGGCATAAAAAACAAATGAATTATTTAACATATTTTTTTTTGTACTAGAGCCATTGTCTGGTCCAGAAGTAGGAATAATTTTAACTAAATAAATCTACTATTAATATGTCAATAATTCAATCAATAGCAGCATGCGCGGGCGCAGTGTACGGGCGACAATGACCTCCCGACCCGCTTGATTCAATCAGCCGATGATTGACAGCTGATCGACAAAATTACCACATTCATATTCACTTGAGTGACGCATGAATTGGTAATGGCCTGTTTATGTCCGCCGCATAGAGTAATTGGTGATTCAGAGCAAAATTAAAAGTTTACAGACTTTAATTTTGACAATAGATGTCGCTAATGATTTTTGTCATGAGTATCAAATATGGAATAAGCCATTATCTGTTGCAGAACTGAAACTAATGAGTTTTGAAGTAGTGATAGTGTTTTAGAATCCGTAACCACCCTTTGTTATGTATGATTTGCGTAAGGCGCGGGCCATACAGAAGGGACGTGGGATAAAATATGTTAGTGCTTTAATAAAATGTTGTAGTATGCTTCTGCGCCCCGTCCACGTCTCACGTCCCTTCTGTCTGGCCCGCGCCTTGTACTGTGACTGGAGCGTAAAGCTGAAGATTTAGCTCTATGGTAAGATGATTAGCATACATTTTATGACAGATCATGAGATCACAGATGTACAATATTGTCAATATTTTCTTTTCTTCCTTGGGTGTCGTAAATGCAACCAAGAGACAAATTTCATATGCATTGTGTTTTTGTGAGTGAAACGCTAGCCACCTTAGACATCTTATTTACAGCCTCATTTACAATAATTATAAGTAAGAATAATTTTATAAGGTAACATCATTTTATTTCAATTCGTTCCCTTGCATTAAGTAGGTATTTAAATTTAATAATAAATAGTTTTTAAGTATCTACGTATTCCTTTTGTTTCGGAATGCATGTCCACTGATGAAGTTGTAGTGTACGCTGTCTTACATTCTTTATCGCAACATGTCGAATTCTACATAATATTTTCTCGTCGAGAATCGAACTCCAATCCACCTACGTCACCATGTTTACAACTTTACAATTTGACCAAAGCGATATATTCCGAACCAAATTGTCGAGCGATCATCGTGTTAACTCCTACGCTAAACTTTTCAATTCACATTGGATATTCGAAAACCCGACTTAACTCATGGAGTTAAGCTTATATTGAACGCAAATTATACTGGTTTGAAATATAATTTAGTTGAATATTTAGCGCTATTTTGATAACCAAACCATAAAATTAAGTCATATAATAACTATTCATAGCACTATTTAGGAATTTGGTTTTTGTTAGTAGCTTTCTAGTTTTAAATAAATATTGAAGTTTGGTTGGAAATAAAATTGATATTTTAATATTATAATCTGACCATTATGTATAGTTTTCTTGACTATAAACTTAGGATAACCTAGATTTTTTTTTGCATCAGTGACTATCTATAAATCCTAATATACATAACAGTTTTTGGGATTTACGCGGTTTTTCATCATTAATCAACGATAGTATTCTCATGTTGGACCGGTCAGAACAATTATTGTTAAAATAAAACATCTTTGGGTGCAGATCGAGCAGTTATCAATTATACAAATTATCGTCACACAAATTTAAAATCTCATATCCTTACCCTATATCTTATGTTAATATCTTATTATTCACTAATTATTAAGGTCTCATATTGATAAGTAGGTTTAAATTAGTTTTATTTTTCTTTTAAAACATGAGATTTTAATGTGTGTGTGTGTGTGTTTTTTTGTGTGTGTCAATATCAAAGCTGCACTGACAATGTAAAAGCTTATCTCTTAGTTGTTTCAAACGATACAACAGACAAAGGAAAAACAATAGACTGTCAATTCTTAGTTGGTTAACACAGCACACATATCTAATATTTTAATATATTATCTTTCAACCCCCTCGGGGAATATCAACCGTTGGCTATAGTAATAAACAAAGTAAAAAGAATTATGAAAATATAACACGTGAATCCAAGGTGTATCAGACACTGTATTATTACGTATCAGGGAAAAATGTGAGCGAAAATTACCGGGTTGAAGTGACGGACGGATGACGTGACGCCTGGACTGATTGCCTGTCTGTTTGTCCGTCCGAGTGAATCTCAGGAACGGACGTTATCAAGTCGCGTGTGAATTGCTTGGTTTGGCATATAATATTGCGTGTTAGAGGCTAAACTTATTCATATTATAATATTTGATGTAAATATTGACCTTTTATGTACTACGTATAGAACTAACATAACAAACAAACGTCATGCGCCACGTGAGATTAGGACGGGTGGGTGCGGGTGAAAGAGTAAGCGATAGCGATAAACTAATGAAGTGTGGTGATATCACCACAGGTGTTCACTCTAGTAAGCCTATCTCAATCAATGGATCCAAACAAACGTGCATTTCATATTTTTAGAGGATGCTTTAGACCTCCATACTGAACAACTCTCACAATGGAGTCAGTACCGAAATCGCGAGAAAAAATTGTTGTTCCTTAGAAAATAAGATTGTAATATTCGTCTCATTTTGAAAGTTGTTTAGTTTGATAATCTTGACTACCTCCTTAAAAAAGCATTTGTTTACATCCTGTAGATCACTAAACGATGACAATACAAGCAATCGCTTGCAATCCGTCTCCTCCGGATAAAAATAAGCAACATTAAATGAAAATATCCCAAGAACATTTTTGAACACAGAAAATAATAATTGTTTCCTAAAGACCTCAATGTCACACTATTTAATTGAGTGCACAACTAGACATCTACCCTTATAAATAATAACGGCAACAAAGAGACATTAATCATAGACATATTGTGTAATTACTAATCAAATCACCGGATATGCACCTAAAGCAATCCATCAACCGTCAACCATGAAACGCGATCACTAATTGCAAACACACCACATACCATAAAAACTCTGCATCGTATTTAATTTATAATAATATCGTGTGCGAAATTGTATTCGAAAATTCAACATTACTCCTTCAAAAAGAAATTGCAGATACGTCCTTAACAGTTGAACATAGAGTAATATATGAAACAGAGGCAGCGTGGAGTTACAACCTTTTGCCGCTGGCTAGTCATATCTCGCCGCGGCGCATTAAGTCTCGAGTCACTCTCAATCACTCAAGCTGTCCGGCTGTCAGTCATAAGCAAGACGAACGGGGGAACGCCAGTGGCCTCCTTCCCCCCTTTGCCTCCCCTGGTAGGTGAAAAGGGAGGACTGGTCAGCTCTTGAAGACAATTTACTGTACAAGTCGAGTACGTCCGACCGGGATTCGTGCGCTGATGAAATTTATTTGTAGGGAACTTTGTGCGAACTGCTCGTGTTATGGGATTTCCATGGCGAACTGGACTTTGTAACTGTTGCGAGTTACGTTCAAATGTGAATTTAGTTGCAGTGCGCTATTGCGAGGTTTATCATTCATTTATAATGGTTATGTCAAAGGAAATATTATTTTTGCTTTACCTATTCCTTAGCCTATCGTCATGGACTAACGCGTAGACATTATCTAGCCAGTTTTTCAAGTCAGTTACATCGAGATTATAGAACGTTTGAGCAGAGAACTTAAAGTATAATCCTAATTCAAGTTTTTAGTTTCCACTAACATAATTCTAGCTTCAGATACTAACATATAAAGGTCTAAATAAAATAAAAACGAAGTCTCAAAAAACGCAACAAAGCGGGCTGGTCTCAAACGGTGAGTTAACATCATTATCGGCGACGGACCCGAGAGGTGGGGGGTTGGGTGTTGGGGGGACGGGAGGCGACACACGTCGCTCAGATGTCGCGCGCAGACGGACGTCTTTGTCGACCGCTTTATTTACTCTGAGTAGCTTTGCGACTAGAGGTGACAGCTTTGATGCTTTTTTGCGGGGCTTGTTAATTAGAATTTTTGTGGGATAATGAAGTCTTTTCAATTTGGTGACCTGCTTTGTTTGTGTTTATTGTTTTCTTTCTTGATAAAAATTTCCCATCAAGAGAAAAGTTTTAGGCATTTATGTCTGCTAGTTTTGAGATGATGGGGAATTAGGAATTACGAAAAAAGTGCTACATGGTACACCAGACCTTTTCATAAAGAAAGAAAACATAATATTTTCACGATGGTGTATGAAGCCGTTTTCGTAATTATGATGAAATTCAAAAGCTCGTCTTATCCAAGGTAGATTCAATTGTGTGTCCATAACAACAAATTTCTTAAAAAGCCACATTTTTGTCATCCATAACCTGGATTACGAAAGAAAAATATTGTGCCAAAATTTAATATTTTGCCAAGTCTAGAAAATTATGTCATCTACACAAAGTTGATTCAATCAAACTTGACAGCTCAAAGTCGATGTGGGTCGGACACAGTGCATATCATCGATTTTTTCCTCCCCCTGTGCGTATTAAGAATAACTGGCATTTTATATGCAGGTGTCATGTCTGGCAAACAAATAAACAAGATTTTCTTTTTCTTATTTTATGTTAGCGTGTGAAATTGACAGGTTGAGATGTTCACTTTGTTTGCAAATGGAATTCAATTAGGTCTGAAAATTTATATGATTAACTTCACTAACATTTATCTTTTAACGTCACAAAAAGTTATGAAATACAAAAGATATTTGAATCCTGTGAATAATTTATTAAATCACGTCTGGAATATCCTAACATTATTTTAATGATAGAAAGACCAACAAAACATGTTATGCCTTAAGAAAATAAAGAAGCTCTTACAAATCCATATCTTCAAAGTAAATCTGCATCACTGCACTCAATCACACCCAAGACGTACAGAACCCTCTCCTATTTAATTGACGGCCCACTCCATCAAAACATCCTTGAAGTCCGTCACAAACTTTAATACAACACATACAACTCAATTTATAACTTAAATCCAGTACAATAAAGACTAAACGAACTGTGAAGAAAAATTTGCAGCGTTTCCATGCCACGAACAAAACATATTTACGAACAGTGCGAACGAAAACAAACTTTATTTCAAAGAAGGAAATTCCATGTGAAACGTCAGAAAACTTTAAAGCGAAGCTGAGATGTGGAACTGTCAACGCTAAACGTCACATGTCACAGTGAACTGTCAAAGCAAAGACGCCTTTACGTCTGCGAACGAACGTTGATAGAATTGTGGAGAAAAATTTTAAAGGTGTGGTCAAAGTGCAAATTATTTAACAGAGCCAACCAACCAGCCACAAATCTCAAAACTACGTAACAGAAACAAAGCCCATGCAAAACCTGGGGCTAGATCTAGAAAGTAATTAATAGCGAATTATGGTATTTTTGTCTCTTTTCGAAAGAGTTTAGAATTGTCCTTCCAGTCAAGTAAGTAAGTAACTAACCTAATTTGCCAATCCAATCATCATGGTTTATGGATTCAACTAATGGGCATAGATATTTACATATGCCCAGAAGTTGACTGCTGGGTAATAAGCCTCTCTCCGATACATGCCATCTCAAGACTCAGTCATTTCCTTCTTGCATCCAGCCAGTCTCATCCAGTCATTTTGCACAGATCTTAACGCCATATTTATCCCAAGTTCGTCTACCCATTTGTTTTCAGCACTGGATTACACCACGAAGAGTATGAGCTACTAAATAGATAAAAGTATCGAACTATCTTGTAAGATATCATAATTTTGCGCCTTTCAAAGTCTCTTTGACTGTGTTCTAAAAGGCAATCGAGTCTGACCCTGTTTGTTGAAGACGTCGAAACCGCTCCCCGCTAACCTAACCTTACCAACCGTCACCCTCAACCCGTTGCATCGACTGACAAAGTGAGTTCCGTGCTCACGACGAAAATAGTAAACGATGTTTGACAAATAGTGAACAGATGTCGCCAAGAAGTGGGAGGTCTACTTTTTTCCACCTTGTTCGCGCCTTGTTCGTCCGCTGTTAGTCTTCGGTTATTGTTCTCGAAGTGAAAGTTTGTATGCTATTGTGTTTGATAGGAAACGTTTTAGATTGATATGGTTTTATATCCTGCATCTGCCATAACATATTATAGGGTCCTTCTAAAATAATGCAGCATACTTTAATGATAATCATAACATCAATCTGACCAACTTTTTAGAAGGGACTAACATCAAAATCTTATAAAACTTACCTCGTTATGCTATTTTCTTTTTTTCCAAAGTGAATTGCATCCAGGTTTAACCTGGAATGAACCTTTATACTAGAATCTTATTAGTGCTATTATAAGCTTCTCCGACAAACAACAACGACAAAATCTGAGTTTGTCTGGGCAGTCAAAGTCAATATGACCATTATTCACTGGCTAATCTTTTCACTACACGAAAGAGGAAGTGCTATTACACTTTTGTTTTTGAGGCTAGATACGTCAGAGTAACATAAATGACAAACTCAGTAGGTTAGTTAGTTTATAAAACAAATTCGACCAAAGGCTCTACAATAACATAAATATTATCCTTTCAAAGCTTCCACTACCTCGCAAACTAGCACCCTCATCTTTCATCCTATCTACAAAATTACGAAATAAACACAAAATAATCCGGACCATCAAAATTCAAAATAAGACGCTACCGAGACTGGAATCAATCTATCAATCAATACGCGCTAAAGATTGAGATATTTCACTCGGGAGGCCAGACAGGGGGAGCTGGGGGTGAGGGGTGGGGGTGTTTACCGCGTTCGTGACGGATATATCCTAGCGTAGACACCCGTCAATCACCCGCGATATGATGAGAATTAATATTTCAGAGGATAAGCCGATCTCGGAGTCTTGATCGTTGAGCTCTCTATTTCTGTTGTTACTCTGCGTTTTGAGAAGCACTTTGTTGATTGATGAATGATGAGTTGGTGATGTTTAGGTAAAGAAATAGTAAACATTATTTTATTTAAGGTTACAAAGGTACCAATAAAAAGATACTTGTATCACCACCAACACCGATGCTAAGAACTGTTGTTAGTTTTCTATTCTGTATTGGATTCAAGACGCAAGATACGGTACGCAAGATTATATTATTTGAGTGACAATGATTAAGATATTTATCTTTATATTATGCATGAGAAGGCAAGACATTGTGAACAATCGAACATCTTTTGACATCTCTTTCTGCAACTGTATTCAAATAAATAAAGACATTTCATGTAATTTTCTAGCACAGGTTCACTGACAAAACCTGAAAACACTTGTTTTCACGTCTATTTTGGAAGTGTTTTTTTCGTTAAGAGTTCAATTACACGTAGTTTAAGTCATGCATATTTTTATTTGATACTGCGCGCAGCATAAAAAAGCTCAAAGACGTCACACGCACACGCTCGCAAAAAGATGCCTCTCATACACTACCCTAATCTACATTACTACTTTCGCTTTTTTTTTTCGCAAAAAAAAACACTTAAACATCAAAACTACACTAACTAGCTCCTTTCCAAATACGTGTAGACGTCAATGCGAAATCAATCAAGTCCGAGACTGCCTCCCCCCTCTCACCCCTAAAGAGGGAGGGGGAAGGAGGGCCAGACCCTTGACCTGTCGCGTGTTTGCTTTACAGCCGGGGAAGCTTGACGCCTGATTGATAGGTACTGAGGTGTTTTTTCAGGGTTGTACACGGAGAGAAAAATGTATTCGCTTTTACTGGAATATTGAAGTGCTTATAGGTACTTTATGTGTGACAACCATAGGTACACTTTACGGAAAGGTGAAGAACACATAATTATAAGGGTCTTTCTTAATATGCTGACCTTTTTAAGGGGATGACCAGAACATAAAACTGAACAACTTTCTGTATGGGACCAATATATGGTTGTGCCATAGAAAAAGTTGTTTAGTTTGACAGTTTGATCATCCCCTTAAAAAGTGTCAGCATTTTAAGAAGGTCCCTATTATATTAAACGTTTTTTAATTCGTCTTATTGGTCTGACGATCATTGATCAGTCAGACCATCAACATTCTCTATGAGTCCAAAACCGAATTCGCGAAAAAAGTCTGCTATCTCATACATTTGGGCCGAGTAGGTTTTCAGTTTTGTTAATATGGATCCACCGTTTTTTTTCTTTTAGATTTCGATTTTGGTCTTCAAAGAATGATTTTTAGTTTGGTCTGAACATCCCATTAAAAAACCAGCATAAATATTAAGAAATACCGTATCGATTAGAACAGAACTGTGGCGTCATCTAAGGATCCCCAGAATACTCACTGGAAAAATACTCATCCGGATAAATGTGTCCCTTACAAAGTTTCTACGCACCTTGCAAAACGAACAAGAGTAAGTGTATGTTTCATATAAAATTATAATGATTGTGACAACCGAAAAATAACTTTCAAAAATCATATGCAATGAAATGACCAACTTATATGGACAGTGGCTTCAATTAAAACCAGCTTCATGTCAATTAATGCTACAATGTGTCAATCAATGTCAGAAGCCGATGGACAGACCGTAAGACAGGATTTATAATATTAATAATCAATCTTTGAACCAACAATTCATTATTGATTATCGAAAAAAGAAACAAGTGATGGTTGAATATAGGGTTCCGTAGTCCGCTGACATGTTTGCTCCCATACTTAGGCTGCGTTTCCACCAGAGATGTGCCAGGGAACTGTGTCGTGCGAGGATATCTAGCTGTGCTGTGAAAATGTGTGGGGGTTTCCACCAAAGCTGTGCGAGGAAAATGTCTCGTACGAGGATGTGTAGCGCAGCTGTGCGGTGCGAGCTGTGCGAGGATTTGTTGCGAAACTGTGAATTGTGTCGGCGGGGGGGTGCGGTGTGTCCATCAAACACCGTCTATGGACTGGCTGGTACAGTATGTCGCAAACCTCGCAACACATTCCTCGCACACATCTCTCGCTTGTTTTGTACGTACCAAAAACCTCGCTCCGGTAGGTAAGACGTTTCCACCAGAGCTGTGCTGAGCGAGGCAATTACCTTCCCTGCGAGGCTAGGTAAATGAAGCGATTCTATTGGTTCTTGAAAAGCACATCCCTCGCTACGCGTCCTCGCACATCTCTGGTGGAAACGCAGCCTTAAAGTTCTTCAGTTTGATGGGTAGAATAATGTGGTTTAAAGGTTAATGATACTTTTCTAAAACCCTGTATACACTTTCTTTACGACTTCATACTAATCATTGAAGGACTAACGTTGAATGCGGTGCAACTTTGCATGTATGTTTTTGTTGGTTACCAAATTGAATCGTTACAGCGGTTTCATGCAAGTTATGCAGTACACGGCTCTAACACCTTAAGCAATATCAACAAATAAAACCCAACACAAATATCAGAAACAAATTCCAATACTTCCCAACAAACGTACGTACGAATAAAATCACAGCAAGAAAATTCCTACTGTACCTTACGTTACGCTCCCGATAAAAAATATTCCCATTTCGACCGTCCAACATTGCGCTCCTCAACTTATAGTCACTCGCGCCGCTCTGTTATTACCCCTAACAAAATGGCCTATCTCCCATCTCACTCCGACCCGTGCCAAAAACCGCCTAGAACAATGCTGCTGTGCTAAAATTTTATTCGCAGCACACGTGGCCCATCCCAGGCCTGCATAATGCAAACGTACGTTAACTAAAAAGAAAGATAAGTGCATATTTATACTATCTGAACGCGATATTTCGCTGCGACCGTCAGTGTAAAGTGTTCGATTACAATTTAATGTCATGACGGCGGCTGGTGGTTCGAAATTTAAAATCTCAACCTATTTCGTTTTGCGAAAGAAACTGAACCGTATTGTTTTCTGTTAGGAGTGAAACTTGTATGGTTGGAATAAGACATTATGTCAGTTGAAAGTCGTGCCGATATCGCGAGGAGGTCGTTTCATTGCACCAGCCTAGAAGTAGTCACTAGAATGTGACAGGAGCACTGCTCTTTTTTTAAATAAAGAACGCCACAAACCTATAACTTTATTACTGCCAGTCTCATTAGAGTAGTAATAGCAAAGAGTTTATAGCAATGAGCTTTTATGAGAATTTCTTACTTTTTATGCAAAACCACCTAGTTAGATACTTCGATTAATTTGAAATTCCTAGCGGTAGATGTTAATAATAAATTGATTTATGTCATCCTCAGAAAGGTGACATAAGGTCATACAAGCCAGTGCTATCATATTTTTTACTTGATTGACATTTTAAACATGGCGAAAACGTGTTTACATTTTATCAAAACAATCAATCTAGACGTGACTTGTCTCGTGACAAAAAGCAATTTTATAAAAGAAGGAACAGTGCTAAAAACTCTATAATAATATATCACTGACTAAGGCTGGCTTGCACCAAAAAGTATTTAGGATTTTCAAAAATATCGGTAATTTAATAAAAATTGATATTTCATAGTCACTGACATAATATACTCTAGCGATAGACAAGCTCGTTCAAACAAACAACATGTCACACAAAACAACACAAAATGACACATTGTGGTCTGTCATTGCCATAATGATGAAGTGAACTCGGGAACATCAATGCGGTGCGGGTACCGCATTCAAGTGGAACATGTTGCTTCTCTGAAAGGGACTGTTTATCGCTAGAGTGTAAGTCAATGTTCATAGTGCATATATTTTGCAACGGGCGGGTTCACCCCTCGTCACACTGGACAGAGTTTCGGTACTACTGGTGAAACGTGGATGTTCTGAGGTTTCAGAATATCTCTGACTACCCCCTCGGAGACTATAGTCTTAAGCATATGCTATGCTATGCTATATATTTTGCATGATGATAGAGGGACAGTAGATTCTTTTTTGGCTCCGATTGCTTTGCTCCCATAGTAAAAGTTGTTCAGTTTGATGGGTAGACTCTTAGTTTAAAAGGATGCTAATGATATCAATTTCACCCTGTATACCGTGTGGTGCCGACTAAGAATGGACCACCCCAATGTTTCCTGCGTGGGTCATGAGGCAACTAAGGAATTAAAGGTATGCAGTGTTTATATGGGCGAAAGGATAGCCACCTCTCACCACTTGACACGTCAATCCATCCTGAAAAAATAGCTAAATGTGAGCATTGCTACAACTACATTACAGAATGTTGGTAGTTTTAGCAATGTTCCTACCCCGAAAGGGATTTAAGTCGTTGGTGTATGTATCGATCTATACAATATCTTTAAAAACTTACTAATAATAACAATGTTTATAACTTTAACACAACAAAAATATTATTAAAATTTTTACATCATAATTTATTTAAATCGATGAACGACTCAATGCAAATACAGATGACAATAAATTTTGAAAAACATTGACGTTACAGACGTAGATTTATGGAAAGCCCTGAGTTGCACTTGTATAACCATTATGTGATGCGAATTAGCATAAAATAAATTGTTAACTATAAATTTATGACATGACAGCTGTCATTGTATAACTTATAGATCGTGGAAAACACGTCTCGAGTGATTCAACTTGTCTATAATGGGAATTGACCGATTTGAATGTCAGTAGGATTATGTTATTTTTGCTTGGACTGTAGAGCCATAGCACACAAGCGATTTTTGAGACTTGACGATGTCGCAACTGCACCGTAATTATATCGCAAGTAAATCGCCGTGATTATTACTGAGCGTTATACTCGTATTGCAGCGATTCTGCCGCGACCATAAAGGTATTATACCAGGAATAGAGGAACATACAGCTGAGTGAGCGAGATGTACCTAGCGGCACCACTGTATAATAGAAAGAGATACGTGACGCGAGGCAATAGAACCGTTTTTTAGTCACTAATTAATTTTTACAATTCGGTTTCCGTGAATAATTGCGAATCTAAAGTGAAATCGTAGATAATTTTATGAAATATACTGACACTATTTCATTAATTTATCCACTATTTCACGTTAGACTCAGAATTATAGACAATATTCGAATTTTTGCCTGAGACTACTCCAAAAAACATCCAAAAAAGGTTTCATTTGACAACTCATGTTTGTTGCTCTATTCCTGTAAGGTATAATACCTTTATGGCCGCGACAATTTGATCTCAGAAATATTTCGGCGATGTCGCCGCTGCTACTTGCCAATGAATACGTAAAGAAAAAAATAATATTAATACCTACATGTTTCTGACAACCTGCAATGTATTATGATAGTGTCTAGCTAAGAATATTTAATTGAAGCGAGATAATTCATATTTCTAGAAATTAGATCCTTATTATAAATAATATTTATAATTTTTTCAATGTTTGAAGAGTAGGTATACAATATCTTCTAGTGACAAGAAATTAAATAACTCTACGCATAGACAGATTAAAATAATAGTTTTAGTTGCTATGTCAATGCCTCTGACATGTTAATTAATCTATGTTTTACAAATTCGTTATGAATTTTTATTAACACGCTTTTTTATCATGTTATCTTAAAAGTTAATTTGTCATTTTGTTTTAAATATGTCATACCTAATTATTATCTTGTGTCTTGATGACCTCTATTTACAGAAAAAAAACGTCTTTTCTATTTTCTATTTGTGCTATAACAAAATAGACGAAATACTTATTGAAGAATCTTTTGCCTATGTCATTGGCTATACATACACACACTTTTTACCAAATTCCATTAAATTATTATTTAATCTAAACTTATCAGATGACAGTCAGTTACCAATTTTTTAATTCATTCTCCAAAACATCAGTATAATAACAAAATATTCAATACGTCGATAACTTTTAAAGAAATAATAGCTACATGTTAGAATACGAAATGAAAGATTATTATCTTTCCGAAAAATCGTTTCGAAAGATGCTACCGAAATTCCTAGCGTCAGATTTCACACAACAATAAAAAAGTGAAATTCGTCAAAAATTATGCAAAGAATTTGACCTCATAATCATAATAGATCCACTAGGATGTGACCAAATAAGAGCGACCAGGTCAGGTCATGGCGCCATCACACCAGCGGAAAAACACGCAGCGTTTATTTCACGCAAATTCTTACAAAAGTTTCGCGATAAAAACGAGACAGATTTGTGTTTCGAACCGGTTGAGATTTAGTTGGACGCAGTTGATTGAGATACTTTTATTCATTTATTTTAAAAATGAATGGTTGGACAAAGGGTATTTAACATGTTTAAGGTTTTTGTATGAAATTACTGTTTATTTTTGACTTATTAATAATACTAGACTAGACTTACCTATTCATAATTCATTTATTGAATCAAATTATGGAAATATTTTTAGAAAACCATATATGTTGTCTCTCATCAAATTATATGATATACATAAATCGATATTGGTAGAATTTGCCACGCTACAGCAGCTGAATAGATTTCGACATTAAGACCTAATTAAGTATTAATTAAACATAAATATTTTACATTTCACCTTCAAGTTTTATAAATCAAAAGGTTGTAGAGGTATAACCGTTCTTTGAAATAGTAAAGAACAAACAACAATGTAAACTATTCAAGTACACACGGCGACACATCAAGCTACGCAAAACCAAAATAAGCAGTAACGTCGCGCGGCCAGCTTATGTTGGTTTTGCGTAGCTTGATGTGTCGCCGTGTGTACAACACAGGTTTTAATAATCGACGCGTTACTCAGCGCAAATGTGAAACCGCAACGTAGGCGTCTGACCACGGAAACATACCTACATAATAATTATAATTTACGATCATAAAATCATATGTGTGATGCTGTCATATAACAAGAAAAATAACGCATTACTTTTAATATTTTACGACTTACGGCCGGTGGGAGGACAAACACTGACAATAAATCTGTGACAGGCTAAAGTTAGATACACACTGCCGGCGATGCGTGTTGCGTGTTGTGTCGAACATGTCATCAGATTTTAAAAACTAGACAAGCAATTGAAAAAAGCTGTTGATGTGCTGTATACAAGGTGTTACAAAAATACAAATAAACAGTTTAGACCATCAAACTGAACAACTTTCACTATGGGACCAATATCGAAATCGCGAAAAAAAAAATTGATGTTCCATACTCTACAAATCGACTAGAGCTAAAATATGTACCTATGGGATATCAATTTTTTTTTTCGCGATTTCGATGTTGATCCCATAGAGAATGTTGTTCAGTTTGACGGTCTAAACAACCCCCTAAAGAGTTTTAAAAATGTATTCTTACTTATGAAACACCCTGTAGAGTGTGTTAACTATGACATGCAGAAGACCTTTTGAGTATAGAGTCTTTCTTAATACGCTGACGATTCCGTAAGGAGATGATCGACCATCAAACTGAACAACTTATTCTATGGTACTCGTACCAAGGTGGAAATCGCGAAAAAAAATCTGCAGTTCCAGATAAAACTGCAATCCTGCTTGACAAAAATGTATGCGAGAGCTGATATTTTTATCGACATTTTTATCATGTTACCACCAAGAAAGTTATTTAGTTTGATGGTCCGATGATCCTCTTATAAAACCGTCAGCATATTAAGTTAGACAAAGCATGCACAAACTGGCATACAAAAGATTCGATCAAGTGGCTTCCTCATTATTCGAACCATTGCCACTTAAACCTAGTCATAGATCAGCTAAGTGGCAATGGTTCGAATAATGAGGAAGCCAGGTGTTAGAATCAAACTTCACAGAAGAGTAACAGAAATTAAAAGAGGATAGAAAATTATTTCCACGTTATATTAAATCTCTGTCTGACATAATTTAATCCGCAACAAAGATAATAAAAGAAGAGGAAAAAATGGAAAATCGATATACACGACATATTGTGTGGGAGCATGAAGGCTTCCGCACATTGCAGCGATATTATCGAGCGATATTATCGACAGCGATATCGCGACACCTTACACACTGCAGCGATTCCGCGATCCGCGTCACGCATGCGCCCTTCACTGAATGTAGTAGAAAGATATTGCGTCAGGTTGCGATAATATCGCGGCAGTGTGTAGGTTCGAGCGCGTCCCCATAAAAAATGTACTGAGAACAATTATCGCAAAATCGCAGCGATATTATCGCTCGATAATATCGCGTCAGTGGGTAGGATCGCGCGCGTCCCCATACAAAATGTACTGAGAACAATTATCGCAAAATCGCAGCGATAATATCGCTCGATAATATCGCGTCAGTGGGTAGGATCGCGCGCGTCTCCGTACGAAATGTACTGAGAACAATTATCGCAAAATCGCAGCGATAATATCGCTCGATAATATCGCTGCGATGAGCGGAGGCCTTTATTTGTATTGACCCTGAATAGACATTTCTATGACAACATTGACAACCATCCAGGCTGGTGCTATTCTCCAGGCGGTTTCAATCGTTAGTACTGTGCCAAACAGAGAAAAGATAGAGAGATGTTGTTGGTCTGGCCCAGACCATCAACCAAGCCTGATTGTCACATGTAGACAATGCGAGCATTAGTGTAGTCCTACCTTAAATTCAAAGCGTATTTTTATTTCCGTAACGATTTGTTCAACAGAATATCTCGAATAATGGCTGATAATAGATAGTAGCTGTCGTTACTTCGCTTCTTAAATTAAAGATGACAGAAATATTATCGTAAATAACTGTTATGAAGTTACTAGCATATTTCAGCTATTTTTAACACTTGGAATGTTGGAACTGAAAGAATAGAATGAAATCACTCAGTAGGTAGATTATGAAAATATTAAAATGACACACTTTTAGAACTCTTTGTAAAATTGGAAACAAAAGAAACTTATTGACCTCATTGTATCCGTTAGCACTTCTGTTATCCTATGGGTGTCGTACGAGGTCACTAAGGGATAAAGTTACTAACGTATAATATTATGTATTACAGACAGATGTTATTAAGTCGTGTTCTGTTGTAGAGTTTCTGGCCGCATCTTCTTCACAGCGACAACACGTTCCGAAGAAGTTTCAAAAAAAGAATTGAAGTTCAAAGTGTAGTTCAAGCTCCTGTATTTTGAATTCTTTGTTGACTTCTACTTTGAATTTGGTGCTTCAAACCACCAAACTAAACAACTTTTACTTTAGATATGTAGAACTATAACCTATTCTGTGGTATGAAGCAGATATCGAAATCGGGATAAAACCTTCGATCAAAATAAAATTAATGGATAGGCCTTACGCGAACATTTCAAACCAGAAAAATGAGGCAAAATAAATGAAAGGTTTACTTGTCACTTGTATGCAAGTGCCCTAGATTTGACAGATAATGGCGCTAGTTTGTATGGACCAAGTGCACCAGTAGTGTGCTTCAACTTATCGCACTTCAGGCCTATCCATTAATTTTATTTTGATCTAAGGATTGACATGCGATTGTCCATGTTGGACCCATTCAAAAAGTTGTTCAGTTTGATGGTCTGATCATCCCGTAAAAAAGCCGTCAGCATATTAAGAATGACGATGATGATGATGATGAAGAATGTATGGTCATATTTAAAGGGGTGCTTATCGTCATATGAAAACACCTTCCTGCAGCATCCTGAACTGTAATTTTTAATAACCAAATAAAGTATATAAGTAACAATGAACTGGAAAGCAAATATCCTCACCTCCCATCATTCCATCCAGAATAAAGTTAAACAAAACAGGTGCACTGAGTTACAGGCTCACTGATGTATGCACATTGCACATGCACTCCACATAAACAGGTGAGCGTGTTTATAAGTTGGTAAATATGCGAAATGCACAGTCCATCAACGTACAGATTTGGTTTAGCATCTGTTTTGTGTCTGTAGAAAGTTTTGATAACCATCCTCGCTGAAAGCTTCTAAGATATTTTGCTGGTCAAAGAATGCAAGTTAAGTAACGTCAGGCCGGTCAGTCTTTGGATGGGTGACCGTTTTGTGATATTACATCTCGAGCGTCCTTCGGAAAGCACGTTAACCTGTCGGTCCCGGATGGTTCCATTAGATGGCGGTGTAACTATACGTTAAGTCAGGTCAGAGGCCTATTAAGGCGGCTTGAAAATTCTCTGACAGCAATTTGACCGCTAACTTGCCTCCACCAATCCGCACTGGGCCCGCGTGCCGAACTTACGGGCTATACAGGGCTTAATATGCTGACACTTTTTTAAGGGGATGATTAGATCATCAAACTGAACAACTTTCTCTATGGGACAAATATGGAAATCGGGAAAAAAAATCAGCTGTCCATTTGGCTCGAGTAGGTTTGTAGTTTTGTGTGAAGGGGCTGCTATTTTTTTCGCGATTTCGATGTGGGTGCCATAGAGAAAGTTGTTCAGTTCGATAGTCTGATCATCCCCTTAAAAAAGTGTCAGCATATTAAGAAAGACCCTATATAACTTTAAAGAACGCATCAGTGATGTTATCCTATTGAATGATGATATCTGTTGAATAACTTAGTCAGAGAACGAAATGGAAATAACTAACTGGTAGGCGTAGTGTTGGGACCAGTGCTGCCAGTGTAAATTTCTAGATCTCTAATAGGCTCAATTACCCGAATTTCCCCTATTTCCAATCATGCAATCCCCATAAATTCCCCGTCACTAATAATATCCGACACGGTCCGACAGTACCTAAAAGGATTGTGCAACATCCACATAAATCTGTTAGGATTTTAGGAAAATGTTCTATTTTTGTATAATTATTGAAATAAAGATAAAGTTATAGCCTGTAGAACTGCAGGACAAATGCGCTTCTCAACAAAATTAGCTTAAAAACATCTTTTTTTTTAATTAATCCAATAAATCTACCTAATTATTTAGAAATTAGAATACAATAGGTTACCATCATTTTGTCCATACACTTTTGTTCTAAGCATAGTCCGATTCGGCCTGGGTTTAAATAATCCCCTTCCATGGACATACCTCACTGTTTGAAACGATTCCCCGCACTCTCCCCTGACGAACCCCTTATACCCTGAAAATTGGGAAATTTCCCTGAAATTGGCAGCACTGGTTGGGACGCTCTCCGGATTTAGACCGACTACTTGAAACAGGTAGCGAGAGCGACTGGATGAGGAAGTCTGAGGATGAAGCTTTGTAGTACCTAGTGGAGGGTGACATGCTGAATTGCTCATCATCAATTGATGAATATGTATCTAAGGTATGTACTAACTAAAATACAAAGTAGGTCAGTGCTCTAGTCATCAAGAATTTTAATCATAATTTAAAGCATCGATCAACAAACATGAAACCTAATGGTATTCAAATTAGATTCAAATTAGAATCGTGCTCATAATCGAGATGATCTTAAAATATTATGATGCCATAAACAACTACATTCCTGACTTAGAAATGTTTTGATTTGTTGACGATTTGATGACATTAATTTTGAGTCAATTCTTAAGGTTCCTGAGAGTCGCGTTGTTCTTCTTGTGGTCATCATCATCATCAGCCTATCATCGTCCACTGCTGAACATAGGCCTCTCCCAAGGCGCGCCACAAAACTCTGTCATTGGCCTTCCTCATCCAGTCGTTCCCCGCTACTTTTTTTAGGTCGTCTGTCCAGCGGGCAGCAGGGCGTCCCACACTACGCCTACCAGTTCGCGGTCTCCACTCTAGAACTCTGACACCCCATCGGTTGTCAGTTCTTCGGCAGATATGACCAGCCCATTGCCACTTCAGCTTGCTAATTTTCTAAGCTATGGTCAGAAAATTTGTCTTCTTGTGGTGCTATCTCCTCTATCCCAGCACTATCAGAAATCGATATCGATTATCGATAGTTTCATTATTGTTAGGCAACACTATTGCTGACAATGCCCGTTACAATCTGTACAAAGTCTGTTCTTTGTCTATTGAATCCCATTCCTTTGATATTTAACAATCAAACTTACAACATTGATGGTACAAAAGCATTAGGTGTTTAACCTATAGTAACTAGATTGAAACTGTGTTAGTTTTGGCAATAATTTAATCGAAATACTGTAGGACCGAACAGTTTCAGAAGAAGAGTGAAATTTCCAGGGATTTAGTAGCAAAACAGTTTACTTTCATGTCATACAAACTATAGTTGAAATAATTATGTAAAATTAAAGGCATCAAACTGAACATCTATTATAATCTATGGAGCCAACATTGAAATCTTGGAAACCAAAATTTGCAATGGTAACTCGAACCAAATACAAGGTGTTACAAAAATAGAAATAAACCTTTAAGGGGGTGGTGTAGACCATCAAACTGAACAACTTTCACTATGGGACCAATATCGAAATCGCGTAAAAAAAATTGACGTTCCATACTCTACAAATCGACTAGAGCTAAAATATGTATGGGATATCATTTTTTTTTTTCGCGATTTCGATGTTGGTCTCATAGAGAAAGTTGTTCAGTTTGACGGTCTAAACAACCCCCTTAAGAGTTTTAAAAATTTATTCTTACTTATGAAACACTCTGTACAAGGTGTTTCATAAGTAAGAATAAATTTTTAAAACTCTTAAGGGGGTTGTTTAGACCGTTGTTAAGACCGTCAAACTGAACAACTTTCTCTATGGGACCAACATCGAAATCGCGAAAAAAATAATTTTAAATCCCATACCTACATATTTTAGCTCTAGTCGATTTGTAGAGTATAGTGTTCTATACTATCGCGAAAAATATTTTTTTTCGCGATTTCGGTATTGGTCCCATAGTGAAAGTTGTTCAGTTTGATGGTCTACACCACCCCCTTAAATGTTTATTTGTAGTTTTGTAACACCTTGTATATGGAACGACATATTTTTTCTGAGATTTTAATGTTGGCTCCATAGTGAAAGTAGCTCAATTTGATGTTATGAAGCACCTCCTAAAATATGTCACGCATTTAAATTTTACGCCATGTATAAAACTGAAGCGCAAAACAAACCGCAAATAATCTTAAAATGTTATTTCCTAATCTATCAGAATCAAACAGGATGCGCGAGAGTTGATCTCACATTCCTATAATTCAGATCAAAATTGAAAGTCCTGCCAATCAAGTTATTTTCGCTCTTACTTCTCAGGCTCAAGGGTTATGTCAAGTGATTTCTTGTGAGGAATGATTTGTTACAAGACTTATGGTCCTCTGGGACTATGTGGTAACTTTAAAAGGTTGCTATTTCCGTCCAGGCAGTGATGGACTGACTGAACTTTTGGATTCCGATGCTAAGTGAAAATTTTTGAGGCAAAAAAATTTAAGTGATTTGGTTTCAAGGGTTAATTAACATAATTGAAGCGGAACAGAAAATCAGTTCAAGGCTTAGTTGATTGAAGTGCTAATTTCAAACATTATACATCTGCTATTGTTGTTTATTAGTCATCGGCTCTGGTAAACGATTTTCAGGTTCTATTTTTACTTAACACTTTAACAATTATAATAAAACGTAAAACAGATATTACCTATATGTGATTGTAATTAGCTTTATGATCATCATCAGACCTAATCGTCCACTAATGAACATAAGCATTGGGCTCTTCCAAGGAACGCCACAAAACTCTATTGTTGGCCTTCCTCATCCAGTCGCTCCCCAATACCTTTTTAGGTCATCAGTCCAGGAGGCAGCAGGGCTTCCCACACTACGCCTGCCAGTTCGTGGTCTCTATTCTAGAACTCTGACTTCCTATCGATTAGTTCTAATCTTCAGTTATTTGACAGATATGCCCTGCCCATTAATTGGCCCAAAGCTGACTTTTATAGCTGATGTTTAAGATCCCCAAATCCAATTAAATTAAAATTAAACTCCTTTACATAACTTCAAACTCTTCCCCACAGAACTTGACCTGAATAATACTAAGTATTTATTGAGCCTATAAAATTTAATGAAATAATATGTTATCCACATTAATTCCGAAAGTGCACTTAAAATTAACTTTATCAATAAATTCACGGATAACTTTGAGCGACAGGCAAGTAAAACAAACAACTTTGAAAACTTTAAAAAAAGACACCCGACTAGATCATTAAGTCAACAAGTAACCCTACCTGCGCAGTGGCCGCACACGCAGGTAGCGAGCATTTAAATTCGTATTTCGAACATGAAAAGTCAATTAGTATTGGCCCGTGGGGCGAGCGCCATCTTTTAATTGCACATGACAGCTGCGCGAGCGCAAATGGATTTGAGTGGAGTACGTGGGTTCGGGAACAAAGGGATGTGATTGGTAGTCTTTTTTTCAGTAACTATAGTGGTGGTAATTGCCTCCCAGTGAGATTTTCTTTGCGATGTTTTGGCGTGTGTATTGTAACTATACATTGCACAGTGATAATGGGGAATAGTGTGATTCTTTCACATGAAAGAGCTATAAACAAGTCAATAAAACGGACTGTATGACGATAAGTGAAGAATAACAACAGTTGTAGCAAAGCAAGACTTCCGACTAGAATAGAGACCACAAACTGGCAGGCATAGAGGCATATGGGAAGGCTATAGCCCGCTGGACCGACGATCTGAAAAGGTAGTGGGGAGAGACTGGATGAGGAAAGCTGAGAAGCTTGGAGCTCTTGGAAGGGGATTGATACTCTAGTTCAACAGTCATAAGATCAACATTCAAAATATCAACACCTATGTTCAGCAGTGGACGATGACAGTCTGATGTTGCAAAGAATAGTAACAGTAGACAGATTATTATCTGATCTTCATTTCTTTTTTATGGGCATAGTTCCACCACACAATTCCCACCACTGTACCTCTTATAAACCAGGATCAACCAGCGGCGACCTCTCACAACAAGAATCACTGAAGCCTCGTATCCACTAGGCAACAATTGACGCGCAACACGTGACGCTCAACATGTTCGGCAACGTTGAAAAGCAACGCGCGACATTGCTTCCTTGCAAAAAAAAGAACATTTGAAAGAAGCAACGTCACGCGTTGTTTTACAAGTTGCCGAACATTTTGAGCGTCACGTGTTGGTTGCGCGATGGTTGCGCGTCAGTTATTGCCTAGTGGATGCGAGGCTTTATACATATTTCCGTTTATCAGTCACCTTAATATGCAGAGGGTATGGACAAAAGAAACACTAAGGATATATCAAGAACTTACAAACATTATAACATCCATTTTAGAACCGGGATTCGAACCTAGGACCCTGATGGTTTGGCAGTCCGTGATAACCATTGCATTACACCAAATCGGTGATCAAATAATTTGTTTTGTAAGTAATCCAGTAGTATTTTCGGAAATAGAAACAAAATTGCATTCGTAGCACATTTCATTCCAATACAATACAACAATTACAAATTACAATGAAAAAAAATAATTAAAATGAACATCATATCATATTAAAGAAAATACAATAATTATGCCAACAACGAAACAAGAATTACATCAAAGACCAAGCTTCAGCATAAACATTGGTCGTGGAGTCTTGAAGCCAATTACTTTTATCGTGGCCGACTTAATGTATGTGATGCGGGCAGGGCAGGGTAAGATAAAAACACATTTATTAAAAGTGTCAGCTGGTGCAACGCTCACCAGTTTTTTTTGCGAGTTAAAAAGTTTTGCTAGGTACGTTTGGATTACGATACGATTACTGGTTACTTTTCTGTAGATGCACCTTTCTACATAATGCAAACCATTACTAGTGGCACTCGCGACTTTGCTCGCTGTCTCTCACATTGGTCATACTGATGACAGGGACAGCATCATATGAAACAAGTTCAAGCCTAAATACATGCTTTTTGGTGTATGCCACTCTAAATGTAACTCAAAGTTACCCTTTGTTTTTCAGATTACCTACTCCAACTCAGTTTGGTAGTTTTGAAGTTATGTGTGTACATAAATAGTAGACAGTTGCAGAAATGCTCTTTAAAGTTAATCCTTCATTAAATATCTTGCTTGATTTTACTACTTCAACCAGACAAAAAGTAGTAGCAAAAGATTTAATAGAGGATTAACTTTAATGACCGTTTCTGCAACTGAGTGTTAGACAAACAGACAAAAATTGTCTTACTGCTTTATTTTTTAATATTTGTCGTTTTATTTTCATCATTTATATTTCTATCATTTATGCTTATTCCCACTAGTATTGTTTTGCAAATATGGTCAATATTTACAATTTTAGTATACAAAGTGTAAACTTAAATTACCTTGGTCCCTTGAGAAAGTTGTTCAGTTTGATGATCTGATCATCCCCTTGAAAAACAGTCAGCAAATAAAGAAGAACCATATATGTAAGTAAGTATAGAAAAAATACCAAATTATAGAAGAAGATAAAGGTTAAAAATTATACACAAAGCCTAAAAATAAATTCTCCAGGCTCGATAACTAAATGATATTCCCCGAACATTTTTAAAAGTTAATTTACAAGGCATTTGCGTGTGTCATCAAGATCGTTTTCACCTTTTGATTATTCATACAAGAATGTTTACATACAATGCGAAAGAAATTAATCTTGTTAACCAT
Source organism: Agonopterix heracliana (assembly GCA_963693445.1). Classification (NCBI taxonomy): domain Eukaryota; kingdom Metazoa; phylum Arthropoda; class Insecta; order Lepidoptera; family Depressariidae; genus Agonopterix; species Agonopterix heracliana. The sequence continues at coordinate 20,685,544 of OY856313.1, forward strand.
TCTGTAAAGAAAGCATACATTTAATTATAAAGTCATTCTTGTAATAATTTTTATCCACAGTTGTCATCAATACTCATAATTTGTTAATTTATTTTCATTAAAAAAGCATTGCATGCTTAAACCCGACTGCTAAAAAAAACAATTAGGTAACTGAAAAGATAAAAGTAAGCTTCTAGAATTTTGTTCTTTTAGAAACTACTTTTAGAAGTAGGCTATTAGAGCTTTTCTTTTTTAGTTAAATTGTTCTTTTAAAAAAAAAAATTGTGTATCTTTTTTTTTCTCCAAAATTTACTTCTCATGCGTTTAGTTATGTTATGAGTCAAAATGGGTAGCTGAAAGTTGGTTATATACACGGAGAAATTGATAATATCATTAGCATCCTTTTAGACTAAGAGTCTACCCATCAAACTGAACAACTTTTACTATGGGAGCAAACCGATCAGAGCAAAACAAAAATCTGCTGTTGCATACATTTGAGTCGAGGAGGCAATGCAGTTTAGTGTGGGACAGCAGATTTTTTTTTGCTCCGATAGGTTTGCTCCCATAGTGAAAGTTGTTTAGTTTGATGGGTAGACTCTTAGTTTAAAAGGATGCTAATGATATCAATTTCACCCTGTATAACCATAGAAAAATTATACGCTAACCCTTATAACCACAGAATATTATAATGGTAACCTACGGGGTACCTACATACAGAGTAGCCACTCTCTTACCCTCACTAACTTCACATACCGCACCCCACCCCGCACTTCGAGAGTAACTTTAGGAGTGCCGTGCAAGAAGCACACACAGCCGTGGCTTTGGCGCGAGTGTCTACAAAATCTTATTTCTGTTGCAGAAGCGAGGGCAACAAGGTTAACCGACGACCTGGTGAAGGCGGCGGGAACCCGTTGGATGAGGGCAGCGTTTGACCGGTCGTTGTGGCGATCCTTGGGGGAGGCCTATTTCAGCAGTCGACGTCTATCGGCTGTGATGATGATGACTATAAAGAAGTACCTATCGTGAGATATTTGCAGAGTGCAAACCTCAATGTGCTTATAATACCAGCATTTATAGTAATGTTTACTTTGATAATTTATAGCAGAATTAACAAATAGTGACCATTAATTTAAATGTAATTTTTCTTCCCGCTATTTATTCGTACTCGTGAAACTATTTTTAACAGTTCATCGGATCGGTATGTCATGTGCAATTTACTATTTTGTATATTTATATTTGAGCAGGCGGGAATAACTCATTAAGGCATTACCACCTGGTTTATATTTATGTGATATTTAAACATTTTGTTGGTGCCATTAATAATTACAGTGTGGTTGAAATGTGTATTCATTCTAAACTTGCTTTTATTGCGATCGCGTGAATTCAACTTGTTTAAAGTTAAATAAACAATTGAAGAATGCAGCATCGGCATCGGACGGAACTCGAACCCGCAATCTGCTTTAGTCCAGTCTAGCTATCGACACTTAGACACTGCCCTACCAGTGTTATTTCTCAGTTCTCAGTTTAGACAGCACAATATGGTTAATAACATGTAAATTTTGTTTTCCCACTGCTGGGCAAACGCCTCCCCTTCAATCCTCCAACCATCTCTGTCCGTCTGTGAAATTATGCTGATCATCTCGCCACTTCTTCCTAGGCCCAGTTATACTGATACCATTCCTCTATTCCTTTAACATTAAGGTTCATTTCAGACAAAATTACAAAATGTTGTGAGAACATATTAAAAATATGCACCATTGGCTTTTTGGTGAAGGAAATCATCGTGAAGAAACTCTACTTGCGTCAATTTTGAGGCACACTACGAGGTTCACATAGGACATGTTTGGGCATTACTAGTCTTCTTAATTCTTCTATAGAGTCGATGGCATGTCATTCTAGATTTTCCCAACCCTATGCATACTGCATTACCGGCAGCGTCCATTATTACTAGTTTAATATCGATATTCCGAATACGCTTATTTAAAACAAAAACCTGTGACTAAGACTTAAAATTTACACAGTATCCACCACAACACCAGAGTGTATAAGGTCAACTAAATGTGGAATGTCTACCATTATACGTAATATTAGCCGCTACGATGCGCACGCGTTCGACCGGACAGTCCCGTCAACTCCCGTCCGCATTTCAATGTCTCCCACTCCCCCTCCGAGAACAAGAGGGGGTTACCCTAAAGAAGACGTATCTCGGCACCACAATCCATTGTCCATTGTTTTTGCCGGGCTGTTATTTATGACAGACGACAATATCCCCGTCTCTATCCAACTTCCAAGCTAAGTATATATCCATCTCGGTCTTTCGAGGCTTCCGTCCGGTAATGCTGCGTGGCTAATAAATTACGTTCCAAAATATTATTTATTAGATTATTCATTGTGAGGTTTTGTGCTGTATTGGTCTGAAGGACATAGTGACTTCAGAAATGCTTAGGTTTTTTTTCTTGATTGATTTGTGTTCCGAATATTGCATCTAACAATGGATGGAGTCATACGTTTCGGGTCTTGATTTATTGAATGAGTCGATGGTAAATCAAATCTTGATTTCTATTTTTAGTTGGTGGCGTATGATCGAAATGAAGTATTAAAAAGTGAAAAAGAACAGAAACCGATGAGCTGTAGGATTTATGGGCATGGATGGATTAACTTTTACCGTGGTTTTGCTTTTAATTTCGATTTTGGAATTGAATACAGTCTAGTGGGTGTAGCATATAAGTATCATTAAGGTGTGGTTATACCTACTGGTTATATTCAAAAGAGGAAACTTTGTTTCAGTTTTGCATGGAACATCAGATTTTCGCGATGTCAGCTTTGTTACCACTGTAAAGTTGTCCAGTAAGGTGGTTTCACTGGAACACTCGTAGACGGTATTAATAAAACTAATATTTTATATATGGAAAAATAGTTTAGAAAATCTAGATTGCGCGTCTCACATAACATTTACAATTATGATATAATTACGAAGATATAAAGCTTTGAAATTATTCATACAAAGTTGTTCAGTTTGATGGGTAGAGTATGTGGTTTAAAGGTTATTGATCCTTTTCCTTACACCCTGCATATAGTCTTTTCTAAAATTGCACGCTTGGATCGGTACTTCTGCTACTTCATGGAATCCGGTTCAGTAGTTTAGGTCAAACCTTTACAAATAGATATACAAACACTGTTCCGGATATACATTATTAGCTCAAATTACGACCTTCGTAGCAATCATAGTATAGCAGAAGACACAATATTATCTCTGCTTGTCCCAAGAAAATGTATACTCAAAGATTGTATGGTTTTTATGCAGTGTTTTTACGTTCTGAAACCTGCAACATGTCAAACTGTTGTAGCCAAGTTTATGACTACATTGAAAGAGAAATATGGTCGTGAGTTTATATTATATGTAAATAATAACAAGAGTACTCGGTCATTAACAAAACTTAATAGTTGACTACCACTATTACAAAAGACCCAATACAACATTTAGGACGTTGATAATTAAAAATTGTATAGTTAATAGTTAATAATATAGCCGTGGTGGTCCAGTGGCGAGTAACCTTGCCTGCCGTGCAGGAAGCGATGGTTCGATCCCCGTCCAGGCCGACTCGTATCAATGAGTTTTTCGGAATTTATGTACGATTTGTAACACCACTGGCTTTTCGGTGAAGGAAAACATCGTGAGGAAACCTGCATGCTCCAATTTTGAGGCATGTATTGTACCCACTGTCAATTCTAAGTGGCGACGGGCTCACCCCCCGTCACACTGGACAGAGTTTCGGTACTACTGGTGAAACGTGGATGTTCTGAGGTTTCAGAATGTCTCTGACTACCCTCTTGGGGAATATAGTCGTAAGCATATGCTATGCTATAATTAAAAATTCAATAAAAGTCAGAAACAAAGACATCACAATTATTACGGACCCATTAATTAACCTACACGAAACTTTTAATTAAAAAAAAACTTTCCATAAGAAAAGAGCGACAACGCCGACGAATTCAAAATCCCCCGCGTCTCAACCGCCATAAATAATTGGGACAAAAACCCTCCCCCCACCCCCGGATAAGTGTCTAAAATTTTCACAATCCGGCAATAAAAAGATAATTTATTAGAATAGCTCTTATTGTTTTCGTTATTTATGTGTATGGAGTAATGTAATCTAGCCGGCCCTAAATAAATAATTTTACTTTAATGTCTCCTTTCCTAATCTCCAAGCGGTCCATGCAGTCCGGGAGCGAGCGATATAATGGCCACCCGAGGTATTTTTAGGTCTAAATAAATATGATTTGTTATGCCGTTTCTGGCAGAATTTAATTTCGTTTCTCCACCGTGGAGGCAGTGATGTCGCGAATCTGTGAATTATTTTTAATGAGCCGAATTTGTGGTATCGATGTCGGTTTTGCTGATTGGCTGAGTTTTTTTGTTTACTGATTTAATGCTGATACTAGGTTATATTATGAAGGAATGCGGTATATGGAAGTTGAGGCAAGAGAGGTGACTCAGGATTGTAGCTGGTCTTCTCGCTCCAAAACTCAGTAATTTTTACATCCGTATCTTGTGATCTTGAATGCAAGATCAGTGTCAAAAGAAATAAAAACGAATCGTTCTGCAAAGTCTCGCTGATCATGAGTCTGTGTGTAATTACTAGCTGTACTATGATTAGTATTTTATACTGTACCGTAGCAATATTTAAAAGGACGACCTATATTATTGCAAAATAATTATCTTATAGTAATAGTAAGAAGATGGGAAGGTTTTTCCCAGCAGTGGGATAAAACAGTCTAATAAAAAAGATGGCCGTCACGGGACGCCAGCGCAAAAGTGAAACATCCGCAGCTTCTAAATTTCGAACTTCCGTGACACGCAAGATCTGAATTTCAAAGCCCTTCCATAAAAATGTCACTTCAATAAAAATTCTAAGAAGTTGATAGAATGTATTTCGATAACAAACCAACAAGGAATTCACAAAACTAAACATAAATAACTGAAAAAATGATCATCGTTTTCTATAATCTGTATAAGGTCCATATCTGAACAAAGTTCTCCCCTATTAATTGCCGTAGCGCGTCACCTTCTCCCAATCTCCAAAATTCGAATATACCTATCCCAATCCATAATACTAAAGGGAACCCTAACTTTAAAAAAAAGTACCATTTAAAAAACAAAAGAAAAAAAGGTTCGGTGTACATCACATGCAGATTCAACGTTTCTCGTAGACCGTCTGAACTTCAGTGGCCATTTCTGAAAATTAGTGGACGTGAGGGTGGTGGGTGCCACAAGGGGCCACGGGCCTCGGCGGGGGGCCTTGGCGCATGATTTACGCCACTCCCGTATTATGTTTTGACTTTAATAAACAGTGTTTGTCATAAGGCAGACGGTGAGACGCCTTTGAGGTCGTTTTCTAGACTTAACTGGGCTGTTAAGGCAGGTTATGGGAATTAAAAGAAATAATGGTAATGCCAAATGTTTTCTTGGAGACAAAAAAGTTGTGAAACTATAGTATAGTTTAACTGACGGTTTTTTAAGGGGATGATCAAACCATTAAACTGTCTTTAAGGGATGAACATCTAAATCACGACGATAAAATCCGGGGTCACTAAACTGTAAATTGACTCCCACCCGTATGTATGGGATAACAGATATTTTTTCGCTTTTTCGATGTTGGTCCCATACAGAAAGTGGTTCAGTTTGACGGTCTGCTCATACATTAAAAAAGCCATCAGCATATCAAGAAGAAGGACCTTGTATAATGTTAATCATAGCGTAAGAATTTATGTTATTCAATTTTGACATACTTAAAATATTGTAGTTTCTGGCCGCGTCTTGTCTGCACTATCTTCTATGTAGTGTTTTGCTACTTAAACAAATACAAAATAATAACGCTCACAGGCACATACATTGTAATGATCCCAAGTAAACCTTAGGCTTTTTGTTATGGGAACCATACAACAACGGCACAAACATATAACATCCATGACCGAACCGGGATTCGAACCCAGGACCCTGGTTTGGCAGTCCGGCGTGGTAACCGTTACACCAACCGGGTCGTCATTATGTTGAATTAATGTTTTTAGGAACCTTAAATATGCTCAATACGAACCTAAAAACGACAGTTGTACCACCATATCTGTTCACCTCAAAAGTGACGATACAAGACAAGTCGTGAAGCAAGACAATAAATACCATAACCCAAACAAAACGGACCTCTAACCTGGCCGATCATAGCCTTCAGCCAACATTACATTTGCGGCGCACAAACGGGCCATAGTTCCGACCGTGCCCCGTATAGTTTGCCCCCTCCCAGCTTTTAATTATAATACTTTATAGCCCAATAAATCACCCTGTACGTCCCTCGGCGCGCCCCCTCCACCCCACACCCCTCGCTTGCCTTTGAAGGATATCAGTTCAATTCTCACTGGTAGTAATAATTTATAAAGAAATTATTCGCTTTTTTTGTCGAGGGTGGGGTTAAGGCTTTGACGTGATCTGTATGATTACTTGTGAGGTGATGTGTTGTTTAATTGAAAATTGGATTGAGTTTTTTATATTGGCGGGGGAAGGTTGGATTTTCGAATTGAATACAGGGGATTGTGATATTGGAGCACTTAACATAAAATACAAACCGTTTTTTTTACAATGGATTCTTGAGGATTTATATGTAAATTAATTGCATGATATGACGGGAGGATTGAAGTATGATAGAGGAGACATTTGTCCAGCAGTAGAATACCTAAAATATAGTTTAAAAACAAACTTAGGTCTAAAAAGGTAAACGAATGTCTTTATTCGAGGTGTTCAGAAAAATTGGTTACATAACATTTACGTTAACTAAACGTTTCAAACTGGAATATCTCATCACAAAAGAAAAAATACTGTAACTTAACCATTTCCCTCACTTGTTTCGCAACGACAGAAGAACAAAGATATCCTATGTATTTATACATTACATTATAACACTTACATCGCAAAGGATTGTAAATGACCCATAAACCATGCACATAAACTATCAATCAAAGTTCAACAACAAAAACTCAAACCCCGAACAATAAAACTAGTAAATAACCTCTTCGCCCATAGACACCCAATCATACGGCATCAGACCCATCCCACAATCAATCTCTCGTCAACACAACTCGTAAACTCTGCCCATAAGTCAGCGTTAAGTAAAAAACACTAAATCCCCGGCTCCAGAGTCGAGTGACTTATGGCTCGTCTGCGATTGTTGCACTTTCAACGCCATAGAATAAAATAAAAGCAGAAAGGGTGACGTTTTGAAAATGAATATTTGTAAAAAATAATGAACTGACTTAGTGCTCCTTTACCATGGTTACATAGATAAAGGTTTAAGAATAATGATAGTGTGAGATGATGTTTTATATAATAATCCAACCTAATCCGGTTTTAATTTGATAAATTTGCATTTTCAATGCCATAGAAAAATTTGTCAAATTTTGTCGCATATTTTCAGCAACAAAACTTTCAATGCTAAAACATTGAATTTCATAAGTATTTCCATTAAAAATTACTACTCTCTCTTCTGTCGCAGTTGGGTAGGAAGAAAGGAAATCGAGACGAAAAGTATAGAAGTAGCAAATAAAACAAAGTAGAATTGAAGCGTATGTATTTTTTTGGACCTTGAAGAGAAACAAAAATATGGATTCGTCTTCTCGTAATTAATTTATGGGGCGCAATTCAATTGAGAATAGAGAAACCTCATGATATGATAAACAAAACTTTATCAACATTATACCCGTTTCTCCAATACAATATTACGTCTGAATTTGAATACAAATCACCGATCGACATCTCTCAAACTCATATCAACTGTCATATCTCATAGCATAATCTTTGGCCTCAGGGCGCACGGAGGCCGTGAAACTTGTACGTGAATGATTTAGAATAGAGACGCGTTACGTACGAGTTACGTGCTAGAGGTGTATACGTGTTGAATGATATATTGCATCTAACAATATCACAAACAACTGGGAATGTAAACAATGAAGTAGATGGAGAAGCGGCTGATGGTAAATCGTCAGAAATAATATCCTGAAACATTGTAAATTAACGTGTGATGATGATAAATTGAAATCAGACAAGAAGAGACTGGGGTCAAGAAAGACAAAGAAGAAGACAAATGAAGCGATAGTTTTAGAGATTTATGTGATGTTTGAACTATTTATGAATATCGGTAACTCTATTAATTACATTTGGGCAAAAAAACAAACATTAATATAATTATAATCTATTACATGCTTCGATTACAAAGAAAGAGTGATCACAATTATTTGTGTGATTATTTGACAGAATAATAAAAATTAGGGCTCAGTGAAAAATATATTGATAATAGCAAACAATATATCATTCAACTTACTTACAATGATACATAACTGAAGACAATGATTAATAACATACCTGAAACAATATAAATGGTAACGTTAGGTCAAGAATAAAACAAATAATTGTCGTTTTATTATTATTTTTAGTCATCATAACAAGTAAAAGTAATTGTTCAAACATTTGTTATAAAATGCAATAAAATTGTTTAAAATGTGAACGTTGATAACTGGGTTATTATAATAGATATTTAGCTCACAACGTTCAGGCGTCTAGATTAGGAGCTAGGGTTTTCAATGTATTGTTCGTGTTGAGATTTAATAAAGCAGGTTTTAATTTCAATTTACTATATAACATATTTAACGTCAACCAAGTAGAAGATTTACTCAATGTAATTTTTTAAATTATTTTTCATTTTTATAACTGAACTAGGTTGGAAGCATAATATACAATATTTAACAGTTTTAGTTTTCTTACGTCAATAACAACAGATGTTTCTACAATGTAGCTTTAAACATATTCTGATTTCCAATGTTAATGGAAAAATACTTTCCTGGTTCCATAATAATCTCCCATATACGCTACTGAAATTAAACATCGGAAACATCTGATGCAACCAGAGTTAAGAAACCATGTCAATCAGGCCATCACTACCCAGCGCATCAACCCGGTTTCCGCTCGCTTAAAACTTGGCAACCAACCCAGAGAGGGGTGCGTGCAAATATGACAAATTTATGTAAAGGACCCCTCTTTGTGCGGCAAGCGGGAAGGCAGCGCGGGAAATTAGTGCTCATTTTGTCTGATGTTTACGAGTGTCGGAGCCACAGTGCGCCTTCAAAAATATATGGTAATGGCGTCGGTTTCGTCTCGGAATGCTTCTATCGATTGTGGATGTGGACAGAGTTTGGGAAGTCGAGGTTCCTGGATTATTGGTTAGATTACTTTGTTTGTTTATTGATTGGTTTGGTTAAGGAAGTGGAAGTTCAGTCGGTCAGATTTAACTGCTGTTTTAAAGAAAATGTTTGTTGATCTTACGGAATATATACGATTTTTCTCTTCTCAAATAGATAAAATTTTCAATTTAACAGGGACTTCGTGTCGAATCACTTAGGGCCTGTTTTACCACTTCTGGGTAAGTTCTTGTTAGCTTATCCGACAGATAGTTTGACATATTTTGTATGAAATAGCTAACAAGAACATATTCAGAAGTGGTGAAACAGGCCCTTAATATGTAACTAAGTTTACTGTAACGTGAACCAATCTTGTTATTAAGATGAATTTAACTGGATTATAATTTCAGAAAACGTTACATAACAATGCAACAAGTCACAAATTATTGGAAGGGAAAATAGAAGGAAAAAGAGGCTGAAGAAAACCTTAGCACAGTTACCTAGCACATATGAAAGAAAGGGTTGATGTCTTGTCGTATCAAGAACTCAAAGGCACTACCTAGAGGAAAAGAGACAGGACTGAAGAATACTCCACCGATAAGAGCGTAGCTCTTAAATATGATGAAGACCTGAAAAATATTATGAGTTACTACATCGAAACGATGCCTACACTTGCACAAGTTTACATATTATAAGGGCACTCTCATTACTTACAATCTTTTTGAAACCAACAATACCAAATACCATCATGGTCAACGCCGCGCCACCACACACGACAACTCCAGAAGCGAAAAGCTTCAAAAAACGTAACCGCGGAAGACATAAAACCTCTCTATGAATTATAGCGAACAGGAGTTACAGACGAAAAAAGAAGCCGGTCGCATCGTTGATGTCCCAGTCTCCGTCGTGATTTATACAGTAAACACATAAATCTGACTTCTATCTGTCAGACGATGTTATAGGTATGGTGCAGACGAGCGGATTGATGAAGAGGCGTTGGTGAAAGTAAGCCTGACCAGAAATATAAAAAACCTCGCCATGTTGCGGAAAATCATTGGAACTATTTTTTGTACTTGGAACACTAACATTAAAGGTGACAGTCGATTACTGCGCCCCCAAACCAGGTTTTTTATTTTCCTGGTCAGGCTTTAGTAAATAATGAAGATTATACAAAATTCGTCAAATAACAAAACTTTTGACGTAATATCGACTATGGTTAAATAGCGAATGGAAATATCATAAAATATCCTATACAGAAAAAAAATGTTAACTTAAATGAACTTTATTAAATTCGTGAAGAGACTCTATTTTATGTATCGTGCCAAAACTTTTTCATAATAGTTCAAAATTATAAAAATTTATACCCAATTATAAAAATCTTAATTTCTTTATGAATGTGGATACTTCTTAAAGCAGTAAAAGGTTTTAACGAAATAACTGAGAATTGTGATAGTTTGCTTCTGTGTTCGTTGAAACAAACGGACATGACCATGTTTGCGGATGGATTCTTCAACTTCATACTAGAACTTAAAAATATGATGGATAGAACAAGAGTGCTACTAAAATCGTCTACAAATCGCACCGTCCATAAAGTCGCAAGACTACCAAAGGCTGTAAACTGTCTCTCCGCTTTCGCGTAACACGTAACGAGTTTGTGCGAAAATATAGCAATGTGTCACGATTAGCTAGATATAGCTATACAAATCTGATCTGATCTCATCGATAAATACTTAAGGAATGACAGGTTAGAAATTAAGCTCCTTATATTATGATTGTGCATGGGTAAATTCGCAGGCTGATTGTAAATGACTATGAAGGTTCAGTCGGTTGATAAAAAAATATTTTATCATTTAAGTGAGAATAACTTTACAATTCAGAGGAGTTAAGACAGACTCCAAGAGAAAGAGAGATTAATACTCCTCCATTGGAAAACAAAAGATTGTAGGGCAATGTAACCAAGTAGAAGAGTTGTTGAAGTTGTTGCAATATAAATGCCTGGCATAAGTGGGACTTTCTACAAGCTAAGCCTTGTATAGAAATTCCAAAACTAACATAAATTTCAACTTTCTTGGTAAATTATGATAGCGATTTTGAGGTCTTGTATCTTAATTAGTTCAAAGTGTTGTTCACAATCAGGACATTCTGGTGGTTAGATCGAAGACAAGATCTGTCATGGAATACTTTACGTTTTACTCTGTAGCTCCTGTAGATTCTTGTCATTGAAACATAACAAAACAATATTTTCATAAATAAGAATTCCGACGCCAGATTTACACCGCACCCAATTAAAAGAGACATTCTCAAATCATACAAACATACTTTAGAACAAGTGACAGTTTCTAACAGCATTCACATCCCAAAGATAACAACAATAAATTCCCGTAATCCGCAGACAAAAATATTCTTTCACTAGCTTTATAACTCTGTTCCACTTGCATTGATTTTAAATTGCAGAGGATAATAAACAAGGCCGAAAATCAAATAGTAATTCAGGTTTTGAATCAAATAAGGTAGACACACGGACAGAGCTCGGAGAAAAGTGAATGTAATTATTATATTCAACAGGTATCTTAACGCAAACATTAACCAATAGATATAATATACAAATGAAAAAACTCTGACACCAGGGCTTGCCCACACGATAAGAAGAAGAACATACTTATAGACACTGAATTCCTCATCATTTATAATAAATCGACATAGGTACCTAAAAAACAAGATATATTTTATTTATTTTACAATATACAACTTTTACTTTTGGACCAACTAAGAGATCTCAAAAACAAATCTGCTCCTATACATTTTGCGCTATGGAATTAAATGTTAGTAGGTATGTATAATTAAATGATAATATATGCAGATTTTTTTTAGATCTCATAGTAAAAGTTGTTTCTATTGATGGGTACTTTCACCCCTTTGAGGTTTAGGAAGCAATACGCTTACATCCTGTATAGGTAGAGCAAAATCCAGTTAAATCTGGAGAATTTTAACTTCGTGGATGGTGTCACAAAACCATGGTCATACAATATATCAAAATTCAAATCATTCAACATTTCAAATATCCCTATCCTGTAGTTTCACATTGACGATTCTTTTCAAAAATATACCACGAAAAATATACAAACGGACAGACAAAACAATTTTTATTACACCCACAGATTTATACGTGTCTCAGCGTCGCTCGAGATCAATCATCGTCCTCTTAACGAGTGGCCCAGCTGTTGTCTATGGGATTGATAGAGCTATAAACTATATTTATAGTTGCTAGAATAGTTCGGAATAGTTTGTGATGTGTGTCGCTCACATCATGGGCGGGATGCGGTCTTTGCGTTGATGCGGTATTTTCGAAATTATTCTTGTTTATTTAATTGAATATATTTAGTACATACGGATGCATTGATGCTAAAAATATAGAAGACATCTTTAAGAAACATGTGTCCGATTTTTCTTCTGGCCATTGTGATAGCGTCTAAGCTATTGGTATTAATTTGTACTAATACACCTGGTTTTATTCTTGTGGCCTTATTTGTTTTGCTGGAAACAGTATATTATTAAAAAAAATATTCTTATTGATCTGCGATGTGTCTGCGAGATAATTTTTCTAATCTGAGTTTACTGTTCGCTATTTTGTTTTTATTGCAACAATATAATTATTTTCTTGTACTAGTCAATTATATTTTCATGCTATTTAAAATATCATGTCCTTCGTCGATTCTTAGATTACTAATATTCCTTTCTTCAATTGTAATTGTTTTTTTTTCTAATCAGAATTAGGTATTATGAGCACCAAGGTTCTTATTTGATTATAAATAATCAATGTGTTAATAAATTACATAAGTAGCATAGTAACTGAAGACTAGTATACACTATAGTATATTTTTAGACATATAAACTATCGAAGGTAGCGCCAATCTAATGATGTTTTAACCTAATTTCGATACATATTCTATTTTTGTTTTAAATCAGCTTGTTATTTGTTCCAAATACTTCATTTTCTCACATCCGGACGGAAAGCGTCAATTGTCGTCCTGCTGCGCTAAACGAAGTTGTCGCTTTCCACCTTCGTCGAGGAGAAAAATAGTATACTAACCTCGGACAGGAAATAAGAAAGCCTCAAACTGCCTCAACATGTTTGTTGAGATTACATGAGATCTGAGACCTTTCTTACTTTCCTGTCCTCGGTGTGTAATCTACTATCAATGTTTCTGTATAATAATTTCCATCATCACTCCTATATTTAATTTCTCAACGATTAATATCATCTATTGCCACATCCACGTTACATGACGTACCATAATGTCTGAAACAGAAGCCTCCCACACGACGCCACCAATAAAACACGCGTTATTGTCATCAAACGTTTATTTAGTGCCGCTACACTTTTTTACTCGTCAGCTCTATTTCTGCTGAGAACTAATGTTCGTCAATGTTTTAACTATTTTTATATATTTCTATTTTCTGTTTCTTTGTGTAATTCCGTGTGTGTGTGTTCAACATAGATGCACTCTTACCTTGCTGAATCTGATGGACCGGGAAAGCACTACGATCAGAGGTGGGATCGGATGCAGTGAATGCGACCGGTATACAGGGTCCTTCTTAATGTGCTGACGCTTTTTTAAGGGGATGATCAGACCTTCAAACTGAACAACTTTCTCTTTGGGACCAACATCGAAATCACAAAAAAAAGGTATCATATACATTTGGCTCGAGTTTAGACCATCAAACTGAATAATTTTCTCTATGCTACCAACATCCAAAACGTAAGAAAAAATCTGCTGTTCTATACTCAACTGCAATCTTAGTCGACCCAAATGTATGGGACCGCAGAGTTTTTTTCAACATCTGATCATCCCCTGGACGCTGTAAAGCCAAATTATGTGGTCATCAGAGGTGGTGACTATGCCGGAAGGGATTAGCCACCTATTGTTACCTCCATTTGAGTTGGTGTTCTAGACCTAACACCACACGGCCAACCGAAAATCGATTATCAGTTTATTATAATCAGTGAAGTAATGTAGATGACATTGGCTGCATAAATTGTATCTTGTACTTTAAGATCATTTCTTAATGATCAAAGCGTTGGTTGTTTTGAGATATCCTCAATCTCCCCTTTAACCTTTAACCTCCTGGGAACCTCATTTCTATCCTATAACCATGTTAAGACTCTCCTTAAAACTACCTCACCGAACCAATCAATCAAATAAACCTTCAATAAACCGTACTACGCTTACTATAGCACTTACTTTCCTCTATTCGAAACTTCTTCACTCGGTGCACTCCTTGACAATCGATTGACGGGTGTCCCCCCACCACCCCTACCCACTGCACCCCCACTCCTGCATCGTCTGACCCATATACCCGCCATATTTATAATAATTGGACCTCGCTGCCGGTTTCGAATGAGTAATAAATCGGGTACTTTTAGTATGGTAATAGTAGGAGGGGGGGAGTTTTTGAGTTTATGGCGCAGTGTCATGCTTCTGGTCGGAGTTTTAATAAAAGAGTTTGACATTGATGTGTTTTAGCTAGGTTATTATAGCTTTTATTCCGTATAACATAAAGATGTTGATATATTAAAAACAGAGAAATTTTTGACTTAGGTTTCTTTTGCAGTATTTTTGCTATCACATTCAGTATAATTCTGATTGATATTCATTCGAAGTATCCGTCAAATGTAATTTATGGGGATATTATATCGAATATTGACTCAATAATTCATGCAATGTCACATAATTCACTCAGACTTGAACAAATAAGGCTGGGTATAGAGAACTTAAGAATTTGTTTAACACAAACGAAATAGGGACTTAGTAGGACAATATACTACATATAGAAAGGATTATTGAAGTAGAAAACATGAGACTGACGTTTGAAATGTATAAAACGAGTGCATGCAGATCCAATTGACCATCAAACTGAACAACTTTATCTATGGCACTAATTTGGAACTTATACCGAAATAAAAAAAAAAATTTTTGGCTGTGCATTTGGGGTAGAGTACATTTTTGTAGTTTTGCATAGTAGTCTTTTTATCCACGACTTCAATTTTAAATCACATGTGAACTCTATGTATAGAGAAAGTGGTTTAGTTTGATGGTCATCAGATAACAGACAATATGGGGATCACATCATATTACGACACGTCAGTAAAGGCCAAGGTGGAGAGAACAGACGTGGAAGGCTGACCTCACCAACAAATGGGAGAAGCCAGGGAGAGAGAAAAAGACAGAAAGAGCTTATGATATAGCTACTCACGCACGCCTATTATCTCTAATGAAGGTAGCCAGAGCCTCAGTATAAACCACAGCGTACACGAAAGTCACATGATACAAAAATAGCCACAGATATAAAACTCAATAATGTCAATTTCATCAAAAACCAAATATTGTACAACTCGACAAAGTAAATATCAGCTCCCCCACCACCCCGTTCGTTATCACGTCCGAGACATAATTTAAGGCGGGAGTCAAAGCTGTACAACTGTACCGAAGTTTGTCGATCCGTCAGTTGCATTGGAAATTGGAACTGATATCGGTATAGATTGTACGGAGAACGAGCATCGATTGTATATGAGACATTCTAATTAATTCTTCATAATTATAGAAGTTAATGAACCTTTGTAAAAATCTGTATTCCGGGTAAATTTTATAATACATACATACATGATCATACAACTCGTGACCATAACCTCTTGCGGGTCAGAAACTACTACTACTATGCTACCACTACCAACCATCTTCGAAGCGTGCATTTGTAGCATGCAAACTTTTAGCATAGGTATTGAAGATTTTTACGATGGAATGAAGTGTCAAGTAGTGATTGGTGGCTAGTCTTTCGTCCATAAAAACATGCATAAGAAGAAGTCTATGAGCGCGACCCACAGCGACCGCAACGTGTTGCTCGTCTGTGAGAGCCCTAAAATAGAATGTCTTACAAGGATGCTTATAGGTACCTACTTAAGAGGATAGACGAGTACGGTTTTTTCCATACAAACGTATTCCCCTGTTTTCTCCCTGGATAATGACACTAGACTAAAAAATGACATATCATACAATCTATGTTGCCTCTGCTATGTTTCTATGTTTTGCTTTTTTGCATTAATTAATTACTGTATGAACTAGGGACCTTCGAAAATGACCAATTTTACTGCCCGTTTTCAGACATCCAGCAAACAAATTTGACGAATATAAACAAAAAAATCAAAACGTACAGACATGGCCAAAGTCTTTCTCATATTATTCTTGAAAGAATTATTAAAATCGCTTTGGTTTTGGAGGAGAAAACAGGGGAATACGAAATGCTGTTTTCGTCAATTTTATGTAGATAAAATCTGTTTGAGCTGTAGTTGTCTCTTTCGCACTCTAGTCGGTGGAAAGTGACCTATTCTCCAAATTAGCATTTCAGACCGTCTATCCTCTTAAAACTCACAACCAAATTTCTTAGGGTCATAAGCTTTGCTACAACTACCAACTATCTTTTGAAGCATGCGTTGAAGCATTTGCCAAGATTTAGCTCATTGATTTGTTGTAGTAATTTCCGCCTTCCCTAAAACAGTTGGTCGTGAATGAATGTATGCATGATGTGATGACTACGAATCTACGAATAATAATAACTATAGAAGAGTAACTCTAAACAAAATCGAAATAATTTTTGGCACCTAATGAAAAATGACATTTTGTATGACTTTTGGCGGCCAGGTACTGTTTTTAAAGAACAAATTTAGAACACGGTAAACTTTTTTTGGTGCCACTTTTTGAGTTTCATTTACACTACTATACATTCCTATTCATAGTGTGATGATGATGAAAACTGTAGTTTTTAATAAGTACCTACTTTAAAGAAAGAAAAATACAGATACGTGCGAATTAAGAACACCCAGATGAAAATATTAACCTTGAACATAAGAATAGATTATTCTTATGCCTTGAGATGGAATCACTTGCAATTAATTATATTTTATTCAATTATAGGTATTTTTTATTTTGTAAGTACAAAAATTTTAAAATATTTTACCCAAAAGACAAACTTCCACCTCAAAAAGATAAGAACACAGAACCGCACTAGAAAATTTAAACAAACCAAAAATAACAGACACACAATGTTTTTGAAAAAGTAAACATTTTCCGGACAGGCAGCGAGAATGGTACAAGATGTCCCGTGACGTCACACTGATAACGTCAAAAGGGTTGAGTTGCGGAAAAAGTAGCGAAAAAACATCCCTTATCGGCAACTGTTTTGAATTTTACGACTGACTGTCCGATTGTCTCGAAAAAAGGCAAATAATTTTCTGGCGAGTTTTTTTTTGTAATTTAATGACAATGGTTAGGTAAGCACCCTTTATTTGAAGAAAAAACGTGAAGAATAAACAAATACAGATAATAAAATCTTTAGCTACATTTTAAGCCGTGTCGTGGTTCAGGTGATGATACTAAACCACTTTTAATATAGGAGCAAACCGGAAATAGCAAAACATTTTGCTCCCATCATCATCATCTTCCCGCCCTTATCCCATTACATGGGGTCGGCGCAATATCTCGTCTTCACGTCTTCCTCCATTTATCTCTTTTAGGCTTCATTTCAGACTTTCAGAGTCAATGTTGCTCCCATATTATAAGTTTTAAATTTTCTACACATTGACCTAATCTCAAATCTGTCAAAAGAACATGTAACTTTACCACCATTCTTTTTCAGTTCCACAAAAACAGACTTTGAAAGCTTGATAGCATACATTATACTTACCCTTAAACGTATTAATAGGTGGCCAACTGACAAGTCACTTCCTAAAAAAAGATTATAGCGGATTGTAAAACAAAACTGAAAAATGTTTAACGTTTTACCAGATTATAAAGCTGCGTCCGCACGTACCTTTTTCTTTCTTTCACTGCGTATCAAACCGTGAAAACACAGCGCATCTCATCTTTTCAAAAAATTTGCTTGTCTTTAGACTGTGTGTATTCAGGGTGTTTCATTATTAGATGGGTGTCTTTAAAGGGGGGTGTAGAGACTACAGACCATCTTTAACCACCTTATGAGACTAACAACGAAATCACGAATAACCTGCTGTCTCATACAACATATGGGTCGAGCAGACCTGCGGCCGTAGGGTAGCGTGATAGCGCTCTATCGAGCCTTCGCTCTCTTTCTATTTGCGCGTGAACGAACGTGATAAAAGGCATGATATAACCTTATCACGCCCATCATCCGATAGTGAAACCATGATGGGCAAATATAATATTTCTGAAATTGAAAAATAGAGAAGAAAACTTTTTTTAACCCTTTCCAACATCACAGATAAAAATTGACAAAACCCATTTTTTATCATCTCCGACAGACAAGCGAAAGGTAAAATTAATAAAGGCAGGGAAACGCTTCAAACTTTGACATTTAAGACATTGTCTCAACGCTTAACCCTCTTCGTGTCGACGTCAAAGTTTTTCAAACTAGTTAAATCCTCTTCCGATTTTATCGGCGACAGTCGTCCTGCTGGGAAATCAATGGCCAATCCAAACGTCACTTATGTCATCGATTTAGTTAAAGTTGTCATTTTGCTTTTAACCTTTTCGAAAGGATTAAAATGCGGGATAATGTAGGATGGAGAAATTTTGAAAAGTTTAAGGGAGAACTTTGAAACAAATGGACAGTTAACATGTTTTAGCAGTATCGTCAGTATTAGAAACAACAAATGTGTTCATGAAGTAAGACGTAAGTTCAATACGCAGTAGTAGAATATCGTTCCATCAACGCCTGCCTGCGCTCAAAAATAGTTTGTGTGATACAGCCCTATTTAAAAATAATTACCATAGCATATCATACGCTCACGACTATATTTCCCGAGGGGGTAGAGATATTCTGAAACCTCAGAACATTCAAGTTTCACTAATAGTACCGAAACTCTGTCCAGTGTGACAGGGAGTGAGCCCGTTGCCACTTAAAATGGTCAGTGGGTACAATACATGCCTCGAAATTGAAGCATGCAGGTTTCCTTACCATGTTTTCCTTTAGCGAAAAGCCAGTGGTGTTTCAAATCGTACATAAATAAAAAAAAAAAATTGTACTTAAGTTGACCTGGATGAGGATCGAACCATCGTCACGGCATGCAAGATTACTCGCCACTCGTGAATTTTCGTACAAACCTACTAAACATTTAACTTAACAATCAATAACTCCATTACATAAACCAACGACTCCAATTTTGTTGTGTAAACAAACTTTGCTACAACAAGCAATATTACGTCTAAAAAAACATTCTAAACAAAAAACTTCAAAGACAAAGGTGCGCGCACACTAGCCAACGGCTGTCCCAGCCCGTCCTTCGCCCATCTCGAGAATTAAAACTGCAGGTGGGGGTTGTCCAGCATTGATCTGCCGCTGACGCGTCGGATGGAGACGTCACCTCGAGGGGGGCTAGAGGCGGGGTTGGGGGGTTGAAGGGGGGCTCCTTCACCCCATCCGTAAGAGTGGACGTGTGGACGTGCTTAGCGATGTTCGAATTGATAATAGGGGTAAGGATGTTTTAGTTGTGTTGTTTTGATTTTAAAGTTTTTGCTCGGCTCTGTTGTTTGTTGAAGGAGTTGTGTGTTGGTTTTGTCATGTATTGGGATGTTTGGTTAGGAAAGGATAGGGAATTTTATTTTTAACAAAATTGTAACGACAATTACATGGTAGGTACATGAAATCAGATCCTATTATCTTTTGGGGTTGTCATATGTTTAGATATAATTTATTGACTTTTGGCAAATTTTATGGTGTCAGTAAGGTGGCACTTACAAAAAACCTGATGGTGTTTAAAAATATCATAATTATTGTAATGCATCAGCTTACATTTTAAAATAATGATTTAATACTCTACTGTAACATAATTTACTAATTCATAAAAAAAAGCACTAAAACCTTACAAATAATGCAGAGTGCAGGCTTACCACAAAGTAGCGATTTCTTTTATATAACATAAGTCTGTAGGATCCCACAATAGTGGGATACCCACTGCAGGGAAAATGCCTCTTCTCACAAATAAGGGTGAGAGGAAGTAATCCATACTCCAATATGGGGTCAAAATACGGATTAGTGGAGACCAGTTAGTGTTTTACTTGCTGGTAAAGATGATAAACGGACGAATAATGACAAACAACAGATAACACACAAATTATGCTCTATTTCAAACTTAAACCTAAAGGAATGTTCCCTCCCTTATTCAGCCCAAGGTCCAAACCCAAGCGTCATTAACACACGTCCCTCAAACAAAGAGACTTAATGAGTCACAGAAAACTACTATCAGATCTGAATCAACCGTCCAACTATTCACAAATTAGTCGCCAGACGTACCAACTTGTAGGTCTCCTCTCGTCTCGTCCCATCGCCATATCCGGAGTTAGGGCTACCAATACTGTCTGAAGTAGGTAGATACATTTTAATATTACTAGCTTTTGCTCGCGACTTCGGGTGTATTGGCTCCCGTCCTCGAAGCTGTAAAATAGGTAGGTACCATAGACATAAATCGCAGTACATTGATATCGTTGATGACCATAATATTTTACATTTTTAATTAATCTCATGAGGTTGATGTTTGTGTGTTGGTATGAAAGAGAAATACAGGGACCAACTTAATATGCTGACACTTTTTTAAGGACATGATAAGACCGCCAAACTGAACAATTAATTCTATGGGACCAACATCTGCTGTCCCATACATTTGACTCGAGTAGGTTTGCAGTTTTCTATGGAACAGCTGACTTTTTTTCGCGATTTCAATGTTGGTGCCATAGAGAAAGTTGTTCAGTTTGACTGTCTGATCATCCCCTAAAAAAGTGTCAGCATATTAATAAGATTTTTAATTTTTAAATAATGTTATGAGGTTGAAGATTGTTGGTATGAAAGGGTTATACTCTAGTGTATACAGAGTGTAAACTTTAACGTATTACACCATGCATTGAAACTGAACCACTTTCACTATGGGACGAACATTGAAATCGCGTATAAAAAATCTGCTGTTCCATACATTTGCGTCTAATCACCATTGACATTTTCTATGGAACAGCTGTTTTTTTTCGCGTACGTTTGCGCTACTATAACTAGTGGATTACAATACACTAGAAAGTTGTGACTAAAAAAGGCAAAATCAGAAGAAAAGTTTACATACTTATGCATAAATAAAACCCAAAGAATATTTACATAGTCCCCTCATCTAATCTCAAAAATCGTACATTATTTCAACGCATTCTGAAAAGTAAACTAATCATCAAATCCGATTCCATACCTACAGACTAAAACAATAACGATTAACAACATTTCTTTGTCACTTAGACAATACAGGACCCGTCACGACCTGACACACTACCCTTTGAGACAAAGAGGTAGCCCTGCCGGACCGGACCACGGTCGTCTTGCAGCGTTTGACTGAGCGAAATCACTCAAAAGTTTTAATGCCGCTTCCGTGGGGACGAGGCGTCTCGCTTCGGTGGCTCCAGCGTTTGTGTGCGTGCACCTTTATGTTGGACGTCTGTCGATTTTAAGACTTACGTTTGTACTATTGTTGGTTTGTATTGATTCTATTTTGATGGTGAATTTTTTGTTTTCGAAGAATTTCTTGACTAAAACAAAAATAATTGTCTTGCCTATCTGCACTTTCGTTGATTTTGCACGACATAGACACTTTTCACAACAGGAAATAATGTATCAACTATGAAGACTGTGATATTCTCAAGTCAGCCTATAAACGTCCCACTGCAGGGCACAGGCCTAGCCTCAAGTAGAGGTAAGGGCGACAGTCCACCACGCGTGTCCAGTGCGAATTAGTAGACTTTACATACGCATCAGAATTTCTTCATCAGCGTGCATGCAGTTTTCCTCACGAATCACGATGTTTTAACAAGCCATAATGGATCAATGAGTTTTTCTAACTTATGTACATAGTACCAACTGCTCTCAGACCGTGAAAGAAAACATAGTGAGAAATTGGGTATAGTTTAGAATGACAGAATTTCAATTGACAGTAGGTAAATAAAGAAATTAATTTTGGAATCGACGTAATCTAATCGAAGTACACCGGGAGAAACTTCAAATTTTCGACTTGTGGGTACAAGAATAAGGATTTAACTCAACGTAGATAAATAACTTAATTAAATTAAATTAAACTCAATGTAAAAAAAAAACACTCAAAAATTATTCCCAGCTAAAATCAGTTTGACAGACATTTTTAATTACCAAAAGATTTTAGCAACACAGAAATCACAACGAAAAATTAATTGAATCCATTCAATTTCTAACCGCGCCGAGTGACAGATTCTATCTGTTAATACCCAATTATCCCCCCTACCACCCCCTAGGTATAAGTAGGTATAGGTAGGTTTATAAAGCGAGGAGTGGACGGTCCATCAGTGAGGTAACGTAATAAAGTGAGAGGGCTGAATTCCTTTAGTCCTTCAAGGGTTATTTATACTGTACGAGATGTGTATGTTTTTTATTTTCATTATACTGTACGAAATTACAGCTTTTCATGAATTAGATTATTGTTCAGTTTGGCGATCTGCAGTTTTTTAAGTTTAATATTAGTTAATTTAATATTAATTAGTAAGTTTAATATGTAACGCATTGTAATTTTATACCCTGTATATGAATATACCGCTATTATATTCCTTTCGGTGATAGGTAGAAACTTTACAAGGAATGTAAACTTTTGGACATTGTATACACGTTGGTAACACTTCTCAGTTCAGCCGTTCAGCTATTAAAACACTAAGATGTTTTTAAAGAAACCATACCCCTTAGTTGCCTCGTACGACATCAACGAGAAAGGACCTTGTTCTTTTATAAATTAAGAGCCACGGCATATCTCCTTCCATCTCTCAGTTATCACACGAAAATAAAATATCAAGAAAAGTGACAAAACATCGATACATTTGTAGTGTTGTCATTACCGTCAGATATAAAACGGATCGCATTGACACAGCCCTTGTCGTGGGCAGACGGTCCGGCATTCCTACCCCCCACCCCTACCTCAGGGGGTAGGGGGTGTGACGTCACGTTTAGAGTTAAGAAGTGGAAGTTAAATAGGGTAAAAAGTTTATTTGTACTGATGCTTTTAGCGTTTAGTTTTTCTTTGACAGATTTTCTCTATAATCTTTTTTTTAGTTTACTAAAATAAATACATACATCCTTCTTAATATGCTGCAGGTTTTTTTAAGGGGATGATCGGACCACCAAATTAGACAACTTTCTCTAAGGGACTAACATCGAAATCGCAAAAACAAAATTAGCTGTCCCATACATTTGGGTCGAGTGGCTGCAGTTTTGTATTTGGTCCCATTGAGAAGTTTAAAAAACCGTCAACATATAGGATTTTCAGGTCTTGTCAATTTTATTTATAGAAAAAAAAGGTAAAATAAGGTCGGTTTACAAGTTCTACCCAAAGACACCTCAATCGCTTTCTTAAAAAAAAAACTTTTTTTTTCAACCCTCTTTTAAAATAATTTCTTCTTACATAACATATTTCAATTTTTGGGTTACTGTTATCTGTCTTCATGCCAAATTTCAATTTTAGCAAAAATGAGCGAGTAATTGGGGTGGGTTATAGATACAGTCAGACGGACGACAGACAGAATGGACGAAAGTATAAGGGCTCCTTGTTTCTACGGAATCCTAAAAATTTTGTCTAAAGAATTGCTTGATGGGAAGCTGGCAGAGTCGCCCCTATGTATGTATGGCCAGACTTATACGCTGGCCGAGGGTTTGGCATTAATTTTCAAACTATACAGGGTGTAAGGGACAGCCCTCCGCAAACTGAAACGGGGTACTCAGACCATCAAACTGAACAACTTTCACTATGGAGAATACCTCAGGAAACACGAAAAAAAATCCGCTGTCCCATACAAAACTGCAGTACCTACCCGACTGAAATGTATGGTACAGGTGATTTTTTTTTTGCGTTTCCTGAAGTAGACGACTGAGTTCACCGTTTCAGTTTGCGGAGGGCTGTCCGTTACACCCTGTATGTAGGTAGAAAACTGTCCCAAAAACAAAACACCTGATTCACGTATCCAATTAACCCAAAAAGTAATTCCGATCTCATATCATGAGTACGAATGCGTGAATATTCACAAAATGCACTTATTACGATTCCCCGGGGGTGATCTCGGTATCCCGGGATGATTGGCAATCCCGGGCACCGGGATAAGGCGGCAATTTTAATGGGATCCCACCTATAGATGAGAATATGCTTACTGTTAATTCGAGTAAGGGGGTGAGAACATTTCTTGTAATTTATAGGATCCTAATATACTGACCGTTTTTTTTAAGGGGATGAAGGGGGATTGGACCATCAAACTAAACATCTTTCTCTATGAGAACAACATCAAACGATTTCGATGTTGACCATATAATAATAATGTTTAATTGTTTATTGTTTGTTGTTCTGATTATACCCTTCAATAACCGTCACCTGTATGCAAGAGTTACAAAACAACGTATGGAGATGGCGACGACTTAAAAAAAATCTTAGGATTCTTTGTTTGACTGCGGAATCCCTAAAATTTTACTACTTGCTAACCATGTAGTTTTTTCAATTACTTACCTAGATAAAGTCGAATTTTCTGCACATTTTTCTTACTCTGAACTTACCTGAAAACGAGAAAATAGAGATTAAAGTGTCATCTTAAAGAAGGACCCTGTATATGTTTTTTAAAGATGTATGTTTTAGAGTTTCTGGCCGCATCTGCTCTACACCGGAACACCTTCCGACGCGGTGGTAGATAAAAAAATGACGTCAGAAAGCTGTCCATGTGATACTATTTTACAAAACATTTGTCTTCGTAAATTACAATTGTCGTATGTAAGAAATAAGCTCCTGCTACGATCCTGACTATCCTTCCTCGCTTGCTCGTATTTATCACTCTCTTCACCCATGCTCTTCGGTTTCGGGTAGGTACATCTAGCCTGACCCTCTTTATGCACATCACCAAAATGATCAGAGTACGTACGTCTAGGCTGTCCTCTTTGGACATTGCGAAATTGTATTTTAAAAATATGACAAAAGACTAGAAACTGTTTCAGAAGGTATATCTAAAATCACATATCCTCAGAAAATCCTTTTGTTTCGTTCACAAGGGGACAGACGCTAGCGGACACACTTCGGGACATGTCGGGACACTTCGGGACATGGGGACTCCATTGGAATTCTTTATAGAATGAAGTGGATTTAATATCGGGCGGAATGCCGCATTGAAAGATAGTGTCCGTCGACCTCCGGGGTTAACTGTTCAGTTTTGCGATTTTGCGTTTTTGTTGCGTCTAGTATCCTAGACGAAATTGGGTTTATGACACTAGATTTTTTAGAAAAAACTGTTTTTGACCAATCCCCTTTTATAGCGGGGGTCTAAAAAAATTGTTTCTTTTTTTTAAAACCATATTTCTGTTTTTAGGTTAATATTATCTGTTAAAAAAGCCGTGGTGGTCCAGTGGCGAGTAACCTTGCCTGCCGTGCAGGAGGCGATGGTTCGATCCCCGTCCATGCCGACTCGTACCAATGAGTTTTTCGGAATTTATGTACGATTTGTAGCTCAACTGGCTTTTCGGTGAAGAAAAACATCGTGAGGAAACCTGCATGCTTCAATTTCGAGGCATGTATTGTACCCACTGTCCATTACAAGTGGCGACGGGCTCACCCCCCGTCACACTGGACAGAGTTTCGGTACTACTGGTGAAACGTGGATGTTCTGAGGTTTCAGAATATCTCTGACTACCCCCTCGGGGAATATAGTCGTGAGCATATGCTTATATGCTTATCTGTACGTGGACCCTGACGATAGGACTTCAATTCAAGGTCGCTCAGCGAGCTATGGAGAGAGCTATGCTCGGTGTTTCTCTGAGGGATCACATCAGAAATAAAGTGATACGTCAGAGAACTAAAGTGGCTGACATAGCTCAGAAAATTTGCAGGCTGAAGTGGCAATGGGCCGGTCATATCTGCCGAAGAACTGACAACCGATGGGGTGTCAGAGTTCTAGAGTGGAGACCGCGAACTGGTAGGCGTAGTGTGGGACGCTCTGCTGCCCGCTGGACAGACGACCTAAAAAAAGTAGCGGGGAGCGACTGGATGAGGAAGGCCGAGGACAGAGTTTTGTGGCGCGCCTTGGGAGAGGCCTATGTCCAGCAGTGGACGATGATGGGCTGATGATGATGATTATTATTATCTGTATTTATACCAAATTTCGTTTCAGACAGAATGGACGAAAGTATAGGGGTTCCTTGTTTCACTACGGAACCCTTAAAAGGTTTATAAAATGAAAATAGTACCGCAACCGAATTAAAGATTGAATTTAGTCTCGAGCGGGACTTGAACCCGCACTCTTCCAAACTGTGGAATTGCGCTATCAAATTACGTCACCGAGCCCACTAGCCAGAGAACTATATTTTCAATCTGTTGCGTCTAAAGGGGGGGACGGGGGGGACGCAGACGTGCACATCATGGCTGTAACATGTTTAAAATCAAAAATATTTGAAATTAGTACTGCAACGTCTGCAACTTGCTAATTTCAGTATGAATTACATTTACAAATTTTTATTAAAATTACTAAACAAAGTAAATAAAAACAAATAAGTTAATTTCAAATAAACACAATGCAATTAATGTCAAATTAATAAAAATCGACCAGGAGACTAAGCGAAACATGGCGACAATCTAAAGAAAACGACGACCGAAATGAATCCGCATAATCGCAAGTTTACCCCAACAAGTCACCTTAACCCTGCTGCGCCGGAATTTTATAACACCCCGCCCCGACCACTCGTGATCGAATTTTATTTTACGAACTGAGAACTTTTTATTGGTCCAACTCTAAGGTCTATTGCAGCGTATTTATGTTTTATTTAACGTCCAGTTCACTGGATTTGCGTAAAGGTTAACCCTTTCAGGATAAGTAAGGTTATATTTTGGGTTCTTAAATTTTTATTGTAATTGCGGGCCGGATATTAAATGGAAAATATTATCTTTGTCTGTCTATTTTTAGTTTTGTTTTGTAACATGACTGGGTAAAAAGGCCCCTGTAGGGGGTAGCAACAATCTATTTTTCAAATTTAACCTATCACACAAAAAAAGCTTTGCACCTATCAATTGGAAGTCGCGATTATGTAAGTAATTTTTAATTGTAATTTCTATAAATAGTTTTCGTATAATACTATTTTATTCTGAATTACAAATATCGCAATCGTTGGCAATTGTCATGATATTGGATTTAAACAAAAACAATGAGCATGAGAATAATAAACGTAAATATAAACTTTAGTTTAACAGCCAAACCTATAAAAAAAACAAATCCTACGATCCCCGTCAGAGAACAGTCAAGACAGACTGTAAACACAAGCAATATTGTTACCCGGCCGCAATCTCGTATCAACCGACCAAATAGCTTGGATACTTATGTAAATCTAACCACGACCGCGCTTATTGTATATCTAATTTGATTTCTTTTGCAATACCGTGATGGGATTCAACGAATATTGGCCTAACGTACCTGTCCCCAATGTGACCAATATCGTGGGGTAAAAATGTCCGTGCAGCAGTTTTAGGGTTAAGAGATCAACGATAGGGTAGGATAGTTCTAGGGGTAAAGTTTTTTAAAATATTTATGAGGGAAACACGGTAGAGGTCGCGTTTGTACAGTAATCCAATTTCGGTTTATGTCTTTGGAAAGTTAGTTATTTTGGGGGAAAACTCTCGGAAGGGTAAATTGATCTTGTAAGTATTAATTAGAGGGTGTGTATTCATAGGGGTCGGTCTTTTATTCGTATCAGATTCTTAGATCGGTTTTTTTTGGGAAGGTAACATGTGTTTTTTGGTGAAAAAGATTTTCTTTTAACTTTTTGCTTTTTAATAATAATATTAACAAAATGGAAGAAATAGGAATCATCATTTTATAAATTTTTATAACGCTAACATATTCAATATACTCGAAGGGCAGACAGAGATTGCAACAGTTTTATTTTATCCATAATGTAACCAAAATGTCAGTTAGTACCTAGTGCCCAAACTATGTCCAACGTGACCGTTATCCCATTTCCCTTCCCCTATAGCCCCTTTGTTTTTAGGTAATCTAGCTAACACGCTGTTTCCAAGCAGAGTTTTCTTTGGAAAAAAACCAGCGGTGTTACAAATCCTATATTTAGATTATAGAGAAAGGAATGTGTGATGACAAATTTTGTATTTTACCATAAATAGATATATAACAAGAGAGCTTCAATAGCCTTTTAAATCGTACCAAAATAACAGCAAAATTAAAAGGCTATTGAAGATAGAGTTTAAACTACCTAATTAAAACGTCAACTGTCTCATTTTAGAACTTATAAACAGGTTTCGTGTCGAAACGACCAACTTAACACGACTTGACACTTTCATTGCGATTCTAATAGACACTTATTAGCTACAACTTCGGATCTGTCATCCGTTAAAGGGTTAACTACGGGGAAAGTTCGATTTTTAAAAAGCTCTCAAAAAAGAGAAGGTAATTTTACCGTTTCGGAATGACATTACTAAGTGACGTTTAAGTCTGTTACTTTCAATTATAAGTTTGGTTGAGGTTTAATGCGACTTAATTTGTTCTGTGAAATATGATGGTCTTGCACGCTTTATTTGTCATTGATGAAAAAAAAAACGGTGTTTAACTCGTAAATCTTACATGGTGTAAAATTAAATGCGTTACATAATTAAATGATTGCTTTAGACCGACAATTTTTTTCGCGATAGAAGTTGTCCCCATACTGAAAGTTTGATGAATACATGGCGAAGTTATCTGAACTGACTAAAATTTACCCTGGACCAACCAACCAACGTACCAACAGGTACGGTGCGCTAGTCAGACTCGCACTTTGCCAGTTCTACGGTTTTTTTATACAGGGTGTAACAAAACATCTTCTGAACAACTTTCACTATGGAGCCCACTTCGAAATGGCGAAAAAAAATTGCTGTCCCATACAAAACTACTGTACTGACTCGACTAAAATGTATGGGACAGTTGTTTTTTTTCGCGATTTCGAAGTTGGCTCCATAGTGAAAGTTGTTCAGTTTGATGGTCTGAAGCACCCCCTTAAGTATTACTAGGGTGTTTTTTTAGACTCTGTATTAGTCCTCAAAAAGCTGTAAACTGTCAAAACTTAATTACCCAACCGAATCAACTTTGTCTCTAGTAGAACTGATTTGCAGTTTGACTCGATGCCAATGTTACATTCATGCTATCGCAATGGGGGGTGAGCACGACACAAAACTTTCATAGTCTTGTGGCTCAAGTCTTGACTGAAAGCTAATTACAATATTTTATAGTTGACATTGTTTTAGTTCTAAAGCGTGCTATAATAAAACTCTAATAAAGTTTGTAGATAATCTTTACAATTTATGAATTTACAACCTCTATTTTCAGAGTTAAATTTAAGTCATTATGATGCATTATGTCATATAGGGTTCTTCTTAATATGCTGACAGTTTTTAAGGGGATGATCAAACCATCAAACTGAACAACTTTATCTACAGGAACATCGCCGGAAACGCGAAATAAAAATCTCCTCTTTCATACCTATTTCTTTGCAATTTAGTTGTTGGTCCCATAGATAATGTTTTTCAGTTTGATGGTCTGATCATCCTCTTAAAAAAACGTCAGAATATTAAAGTTGGGCTCGGTATATGATAATTTAAAAACCTCAACAACAAAAAAATCAAATAGCGATAGTGATTTACTAATTAAATACAAAATACAAATACACGATTTTTTTAATTTTTTTATTAGGTGTGGCGACATCGCTACAATTGACAGGGACAGCCTTATAAAGCGTGGTATTAACTATTACTCAATGTATCTAACACAATGCAATCTCTCTCACTTAACCAGAAAAAATCGATAAAACAAAATTAAAGCTGAAATTCTTGTCGTTCAACGAAATCCGTGCGAAATTTAAACAAACTTTTTGTTGAATAGCCCAACTTTGTCGCGTGCCCCGGGCCGACTTCGAATTAGCACCGCCCACTATTTATGGACTGCCTGTCAAATTCCCAGCTAAAATTGCATTGGGGTTACATGGAAAATGGAAGCTAATTATAGTTTCTTTTAGAATCGGCATCATCATCAGCGTTTAAACGTTCCACTACAAGGCACAGGCCATCAAACTGAACAACGTTCAATATGGACAGAACGTCGAGTTACTGCAGTTTTGTATTAAACACTGATTCCTTATTCAACAGTGGGATAAAACTAAAATTAAAAAAACTAAGTGGCCTTAATATAATAGTGAATGTTGTTCAGTTTGACGAATAGAATGCATAGCAGTATCCGAAACATTTACACTGTATAGAGATATATTATGGAAGTAAATAAGTCAAAGAGTAGTGAGTCGTCCAGAAACCAGTGTGGCTGATAATATTGCAAAGATTGCTGGAAACACTTGGTTGCGTCTTGCACAAAACCGGTACATTTAAGAGGATAGACCAGTACACTTTTCTCCTTATAAACGTACCCCTGTTTTCTCCCTGGATAATAACACTAGAGCAAATATTTTTTTACCATACAATCTATGTCACCTCTGCCATGTCCCTATGATTTGCTTTTTTGTATTAATTTATGACTGTAAGAACTAGGGACCTTCGAAAATGACCAATTTTACCGCCCGTTTTCAGACATCCAGTAAACAAATTTGAAGATTATAAAAAAAAAGCAAGACATACAGGCATAGCCAAAGTCTTTCTCATATTATTTTTTAAAGAATTATTATTATAATCGGTTTAGTTTTCGATGAGGAGACAGGGGGATACGAAATGCTGGTATCTTCGATTTTTTGTATTTAAAATCGGTCCGAGCTGCAGTTGTCTCTTTCGCACTCTAGTCGGCGGGGTGTATGGTTGGCTGATCTGATAAATACGTATACAGTCGAAAAAGTTACCAATTCTCCAAATTAGCATTTCAGCCCGCCTATCCTCTTAAGTCAGCTGAACTAGACATTGAATGACCTGCTTAGGGTATGCAGTGTTTGTAAAATGATGATCAATATATGATAAAATAAATCAACCAACTGAAACATTTTCGGAGCAAGACTGAAATAATTAAAAAATGTCATCCATCTTTGTAACTACTAAATCAGCTAAAACTTTACAACCTATTTCCATCAAACGAATAATTAATCTTATTCAAAAACTTCTCTTCGATACAGAAATAAAATAACTCGCGTTTCATCAAACTTTTCCCCGCAAGAAATGCACTCGCAAATCAGCCGAACGTTTCCGAACATAGCCGAACGTTCGCCGACGAATCAGCGTAGTTGTAACTGCGACGTCGACTTAATTAAAACAGCGAAAAGTTGGCGATTTAAAAGCGGGGCTGTTGGTGTTGAGTTCGAGTAAAAAGCGGTAGCGGGTAGGTGGAGATTGGGTGGTCAAAAAATGACATTTTATTAATTTTGTAGGCAAATCTCATATAACCTGGAAGAAGGTCCTGTGTCAAAATAAGTTTTTAATCATAAAAACAGCGAGATAAGTACTTATCATTATAATTTTAGCAGGTTTTTATATGAATTAGAATAGCACCATTCCAGACAATGCAAAAGCGACTAATCCCTTTAGGCACAACAATCTCTGATAGCTGTACCGTGTGGCTATCGATTAGCCTCTGATTGTAACAGTTACCTGTTCCATCACAGGAATATCAGGAAGGTAAGTTCTTTCATAATTATGTTTGGCACACACATGTTTACACATAAATATAACCACTATGTTAACACTATGCATCTGATAGATACTTAGCTGTCGCTAAATCGGCAATAAGCATTTGGATATCGGAGAGCCGGTAGCAATAGAAGTAGTGAGGGGAGAAATTGCAGTAGTATCCTAAAGCTTTTTTCTTGCTCACCTATTCTTTTCTTCCTTATATAGCTGAGTTAGTGAGATAGCCTTCCGCTATCAGCTTATGACTTGCCCATGCAACCGCATGTACCGCTTGCTAACGCTAGCTGTCGAAACCGAAAGAAACTATTGCAAAATATGGAAACTAATCACTTATTAACTCTATTCGAGAATTGTAACATATTGAGGTTTTGCTTCCAATAATTATTAAATATTGTCATATTTAAAATTGATGAAGCATGCTGATTGACTGTTGTCTTATTTGATAAAAGGAATGAACATATTGAACTATGAACTTACTACTTCACTTTCAGTATTTTGATGTGAAACATTTTTCATTTCGGTCAGCATGGGGCCACTTGTCACTACATATGTAGTAAAACACAAAGTCGCTTCCCGCTCTCTGTCTGTCCCTATTATATGCTTAGATATTTAAAACTTCGCAACGGATTTTGATGCGGTTGTTTCTAATAGATAGAGTGATTCAAGATGAAGGTTTTTATGTGCACTGCACCCGTGCTAAGCCGGGGCGGTTCGCTAGTAAACTACACTCGACAACAATAAAAACGGGTCACCGAAAACATAGACATTAATATCTCGGAAACTAAGAATGGTAGCTTATTTAAATAAAAAGCATTTAATACTACAAGACAATTTAATACTACTTCTTAAATTAATACAATTTCTGGTTGTTATAAAGTAATGCCAATAAAAAAGGCTAAAACCAAAGTAAATGATTTTTTGCGGTAATTTCATCACTCACATACACTAAAATATGGGGAAATGTTATATCTGTGACAAAAAATTGTAATTTTAAATTTTTGGTCTGCGATAGAATTGACGCATTTGTATTTTTGTATTTTAATTAAGTCAAACAAATGAAAACTAAAAATGTTATGAATTAATTTAAGAAGTATTAAATAGTCTAATGAAATACTTTTTAATTGAATAAGCTATCA
Organism: Agonopterix heracliana; assembly: GCA_963693445.1. Taxonomy (NCBI): domain Eukaryota; kingdom Metazoa; phylum Arthropoda; class Insecta; order Lepidoptera; family Depressariidae; genus Agonopterix; species Agonopterix heracliana. Next base: position 20,718,568 of record OY856313.1, read on the forward strand.
TTCTTACTTTCCGAGATATTCAGGTATGTTGGTGACCCGTTATTTTTGTTGTCGAGTGTATAATATGTAACAAAATATGACAAGATCGCTTATTACTTTGGTCGTATAGCACCTACCGGCATCATTTTATTACCATTATTTAGGGGATTGAAGCCATTACTCGGTTACATGTACTCCACTGAGGCTGCATCAATGATACAACCTACCCGAAGCCTATCCGATTTTTTGTATGATCAGAGTGTACCACAAACTTATTACAAAACATTAAACAACTCTTTTCTTCACTACATCACATCACAAAGAAATAAAGCACCAAAAACTTTAATTCAAAAACTTCTACTAATTTCGGGTGACGTGTAAGTCAAGTTTTCTTATTTATCCGTCTGTCCCGTCCCCGTACATAATAAGCTGCATTTCCGTTCTTTTTTGTTTTTCCGTTGCAAAGTTTAACCCGCCTTGTCGGTGACTGGCCTTCTGTTGTGTTAACTCGCTTGTTTTACTCCGGAAAAGTTTGGCTTCTAATTAACGAATCATTTATGGTTATCATAACATATCTTACACTCATGATAATATCCCTTTCTGGGTGGTCAATAAGTTTGCTACTACTTTCAAATATATTTTATGCAGTTAAAGTTTGTGTATGTAAGGATCTTAGAATTGCATCCTTAAAAATCTTACACGAAAAGATCGCATACTTACTCGTATTCGAGCACGCCGATAGACTGATGGAGGCAAGAAAGTATAAGAAGTAATTTTGCTATTATAGTAATGTACAATATAATACCGATAGCCAAAGGTGTTTTGTTACACCCTGTATAATGTAAATGTTTATCGTCATCACCAACCACTGCTGGGTATATGACCCCATTTGTTTGCATCTGTCCTGGTCCTATACCCAGGCTTTCGATTTTCGCTATATCGCGACCGTTTCGGTCCGAACTTTATTGTAATAGAGTTGAAACTGGACTGAAAACGTTCAAGCAATTGCGAAGTTCGAATGTCCGGGTAGACCCCCTGAGCATCTCGCATACGTCGTATCTTCCGCTAGTCTTCATCGTCAACAAAAAACAACAAGCAACAACAACCTGTACACGTCTCTACATTAGTGAACATTGTAGTAGAATTCCATCGAAACTCCACTACGCTACAGTATAGCCTTAAATGATAACCAAATATCCGAATGCATCGTCTACAATTCTCCGAATATCGTGAAAAAGAAGTTCACATAATCAACTTTTTAACCCTCCCCTTGCATAACACCTGCTAGAAGCCAGCACCGGCGCCAATGAGCACTAATCAATACGCAGCCCAGCGAAGGTGGCGAAAAATAACGAATGTTGTATTACTGATGCTCGTGTGTTTCCGTGCGCACTCAGCCGTTTTGTACTGCCCGCAGAATCATTGGTGACATTTTTATTTTTAAAAGATTTTTGTCATGGGTCATTTTTGTCCTAAAACTTTAAACGACCCACCCACATTTCTCTGGGGACAGTTTATTTGCGTATCTTCAATTCTGTATTCTGATATAAATAGCTAACAAAATCCTCTGCAGCGACCCAAAGTGGGTCTTGGCGTCCGAAATGAGAATGCCACATCTCACTACTGCAAAACACTGCAGAACAAAAACCTCTCACGAACGAAAAACTGCACAACACGGGCCCAGTAAATCAAAATATTTCAAGCGTCTTCAAGAGCCATGTTAAATAGTAATGTAAGTCCAATGTGGCTTGGCTAAGACAGATATAGATACCAATTGCTTTTCACAGAGAAACACAGAGCTTAAGGTGAAATGCCACGTTAGTGGACATTAAAGATGCAGTGGGCCTAGAATGTAACACAACCAAACGAGAAAAATCAAGATGTGTCTCTGTCATTATTACTTTACGTATGCCAAAATTATTGACCTTTTTTCGTTTTGTCGAGGGTGACATGCAAGCCCTACTTAAGATTTTTAGAATTTTTCGTAAAACTAAATACACTAAATAAATGATTCTGTAAATGACATTTTCAATAAGGATTGCGCATTGAACATTCATAAAAAACAGACCAGCCATATCAAGACCTGTATACAGAAATGAAAAACGTGGTTTTAAAATTTTAATCAGTCATTACCCAACTACGAAAATAATATCAAGCCCAAGAGACCACTAAGCTCCCAGACAGATACACATGCTCTTAATAAAAATTCCAATTACAAAAGTTATTCTGCCAACGGTCCGCCGCCGTATGCAGCGGTGCTCGTAATCGACGGCCGGCCAGGGACGTATTGGGCCGTCGCGGAGACGCCGCTTGCTCTGTGTTTTTAAAGCTTTCTTCCACCCCACCCCACAACGCCCCCCTACAATCGATGGACGCCGTCACGTTAGTGCACCGCCCGATCAAGTGCATACGTGAGGACTTTCTTTGATGTGTCTTTGTGCGGACCGTGGAAGGGGTTAATTGTTAAGTTCGCTCGCGTAAAATGTTAGTTCGATCGTATTTTTGCTTCGTTGAGTTCCGTTTGGATTAAAATGTTGGCTAATCGAATTTGATTAGGAATTTGACGTGGAATTTACGTTTGTCAAATACTCAAACTCTTTCTAATACATGTGTTTCTATATAATCAGAAACACAAGTAAGCTAAAACTAAATCGTTCAGTTGTAGTTGTCGTTTACTCTCATCATTTCCCAAGTACATTCCTATGCAATTATATTAAGGACTTCTACTATTTACTTATGAAGGTCACTTATGTTTTGCTATCTTCCATAGCACACCTCTTCTTCAGTCAAGATTTAAATTACGATGTTTCAAAACAGACATAAAAAGTTATTAACAAATTGAGATGAAATCTAGATAAAATACAACCAATTTCTTATGAACCACTGAGATCAGACATCATACATAACTCTGAAGAAGATCTTCCCGATTCCTCTGAAGGAGCGCACTAATTCACTCCTCCACAAATTCTTAAACCCTCATAATAATCCAAAAACAGACCAAACAAATTAGTCAGACTGTGAAACCATTTTACTCCGCTTCACTCACCGGCAGTATCTAAATAAACGACTGAATATGGCAACATCGTTTTCGTACATAAATTTAACACAAACTACCCAAGTCTGAATAACATAGCGAATATCTTGTAGACATCGCGTCGCGTTCCCAGCGAGTGACATGACAACTTGTCACTGGCACGCCTTTCACTCCGACTGCACACGCCATACCACTGCAAATATGTTGCATTTCATGTAATATCTTGTTTATTCTTTAAATTGTATGATAAATATGGATCGGGTATTTTGATTGGTGAAAGGACATTTTGAGAGCTTAAGAAATCTGCATCTACTTTTACCCCAGCCTTTTCGTTGCCGTGGAAATCATATTTTACTTCCATCAAACGCACAGGACCTGCATGGTACCACTGAGAACTAACACATGAGTGAACGAAACTAAAAGCTATACAATCATTTTCAATAACCTGTTCATAGAATCAGTATCACTAATTTCCAGACTGGAGTCATCTTTCTATGAAACTGCTAACTTCATGTTGTCACTGATAGTTTCCGCAAATGAAATTACGACATCGTTTTCTAAGAATCGATCCGTCCATAATAAAATCCGACTTACTTTAACAATATCTCTCGCACGTAAAAGTCCTAATTACCCAATAACCAACTTCCACGGAAAAGACGGCTCACGCCTATAACTATAGAAGTGACGAGCGATGAGATGTGACAATCAATAACATCGCACTAAAATAAACTAAGGCTGAGCGTCAGAATAGTGGAACAATTCAGTCGTGGGCTGTCATCGACGTCGAGACAGTTCGGGTGTAGTGACGTGACAAGAGTGACTTCCAGTTAATGCGGAGTGAACGACGAGATGAAGCGTTTATTGTGCCGAATATTTGCGAATTCAGTCGACTCTCAAATAACACATGAGCGATAGTCATAAGTTTGACACACACTTAGTTGTTACGACATTTACAAAAATTCCGAATTTAATTAAACAGAACTTTGCTGCTACCAATTTAATTGCAATTCAAGGTTTATCCTCATCTCACTTGAGACTCAAATAAATATCAACAATCAAAATATTATCAACTAACTTTATTTAACGAAAAGGTAAGATTTGAACCAGAAGACTGCCGTCCTGACCAAGACTGAGCGCTGTGTTGGAACTGCAGAACAATTCAGTCGTGGGCTGTCATCGACGTCGAGACAGTTCGGGTGTAGTGATGTGACAAGAGTGACTTCCAGTTAATGCGGAGTGAGAGACGAGATGAAGCGGGTATTATGCCAAATATTTGCGAATTCTGTCGACTCTCAAATTATACATGAGCGGTAGCTTTTGGTTTCAAATACCACAATGTTCAAGACTTAAGTTCCACACAGTTAAATTGAACATAATACTTGATGTTATCAATTTAATGGACATCAATAAATATCTCCTGTCATTAAGTAATAAGCAGAAATTTAAGATTTGAATCAGGAGACCTAGCCCTTTTTGACTAAGACTGAGCATTGTGTCAGAACAGCAGAATAATTCAGTCGTAGGCTGTCATCGATGTCGAGACAGTTCGGGTGCAGTGACGTGACAAGCAAGAGTGACTTCCAGTGACTGCAGAGTGAGGGACGAGATGAAGCGGGTATTGTGTTTATATTATTGGTGAATGTAGTTGTCTCTTAGAAAATCAATCATTCAGGAATTAGAAAAGTGGAATTGTTGAAAATATCATTACAGCAAGTAAATCTCGAATGAGTCACAAGAAGCCGGTGAATGACATTTTGTCTCCATTAACGTGATCATGAAGTTCCTCTTAAAAAGCTCAACCAATAGCCGCGTAAGCTTGGAGACGGCGCACTATCACTTCCGAGTCATGATTTGATCATATGTAGAGAATGGATGAAAACAGATTGACGAGTGCAGTTTTTAGGGCAAGCGTATGTGGAAATGTTAGAAGGGGACTTCCTAGACGTACACTGACCAAAATAGTGACGTGCAACAAAGGGTCAGGTCCGATGTACCCGAAACCGACGAGCATGCATGAAGAGAGTAATTCATGTGGAGGAAGCGAAATAGATCAGGATCGTAGCAGGTGGCGTTCCATTGTCTCTCCTTATCTCAGTGGAAGAATAGTGTAAGAATATGGTATGTATGTATCTTTTCGTCTAAAGCTCGAGACATGGACCACCGTTTAGTAAGGTCTCGGGAGAGTTTCCAACGCAGACGGGCAAACCTGGATACAACACGTTATAAGTTGAGGAATTAAATGAGGAATGGAACATGAGCATCAATTTGACCAATTAGTGTAGCGCGCTCTTCAAATTTCTGTACTTATCTTTATATTTCGGTGTGACCTTTCTCGTCTAAAGCCCGTCACATGGACCACCGTTTAGCAAGTCTCGAGTGAAATTTCCAACGGAGCCGAGTAAACTTGGGGACGTGGCAGCGACAGCGATGCGCGCGTCATCTCGATGCAAGTTGATAATGCAAGCGAGTGCTCCCGGCGGGCTTCTGACACTCGCGGCCGTGGCGTGTTTTAACTTATAGTTTAATGTTATAGTTAAACTAACTGTGATGACTGCTAGTCCTTTGTTCGTCGCTTTTAGATGTGGGGAAAAGTTTTTGATCGATATTGTTACTGAATGGCTGATGTATATTGATAGATTGTACTTTTTCTAATGTTATGGAAGGTATCTGTCGGATGCATCAAGAGATATAGACCAAAATTGCTACAGAATGGGTTCCAAAAGATACTTAGGTGTCGACGTCGGGGAAGACCCAGAAGAAGATGAAACGCGATGACTTGAATACCTTCCAGAAGAGTTGCATTGTATTGGAGGAGAAGAAGCAAGGCTCTTACCTAGCAGTACCCACACAGAACAGTAGCAGTAGCAGTAGCAGTGGCCTACAGAACAGGCTTAAAAAAGTATTTGCTAATTTGCTTGGTAGTCGTAGCAAAGTTTCTCACCATCATTATCACATTAGGCTCTAAGTAAGGCTCATCTTGGCTAATTCTACGTACTGTGTTTCCCAGATCTTCCCAACATAAAGGTGACAGCCTTTTTCTACCAAGTGAAGTGATGTGCACTCCATCCATAGAACATGCTATGGTTTTGAGCGCATTAGACATGCAAGCAAGCTTAAACTACGTTTGTATCTACTTTGTTTAAACAATGTCATGAATTAATTTAAGTGGTAGGAAGGTTATGGTTGAGTTCGGGTGGGTTTTAGGCGTGAGTAATGATATCGTTTTGCTATTTGCCTTCCATTACCACATACCATTGGTTATCACAGAAGTTCTTTGAGGATTCGTCACATTCTTTTCCTTCATAATTTGAGAACAGTCGGTATTACTTACATCATCATCATCATCCCTTTGCAGGGTACAGGCCTACCCTCAGAGAGTGAATGGGCATCAATTCACCACGCGTGCCCATCCGCAATACGTACATAAATTAGAAAAACTCATTGGTACGCATGTCGTCCATGCGGATTCGAACAAGGACCCTAATGATAGAGCGTCTATACCTCTCCGCAACGCGCCAATACTCACAGACGGTCTAAAATCAACCAGCTTTACCCTCGATACCTTAAACCTAACAATACCAACAACACAAGACAAAGCAAACCAAATCACCATACAACATAAACTTCACTACTACAATAACAAATAACGACGTAATATCAAAGCGGGTGCTGGCATTGTAAAGCCGTCCGTCCACCGTTCTTCAGGCGAGTGGCGCCCGAGTGCACCCGTGACAGTCATTTAAGACAGTGACGTGACACCCCCCTGCTGCATTGCCCCCCCACCCGCCAGATGGATTGATATTGCCCCAGGCAGACGTAAGACGGAGCGATTGCATACGGGGAAATAAAATTTTCGTGTTGTACTTTTTCTTAATGTTAGTGGAAGTATTGGGGGGAAATTTGTTAGGAGATTCTGGTTTTACGGGTGCACGAATTTGTCTTTGATTGGACGGTTACCCTTTTGATTGAACTCTGCCTTTAGGTGCGTAAAGATCGCAGCATTTATAATAAAATTATGTGGAAGTTATTATTCTACAGCTTCGTTAGGTGAAAAATCATTATTGCTGCCATTTACTAAGAAAGTCAATATAGTTTTTCCATGAAACTCATTAGAACAATCTTGATTTAGTAGTAATTATGCATCACTTCTTAGTGATAAGACCAGACTAAATTTTAGACGTCTTATATCTTTTATCTAAATTTTGTTCAAAATAAAGTACATATATTTGATTGATTGATTGATTATGGTTTGCGTTGATATAAAATTGATCTTATGTGGTAATCCAGAACACACTACCTATATCTCGTATCTGTGTGCAAAAATTTCCAAATCCGTTCAAACGTTTATGCCTGATTGAGTCCCAAACATACAAACGTGTATGTATGCATACACATTTATAATCATAGTAGAATTACCTTAATTATTTACATTTTTCAATGGAAATCTTTCACACAGAGAACGAGGTACGAAAATTCAAAAATACGGACCATTAAATATAGTTCTTTATATCTTCAACCCTTCAAGTTGAAAAGTACTATCGTTGGACGCAAACGAGGCGCTCGGACGGCATGATGGCGATCCGAGACAGTGACGTGACACGCTGCACCCAACTCCCCCAGCTAAGCTGGGAGGGGGTGCATATTGACCCCCACCTCGCCGGATAATAAGGGGGTTATGGACTGGGGATAGAAGTCGTAGCTTCTTTTGTGGAATTGTGTATTTTAAAAATGTTTAAAGTCAGATTTTTTTGTAACTATACTTTTGATTTTTGCTGATTGAACCGGGTGTTAGGCGTTGACTCGCTCCCACCTCTCCCTTGTGAGATGCATATGGAACACAGTGCAACGTAAATAGGGTGATGAAGAAAATTACTTTTTAGACTAATCCAACAATAAAAATTATAATTATTCAAATATGTACCTTAGTAATAGGAAATACAGAACATAAGCAACGGTAAAATAAAAAAAAACGAATCGTTAACATAGAAACAAAACGAAATCCCTCCAAAATAATATTTGTACAACAAATTTCAAATGTCACCGAAAGACCTGTCCGCGCCATGTCACGTCATTTGCACAAAATTAAATACCCCTCAAAGACGTGCCGTCAACTTCACCGGACGCCCCCCTCGCCTGGTCACCTCGCCTCCCATTTGCCCCCGCTTTTCCCCCACTCCCCCTGAACGTCGCAGCAGATGGATTGATATTGCTCCACGAATGCAGGTGGGCAAGGCAAGGCGATCTCGGAACAATGGCGATTTATAAACTTCTGTCTTATGTTGTAAAGTAAGCTTATATGGGTATTGTTTATTATTATGTAACTAACAGGACTAATAGGGACTAAAGTAGGGGAAAATCTGTGTCAGCTACAATTATTCTCGTGTTATTTTTCTTCTTCCACCTTCCTTTACATCTTTCATGCACCGACGATCCGTTTCCTTTATCTTTAATCTCTTCTATTGTGGTGTAGTGATAACAAACACCACCTGAGATGTAGGTATCAATTTAAAATTTTGTGCTTGGTGTCAAAGATCTGTCTCTATTCTACTGTAACTTTAAAATCGTTGATGATTTTGTCAATGTCTAGTTTATCTCATTGTAACGTATAATCTAACAAACAATATCAATTAGACCTGCACGGCTAGCATGCCACAAAGGACAAAGCGTTTAAACGAGAAAAACGCCATACACGCTCTTTCTGGCATACGTAAAATAATAAGGATGGAGGCACATCTCGATTTTTATCGTTTTCTCGGGGGCGGCATGCGAGGCCTACTGTGAAGAGAAAAAAGGATTAACTGAAACTGAATTCTACGTAGACGAAACAAAATATAGTTTCTTATAAAGCTATCGTAATTTAATTTCCGTATAGAAACTCATGATTTTATTTTTTTAGTTGCTCTACAATTAAGACCGTTATAATATCTGTAAGTACTTCACCCTGTCTTTGCCTTGGTTTGTTTGGTATAAACAAAAAATATTGAATTCTAACTTGCGTATATTATTTATAATTTTCAGTACGTCACATTTCTTAGCCTTAATTTCACTAAGATTTACACCATAAAATACGTGAAATGTGATCGTCGACATGACGCCTGCCAGGTATCTTTCTACGTGGAACAGATTTCCAAATATGCAAGACAAAATAAATCGAAGAAATAGCATATATCTCTTAACTTCCACTAGTAATAGAAACTGACATAAATTAATAGTTCAACTTCCTAATGAGTCTTGAAAAAACGAAATACCACTCATCCCTCTCTTACGCCCCATAAAAACACGACAAAGACACATGTCCTCCCTTATTATCTTCAATTAAGAGGCTCAGATAATGTACCCTGACATACGTTCGACATATCCACTAATCAAAGACCTCTACACACCTAACAAAACACCCACTCCACAGCTCAACATCAACTAGTCATTCGATTTCAACACAGCTCTACCTACGGTTGCGTCACAGAAAAAAACACTCTATTCCGTACGATATAGGACGTTTTAAATAGCATTAACAAGTTTGCACGTCATTTTCAGTGAGTGATGAACGGACGACTGTGACGAATGTCTGACCGTTACGTGTGATTAGTGGATACGGCACGTAGACGTAATCACGAGGAATAATGAGTCCTGATAGATATAATCACTTTTGTGGCCGCTGAGGGGGGTGGAGAGGGGGGATGACTGACAGTTGTCATTTGTCGCCGAGAAAAAATGAGGTTCTCTTATTTGTTTTTATCTTTGACGATCTGTTATTCGTCTGGGTCGACGTAAACATTCATGATTGACGCAAATGAGAAATGTGAAAGTGTCTTTAGCGATTCCCGTTTATTAGAAAAAGTTCTTTTGTGAATCTGTTTGTTTTTGTCTTTAAAAGTTTGGTACAGTTTATTCTCAACTGTGTTCCATTAGGAATGTATGTAGGTGCAAACAGAAATCTTCATAGGAAAGATAAAACTCAACTCAACAATTTTGTAATTCGTTTATCGTTAAATGGTGTTATTTCTGCAGAAACTAATAACTGCTTAAGCTATAAACCAAAAATGGTACCTATATTGATATTTTATACTGTAGTTACATCTTAATTTCAAAATCGGACATTTTCTTTTTACATAATTAGACTACTATACGACCAACTACGGCGACTAAAGGATTAAAGGATCCTCATGCAGTGTTTATGTGGGCGAAAAGCTAGCTACCTCTCACCAGTCATTCCGCCCTGAAACTGAAATTGCTAAATGTGAGCATTACTACAACCACATTTGTCAAACCATAATTGAACATAAACCAGTTTTTGGTAGTAAACTTAGAACGTAATGGCAACATTCTTGGACTGGCAATAAAATTATTGTGTTGGGCACCCTGTGCCCCGATATCTCTCTTCTCTCTTCCATTCTGACCAAGCACATTGTGCTCTGTACAAAATTATTTCTTTTTATCGATAAATAGTATTAGATACTATTCAAGTTCTTGTTTGTCTTTGACTAACGACATTCTTAAACAGAAGTAGCAATGTTTTTGACCACCGTGAAAGGAATTACGGTCGTAAGGGTATGTATCTATGTATGCACAGGGTGTTAGGGTAAACAGTTGCATTACTTTAATTGTACCCATGATACTGATCAACTTATTTCGACTTTTCATACAAACGTTTGATCAACTGATTGCATTTAGTATGGAAAGTGCAATTTCTTTTTATGAGAATGCCTATAATATGTTTCCTAGGGAAAGTTGATCAGTATCATTGGTACAATCACCCCTTAAAGTAGTGCAACTGTTTGCCCTAACACCCTGGTATAAGAACATTAAAATGGTGAGTATGTATGTAACCTATGAAAATATATCAACTAAGGTGTGAATTTTTATTATACTAACGCCGTAAGAAGTTCAAAAGCAGACAAAAAATTTAAAAATTAAAAGTGTAAGCCGCAAAACGTCCTCGTAAGACGTTAATTAATCAACTCCCTGTGGCTGTAGCGTGACGTCGCGGCGTATTTCTCAGGGAGATGACGGCCATTCGTCACTGTGACGCGTCCTCGTCATTTCCGCGCCCACTTTACTTTGTGACGTAGAAAAACGCCAGTTTTGCAAATATGCTTTTCTTTATAAACAAGGTTTCTTTTACTGTTTGTTTTTTTTTTTTCAAAAATCTTATCACATGGCTGGTGATAGTTCGGTACTAAGAAGGTCTTGACGAGTAATGAAATGAAGGTTCCACGAAGAGCAAATTTTGAACAACACCTAAATCGATAGGCTCAGTATTGCCAACTGGTATGTTAGGGCTGTAGCTAGGTAGTTCACGAAAAGTTGCTAGATTGCCCAATTTTCTTTCCTATAAAAGTTGCTAGAAGTAGCTAAACATCAAAATCGATTACTTAGAAATTTAATTAAATTTCTCAAAATATTATGGGTTATTATCATGTTATAGCCATGTTTTTACTCATTCTATACAGTTAAGATTAAAAAATGTATGTATCGGACGTAAAAACAGATGTAAAAACAAAACCGACAGTGTTTCCGACTGCTTCCAGAACAAAAAAACAAGTAAGAACGAGAGTGAAATATAGTACAAAGGAAAAGAAAATCAAATATTTAGCTATTTTCATGGTTTGCCTTTATTTCTCGCTCCATTTTCGTTCATTTTATGGTTCTGGCTTTGAAAAACTCTCAATCCCAATAGTTGCTAGAAAAAGTAGCTAAAAAGTTTAGCTACAAGATTTACAAATTTGTAGCTGCCAGACCTCCGAAAATTGCTAGATCTAGCTATAAAGTTGCTAAGTTGGCATAACTGGATAGGCTTAGATGCCCTGTGCATACAAAGGCTTAGGCTTAGATGGTTTGGTCATGAAAATAGAAGACTACCAGAGTATACAGGTTCTTGTTTTTTAGGGGATGATCAGACAATACAAAATTGCAAACCTGCTCGACCCACATGTATATGGGACAGCAGATTTTGTATTCGTTATGTCGATGTTGGTCTCTTAAAGAAAGTTGTTTTATTTGATAGGCGATCATCCCAAACCGTCGGTATAAACGTTAATGTTGACCTATACAGGGTGTAAGGAATATTATCATTAACCTTTAAACCACATACTCTACCCATCAAGCTGAACAACTTTTACTATGGAAGTAAAAATGTCTGAAAATATCTGCTGTTCCATATATGTGAATCTTTTTTTTTTTGCTAAAGATTTAGTTTAATGGGTAGAGCATGTGGTGTAAAGGTTAATTATAGTTTTCCTTACACTCTGTATAATACAGTTCCTTGAGAGAAAATGTATGTAAAAAAACAACAATAGTTTGAAACAAAGATTTGTAAAAACCTAAAATGAGTAATAGCTCATGTCTAAAAGTGTGTCATACATCACATATCTGTTATGTATGATTTATACATAAAGATCTGTCAATTCTGACGTTTTGTTTGACACAGGAATGACACATTTTGTGATAAGGTGTCAGCTCTTCCGCGGTGCAAGTGTCAAAACATCAACATTTTTGCATTACGTTTGATTGATGGTGATAAGATAAGAGATATCTGTGTCTGATTGAATAGCATATCATGCAATATTATTGAAACTGAAATTTTTAGCTACGTCATGTGACATTTAGTCTTTATTTATTTTCGTACTCGAGTGCGATTTTTGAAAGTCACACGTTCAAATCATCAGTAGAAAATTTCATAATTACTATGGAGATTATGCAACATTTGTTCATGATTTAGAAAGTGAGAGTTTCAAAATAGAACTTCTGGGTTAAAATATTGTGTACGCTGAAGAACAAATTTTGATGCGCATGTGAAGTCTACCAATCCACATTGGGCACGTGTGGTGAACTAGTGCCTATACTCTCCTTACTTTCGTGCTTTTCGTCAATTGATTTTCGCCTTTGGCCATAACATATCTAACCACTAACTCCATCTAGCGGTTGTACGGGGTGAAACTTAAATGACTTAAATGCAGCATACATTTCAGCGTCCGCGGCATGGCGGCGCGATAAAGCGCTACTGCGCTGTAGCTCTCTTTCTTTTTGCGTGCGAACGAACGAGTTAGCAGACGCGATAAAACGTTTATCCAGGTGCCATGCCGCGGGCGCTGGTGAGGTTTTAGACAACTTTCATCGTAGAGCCAACATCGAATTACGAAAAAGATTACCATTGAGTAAACGTTGTCGTTATATACGAAAGAACATTATTTTTTTATCGCGATGTTGGTGTTGGTTGTTGTTTTGCTCCATAGTGAACGTTTTTCACTTTGCCAACCTAACCTAACCTATGTAAGTTATTTAAGTTTACACTCTAAACATTACTACATTATTATAATATTCAGTATTCAGTATTCATTTATTCGCTTTCATGTACAATACAGCTTAGGTGTAACAGAAGTAGCCAATGTGGGTACATGAGCCCTGCAAGGGCACGGCAACATAGGTATTTTAAAAAACTTACATCAACTAGAAATAATATTACATTACAAATGTTCGGATATTTACATAGAGTTGCATAATTTTATAAGATTTATACAATATTAATTTAATTACACAATTTCAAAATGAAGAACATAGTTTAGGTCAAGATAATTAAGAGCATTCAATATTTTAGTCATGTCGGTAACGCAGTAATACAATTGTCGTTCATATAATCTTTCAATTTGTAATAACATTTATCAGCTAATATTTGCTTCAGACTATTATTAAATTGCTTGTCTTTGTCAATAGTTTTAATACAGTCAGGTAATCTATTGAAAATTTTGACTGACATTGCATGTGGACCTGAGTTGTGCAATTCTAATTTTGAGAGCGGCCTTATCAGTAAGTTGCACTGTCTGGTTTTGTAGCGCCTGGGTAGGTCTCCTAATTTGGTATAAAAGTGTGGGTGTTTACGCACAAATTTGCAAATTTCGAGAATATATATCGACGTGAGGGTTAGGATTTTGTGTTCTTTAAAGTATGGCACGCAACTATCAGTCTGTTTTATGTTAAATACAATACGGATGCATTTTTTTTGTATAACGAAAAGCTCGGGTACAATCGTGCTATTTCCCCACAGCACTATGCCATATCTTAGCCAGGCATAGACATACGCGTAGTAAGCTGTAAGGGCAGTTTTTGAGTCAGTTGTCTTTTTTAGTTCTTTTAGAGCATATGTAAATTTTGATATTTTGGTTTTGATTTTTTCTACATGCGATTTCCAATTTATATGTGTGTCTATATCAAGTCCAAGTAGTGTAAACGTGTCAACCGATTCTATAAATGTGTCATTAAATTTAAAGTTAATATCTAAAGGAGTTTTTTGATGAGGCCTAAATTGCATAATTTTAGTTTTTGAGAAATTAATATTAAGGTTATGGTCGTCCATCCATGGTACTATGGAGGTTAATATGTCGTGTAATTTCGAGTTTAAGTTGTCGTCTTTTTTTACAGAGGTTAGCAATGAGATGTCATCCGCAAACAATACGCACGTCTCTGAAATAATTTTAGGGAGGTCATTGATATAAATTAAAAATAATATGCAAGCTATTACGCTTCCTTGGGGAATTGAGCATGTCATATGTTGTATGTCCGATCTTACGTCACTTACTTTGCCGTTTTCGTGGTTATAATGTTCTATTTCTACATATTGCAGCCGATTGTGGAGATAAGAAGTAAACCATTGATGAGTCACACCTCGAATACCCATAGCATATAATTTCTCTAGTAGTATATTATATTGCACTTTATCGTATGCTTTGGACATATCTAGCAGGATCCCAATGGCATATTGTTTGGTATTTAATATATTTAAGACTTCTTGAATGTATTTATATGTTGCTAGTATCGTAGATCGGTTTTTCCTGAAGCCATTTTGGCTTTCATGGAAAACGTTGTATTTTTCGCAGAAGGAGTATAGTCTATTGCACATAGCCTTTTCAAATATTTTGGACGCCGTCGGTAAAAGTGCTATGGGACGATAGTTTGTTGGATCGGATTTTTTACCTTTTTTGTGTATTGGTTTTATCAATGATATTTTTAAAAGATCCGGGAACGTACCCTCTGAAAACGATTGATTAATTAAGTGGTAGATGGGTAAGTATAATTCGTCGGCACATTTCCTATATGATATTACAGTAACCATCTCAAAATCAATAAATATAAAAACCTAACTAATCAGAGCACGAACAAACAAAATAAGGTAGCAAAATACTTTTTCTCTTGTTTCCTTCAAATCAGGACTTACTCCACTCTCGGCGTAGACCGAGATCTAGTTGCCACTTTTTTTGTTTGTGCAAGGTGCCTCGTTGGCCACATTAATTCCTTTTGTCTCCGGCTGCTGTTTTTTTTTCTTTCAACCAAAAAGGATGTACATTTCGTCTCTTTATCTGTGGCTAGCTTTGTGTTTGCCTACATGTAAAGTTTTAGAGACAGTCTAGGAAATTCATGTTGCTATATCATCATCATCATCATCACTACTAGATATGGGCTGGCCTGTATTACCATTAATAATAATTTATGTTTACTTTTAATGATTAGCTAAAGTTGAAAACTACTGGAGCCATTATGGTAAAATAAAATATTTTCAAATATTGGCTCCAGAACTGACATAGCGGTCGCAAGGCAGCTCAGCTGAAGAGGGACTGAGCTGGACATATCTGTCGCATGCATTCGGAAAGTTGGCCCAAAATCACCACATACTAGGTTCCCCAGGATGGTCGCCGGCGTTGAGGTAAACCCAGAAAAAGGTAGAGACAACATGGGTGCTTTCTAAGAGAGTTAGTGCACACAAAAGAGACGATTGGAGAGTAAAAGCCAGCAGTGAGATGTTACTTAAACAAACAGAAATATTTTCAAAATGAAACATCGGAAAAAGAAAAAAGATTCTTAATATTTCAAAAAGTATTTTTTCCTCATTACAGGTTACAAAGGTGTTTCTAAAAGTGTATAAAATGCAGAGCACCCTGTGAGCATGGAAATGAGAGCATGTGATATTTTTAGGTGGCGGCAGCGGGAGTATAAGAACGAAATCTCGCCTTTACAATAGCTGACGCAGCCAGGCCTGCAGTTATCGGGTGAGGTCTTAGTGAATCTAAGACTATCAACCTAATACTTACAGTTTGCCGTGATGGTAGTTCCATCTTTTCACAAATAAGTTAGTATATTGCAAAGAGGCAGAGACTTCAACTCGCCACACGCTATAATTCTGAATTCATATATCTACATACGAGTACATACATACATCTTTTAAAGCACTTCTGTCGATTGAAGTACGTACCTTCCCAGATAAAACATAGACATCGAATTATGACATTTAAATAATGGCGGAATTTCGTATAGTTAAAAAAAATTCCAAAGTACATACTAACCTAGAGTTTGATTATCATCACTAATTAATAATATTTTAAGATCATTGCCTAGGTACCTTGTTTCATACTCAAAAAATGCTTTATTTTATTTCATAAATAACTGACATAACAAGTCATAGAAAAAAAAATTAAACGAAACACATGACGTGACGAAACTAACAGTCACAGTCATCAAGAAAAGTCTTAAAGCGCTGCCGCTATCGCTACCCCTACCACGAAACCCCAACCGTTAATTCGGCACACACTAGCAATTTCCCGCCAACGAGTAAGCAAATTAAAATCGGCTCAAAGCAAACGTTCGCAAAGAAACGCTCTAATACACAGGGTGAGGTTTATTTTTAGTTATTTATACAGGGGGAGAACTGAGTGACGGCTGGACAGCCTTTGAGGTAGGTTTACTGAAAGAATTTAGACAAAGATTTATAATCTGTAGTGTTTTGTTTTTAGGGGTTTTGTCTTTGGTGTGTTGTGATTTTTGCAGAAATAATGACGTAATGTCCCTTAAACAATTTCTGTAGTAAATTTTAAAAGTACAGTAATTGAAATAAACATTAACTCAAGGTCATAATGCTTTTTGGGTTGGTAAGAAATGTTTTTAACCGTGCAGTTGTTGCGTATTTGAGGAATTTTGTTCTGCATAGTCAAGGTATCCGTAAGGCAAGATATTTGCCGGCCATTATTTTAAGTTCATCAAATTTTTATTTTCTAAAACTGGGTAAGAAACATTTTATCTGATACAGGTACATTTCTTGAAGCGCCTGGGTAAAAATTAGATCTATTGTAAACCACGAGTTATAGTTCTGACCTAGTTGCTAGTTCCAACGATTATTTTCATTTTCGATCAATTATGACTGAATGTAATCCGATGCCTAATTATTCACTGTTAAATTTTCTATTACCTACTACAAATCCGATCAACCATTTAAAAAAAGGACCAAAAAAAGCAAGCACCTCATTAAGCCAACTACTAATTGCTCAGTCAAATCGAACCTAACTTTATTTCCGTTCTTTACGAACGAGTTATGCAATGACCGATCGCTTCATTCATTCATTCAAGTCACGTGCTTCGGCTCCTAATTAAAAATCGAATCATTTTTGTCGTCGACAGTACATTTGTTAAAAATGTCGATAATCGGGAAATAGGTTTGATTTTGAAAGCTTTTCTTACGTATACACACTTACGTAAACTCAAATCACGAATGTATTTTTTTTAGGATGGACAGAAACTTCGCTACATCTAGGTTAGTCTAGTAGGTCTAGTTGTACAGGGTGTTAGGGACAGTCTTCTGCAGACTGAAACAGTGAACTCAGACCATCAAACTGAACAACTTTCGCTACGGAGCCTACCTCAGGAAACAGGATAAAAAACAAACTGTCCCTTACATTTGAGTCGGTTAGTTTTGTATGAAGCAGCAGATTTTTTGTCGCGTTTCCTGAGGTAGGCTCCATAGTGAATGTTGTTCAGTTTGATGGTTTGAGTTCACCGTTTTGGTCTGCGGAGGCTGTCCCTTACACCCTGTATAACTGCCACTTTTAAGGTTGTTATTATAGCAAGGCTTACTTGTAGCAGTCATTGCTCTGTACGTTCCATTCATTAATTCATTCATTGAAAAAAAAGCGAAATGGTATCATATTACAGGAGGATAGCATTTCGCTCATAAAAATCGGATAATGGTTTGAAGGTGTGTTAAATCAATGATAATAAGGCATAGGGAGTGTCCATACTATGCGTTGGTATTAGTACCTCTCTTTCTTATATTGTGGTAGTAGAGTAAGAACGAAACGCATTGCTATAATGCAAGTTAGTTTACCATACATAAGTAATTCTTTTGATAAACAAAATCAGCGACTCAGGCCACAAAACTAAATTATTCCTGAACAATCCACTGTTTATTTCCTTATGTCATTAGCTCCCTTATCCCCTTCACTTTAAGCTCAAAATAGCCTATCCTTTCTGAAACTCCACAAACTTAAACTCTGCATACGTATAGTTCTTATCTCGAGTTAATAAAGGTTAGTTTTGTATGTGAATAGTTGAGATAAAGTTGTGTTGTGAGGATGGTAATGCGACAGTTTGTAAGCATGAGCTTTGGAGGGGTATGAGGGGAGGTTGGGGAGGGCGGTAAAGAAATAAGTACAAGTTGGGTTTTACCTGTGGACTGGATGAGACAAAATATACATATGTCCATAATATGTATTTGCTATGTAGGTCTAGGATACAGTGGACCCAAGAGACATGCTCGTCAAACAATATTTTTGAATTCATTTTAGAATACTGTACGACTTGAGACAAGCTAAATTTATAGTGTGTATCTATCAATTTGATCTAAAATATGTCTTTCTCCTTCTTCGGGGTCCTCTCTATTACTGGAGGTTATCATATCAGACAGCAAATATGTTCTTAAATGAAGTTTTATAGAAATAGAGTTTTAAGGCTATTTTGGATCACAGACTGAAACCGAGTTAAAAACACTTCCTCTCATTTAATATTATTTGTTCAGAAATAAATAAATAACGCCCAAGCATAACGCACGACAACAATAAAGTACAAGATTATGTCGAATACTATATCTTTCAACAAATATTTTGTAATTGCTAGAGGGAATTGACCGGAAATGAAAATGGAACAAAATGTATAGTTTCAAAATTGAAATTATCTATCAAGTAGTTATTAAATGACTGGCTACCCCTAAAAACCAAGAAAACGAAATGTGCACTGTTTAAAATCAATATTTTTTTAATAACTTCACGATTTCAAATACATTACATACTCAACTATACGAAGTATCCTGAGGTTCCTCTACCCTAAGGTGGCGTGGAAGAAACTAGTCCCTACTCGAATTTCTTTCTATCTACTCTCGTGTAAATTTTGTTTTATTGTGCAAGTATCATTTTACGAGTATATCACTATCTATCTATACTGTAAATTCTTTCAAGTTTATTTCTTTCTTCTTCAACTCATACATTTTAGGCTAGGACCAACAATTTTCTTTTCTACCTTAAAGAAATCAATAGTAATGGACATAGTCAACAAGGCAATGCACTACCACAATAGGTGCAGGTCAATTCTGCAACCACTCAGCGGTAAGCCCAATCGAGCTGAGTGAAAACTGCCATAAACGGCGGGGAATCGTCCTTAGAGTAAGTAGATGTAACAATAGACAGGTAAGTAAGTGGTGTACTTAGTTGCTGCCTAATTTACTGAAGCATCTGAGAGACAAGGTAATGTTGGATCGTTGTTTTATAGTAGTGTTAATGTAAAAGAGAGCATAATAGTAACCTATCATGGTTTTTTTTAAACAAATCTTATGCAACGTTGGTAGGTATAGGTTTTATTTACAGATTTAATCTTTTGGTAAAGTTTTAGATGCTTAATCTTATCCTTTCTTTAGTTCATCATACACGTTTACAAACTCACGACCATAATCGTTTTCGGGGTGTAAACCATAAAAAATTTACTATTATTAATACCAATGATGTAAAATCAAAGATTTAAAACCTTAGCAATATAGGCATAGGTAATAATGTATGTAGGTGAGGTACTGTCTAATGTATTTATTTTAAGAAACATAAAATAACAGTATAGACATATAAAAGGGGCATAAATATTATGAAAATGTCTCAACGAAATTGCTGGATTCCATTAAACCGAGATTCCATGAACATCAAACCGCACCCAACCGCAAAGAAAACTGGGACAAACATCAGAATTTAAAGTCGCCTTCAAAGAAATTGCGGATAAGAAAACTATACAATTCCACTATTAGAACTAACTTATTATAGACAATTTCCTACGTTCTACCAATCGGACTGAGTGAGAACCACTATAAAGGAAACGGCTAAGTTCGAAATTACGGGACTGTATTACGGAATTGAGTCTCCAAGCGTGTAGGTAAAATAGTAGTCTCGTTTCTGTTTCTGAGGTACTATTTTTAGTCTATGGTCGTTTAAGGAGTTTACGTCCTATTGTGTGGGTCTTTGTTTACTATTTAGGTGGGAGGTCATTGACTTCTGTGCTAGATGACCAATTACTTTAATCCGTGATTGGTTGTTTGGTTAGTTTCATTTATTTTCTTAATTTAGTTATAGTATACTGGCGAGACCTGCTTATTTCCTGTCACTTTGGACATAATTTTGGCATTTCAGAATATCAATTTCAATAAAATGACATAAAAAAAAGAGAATAGACATTGAATATATGAATACACTAATTATACCCACCCCTATTTGAATACATATTTGTTAGTTTATGTATACATGTATACAGGGTGTAAAAAAAGACCCAATAGTAATATGAAAATTAGTTGGTTTAGATTAGACCATCATACTGAACAACTTTCACTATGGATCCAACATCGCCGTGAAAAGCTGTTACATTAACTTAACTTACATTAACTTACTGTATTAACTTACTCGACTCAGATATAAATTATAGGTCTATATTGGCAGTTGATTTTGTCTCCCATAGTGAAAATGGTTCAGTTTGGTGGTCTAATCTAAACCACCCATTTAAATATTACTTGGATTTTTTTTGGAACTTCCATAACATAAACAAATCGTATTCCTTCACTGAAAAGTATGTGATAAGTTAGTCATCCATCATCATTATCAACCTATAAACGTCCCACTGCAGAACACAGGCATACCTCCAAGGAGGTTGTATGGGCGATAGACCACCACACGTGCCCAATGCGGATTGGTAGACGTCATATGCGCATCTGAATTTCTTCTTCAGCGTATGCAGGTTTCCTCACGATGTTTTCGTGCGGTGGTTAATTTGTGCGGACGATGTCGCGAGTAAAAACTCGATCTAAATAAAAGTACGTCCCACTAATAAGTGGTAAGAACTTAAAGAAAAGGATAATAAAAACCCACAACACTCCCACAAAGAGGCAGTCAATACGTCTAACCAGTACATAATATGTAAATACGAAACATCTTCAATCTACAACCATTAGTGCACCGACAGTCAGAGCAACCTAATACGCTATTAAGATATCAATCAATACAGGAGAAACCATTTATTGTCGTAGAAAATGGTGGGGTGTAATAAAATTAGCATGGGAATGGACACACTGGGACGGTATAGGATCATAAGTGTGGTATAAGTTTAGAGAGGTGGGCGGGGTGAAGAATGAGCTGTAGCGGAACAGGTATTAATCAATTTGTTGGTATCAGTAAACAGTTCATTCTCATTTTTATCCTTTTTAGCTTAGCAATCATCTATTTACTTTTGCAGTTGTAAAAGATTTATGCCAAATACCTGTGTGTACCCTAGTCCCGTAATATAACACAGACAAAGGCAGAAAATTGTAAATTACAATAGCTTGTGGCCTTTCCAAAATCGAATCCAAAAAACATAGGTTAATCATAAATCATATTTATCATTGTCTACCAGTGAAGATCTATAATTGGCTTTCTGTTAGCTGTTTTTTGGAATGTATCAACAACAAAGGGAATAAAAGAAAATAATCAGTAATTATTCACCATGTAAAATTATTCACCATAGGGAAGACCCTATTGTTTTCATTAGCCAACTTTCAAGTATTTATAGCATATCTATTGGCATAGAATGGAAAGCATGAAAACAACTCATCATTAACAATTAATTTAAATATTGTTTGTTCCTTTTACGGACATAATTAGAGGTTACTGTGGTATTTAAAGTCGTATTCTAAGCTAGTAGCAAGCCAAATTAGCAAACAAAATAAGCAAGTAAAAATTCGCTACCGCTTATAACTAAAACCAAACAAAAACTGACATTTGAGATGCACAATTGACTTTTAAAGCAACTGTGTACGGTTTAAATTGCAACGACGCTGCATTAAGACAGAGTATTCAAAGGCTACTGGATAATCCATATCTACAGGTTGTTCATAAAACGGTCGTTGTTGGACATTCAGGTTTAGTTGTTATTGTTAATTATTATTTTAGTATAAAGGGTGATGTTAACAACTGTGGATGCTAAAGGTTAGTAGTAGTGGTAAAATTTTATGTTTCTGTTTATTCATACAGCTAAATATGAATGGAAGCTAGTGGGGAGGCAATTGAAGACAAAAGATGGGAAGCATAATTATTCTCCTAATATTGTCTAATTATTTGGGGTGGGCGCAGTAATTATGTCATCCAGCTCCACTCATCACTATCGGCTTTCATTTCTGTGCTCATTCTTTCTAAGATCGTCATTCAAAAAATACTCTATCTTTCAGTATGCAGTCATATGGCAGCCATCTACAAAGTCAGTAACTTACAGCCTGGCATCTCTATCATTAGCTATCATTTTCAACAATATGTTTTGCGTTAATTTGTTTACATTTTAACAGTTTTTTTTTCAGCATAACAACGCATTCAGGGAGCTATGGTCAGAAACATTTTTGTTTAACAATGTAGAAAAAGTGAATGTAGAAGTAATAAAATGCTTAGCGATTTAAGCTCGACGATTATTTCAAGTATATTCCATTAATTGGTTCATTGATTAATAAGAAATAATCATAACTTAGATCGAATCATAAAATGTCGTGTATCCTTTAGTTAGACAGTCTGTGGTTTCTTGCGTATAAAGATCAAACATATTCTTATTTAATCAAAGCTGACGACTCCTTTAAGGCCTCCGCACATTGCAGCGATATTATCGAGCGATATTATCGACAGCGATATCGCGACACCTTACACACTTTAGCGATTCCGCGATTCGCGTCACGCATGCGCCCCACCACTGAATGTAGTCAAAAGAGTTGCGCTAATATCGCGGCAGTGTGTGGGATCGAGCGCGTCCCCACACAAAATGTACTGAGATGAGAACAATTATCGCAAAATCGCAGCGATATTATCGCTCGATAATATCGCGGCAGTGTGTAGGATCGCGCGCGTCCCCGTACAAAATGTACTGGAAACAATTATCGCCAAATCGCAGCGATATTATCGATCGATAAAATCGCTGCAATGAGCGGAGGCCTTTAATAACATACAACAGAAAGAAAAACTAAAATGACTTAACAGACAATGAACTAAGACCGATAAAGGTCAGACAAAAACCTATAAATCCTCATCGGACAAACCCCAATACATTACAGAAATGATATTTTGTAATTTAAAACAAAGTTTATTTCATATTTAGACATAAATCAATCGATAATGGGATTGTGGGCGTTAGTTCTTCTAGTTTCTTAACTATTGTGTTTGATATTAATGAGGAGAATATCGATGAGGGATCATCGAATTAAAACCGTTGAAAACTTGTGGACTATTTAAATCATTAACCTTTCGAAGTCGGCACAAATGTCATCTTTCATATTGATACTCGTACTTCTTTTTTAGAATTCCGTATCCAAAGGCAGGCAACGGAACCCTATTTATAAGCCAACGCTCTTCGTCCATCCGTCCTTTAGTCCTTCTTTCTGTCCTACCTATAAAGGACTGTATCTCATAATTATGAACAATTAATTTAAATTTTCACAGACTAAACGTTATTATGGCGGATTTGTTTACAAATTAATAATAAAATTAAAAATAAAAGAAGAAACAAAAAATTTAATGGAAAAAATTAAGGGTTCCCAATTCCCATACAAGAAACGTGTTTCTTCGCCGTTCTTGTTTTTGTTTTAATGTAAAAACGGTCATAGTGTGCCTAGAAGCTTCAAACTTGTTATGATTATAGTGCATAGATACACTTATGTAAAACAACCAATAATTAAAACTGGCCAATTGCCGCAAAGAATCCTGGAAACACAATGTTTTTAATGTTATTGTATACGGAACCCTCCGTAAGTCAATCCAACTCGCACTTGGCCAGATTTTTTATCTTCTTATTGTCCTCAGCCAATCCAAATATACCAAACTTTTCAAATAGATTAAACATTTTCTATTCGAACTAAACGTCGTACCTACATTGAGCATCTAATGCCGATTTGCAAATCACTTCACCACGACAAAGTAAAACTCAAAGAGTGCTTGAACTCTGACACCAAGGCTTGCCCACACGATGCAATTCAAGCTATCCAGATATTTGATTCTACTAAAACGCTTAAAGTCTATCCTGAACACCTAGACAAAGTCAAAACTAAGTTGACTTCTCTTTGAAGACAATTGCGACATTCCTCCGCTAAAAGGTTAAGAGCCTCAGATCAAGATGTGCGTTACTGCTGCGCTTGCGCACTGACAGATTTATGTGGGACGACGGTCTTGCCCGGCCTCATTATGTGCTCGATTGCGTGCCCGATTAGATAATTAATGCCTTAAATGTTGGTGGCAAAAAGTCACAGCGACTTTTTATAAAAAGGGTTTTTGAGAAGTATTTTTTATATGGATTGGTTGGAGACAAATGGGTAGGTCAAAAATAAGACTGTTTTACATTCCAATAAAACAGTTATTATATGTGCGAGAAACCACACAGCGTTGATTGAAGAAAGCGTATGAGATTACCGTATAAATATGCATAATAAACGTGTTTTACTTACATCTCTCGATAATTTTGTTACCTTAGCTCTTTCATCCACTAGGCAGCATGCGTCACTTACGTGTATCGGAACGCATCTGTCACTGTCAATGTCATAGTCGTCTTCACACACAAACCAGCAAGCACTTGCTGCAACGCTGTGTGGTTTCTCGCACATATAATAACTGTTTTATTGGAATGTAAAACAGTCTTATTATATGCGCTTCTAAACCACACAGCGTTGATTGAAGACCTGTTTGATATCTGCTGGTGAAAGAACACAAACGCTATGTGATAAAAAATAACAACCATAAGATATTTTCATAAAAATGTACTTAGGTACTGAAACTAAAACAACATGAGATCACACTTTATCCAACATTAATTAGTTTAGTTAAAATAATAAAATTTTACAAACTTAAAACAGTCTTTTCCAAAACTTAATCATTTTATATTCAAATAAAATTATTCAAAACTTAAGTTATCAATGCTATGAAATACTTCAATTAAATAACAGAAAAATTGCCATACAACAAATCCTGATTGGAAGCAACTGTCTCTTTTTCCACTTCTTTGCAATAAAACTTATAAAAAGTTTGAGCATTCTTCCAATTTGCTCTACTCATAATTTCTTCAATGGGTCTCTTTTCCATCCAACTTCGTGATGCTACTGCTGATCTAACAGAACCTGGTGGAGCGTCAATACCAGCTTCTTTGAAAATGGACTTAATCCATCCTGCTAACATGGTTCTAGTGGCCGGTTTACAAATACCAGTAATAGAGACAAACAAACCTGTCTGGTTCTGAGCGGAGCGCCTACCTTCAGTCATCTGTACCAGCTGCCTGACATATCTTACCGGACATAGTGATGGATTAGGGTGACTTTTTAGCAGCCATCCCGACTGTCTGAAATTTGAATTATCAGTTTTCGACCCAAATCTTGGCCAAAGACATAGCTGGTCATTGTCACTGCTTCTGTCATTATCAGGTACTTGTAGCAGAGTAAGGTCGTGGATTCTGCGGCCAGAAGCTAACAATAAAATCAAAGCTGTTCTTCTTGTGGTTTCAAATAGTGTACCAGAGTCTGGTGTATTTATTAGCCAATCGAAAAGTAATTTAGTGTCCCAGATTGGCCCTTTTATTTCTTGCGGCTTAATGAGGGAGATAGCTTTTAGAATTTGCTGGACAAAAAAATTTTTGGAAATTTCTTCAGCAGCTGTAGCACAATACGTAGAAATGGCGGACTTGTGCAGGAGAATGGTGCGATAAGCTAATTTCTCTTCTAGATATAACTTGGCTAAAAATCTAGCAACATCATTGCCACATGGTGCTTTTGAATCTATTTTGTTTGTAGTACACCATGAGGTCCACCGTTTTATAGGAGCTCTATAAGTGGCCAAGGTAGATTCACGCCAACTTCTACTTAGCAAACTTCTTTCCTCTATTGACCAGTGGGCAATTTGATCACCCCACCCCCAATTTTCCAAGCCATCAGTTCCAATTTCTCTATGTGAGGAGGATTCCTGCCCGTTGTAATGTCTATTAGGTTGTTCCGAAGGTCCCTGATTTGAAGAGGTTGGGTAAGTGACCTCGCCTTGAGATCTGTGAGCCAAAAACATTGAGTCCAGTGTGGGGCTATTACGATGTATGTTCCCTCTGAGGAGTTGAGATGATGAAGCACTCGTGGAATTAAATTTGGAGGTGGGAACACCCAACCCAGCCTGAACTGCCAGGGTTGACTGAAGGCGTCGCAAAAAATTGCTGACCCATCTCTGGAGTCCCACGACACGTACTGGGGCACGACGGCAGCTCTGCTCGAAGCGAATAAGTCGACGTCTGGAACGCCCCATCTCTCGAATACGGCCTCCGAGGCCGGAGCCAACAAATGCCACTCTGGCACTGGTCGGTCTCTTGACAAGCGGTCGGCTATGCCGTTGTACCTCCCCGGGAGGTACGCCGCTGAGAGCCTGATGTTCAGTTGCTCTGCCAACTCCATTAGCCTGGACGTTAGCTCGAGCAGGGCAAGCGATCTTGTGCCGCCTTCGTTGCGAATGTGTGCCACTAAGGTTCTGTTGTCCGACTGAACCAAGACATGAGCCTCCCGAAGGCTTGTCTGCTGGCGACTTATCGTACCGTACACGGCGAACATTTCCTTCATGTTGGAGTGCCAAGATCTTTGATGTCTGGACCACGTTCCTGATAGGAATGTTCCGTTGAGCTGCGCACCCCATCCTGAGTCTGCAGCGTCTGTTGTCAGGAAGTGAGTCACTTCTCTCTTGTGAAGAGGCATGGAACTCGTTCCTATCGTTTCTTGCCACCAGTGAAGGTCTTGTTTCACCGGGTCTGAAAGACTTCTTCTTTGTCTTGGTCTGTCTTGTGTATACCCTCTCAGAAATATTTGCATTTGGCGACAATGTAGACGACCTCTTGGTGTAGTTAGGTTGGCGAAGTTTAAAATCCCTAGTAAGCTTTGCAGTTCTCTGAGGGATGACGAGTTCTTTTCCAGGAGCTTTGTAAGTAGCGATCTTGTTTTTAATATTTTCTTTTGAGGAAGAGACATGGTGCTGTTCTGTGTGTTCCAAAGAATGCCTAAATACTCCAGCTCGTGGCAGGGATCTAAGATAGACTTCAGGTGATTGACATACCAGCCTAGGCTCTCTAGGATACTCAAGGTTTCCCCAATCTGAATCACAAGTTTGTCTCGATCCTGGTTGACAAGGAGGATATCGTCGAGGTAAACAAGAAGTCTGATTCCTTTCGACCTGAGAAGCTCTGCTATCCAATTTGACAGGGCACAGAATGTCCGGGGGGCAGAAGAGAGGCCAAAAGGCAGTGCCGTCAGTTGCAGTACTTCTTGATTGTATACTATTCGTAGAAAACGCCGGTGGGATTCCGCAATTGGTACATGGAAATATGCCTGTTGTAAGTCGATCTTTGCTAGCCAGTCCCCTTTCTGCAAGAATTCGATCACATCCGCTTGAGATATTAATTGGAAATGTTTGGTGGCTACATACTTGTTTAAGCTTCTTAAATCGAATATCGGGCGCAGTCCTCCGTCTGGTTTTTTCACCAAAAACATTTTTGAAATAAAACCCGAATTCATAACTGGAGGTGACTCCAAAATCTTTTTGTCTTTTAAATCCTGAATCATTGCTGTCATATCTGGACATTTTCTGGTGGTAAACCTCCTTAATATGATCTTGCTTGGGTATTTCAAGGGAGGCCTGAGTCTGAAAGGTATGCGACCATTGGTTATTAACTTTAAAATGAAAGGGTTGGCACCAAGTGCTTCCCACGCCTGAGCATGATTGCGTAAACATCCCCCCTGGAATAGTTTCTGTTTGGAAATATAGTCATTCTTTTTTATTATTGTAGTTGGAGGTGTTTTCGTTACTTTTTCGGTTGGAGCGACGAAAATTATTTTGCTTCTTATTTGTAAATTTATTCCTTTTATCAGTCTTATAGGTTTTCGTTGAAGAATGGTGTTGCTTCTTTTCTGATTTCTTATATTGAAAACGGTCTTGTGTTGATGCTTTTCCAGTTTTCAGGTAATTTGGTGTGTTTAACCAGCTTTGTGATCCTCCAAGTGATTGAATTAGTGGTGTCAAACCCTCCCGGCTAAACAAATATTCTGCACTTGGAGGAACATTTCTTAATGATGCGATCAGATTTGCATTGTTCATTTCTTTCAATATGCGTTCTCTTCTTATTTCGATACACTCACTTCTTCTTCCACATATCAACTGCATTTTCTTCTCAGAACATTTGTGTATTGTAGAGCTGGGACCAAAAAGTGTTGACACTTTATCAAAAAGGGAGGAAGCATTTAGTTCAGTTGGATTGGCTGCTGCCCAGTTGACAAGATCTTGCATTGATTGCTTCAGCAAATCTCTATATTCTAGCTCAGCGTTAGTTAAGCCGGCAAGCATATTCTCCGCAGAGGCAAGATAATCATGAGTTTTATTAAAATGGCATAATTCTTCATTCACCTTCAGACCCACAAAACCAGGAGTAGCGGCATATGACTGCAATGTGGACTTGTATCTGATTCCTTTCCATGCTTGTGAGTCAAAGTGTTGCAGTTTGTGCAGCTCTTTAAGTCTCTCCGAGTTAGCTGCTGGAATTACTTTCTTTTCATCGTACTCCACTATTAAATCACCTAACTTAAATTTGTCCGTAGGTGTAGACTTACAAGGATTGACCAGAAACTGTGAGCCTGAATGATCATCTTGGCTGGTGCTAGGATTACTTTTAGTCAACTTTGCGTCAATATAGTGAGGCAACTGAGTTAGATACCCAGAAATGTAATTAACCTGTTGCATTATGGAGTCAACACGGGGATCAAACTTACCAGATTTGGAGCCTTTCCCTCTCTTGTTAGGGGGAAGCGATGCCGCTCCCTCGTCATCTCCCGAAGATGAGGAGGAGCTCTGACTGCTGGCAGTCGAGGACAAAGGCCGTTTAGATCGTTGTCGTTGCCGAATAGACCGCTCTCCATCCGAAGCAACGGCATCGGCATTCGACAAGTCACGACGTGTCCCTACACCATCATCACTTACACAATCTGGCTCCGAAAGCTCATCCATTTCAGTGAAAATGTTAAAAATCACTGGAAAGATACTAATCTAGCACTTTAGTCTTTACACTGTATTTCTTTTTTATTTATTTTATTATTTTAAAACGAGAGAAAAATTTTTGCACGTTTAGCGGGTAAAAAATTTTAAACGCTATGACATTGACAGTGACAGATGCGTTCCGATACACGTAAGTGACGCATGCTGCCTAGTGGATGAAAGAGCTAAGGTAACAAAATTATCGAGAGATGTAAGTAAAACACGTTTATTATGCATATTTATACGGTAATCTCATACGCTTTCTTCAATCAACGCTGTGTGGTTTAGAAGCGCATATAATAAGAGCGATGATAAAAATAAAGCAGATTCGATTGAGGGCAGCACTGTGGGGTCGATACTCTCTTAATAATCAAATAGGAATGTTGCGAAGTAAACACTCTAAAATAAGGAAGATTTTTTATAGTTTTTGTACAGGCTCTTTCTTAATAAGCTGAAGGTTTTTTAAGGGGATGATTAGACCATCAAATTGAAGAATTTTCTATACTTATAGGGTTTTTCAGAAGGAAGAATAAATTTTTAAAACTCTTAAGGGGGTTTTTAGACCGTCTAACTGAACAACTTTCTCTATTGGACCAACGTAGAAATCGCGAAAAAAAAAGTGATATCCCATACATATTTTAGCGCTAGTCTATTTGTAGAGTATGAAACATCATTTTTTTTTCGCGATTTCGATATTGGTCCCATAGTGAAAGTTGTTCAGTTTGATGGTCTACACCACCCCCTTAAAGGTTTATTTGTATTTCTGTAACACCTTGTATAGATATAACAAAATTAGGTGAAACTATTTTAAGGGGACCATCAAACTGAACCATTTTCTATATGGGACCAATATTGAAATCGCGAAAAAAAAAACAACTTCCATACAAACCTACTCGACCCAAATGAATGGGACAGCAGATTATATTTTTGCGATTTCCATGTTGGTCCCGAAGAGAAATTTGTTTATTTTCATGGCCAGATCATCTTCTTTAAATACCGTCAGCATATTAAGTTGGACCATGTTAAAGAATAGGTATGTAGTTACTTAAATTGTTTAATGAATTGACTTGAATGATTAACATTTCCACTGAAAATTAATGTGAGAAAATATCACAACAAATCTTAAAGAAAGAGAGCGAAAAAAATCAATGAAATTGATCCCATTAGTCAAAGGCGAGATAGCTAACTTTCTCATTGCAATCGGTAACAGGATTAAAATTATTGCATCTCCAACTTAATATACCGTCTCTATTACGTTTCTAATGGGCTCAGACATTATTCAGGAAGATAACAGAAAACTTTATCTAGTTCTAGATTTTCAAGAGAAATCTTTAGGCAATCAATTTCAGATTGCCTATTTACTACGGATGTAGAGAAGTGGTATGCACCAATTTTATTTATGACACCAGCGTTTGCAAGCGAAATTGTCTGTCCCTTTCTATCTGATTCCGGTTAAATAGTATCGCAGTTTTTAGGTTGGACTAATTAGCTTTACTGTGAAAACCACATCTGAATAGAGTCAGTAGTTTTCAAGTAATCCTCTGTTCCATACAAAACTGCAAACCTACTCGAGCCAAATGTATGGGACAGCAGATTTTTTTTCGCGATTTCAATGTTGGTCCCATAGAGAAAGTTGTTCAGTTTAACTGTCTGAACATCCCCTTAAAAAAGTGTCAGCATATTAAGAAGGACCCTGTATACGGACAAGAAAGGTGTAAAAGGCGGCCTTATCAATATCTCTCATCTAAATATACTTTTATTTAAAATTATAGTAGCACACCGACCAAAAGGGACTATCGTCGTTAGCACAAATAAGGCGGCCATATCTGTAAATAGCGATGTCTTCCAGGCAACCTAAGGATAGAGGAAACATGCTTCAAAAGCTGCCTTCTAAATTAAATACCATCGAAAGTGTTGGATTATAGTTATAATTAATATAATTATGTGAAAGCAAATTAAGTCATATTGACACCATTTTTGTTGTGAATTTTCACTACTGAAATGACTCTTACAAGCAACATTGTAAAGTTTTAACGACCGATGATAATTCTCACGCAGCCGCGGATAATCCAAGCATCACATCCCAACAATTTTACATATTCATAGAAATCCGCATATAAAATATGAGTACCATCCGTCATTGTTGGCTAATAAACATTACATTCGAGTCCGAGGAGACACGCAATCGTAAATCTGGCTCCTGACGCGTGCACCACACAAATCATTCAAACTCCCATCACAGAAGATCGTAAATACGTCTAAGTTTAACATTAATCATTGGCTGAGAATACGAAACGCCGCGGGCGCACCCCATTGGTCGATACTAAACGAACAATTATTCAAATGCCGCGCTGTGATTGGCTGTTGCAAAGTCCGTTTTTTAGTGTTGACAGCGTGATGGATTCATCCCTTCGACTCTCGCGCAGGTTAGATCATTGTGTACGTCGATATGTGCTATCAATCAGCGTCTGCGCATGTTTTTTGTCGTTTTATTAACAGCAATAAAAGTTGTTTTATTTAACGTTCGTTTGTGCAATTAATTCTGTGATTGATTATTGATCTAAAGCAGAATTATGGGTACAATTAACTATAAATTATTTTAAAGATACCCGGAAGCATAGCAAAGACTGGTTACAAATTTCAGTGCACTCAATAAACAGATCGGATAATAAGGCCATGTTTATGAGATGCTTGATGGAATAATGCTTACTTCTTCTTCTCATCGTGTGGGCAACAAGTCCTGGTGTCAGAGTTGGTTCAGACCGCCTTGCGGCCTCTGATGTGGTTTTTATGTAATTACTACTACCACCAGAGATACTAGCCGGGACCAACGGCTTAACGTGCCATCCAAAGCACGGAATCATCTTTGTTTTCAGACAATCAGGTGATTCAGCCTGCAATTTGCTTACTGCTTAAACTGTGATAATATAGCCAAAAAGCTTTAGATTTTAATAGACGACCAGATGTAAGATATTCAGGTTATATGAAGTGCATGCGTGCAAATCACAAATGCACTCTCTTGTCCTTGCCCTTATGAATTTGATAGAGCGAGAATCCGCTAAGATCAAAAATGGGGTCGGATGCAATGACTATAATACAAACGAAGCCACACCACAAAGTCTACGCCTTTTACAACACCCGTCTTTGACGCTATTCTAAAGACACCACACTCAATTTGTAAGTACTTCACTACTACACACGACACATAGGGCGCTAATATTGTTAATTGTTTAATTTTCATTGACATAAAGTCCTTCTCATTCGCTGAACTTAATTGGGTACATACTACATAGTTACATTTTAAAACGGCCAAGTGCGAGCTGGATTTGCACACCGAGGGTTCCGTACAATCATTGAAAAAAGGGTTTTCTCCTAGATCCTTACTGCAATTCCGACACACTTGACCGTTTTTTTTACTTTTTTTTTTACTTTAGTTTATATCTACTCTATAATCACACAAAGTTTGACACTTGTATGTTTTAACGATAGAGCACATACCATAAACCTAGAAAAAAACACGTTTCTACCAAATATATAAATATCTGCCTTAACATTTTTATTTTTTATTAGCAAATTCACATACATGTTTTGTAAAAATTTCAACTCGCTGCCAAATGGTTTTAAAAATACAACCCTTTAGGGTTAGGACGGACAGAAGGACGAACGGACATACAGCGTAGGCTTAGTAATATAGGGTCCCGTTGGCACTCTTTGGGTACCGAACCCTAAAATTACCCCAAACATCTGTCAGCATATCATCACAATAGTAACCTTCCCATACATATATTTATATATCATTTTACACCCACTTTTATGGTCCAAAACGCCGCCCATAGAAAAGCGTTGAAAATATTTAGTCTTTAGACGCCATAACTTTTTATGGTCGAAATATACGATAATAGTTTAATGGTCGTATGTTAAATGATCGGTAATGATGGCTGGTGGCTTTATCAGTCCAGTTTTAACTGCATTTAACCGCTTTTAACTTGCCCGGCGGCTTTGATGGTGTGGTACTGAGTTTTTATTGACGACAGTCGCCTCGTTGTATGTTAAATAGTTTGAATAGTAAATGATTCTGTCAGAAATGAGCTGGTTATGTGGTTCTGGTCATTCTGGTGTCTCTTCACCTAAGACGGAATGCAAGAAACGTAAGAGAGAGTATAGAAGCTTCTAAGAAGAAGCTAGCTTTCCATAAAAAACAGCAAGGGCGGTGTTCATTTAAGGGGATATAATTTGGAGGGCGCTCCATACAAACAAAGTCTGGTTATATTTTCAATACCTACTAATTAATTTTAGTCAATGACATTTTCAGAAACAATCTAGAAGATTTTCGTTAAAATATACAGTTTCAATGCTAGGATTAATAGAAATCTTTGACGCACTGTAACTTTAAAACTATACCTTTTTTCTCCCCTCCGGACGGAAAGCGTCAATTGTCGTCCCGCTGCACTAAACGAAGTTGCCGCTTTCCACCTCCGTCGATGAGAAAAATAGTATACTAACCTCGGCCAGTAAATAAGAAAGCCTCAGGTCACATATTTGTTGATCTCGGCGAATACTTTCCTGCCTTCGGTGTGTAATCTACTATACCGAAAATCTGACAACATACAAGCATAAAGATTAGTTCCTAGATTGTTTCTGAAAAACTATATCCTTCATTGACTTTAAATTGGTTAGTATTGAAAATATAACCAGACTTCGTTTGTATTTTTTTTTTTTTTTTTTTTTTCACATAGACAACAATACATCATACATTTCACACCTTAGACAATAGGTTTTTGAGCTTGACAATAATGTTAGGAATGACTTTTTAATTTTTATTATCTAGGCGTTGCAATAGCAATCCAGAATGACCGAAGAGGTCTGTGCCAGTATGGAGCGCGGTCCAAATTATATATCTAGCACACAGAGATGTTGAAGGCTAGCTATGCCTAGAAAGTGTCACATTTGAGACATACCTGGTCTTGTGATTGTGATAAGGATCACTAATCAAAGTACTGTTTATTGATCTCTGAAGATTTTGAATATAGATTCTTCTTACCTGAAACAAAATAAATATTTTCATTAGTCTTTTTTTATAGGTTGGATACGTTGTACGTTGGGTAGTTATATTTTTGTATTGTCGAAATGATTCACAGGTCAATGATCTATGCTATGGGTTACGAATCACTATTAATTGGTTCGTATATAGTAGTTAATAAAAAAAAATCACCATTGAATAATTGGGCAATCTTGTTTAATGTTGAAAAAACTTTATGATTGAAAAGGTGATTGTTATAACAAAGATTCTGACAACCATATGACGGAATATGGTCTTGAGTTTGATATCATAAATTTTACACCTGTATGACTGTTTTGATTTAAATAATGAGAAATAATCGTAGTCATTGAAACAATCCTGTTTCTATCCATAGACCATAACCTCGCGTCAATCACAGAGGAGTAGACAGAAACTTCATTATAAGCGTTAGCTTATCTTTGAAAAGTTATATGTCGGAGTCACGTTGCAAGTATCGACCCAAGCACACGTCTCGCGTGGTTTTCGCGCGTTGCGTTTTTGCCTGCCACGAGGCTCCGCAATCCTCAATCTCTTCTTGTTCATGAACAAAAACAATACCTGAGATTGGGATAGATACTCCCATAAACTACACTTGACACTGGCGGAAATGCGGTGTTACGCACAAGAAAAAAGCCATTAATTATAAATAAAAAAAAAGGTTATGTGTCAAGATTCACAGTCGAAGATACGAAAGCGTCGAAAAAAAGAAAGTTGGCCCCTTTTGTTTTATACGGTAGAAGCATGAGGTTGGGTCTAGACATATAAATTTTCTAAGGCGTTAATATAAATATTACAATAACAAAAAAACGAAAATTTACATTTCAACAAAACCTTTATCGAAAACATTAAGAAAACAAAACGTACAATCTCCAAAAATCTCATTAGCGCTCACTGTAGCAGAAATGGCGACAAATTGCCTCTGACATAAGAAACCAGAGCCGGCCGGGTGCATTAAATAGTCTGTGACAAGTGCATTTAGGATGCATCTAGTGCATGCGTCTAGCACCGGGGTTCAGGATCTGCCAAGTGGCTTAGCTTGGTAAACATTTTTTATTTTTATGTTTACATTCAAGTATAATCGAAAAAAAGCGAGTCTTGCCTTAGATCAAAGTAAAGTTAATGGATAGGCCAGGCCTTACGCGAATATTTTAAACCAGGAAACTTAGGCAAAACAAATGAATGGTGTACTTCAAATTTGTGTGCAATTGCCATAGTTCTGACAGACAATTTTGCTAGTTTGTTTGAACCATTTGCCCTAGTAGTGCTTCAACTTAGCGCGCTTTAGGCCTATCCATAAATTTTACTTTGATCTAAGAGCCTTGCTACAAACTGCACGATACATTTTATGCAAACTAGCACTGATGACATAAAGACCTTCAATATTAGAAAGACCACCAAAAAACCTACAATAATGAGACAACTAACTTCGGCTCAATTCATGCTGAATTTGTTAGTCCTATACTAATACCGTATAAGTCTGCATTTACGTAATTTCAGAGACTTCCCATTTTAGCTGGGATAGCCGATGGACTTAGGCAATCAACTCAGTGTCCAGTTATTTCTAGTAATTGTGGTTCCATTCTGTACAACACTCAGAAATAGAGACAAGACTACCCGTACCATTGTATCGTTTGAAGTCACTCCATTCTCACTTTTAACATTAACTGTTCATTTTGAGGATGCAGTATCAATTATGATTTCAGTGTGTCTCAGACACCGACCGAATATTTAACAGCGTATTTTCAATTGAATTCAAAGCTTAAGAACTATATTGCAATCAGTTCTCATCAGTAAAAGCGACGTAAAAATTTAGAAAACAACTATTTGAAACTAATGTTAGTGTGAAGCGAAGAAGAGGCTACGATATGGTATGGATTGTAGAGACAACTTAGTGGTCAAATTACTGTCAGAGTATTTTCAAGACGCCTTAACAGGCATCTGACTTGTCTTAGCGAATAAGTAATTACACCTCCATTTAAGAGCACTATACGGGGTCAACCGTTTAGCGTTCATAGCGTTTACTTAATGTAGTGTTTGTTTTTTAGTGAGAAATACAACTTTTTTAAATAAGTGCAATTATGAAACTCTTGAACTGTCTTCCATCTAGATTCTAAACAGATGGAAGTGAATTAAGTTCGAGATCTCTCCTAATAACACCTAGTTTCAGTTATAAACTCTAACTCGAAACAAACTCGACCGAAAATCTCACAAATCTCTTCAAACCAATAGTAAGATACGACATCAGCTACATAACATCCCAGGACCCAGATCAACACATATTAGCTCTCAGGCCAGACGTATCGACGACGGAGACAAAAATACACGTTCCTCTAAAGCAGGAGAAGGATATGTATAGAACTTTAATAGACTGGGAACTAGAATAAATAATGTCGTCACATTGAAGTGGATAAGGTAGGAAAAATAGAGTCTGAAAGTATGGTCATAATTTAGTAACTTGAAAATGTTTTATTGACTTGTGTTTTACCAAAGTGCATAATACAGTAACAATTAAATGCGTTACATATTAAATAGGGTGCTTTTAATAATCAAACAGAATAACTATCAGTACGGAAGCAACCATTGAAATCGCGAAAGTAAAATCTTCTGGTATGAGCCACACCCAAATGTATTTTGGGTCCAAATGTCATCGTCGTTTTCTATGGAACAGTAATTTTTTTTATTTCGCTGTTTAATTGTTGGTCATATAATGAAAGTTGATAAGTTTGGTGGTCTGAAGCACCACTTAAGTATGTAACATATTAATCCATATAGAGTCCTTCTTAATATGTTGACACTTTTTTAAGAGGATGATCAGACCGTCAAACTGAACAACTTTCTCAATGGCACCAACATCAAAATCGCGAAAAAATATCAACTGTTCCATATAAAACTGCAAACCTACTAGAAGCCAAATGTATGGGACAGCTGAGTTTTTTTTCACGATTTCGATGTCGGTCACATAGAGAAAGTTGTTCAGTTTGATGGTCTGTTCATCCCCGTAAAAAGTATTTGCATATCAAGAAGGATCCTGTATACTAGTCCAGCGCATTTTTCCGGAGTATTTGTACAAATCTAAAACTAAATTATTACACTTTACTTAACGAATGCTTTACTGCCTGCATGGTCTAATGGTTAAGAGCATTGGGCACACGGAGGTCGTGGGTTCGATTCCCACGGGGGGCACCTAGTGAAATGTTTTTGTGCGTTTTTCCCCAGTTGGTTAGGACATTGCAGGCTGAGTCACCTGATTGTCTGAAAAGAAAAATGATTCCGTGTTTCGGATGGCACGTTAAGATGTTGGTCCCGGCTACTATATCTGGTGGTAGTAGTCGATACATAAAAACCACGTCAGAGGCCGTAAGGTGGTTTGAATAAACTCTGACACCAGGGCTTGCAGCCCACTCGATAAGAAGAAGACTAATCAAAGACCATCGCAACTCGACACACAGGGGGCGCTACCAGTGCTAGGTCATCGTGTAAAACATTAAAATAATAATAGCACAATAACATGTAGAGTTGACGTGACGTTTGCATCGCTACATACAAGTACGCGTTGACTAGCCGTGGGCGGAATAAGAACTGGGGTTGTGGAGTCGCGTTTAGTTTGATAAATATTTGTTTTTTTTATACAATAAAAGTCTTAACTTTTGATCAATTAGCGATGCTATT
Organism: Agonopterix heracliana; assembly: GCA_963693445.1. Classification (NCBI taxonomy): domain Eukaryota; kingdom Metazoa; phylum Arthropoda; class Insecta; order Lepidoptera; family Depressariidae; genus Agonopterix; species Agonopterix heracliana. Next base: position 20,756,687 of record OY856313.1, read on the forward strand.
TAAAAGTCTTCGGAATGTTCAAGTACGATTTACATACTGAAGCCTCCTCCTCAAAATATGGCAGTTTGCTTAAACCTCTTATTTTACTATTCGTAAAATAGAAAAAAGTTCTTTATTAATTTTATTAGATCTTTCGCGGTTTAGTTTCATATAAAAGACATCAACTTGGCCAACAAAATAATTAATGTCGTTCATTGTATTAATAATAAAACAGTCACAAACTAGCACTGTTGCACTGGAACTTTAACATTACGCTACTATTTTTTATCATTGCTGGATGGTATTTTACTTTATATTTGTTCTTCTACAGTTTAACAAATCAAATCTTGTATTTACATACCAACAACATTGCTTGAATGATTACTTTTTAGTAAATAGGTATTTGACGTGGCGGCGTTATTTACAGCTTTTTGTTGTTTAAAAAACGTAGTAAAAAACGTACTTCTCGACCTTCGGGTAATATTTATAGTCATGAGCATATGCTGCGCTATGTTGGTTAAAAACGTATTACCATTACAAACTGCTAAAGTTCTAACAACACAAAATCTCCTATCACCCTAACAAATAATTTGAAAAAAAAAACCTAAATAGGCTACTCCACACCACTCCTTGTCCATAGCCAGCTTAATTCGTCGCGACGTCATCGCAACGACCCCGGGAGACAGTTTTTGCATTTTGTCATTGTTTATTTTGCTTCTGTCTTACATTAACTGTTAATTTCTGGTGTAGTTTTCATTTTTAGAGGTTTACATTGGAGATTATTATTGTTTGAAGTCAGAGAAGAAACAAAGAATTTAATGAGACTAGATTTTTAATCCCCGACGCGAAAAGTGTTATAACTTATAAGTTTGACGCCTATTACAGAAACGCTCATTAAAGTGAATCCTCCATTAAATCTCTTGCTGTTACATTTTTTATTGTTGACGTAGTAAAAGCTAGCAAGAGATTTAATGGAGGATTAACTTTAATGAGCGTTTCTGCAACTGAGTGTTAGTCTGTCAGTGTGTCTTCTAGCGCCATCGTTCCCAAACAGATTTTAGTGATTGAAAGAAAAATTTTCAATTGTTATTCACGCCATGCAAGCAGCTGTTTTTCGCGATACCGATGTTGGTCCCGTAGTGAAAGTTGTTCAGTTTGATGCTGCTATATACAGTGTGTAAGGAAAAGTAGCATTAACCTTTAAACAACCATCAAACTGAACAACTTTTATTATAGAGGCAAACCAATCAGCGCAAACAATATCAGCCGTTCCATACTAAACTTCAATGCCTACTCAACTCAAACGTTAGAAACAGCCGATTATTTTTTGTTCTGACAGGTGTGCTCCTATAGTAAAAGTTGTTTAGTTTGATGGGTAAAGTACGTGGTTTAAAGGTAAAAGATACTTTTCCTTACCCTGTATTGACGTAAAGACGACAAGCATCAAACAAACACACTTTCAGATTTGTGATAACAGTGTAGACAGATTCGTGTTTAAGAAAAAAGTTTCAAAACGAAGTAGATTTCGAATTGACTCAACATTTTTGCCATATTGCCACTGTATCAATTCTTTTCACTATCCGTAGTCTAGTTACCATTGCATGCATCTCATTCGTCAAAGTCAATCGAAAAAAAAACACAAATTACGAACTGAGAACTCCAATAAGTACAATCACGGAGAAAAGCTAAAGGTCACCCGACGATCGATCGCCGCAGATGTCGGTATTAATCGGCGACTTTAATCCGTCGGGCCGCGAATAAATCAACGCTAATTGTACCTATTTATATTTATCAAGTCGTCCGCGGCACTCGGCCGGCTAATGACTTTCGAGCCCGACTGTACTGAGGATTCCATATTCGAATAGTTAACCGATGACATGTCATTTGTTTGGACGAGTTTGAATTGATTTTATGATTGGTCGGTTTATTTCATTCGCGAGATATTTTACTCATTTACCTGCGTATGATTTTACGTGGGCGTCGAAAATGGATGACCCTACCTCGTTGTGGTTTTATAATGGTGTTATAAATGCTACTCAGGGCGGATTTACTCTTATTACGTACTATTTGTGGGACTATGCTTTGATGGGGAAGCGTTTCTTGTCGTCAACGAACCACTGGTAAACTTAAGCAACCATCCTAAGACTCCTAAGAGCAACTAGGAGCTAACTGCTAACTGCTGCAACCCGCATTTAGAGCTATTTGTTAAATATTAAGGGTTTGGTGAGGACACTGAGAACCTGATCGATTATATCTTTAGAATAGCATTTTGATGTCAGTTTTTACAGCCACATGCTGTCATAGTATCGGTATACTGGAAATTTTTTGACATAATGATTTTAAATAAATTAGTCCCAAATCCAGCGAATGGAGGCATACCGCGTTGGATAGAAATATGTGGAAGAGTTTAGGGGAGACCTTTGCCCAGCAGTGGGAGGAAATAGGATAAAAAAAGTCCCAAACCTATCTTTTGCGATATTTGGGCCTGCCCACCGGGTGATGCCCAGAAGGTCGCCCCATATGCGTTCTCTTCACCACACGATCTTCCCCCATCCGCTCTATGTTCCAGTGTAGTCGCGCAGATTTCATCTCTCCTAAGGTGTTGGCTTGGGATCTCAAGGAGCTGGAGGTGCCCAACTGGAATAAGATGGCAAAGAAAACAGATAAATCGCGTGGTTTGTTTTCAGAGGCCAAGATCCACTTTGGGTCCCTGAACCAACACAGTAAGTAAATAAGTCCCAATTTAATTTCATTTTGGTCAGCCTACATTCTCTTGTCAGATAATTCACACTAATTTGTTTATAAATTCAAAATTTCCTCTTACTCAACTAGCGTTACCAGCATAAATTTTAAAGTAATGGCTACATTAAAGTCCGTATTAAATTTCAATAAAAATAAATTACCTTAAAATCGTGTCAGTGCTGTAGGTACATATTTTTCAAAATCTCTTTAAATGGAATTGAATTGGTCAAAATCAATACTTATCGCTAACTAATTGTGGTCATAAGTATTTTTGCATGAACTTATATGTAACAAAGTGGAATATACAGAAAATTTTACCTTTTTTTGAAAACTTTAAAAATTGCAATAATAACGTGTTACACATTTTAAGTTCCACCTTTGATAATTTAAAAGAGTCGTTAAAATTTTTGTGTTACCATTTAATGATTCCGTTGAAAGGTTTTAAAAAGTAATACAAGAGTTAATAAGCCGATCAAAAAGAAACTGATTAAACGAATCAAATTCAATTAAAATAAAAGATTTTATTTTCCTCCATAGGAGGTAATCTGTATTGTTATTTTAATGGATGAAAGATAATTTTGAAATTGTTTCTTTGCATTAACATTTTTGATCTTATAAGTGTTTGGTCCTATAAACGTTTATGTAATAAGCGTTTTATTAAAAGTAAAGCGCACTTCCAAATATTCCAAATTGCGTCATGTAATATTTACCGTTCAAATATTATGATTTTTGATGTTCTTAATTGACAATTACGTTACGGGATTTAATTTTAATTTTTTTTGGTTGAATGAACTTTAAACACGTTGATAAAACTTAGATATTTTGTTTTACATTCCTCATGTAAAACTCCCTCCCTTATTCACAAGAGGAATGTTTCGGTCAGTGGCATCCTAATTGATCAAAATTAATAGTAACTTTTACTTTCTTAGGTAACTTTTCAAACTATTTTCAGGTCTGATTGGTAAGTACTAATTTGGCCTTTGACTCCTTACTTGTCTCTACAAATCCGTACTAATCCCGCTTAGTGAATTATGGTCCATTCCATCTAACCCTTATTCGTGGGAGGAGTTTTGTGCCCTGCAGTGGGACATTATAGGCAGTGGATATCGTTGATGACACTTTTTGAAATGTTTTTTGCATTTGGCTTCCTTGCGACAGGCTTTAGGGTGGCTATCAATTTTTTTCAGGACGTTCCACTGGAATATGTAGATATTATTGCCCATACAAATACGGTAGAAAACTTGCAGTGGGATCTTCATTTATTTTAACAACTTTGCGAAAACCGAAAAAAAATTGCAAACTTGTTTTAAAAAATTCTATCCAAATGTTGTTCATTAAATTCTTAACAAAATAGCAGAAGCTAGACAGGCTTTCTAGTTAACTCTGTAACACGTTGTATAAAAACGATCGCCATCGCCACTTAAAAGCGCATAAACACAATATTTTATTAAGAAGCACGATCGTACGTACTCATAACACAAATGTAATGTAAGGACAGAATTAAAGTCGGCGGAGCGAAGCGCTACAATTTGCAATAAGTCAACGTTTTTTATGTAAATGCCCTTAGAATGTTACCTGTTTCACTTGACTGTACCTAAACATCTTTCAAACGTTATTTTTCTTCTAAAGATACCTTCATAATTCTTTCTTGCGATGTACTTGTGTCGTTACATATTTGTGTATTTTTTATAGATTTTTGACAAATTAAATAAGCGCGTAGATATTGATAACTTTTAATGTAACTTATATGTACAAATATCAGATGATGAGTACGAATTGAACATGCGACCATGAATAATTTGGTATAATTGCTAATAAATGAGTTACAGGTATTGTAGCTAGATTAATTTCAGCATCTGTATTTCTCGACTCGACTCGTCGTTTTTCGTTACACAACGAAATAAAACTACAATAAAACAAAGTTGATGAAAATAAACTGTAATATAAAAGATGCTAGACCAAATCACTCAAGTCCAACTCCACCGAACATATAATTTAAAAACCCCATCCAATAACAAAATACGATCACACATAAATAACTAAAGGCACCTCCCAAACCCACTACAAACCCGTATAAACACTAAATCATAAAACGTTACACAAAAACAAAAAAGTACAAAGAAATCACCGCTCTGAGAAACTCGGAAGAAATGGCTTGGAATCTATAAATCTATGGAACCTACAGTCTTCGGACCATCACAAATATGTCAAACGATGCTATAAAACGTCCCGGAATATCTCAGCGAGATAGTTTATTAGATCTAACACAATGAGGAAAGAGACGAAATATGTTATTGTAGCGTCGATTGATGAAACGCTAGTTTTTGGTTTGTAACTTTTTTTATTCTTGCGATCGTAAAAGTGAAATGTTGTGCGGCGTGACGGATTTTTGTAAAGTTTCGGTACTGACGGCAGAACAAACGTTGAAGATCAAACTTGTTGCGATAAATTAAAAGCCCGACTGCCACCAGCTGCTAAGCATTACAATTACGAAAATGATGTCCACACATATTCAGTCTTCATAAACATAATTAGCTATGCTAATCATATGAAAGTATCAAGGCTAACGATGGTGCCATTGGTCACCAAAGCTGGATTCGGCCAGGAAGTAAAACATAGCTAATTACCTCCACCACAGTTTCTGATTAAGTGCTGGATAGTCTTGGTGAAGATTTTGTACGCACCTCTCACAAAACAAACATTTTCAAGTTCACTTTATCTGGGGATCATAGGAAATGGTTTAAAATTATGACCATTAATTATGTGATATTATGTCAAACTGGTCTTCTGAAACCTATTTTACGATGAAGAAGAAAATATGACGCGTAAGTGAAAGCCGTCAATCCACGAATGGTGGTCCAACACCCATTAACAAGAGGATCAGCTTGTGTGCTAACAGTAGTGGCATTATGACTGCTGTTTCTAGAAAAGTGCGGACATTTTTTCCAACTGTACAACTGCGGTAATTGGGCAGGATTTATTATTATAGTGTTCTCTTTCACACGCTAAGCCAAATTTGGCGAAGCTTCAAAAATGCAAACGCCCTAGGGTACTTACTTTGTATTATGTAACAAACAAAAATCTCGAAAAAATATCAGCTGTTTTAGGTAGCGTTTGAAATAAAAATGTCTTTACTTGTTGATATTAAAAGAAATATGTACTTTAATTAGAACTTTTTTTGTAGAATACGTCTTATGCTATGTTATGTTATCATCATCATCATCAGCATTATTAAAGTCCCATTGCTCGATACAGGCCTCTCCTTAAGGTGTATGGGCGTTAGTCCACCACGCACAATGCGTATTGGTAGACTTTACATACGCATCAGAATTTTTTTATGCAGGTTCCTTCCTTCACCGTTTGAGAGCAGTCGGTATTACCTACGTAAATTAGTTTGAACAACTCATTGGTACCATGTTAACCGGTATTTTTTTTAAATCCTAATAGGTAGGTAGTTAGTAATTGTAGCAAGGTTTCTGACAACGGCGAAAGGGAATACGTAAGATTATGTAAGTATGTATGTATGTAACGCTATAAAATCGTTCAGCTCAGTTGGACTGAACGGCTATTCGAGTGACGAATAGTAAGACGCCCACTCGTTCGCCGATTGGTCACGTCTTCTGTCAGTCATAGATTGATTTAAAATACTATAGATGCGGCATCGAGAATTCGATTATGATATCGTACCAATTTGCAGATATAATTATGTCCACAATGAAAAATATTTCTAATTCGATTTCCAAGTAATGAAAATTCTGATGACAATTCAGTAAAGATCAATAATGTAAAAATCTATACCAATAAGTTGTTCTAACTTATATAGGTAGACATCACAACCTACCCATAGTTGAACTCTGTGTCCATAACATAGAGATTTAGAGATCAACTATGAGTAGATTGATCTGTCGCCGCATGTACACACGGCGACACATCAAGCTATACAAAACCAACATAAGCTGGCCATCCGGCCTTATACGTTACTCGGCTTGATTTTTCGCCGTGTGTACCTACTTAATATCAACTGCTCTCAAATGGTGAAGGAAAACATTGTGAAGAAGAAATGTTGACGAGTACTTCAAACGTCAAAAACGTTATTGCGACACAGGTAATACACAGGTGGTGAACAGTATTTTAGACAGCGCTCTGTGATCTGCCCATGAGCATGCAATATTTAATTTGAGAGAATGGTCAGGGAATGGGCAGGTAGTTGGCAAGGCAACAATACCAATTGACAAGTTAAGAGTTTATTGCGAAAAGTTATCAAAACGTTAGTATGAAGAAAATAACCGAGCAGAGTGACGATTTTCTGTATACCTACGTATTGTTATATTAAATTCCAAACAAATCAAGGTTTTCGCAGGAATGAGTTAATAAATCATAGACAACTGGCAGACCTTCTAGAAACTCTTTGAATCTCCAGAAGCTTCCGCATTCCTAAGCATTCTACATTAAAACAGAAATACAACACAGCATATCCACGCCGCAATATCTTAGCACATCATATCATATCAAATGATTTATAAGGTTATTCTAGATGCGTACGCGCTGAAAAGTGGTTTGATTTGATACATAGACGAGGCGCGACAGCTGCTGGACTATAAATAGTCTGAGAGCCGGACGCACTATTCCGACTTTTTCACTGTCCGTGTGCGCATCAATTTCTGTCTGTATTTGTTAGTCAATGACAGATGTCTTACGCCTCCGACAATCGTGCTAACTTGTAAATTACCAACTCGAAGACTGTTATATCTTCACAGCAAGGTTTAGATTCCTTTGTTTAGGTGTTGAGGTAATTTTGCAAGTGTTGTAAGACTTGTAGTTGTCAGCGTGATAATGACAGCTGTTAAGGACGTATTTATGTTAAACCCTTTGAGATAGACTGTTATAGAACTGAAAAATTTGTTAGATCCTATTTCACTTGTGATACTAGAGAAGGAAATTATAAATTTTCATAAGATACTAAGGCAATTAAATCTTCCGTTTTCTTGTGATAAATTGTGCACTATTTTGATGCCATATGTTAATTACACATAATTAAGTTCAATATAACAAAAGAATGGTGGTAATGGGAAACAGACTATAACCTTACTATCACAGACTAGCATTTGTCTTCGAAATTTACCTTCCGTAGTCGACAAAACCTTTCAGAGTTTAGTTCGATTTCTTACTGTTGCAGACAAGGTATTTTGAACCCTGTTTGAACACTTAATATTTCACAGAGCCCTAAAATAAGCAAAACCGTTTTGTTCAGCTATTTATTAAAATCATACAAAAATAAGTAAGTAGGTACTAATACTTTCCATAATAATGTATTGATTCCACTGTATTTTTTTTTCATTATATGGGAGGTACGAAGTTGTTTTTAATTTGTGATAAATCATGATGTGCTTCGAGCTTTAGGTTGATATTATTTCGGCGGAGCCCTCGCAGGAGCTCTAGGACTCCGTGGAGTAGGTACTCTTTGAGTATGGCTGGTGAGGGATCTGAAAATTCACGTCCAAGCTAGACCATATCCCAAGGCGTGGTGTAATTCCAGTTTGACATCATTTATACAGCAAAACCTGTTACTTTTTAGATAGTGACGTTCGAAAAGAGTTACATTGTATCCAATTTAAATAAATATACTTTTGAATTTGAGTTCCCAACAAATTGTAATGCGACTAAATATAACTAAACTTCAATCAAGAGCAAAAGGAAAACCAACTCCTTTCTACACCCGACATATCAAGTCAAACAACAAAGCTCCCAAAATAAACCAGAGCTTTGGCGACGAAATGTCACGTCATAACGAAAATGGCGGCACGCGTATAATTCGCTCGCTAATCGCCTGATATATCAGTTCTCGCTTCTTAATTGCGCGCGCGCACCTATGACAGTATGGCACTTTGAGAATGATCCACAGCCGAGGTACTTGGAAATAGGGATTGATTTATCTATTTAGAAATCGAGAAATGACCGTTTATTGGGGTCTTTTAATAATATTTCATTATTTGAAGACAGATGTTATTTTGGAGTCGTTAATTCAAATTTATTTTATAGCTTATGCAATTTTAATGAGGTGATTTGCTTAAACGTACGGTGAGCAAAATCTGTTTTAGATAGAGCCCTTAAAATATTTGTAAAGGTTTGATGGAATCTATCTAAGTACGCTTGATTAAGTCGATAACTGGAAAGACCTGTTAAAATACAGGTAGATAACAATCTTGAAAACTACTAAAATGATTCTTCAGAATTTATTGTCGCTTATTGTAAATCCGTTTTCATTGTTATCAAAACGCATACGTAGTCAAACATTATAGCCTTCAACAATATGTTTGTATTGTAACTTATTATCACCATGCCTGTAATCATTTCGAGTTCCCAATATCCCAAATGTGGTAAGAACCTATTACTCTGACAAAATTAAGTCTAAACACGACCATGAAGATCGTCAATAACTAAGAAAATATTTCATTAAAATGTTATCAAAATGATCACGCCATATATCAATTAGAGCAACTAAGTCCCCAAAATATATTCCTACGATAATAAACTAGCTCTTATTATAATAGCAATAACTCACACTCTAAATGCTACGGATGAACGCAACATCGTCGTGTCGTAGTCGGCGTCGCGACGCTCAATCGCAAATAGTCGCCAAAGTCTTACAGATAATAAACTTCAGTAGATCTACTTAGTAGTACAAGAACTAAATTATTAGACAATGAAAAAGCTAATGATGCTACTACATGACTAAAATATGTTTGGTAGTTGTAATAAAGTTTTTGACCACACAAAAGACGTGTAAGTTGAATCTTTTGATATCTCTAGTACTTTCGGATAGAACTGCAAAGTCTTTTTTTTTAAACTTTATAACGTGGCATGTGATAGACCAGATAATTTATTAGATGAAACTGAAAATTAGAAACATTTGTTACTCCAGTTAACTATACCAGACATTTATGAGGATTATTCTTCGACCAGGTCTACATCTACACCTGAAGCATAAAACATAAGGTTTGGCATAAACCTAACCTCCTTTCACAGCTGCAGTTTTCAGTACCCGAATCAATGAATCGATCGAATTTAAGCTCACATCAATCAAGCCTAACCTTTCTGTTGCGGTATTCATCATTGATCAGCAGATTTATTGCTGACCCATGACCCTTGCAAGACTTACCTGCTAATGATCTGCTTACTGATCATGGATTCAAAAAGACCTTAATGATAGTCAACTTCTGTCACAAGACACCACAAGAAGACTTAAACAAAATTATACATTGCAGTCCTCTGATCTCAATAGAAGGACGCGGCAACTGCCAAGTCTCTAAACGCCAACCAAAACAGATCCGACAATTAATGCAACTGACATAACATGCGAATATGACAATTGAATAATTGCGAGTGATATGACATTTGGCATAAATTGATAGACAGGTAGTATGGCTTCATTTTCATTCCAGTTGCCAAAGTATATTTTGATAATCTAGGCAATCGTATGAGTCTGAGTCCAGCTTACATTGGTAATGATATCGAATTGATCAGTGACAAGAAAGTGATCGTTATTCAAACATATTTGAGCTCATCTTGATTAACAGCATCTGAAATTGGCATGAGTTTAAAATTATGGCGACATCTAGGCGATTAGCACAAGGCCATTATATTATATGGTATGACAATGAGTAAGAAAAGGCGTTTCGCTTTCAAATGATACAGGATTATTAGTTAGAAGTCCAATTTAGAGTGAAGCAGAAGGCACTGGAAAATCAAATGTTTAGTTCTGCTAAGAGATCGTGATCCTGTAAAATCTGGGATATGACTGACTCTCTGGTTGAATAAATTATATTCCAAAATACCTCTTAATTCAATGTATCAGCAGTAAAGTTTTTATCTACCTCTCTATATAAAGTTTTATGACTCATTATTCCAAGAATGTCACAACAAACCGAAAGAAGCCTCTCGTTTTCCTCCATTTATAAAGAATCGGCATCGCGTGATTAGTCAATAAACTCCCACCCTCCATAAACTCCATATGTGCTACAAAAAACGAATCAACAATATGTCCTATCTGCCCGTAAAATAGATAAATAGCATCCAATGATGCCGCTCACAAAATATCTAATTTAATTTTATGTTCCCTCTCGGGCCTTCACTACCTGTCCACGACCGTCATAGATTCCGATGTCACGGACACCAATTTATTGCTTACTATATCATCCGAACTTATGTCCGGACATAATAAGTTTCCACGAGCTAAGTCGAATTTATTGTTTATATCCAAGAATGACACCGTCCATCCCCGATTCCTAAACCTTCAAGACTAAATTATAAGATTTTTCTAAAGCCAATCAGCGATAATTCAAAATAAAACCGACAATAATAGATTCAGTCGGTCAGAGATGGAGGCAATAAATTTTAAATATTACGATAGGGCATTAAGATTTGAATAAACATGTCGGGACGGGACGCAGGACCGTAAGTCTGTCTCGGCGGGTGACATACGACAGTTGACGTCGTTATTGTCGCGGTGACGCTGTTTAAGACTTCATTTACATGGGCAGGACGAGTGGGAGGGCCCACGGCCCAATGCGGCACTTAATGAGCTTTGATTTGCGTTATGTGGAACTGAGAATACTGATACGGCCTTAATAAACATCCTCATTGAATCTGATGGAGACGTACTCTTTTATCTACAATTCAATGAGAATGAGAATGTATTCTTTGGTTCAAAGAGACCTGTCAAAACGCACCGTGTTCAGGAGCTTTATGGGCTTGTTTTATTTTTTCTTGAATTGATTATTTCGTCGGCAAATCCGAAGGTCAGATGCCCTTCGCTGTATCCAATCGCAGGCGCATATATCTTCGTCCTCTACGAAACAAAAGCCCATCTCGTGCTTTACCACGTTCGAGATTTATTCAGACGATATCATTCAATTCTTGTCGCGCGTGTGTGCGTCGGGCCACAGTAGTGTACATAGCGACTGCCCGAGATCGCAACCACAAACTAGTATTGCCCCTTGATAGTGTATCGATAGTTTAGAAATTGGGCAATGCTATCGATATTATCAATAGGTATACTATTGAAAGTTCAGTACTATCTACTTTAGTGGGCTTTTTTATACTATTGGTAGTATTCGCTAGTATCGTTTCTTTTTATCTATCCAGACGGTCTCTACCCATAACAAAGCCTGGTTCGCATTTCTGGTACAGAAGCGTGACAGAAGGCGTAATGCTGCCAAAATCCTGCCTGCCACCATGTAACGGAGTGCAGGAGTGCAATTCTCTAAGCGTCACATCGCTGTCAAAAACATCGATGAACTCACAAATGTAATCCTTCAGATCGTCGAAGTTTTTATATAAGTTTGACACATGACATAACCTTAGCGAATACCGAATTAACAGCTCGCCGATGTTTCCGTCTCTCAAAAGTCTCGCGCTTTATTGATCGAAATCTACAATAGATGAAAAAGGTCTAAGATTTGTGGTAGCCTTTGCGGAACTATCGATAGTATTGATAATATAGTTCGACAACGCTACCACAAATCGCGAGCGACGACGACAGGTAGCAGGTCGCACGCATTGTTTCCTGGAACCGAAACTACGAGACGCTATCGAAACGATTGATATACGATCAGACCTGGGAATGTTTTAGTAAAATGCAGCTTTCCGTTTTAACCTCTGAATATCTAATAGGGTCCGATTTAGAATAATTTATGGGGGAGGACGGAGACAAAAACAGAACATTATGGGGCTAGAACGGGTCAGAGATTGTCGGCCGCCGCCGTGTCTGTGGATTTCGTAAGATTCTTTCGCGTGCCCGACCATTTATCTGTCTGTTTATGTTCGCCCTAACTACGCAATGTCAGTGACATATCTACAAGTAATACGTTTTGAAATGCATTTCAAATCCTTTACATGCAACTTTGGAAATGACAGCCATAGTTCTGTTTCAGAATTTAATTGGATTTAGTTTTGATGTAGTTTACGTGAATGACGTGAGTGACGTGTAGTTACTCTATACTAATAATTATTACCTTCTGCTTTTTTTTATTGTGTTTAAAAAGATAATTATGACGAAATGTTTAAACTGCTGTAGCTCAAGTACGAACATGTTTTTATTTTATTTTTAAATACTAGGTCATTTTGTAAATACATTCAAAAATGTTCATTGGTTGTTCAGAGTTCAGACTATCAAACTGAACAACTTTCACTATAAGAGCAACCCAGAAATCGCAAATAAGATTAATAGTCTGAACCACCCCTAAAAAATAGAAAAAGATTAAAAATCACCCAAGGTATTTATATAGGTTAGGTTAGGTAATAGTAAAGGTATACTTTAATGTTTAATTCCTACACGGCTGGCTGTATCACATAAATTACATTTCCGCAGTCCTAATAACGCCACAGGATCGGTTTTACGACTTATAATTCCCATGAGATCTGAAGACAAGGCTCAAGCTTCATGAGCACCATCATCAAAAGCCCTGTTAAGTATAGACCTACATTTTTCGTATGACACCATCTTCTGCCCTGAGCTGGATCTCCCTAGTAGGTATTAAGCTTTATGACAGTTTGGAAAAACTTCACAAAATGTTCAGAAGGTGAATTGAGAACAGCGCTGCTCAAATATAAATGTTTGTACCCCTTCAGTACCCTTCCCAGCTTTTGTAACTGCCCCATACTAATGTTAAAAATATCAATACTATAAAGACAATACCTGTGACAATACGCCTAATGAAAATTACCTAAGGCTATTACACACACTATCGCGAAGCTTCTAAAGAAGCCTTGAAAATTTTTGAAGCTTAGGGCGGTACAAGCCCTAGATCCGTCTCTGCCTACAGTACTATTAAAGATAACAATTTGAGATGTCAGCCAGCAACTAAAGAATAACGATACCATGACATTGAAGCAAAAGCCCGTCAGCGCTCCAAATAGGCGCATTTACAACACCTATTATACAAAATCATAATAGAAGCCAAGGAAACAGCGATTGAGAGCCATCATTAATTACAGGCACCTAACAAGCGGCGAGCGGGGAAAGGCGACGTCCGCGATTTATCCGTGCGATCGACTCGTTATTTAGATCGGTGTGCGCGACGATAGATGGCGCGGAGCGGCGTCCGCGTATCTGATCCACGACCGACGCGGGCGCAGGCGGTGCGCTATCGCGACTGAATTACGGACCGAATCAGGGAGTCATATTAGAAACATTAATAGATTTGATCGGTTTTCTAAGAATGATCATAAATTGAAGGTTCAGGTGTCTACTTACTTTTGATTCATGTCAGGAAAATACATTTTGTGTTACTTTTTGAAAATATTTCGTCGTGAAAACTTTTATTATACTACGCAAAATCTCAGTACTGTATTTCAGAGAAGACAGAAATCATACAAGCTTATAGGTAAAATTTTATCAAGATTCGGTTTTTCCAAAAACATTGAAAAATTTATTACTTACATAGGTACTTGAAATACCTACTTTTCAAAATAAAACAATCTATTTTCTAAAGTGCACCGAAGAACTAATGAGAGGAGATGATAAAAATATGTTCTCCAAAGAATACCTTAGTAACTAACTATAAGGTTACAAAGTTAATCGCAGCCCTATCAATAAAGAATAATAAACAGTATAATAACTAACAACTGCACCTCGAAGTGAACGGCTGTTAGTATCCGAGAGCTTTCACATAAAACAAAATTCCTGTTAACTAACCTTAATGTTATAGTAAGATCTGCTAATATACTGGATTGTATTCGAGTTGAGTATCATAGTAACGCTAAAGTATTCACCAAGCAATATGAAGACAATAGTATAACAAATGTTTAGAAAGAAAATGCTTTAGTGATTAAAAGCGGTAATGGAAACCTTGCCTGTAATAATATCAAATTAGACTTAAAAGAGAAAAATCAATCAATAAAATGTGATTCATTTCAATTTAGAGAAGTAAAGGATGTAACACCAAAATGTGATTGCCAAATCTACTCGTAAAAAGCTGGCCTTTCTATTTAAGTGTTGATGGACAAAGAAGAAAATAAGAATGTCAATTCAATCAATCCTGCTCTAGAAGATGATTTTGGAAACATCGAAGAAAAAGTAACTGACGACTTTATGGTAAGTAAATATGAAAAAACCAGGAACCCTAATTACACCATGTAGTAATATTTAGACTGATAATTATTTAAACATTATTTTGAATCTAAAATGACACTGTAATTTCTAAGCCTCATTACGTTTTGATAATAAATATAAAACAACACAAAAGAAAAGGAAATGGACATAAGCTAAACATGATGCAAACTAACATGGTTATATATTTTAGGGAATACTTCAGACTATCCCACTGAATAACTTTCACAATGGACACAGCATTGAAATCGCGAGGAAAAATCAGCTATTCTTTGCATTATATTTGCGTCGAGTAGGTAGCCATTGAAGTTTTCTACAGAACATACATTGTTCCTATATTTGTTGGCATTGGTAGTAAAAGTTTTAGTTTACATCCTGTATATGAAACTAATCCAATGAAAGCAAAAACAAGTAAAGAAATTCTAATGCCCATAAGAATAAGCACCGCACCATTGTAAACTAAAGAAGCTAAAAAGCCAAGTGTATTCCAACACCTTACCAACAAAATAAATCCCAGTACACACGAGACACTGGACAGCGACACAACGTCGGTGTACGTGTCTCTTTAATTAGACCACAGTACCCGAGATGGAATTCATTAGGGTCCTAATTAAATATCTGGACATGATTTTCCGGTTAAGGTAAAACTAAGTGTAGGTTGGTGCAATACGGTGCGTTGTTGATTAATTAGTAATGGCTAATTTAGGTCTTAGACATAAAGTTTCGTTGTTGATTGGTTCAGTTTCAATATGGTTCAGGTTGTCAGTGGTAATTGACAACAAGTCTTAACATGAATGTAATTGATATATCAACAGCAGAGATAAATAATTTAGCTACCTGTTGCAATGTTAGTAAGCGTGATTACTAATTTATTAAAATATTTGTTAGTGCTGTGGTTACTATATGTACAGATAATTTTAATGAAAGAGTTTATATTTTTAAAAGACACTAAAAAACATTATATTTTGGTGAAACCAATTTATTTTAATATGAATCAAACGAAACGAGTTGTGGATGTGAGTGATATATTTTCTTTGACGACGCCTGTTATGGATGTAAGTGATTTATTTCCTACGACGAAGCCTGTTGTGGAGATACGCACTATTGATTCATTAATACAATTTTATCGGGATAGATATAATATCAATAAAAAAAAATTCTTAGCTGATTTCGACTACAGCGGCCGCATTACTAGAAAAGCTGTCAGAAAAGCTGAAAACACAGAACATTCTTTCGTCCTTACCTACCCTCCTGAATCCGATGGAAAGGCAAACCGATACGATCAGAGGTCTGATGGGTCTGATGTAGTGGCTACAACTGACAGCCACACGGTGAGGGCATCAGAGATGTTCACGATGCCTGAAGGAATTAAGCGCCTCTTACGACGCCCTTCTGGGCAACTCTATGAATGGATTTACTTTTTCAGAAGAGCTGTTTTTGGACTTTTTTTGAGATATTTGAATGGAACTATACGCTTCATATTATCAGCTGATGGAAAATGCACATGAAGCCATATTATATCGCGTAGTTCCTAGAAATTATATTTAAATAAGTACAGTGTTAACTCTTTATTATAACAACTTTGGCGTAATGAAATATTCCTCCTTACATGGCAGGCATCATACTCCAGTTTAGAATCAACTGTTTGTATAATTCCTCTTTCCATAATTAGCGAAACCTAGCAATCGAGCTATGAAAAAAACTTCCCGGTCCTTTTCCCGAGATTCATTATTATTAGCCTTCATTGACTTAACTATAGAGTTTACACTGCAATTAAAAATGTATTAGAAATCATTAAATCATGCCACGAAGTATCGTTCACTTCTTAAACACACTAAAAATAAGTTTCAAAAGATTTCACAGTAGCTTTATAAAGATCAGTTTACACATACTCTATTATAGATATACCGTAATAATTATGAATTCCCCATAAAAGAATTTAACAATGAAAATTCGAATCTAACAACCATAAAATACGATCTAAAATTCTAACCATATCGACGCAACAGCACCAGTTGGATCTGCAATAGATATGATTGATAGCCCAGCTGATAGATACCTTGCATGATGAACTGCACTACGGGAAAATTGCATCGCCACTTACCTGCAACCAAGTAGTTTTATTTATTATTTTGTGAAGTACGCTGCATAATGGTAGGGATGTGAGATGGAGAGAGGTTTAATTAGAACATGAAAGTTTAAAGAAGTGGTTACTGCCAATTCGTCAGTCAATACATTGTCAGATTTATTGACAAATCCTTCTCAATAAGCGTACACTTTTTTAAGGAGATGATCAGACCGTCAAACTGAACCACTTTCTCTATGGGACCAACATAGAAATCGCGAAAAAAACTGCGGTTCCATACTAAACTGCAAACCAACTTAAGCCAATTTTTTTTTGCTATTTTTATGTTGGTCCAATAGAGAAAGTTGTTCAGTTTGATGGTCTGATCATTCCCTTAAAAAAGTGTCAGCATATTAAGAAGGACCCTGTATTTAAAAGTGTAGCTATCAAAGCAAGCAATGTATGCTAAATCGGGCACGATTGATTGGGTAAGTAATCGCACCTAGTTAATATGTTAATTCTGCGTTGTATACAATACAGCAATTTGTACAGTAGGTATAACAATTCCAGTTGCGCAAAATTTTTTGTAGCTTAGTCCGAAACCCCCGTTTCCTACTGAATAAAATTTATTCAGTAGGAAACGGGGGTTTCGGAATGTAATATTGGTTTGAAAGTTTCAGGTAGGTAAAGGTATTTGAAGATAATTATTTACCTGTTAATGGTAGTTGGTGGTAGTAGCTGCAGTGGTAGGCTAAAAACTGACTAAGCTACTAAATAAGTAGTGTCACATCAAGTGACACTTGTGGCGCGTCTCGTCAGACGACAAGACGGACGCGTCAACGTCATACATGACGTTACGTGACGTGCTCGTGTGTAATGAGCTTTAGATTTAGTGGGTAACATTAAAGGCTAAAGGGTTAATTTATATGAATGAATGAAATGTACTTTACGACTCAGTAAATTGGAAAATGAAGCGGATTTATGGCTAAAAAGTGATTTGTTACGAATCATGACTCAACGACAGTGAAGGGCGCATGCGTGACGCGAATCGCGGAATCGCTGCAGTGTCTAAGGTGTCGCGATATCGCTGTCGATAATATCGCTCGATAATATCGCTGCAATGTGCGGAAGCCTTTATCCCTTAGTCGCCTCATTTAAAAAGAAGTAAGGTGTTACAGCCGGTAAAGGTTTTACAGGTAAAGGTTTTACAGGTAAAGGTTTTACAGGTAAAGGTTTTACAGGTAAAGGTTTTACAGGTAAAGGTTTTACAGGTAAAGGTTTTACAGGTAAAGGTTTTACAGGTAAAGGTTTTACAGGTAAAGGTTTTACAGGTAAAGGTTCAGAAATGAGATTCCACCCATACTTCTGTTTTTACGACACTTTGCGGACTTTGTATGAAATTTTCCTTGAAGAAAATGAAGGAAAAGTGATTCAAAAGCGAAATGATATTGTTGAACTTTCCAGTTTCAACTGAGTCCATAGGATTTACATTTTATTTTGTTACTTGAACATTGAAGTTATTCTCTAAGTATACAAGGTGCTGACATTATAAACGTTAGGTATAATCTAAAAACACGACACAGATGCGATCATGTGCGAGTCGGATTCGCACATCGAGGGTTCCGTACCAATACGCAATATCATTTGTTATTGTTACTAGTCCAGGCTAGATTCTGGTACTTTAAATGTGACTAGATAATTTGTGTAAAACTGTCCAAGATATTTATTTATTTATTTTTATTTAAGTATGTATGTTGTGTTGTGTGTGCAACTAAAAAAAAAAATTTTTTCATTGTCTGTTACGATATCAATCATCATTTCTGTAAAAATTTTAACCGGCTACCTATAATATTCTTCTTTGGTGTCAGCATGAAATATATCGCATGACAAGCACTCATGCTGTAGTGGAAAGATTCGCTAGTCAGCATGTTCGTATCGATGCTGGCTGCCCACCTCATGCCCACCTGCATGCTCTGATGCTGCTGCTACCTATTTAGGGGTACCGAGCCTATTGTGCTGCCCTTAATCTTATTTTTCCGCAGTGACTTAATAAATTGAAAATCAGCAATAGCTACAATGTGACATTCTGTTTTTTTTAGCAAATGTTTTTTAATTGTTTAGAAATAAAAATATACGATTGAGGGCAGAACTATAGACGCGGTGCCCCCTTAAAGGTAAGGACAGATGAATGGACGGACGGAAGGTGTAGCTTTATTAATAAGGTCGTTTGCACCCTTGGGTACGGAACCTTGATACCAATCGTGAGCTATGGGAGTCGAACCAGCTCCACCTTCCATCAAAGTCTACAAACCACTAGTGTCCACCAGCAGGTAGCAATAAAACACAAACACAAATTAATACCTAAACAACACAATAAACTGTAATTAATTCCACAATAAAATCAAAGCTATATAGTATACAAGTTTCTGGTATAATATTTCAAAATGCCAAATAAACAGCGTTATGAAAATGTAAGATCAAATTGTAACAATAAATTTTGCCATTGCAATAATAGCACCGCACCGGTCTTGCTCACACCCGCTTGTTTCACTGAAATGTAATTGAGAGAGAAAATACAATTACATTAATGCTTGACCAAAGATTATGGTGTTAGTTTCTCTAATAACCATGGCATGGTGTTAAATGCAAAGACTAAAAAAACGGTTTGTAGAATCTATACCTGAATAATTTTGTCAACGCTAACTTTTATGCAGAAACAATGTGAAATTACATTTCATTTGGATTCTTTTATTGTCTCCCATGATTGAAGGAGTTCAGTTTGATTTGGTGTGTTAAATTTCAGTTTATGAACAACGACATCAACGTATCCATACTTGTACTATAAATGCGAAAGCCTACTAAGCATTTTGTCTGATTGTCTGTTACGTTTTCACGCCTTACCACTGAACTGATTGCCGATGAAATTTAGATAGCTTGATCCCTAAGAAAGGATATAGGCATAAAAATTGTACGCAGGCGAAGTAGCGGGAAATATACCTATTATTTACTATGTACTAGAAGAAACACTGCACTGCAATACGCTGCTGTTTCATTCAGGCGCGGCTGAGTTCTCATGTGGCACATGACGTTTGTATATCGTGCCACCTCTAGTACATAGTAGCTCAATAACTAGGAAATAGACAGATAACTTGTTGTCAGCATCTGACTATTAATTTTTCTTTGTTATTTAGCTGTCAGTTCTCCAAAAAGGAAATAAATAAAGCTTGTTTTGTCGCTATATCGTGGGTGGCATGCTAGCCGTGCTGGCATGCTAGCCCTACTGCGGTAGTTAAAATTCAAACAACAAGCATGTAAGCCTTCTCGAGCCTTTCCCAGGCAGCGTGAAGTGAGAGATTAACATCGGTATCGGTCGAGTGATGTTAGATCGCACAAATCATTCGGTGAGAGGCTGTTGGTCTGTCATATAGTATAAGCGATAGTTTCAGATGAATCAAACATGCATCCAGTTACTTGATAAATTGAAAATGTGGTTGAATAAAAAATCTAACCTAGAATTTTTAGTTATCAAAACTAGCAAAGAACACAGAAATAAAATATCTCACTCATAGGCACAAGCACATTGGTACAATATATTATGTTATATGATCCTACACATCTGGTTAATAATCTGATATGGTAAGTTTTGACGTCTATTGAGTAACACCGTTTTTGAGAGTTAAGCGGTTATTAAGGTGGCAGTTTCCTGTTAAGCGTACCAAGAGCCTTAAGTCGCTGCGGTTTGTATTTATGGCATCCGATGTATATCTGTTTGAGAAGCCGGTCACAAGTTCTTTTGCATGCTTCAGTATTAGTATATCCGACCAGAGCTTATGGCGTTGGTTCACGGCCCATTCGTTTAGCACATGTCTAGAGGCGTTGTAAGAGATGCCGCAATAAGACCTAGGGCGTCCTCTTCAGCCCCTCTTCGTGCCAGCTCGTCTGTAGCCACATTTTCATCAATTCTGCAGTGTCCAGGCATGATGATTGTCATAATACAACAGTTATTAATAATCCATAACAAATAAAAATAACAGTAGGTACCTACTAATGATCCATCACAGACAGTGACTCTGTAAACTTACCATATACTACATTCAGAAGGTCCGCAGGGCCGCAATTTTCGCGGCAACTCGCGAACTGCCGTGATTTACTGGACACGTTACAACCGTTACCATGCTAACTGCCTTCCTAAACTCTGTTTAAAAATATTACTGCCTCTGGTAAATGTGAGAAAGAACTCCACGCTAAAGAGTTACGAAGGTTTGTTGGCTTTGACATTAAATGTGTTTTAAGACTTTCGGGTAAATACAACGATGATAAGAAGCAATTCTACCAGATTTTTGATGTGTAACATCTATTGGTACGCCATGGCAGTAAAACCGACTCGTATGCCGAGAGCAACAATAATGGCATGACGCTCTGACACCACGTTTGACAGCTGAGAAAGTTAGAAATTTTCGAAAAAAGCGGAAATCAGGAGAGTGCGGTATTGACTGCTGCGATTTAGTTCGTCGTTCCTGAAGCGCAAAGTTTGAAGTTTGCGGTATTTCGATGTTTCACATCTGCAGGGCGTCCTGCGACAGTCACTTTTTTTTAGGTTACTGTAGAGTTCATATTTACAGCCTATAGGATCCCACTGCAGGGTAAAAGCTTCTTCTCACGTATAAGGTTATTACAAGCTGGGCAGTGGGGATTGATTGAGGCAAGTTAGCTGTCAACTTATTGTTGGGAAATTTTCATGCCGCCTCAACAGGCCTCTGACCTAACCTGGCTTAATGAATAGTTAGTGGCACCGCCTTCTGACGGGACATTCGGACCAACTGTTTAACGAAGCACGGAGAGAGACGAAATACCACAAAAAGAGGGTCACCCATCAAAACCAGACCGGACCTGCTATTGCTTGACTTCCGAAACTGCATGAAGGCAGAAGAAGATACCATTGACGTTCCTTTCGAAGCACGGAGAGAAATGAAACACCACAAAAAGGGTCACTCATTCAAAGACAGACTGAACCTGCTTTTGCTTCACTTCGAAAACTGCATAAAGGTTGAAGAAGATACTATGAAACTACAAAACGTCCATGCTGAGGATTAATTTACCGCAATTGAGACTCAAACCAAACCAGTTGGCTATGCAACCCTCAAAGAAACCACAAAAGACGAGAAAGCCAGTAAACTAAAAAAGAACGGAATAAAACGAGTTTTTTAAATTGATCGCCACTCAATTACTCATATCTCGAGCAAAGTGGCTTATTAGTCAATCCGAAAAGAGTGGATAATCTGCGCTTGCGACTGACAAAGCGACCGATCGCTGAAAATAATCGCAAGTGTGTGGATACTGAATTTACTGTAGATGCAGATTAGTTCTTGTGTGAAAATTATTAAGATTTGGTAGTTCAGAATTACGAGATTTTTTATTTTAAGGTTAGCCAACAATCACAATTTTGCTGTTGAAACTTTTAAATACGTGCAAGCGCAAATAGAAATGCTTACGACTTCAGAATTTCTTCATCAGCAATTCGGTATGTCAAGTTTTTTTTGGTCTCCATTTTTATATTTTTTACGGATAGAAGACATAATTTTAAGACTCCTATTTCATTCTTATTGCGATTCATTGAGTTAATTAATATACATTTAATTTTTAAAATTATTTTGATCTGTAATCTCTAAGTGCAAAAATGGTGGAGAGAAAATAGTTCGAACTCCATGGAGAAAAACTACATGCTGCTATATTTAAAAAAATTCAACCTGCCTCATCTTTCTAACTCTATGCTGGAAACAGCTACGGCAACATCAAATGTCAAATTCTGACATTGTGAATGTATTTTTTTTCTTAAGTGCCGGTTATTTTAAGTTGATTTTATGTTTACCAAGGAGTTCACAGGTATTCCAGTGACGTCACTGGACGGACCGAAAAACGACGTTATTTTATTAAAAATATCTGTAATCCTTTCATTTTTAAATCTCTGACATAGAAAATATGATTATTGAGACAATTATCTCGAAATGGTTTTCGATTCAGCCCTCCAAAAAAAAACTTGACATACCGAATTATGCACGTTTCCTCGCGATGTTTTTCCTTCACCAATTGAGAACAGTAGTATTACGTAGGTACATCAGTTAAAAAAGACATTGGCACATGTCATGTTCCCTCGTGAGTTTATTTATCTACCTATACTTATAAATAAAACATCTTATATTCTTATAAAACCTGACTGACTGACAGACAACGCACAGCGTAAACCGCTGAAGACAGAAACATGAAACTGGGAATATAGAATCTACGCAGGATATAGGGGTGTACTAAGAAAGGATTTCTCGAAATCGATGATGAGACACTGATGAAGTCGCGGGCAAAACCTAGTGAAATATATCTAGATCAATGATAAAAAGTTAATTTAATTGCTACAGTAAAATACATGCCGATCCGATCAATGATTACTGTCAAATGACTACAAATAAAAAGTACCTATGAATGACTGTGTAAGTACCTATCTAAATATTGTCTGAGATACAGTAAGTCCGATAAATATTGCACTAGACCAGAAAGCTACATCACAGATTAATATGAACTACATACGAGATGCAAGATGCTATCGGTCTTCCTCCGTTACTAAAAACTATTCTGATCGTTATTCTCTAAGGCACAAAGTTAAATTTCAACCAGCATCAAAAAAGGCAGTCTTCATTACAAAACTTCATTTTTCTCATTCACAAGAGTACCCTAAAAGTGCAGACAAATACATTAACAAAATCAAATTAAAAACACCCATCTGACCCCGAACTTACCCCTCACTTTACCCCTTACCCGACAAGATACCTAACTAAACTGAAAACTTCTCAAAGGTCTTATAAACCTTCTGAGTGCGTCCCTTGGTGGTCATCACGCGGAATCACTGCAACACTTGCATAGCGAGTTAGATAGGGACAGCCGAATCCAGAAGCTAACGCAAAAGAGCAAGATGCAAGAAGAGACGTTTTGCAGTCGTCATAATTTCGCTCGGCAGACTAATAATAAAGATAAACTTGGGGAGAAGGGGGTAATACAGTGCTATAGCTGTGTTTGCTGTGTTTTAGCACTTTTTGCGCTTACGTACGCGGTTTTGGGGTGAAGATATTTTGTGGATTTCTTCGTTCTTTGAATATTTGTTTACTTTATATAGTTGCAGTTGAGACTTTGTTTTTGTGAAACATACTGTTATGTTCTGCAGGGTAGCTTAGCTTTAGAATACTATGCTTTCTTAACGTCAACGTGTTATGTGCTTGTGTTGGATCTCTGTTCATAATGCACTCTTCGTTCGTAACTTTCTTGAATTTACTTGAACGTGAAACAGCTAAGAAAACAGATAGATGCAATGGTTCGAAATCGTAGCCGTAAGGTGTGAGCTGAGGGCGATGAGGAAGATGACTTCAACAGCTAGCACAGATTTCCTAATAGTTTTGCTAGTCTCACGGTATCAGTATCAGAGATTCGTACAACACCTACCTAGACAGGTTAGTGCTATTTTAAACCGCGAATGAGACTTTTCTCACATTAGTGATAATAAAAATTGAAACAAAAACATACTCGGTATTTTCTCTATTAACAATTTGTCTTAGCTCACCGCTTTTCCCAAGCTTACCTTAATTTTGTCATCTGTGAATTTAGCTTATTACTAAGTAAATCCTTGTTTTAGCGAACTACTTGCAATGGGTTTTTCTTTAATGACGTAAATACCGATGTCGTAAATATCGAGACTAAAAATCATACATCATCATCATCCTCTTATCCCTTTTCCATTATTTTGAATCTGCGCAATACGTCTATACAATATGTATCAGGATCAGCCGTCATTCCAGTGTTCTCCTTTCTTATCCGTGCCATTTTTCACACAATTCATAAAATAATTTTTTTGGTCTTCCTTCAACCTTCCTACAACCATCCACATCCATGCTTCTCATTGAAATAATTATGACCTTAATTTCTTCGCATCACATGTCTATATCACGAAATCTGAAAGCCATACAGACGACATAATTAATAACGATAATGTAACCTACCCGCCCAATGGTCAATGGCATAGTAAACTAATGTGTAATGAACCGTACAGAATAACCGGGCGGTACGCGGCGTTTGACCGGCGACACCAGTGATTTGTGGTTACAAAAGCGGCGACCTCTGTCGGTGACGTGCCAATTGTCTCCGTCTTGAGGTTTGGTACAAGTCATGAGCGGTAGCGGTGTTTGTACTAAAGAGGATACAAATTGTTCTAGAATCTAGGCTAAGAAACAGACAGAGGTAGAGCTAAGAAATATTCTGTGAGCCCAGATGGCATGTGTTAGAAAGGACAAAAGAAGTAAGCGCTGAAATGAAATAGATTATAAATAGAAAATTACATTACTGCACCAACAAAAATAATGGGATTAGCGCAAAATTTTGATTGTAACCTGAATCAGAAAACGTTGCCCAGCAATGAAATGCAAAACTGATATTGTAACTGAAAATTTAAATAGAACGTCGCATCAATCACACAAACCTTAGGCAGCCGAAAAATGTGTCAAACAGTTCGCATCTTTTCAATATTTAACATTGAAGAATTTTATAGCACTTGGCACTCGAACCCGCAAATTATCTAACGTATCTGAGAGTTAAAAGCTCAAAGGTGCGCGAAGGGCCCATCCCATCCCTTTGTTTGTGATGCTTCCGCTCACCGCTCATCCCTCGCACCAAGATATCAGTCTGTCACGAGCAGCGGCCTGTGTAAACGTTCCTTGATACCGACCAGCCTTAGCCTGTCATATTAATATGCGTTATTCATACATGTAGGTATCATACACAAGGATTATGTGATCTAGTTAATTATTTTACGACTGAAGTATTTAGACCATTATTATTTGGTTAGATAAAGAAAGTTAGAAAGTCATTTTGCAAATAGAAGTAGGAATTGTTATACTAAAGACATAAAACCTGAAATATTACCCTATAATATAAGTATTTTTTTTAAATTAATTACTTCCAGGATTTTACATTTATTTGTGAGTGGTCGTGTCCTGAAGTGGGACGTATACAGGGACGTGTGCAGAATTTTTTTAAGGGGGTGATCAGACCATCAAAGTAAACAACTTTCTCTATGGGACCAACATCGAAATCCCGAAAAAAAAACAGTTGTCTCATACATTTGGCTCGAGTAGGTTTGCAGTTTTGTATGGAGGAAGAAGAAGGAAGTTTGCAGTATTGTCTGTTGTATGTCAAAAATGACTAAATGTGAGATACTGTTTCTATATCTGTCATGTAATACCTCAACATACCACATTTATTGCAATAAAAATCATTCATTCATTCAAGAGCATGATCATAAAGAACCGATGACCGAGACACATTCTATAAATGAATTCACCAGATTACCGAATCGATAATACTTAAATACAGCCACAACCGTTTAGAAACAACATCTGTAAACAATTGCACACAAAAGTTCCAATTCAACAACAACAATGTATTGTTATTGCTATGAAATATGTAGTAGCAACAACTATGAATAAACATTTAAAACGTTGTCTTCGGATAGGATAGTTGGATAGCAGAAAGTGGACGGCATACTAGTATAAGAGATAAGTGTACTTTTTGCAACCATCAGCAGCAAGGCTGATTCAGTGTTTATGCGGTGTAGACCATCTCTATGATGGGGATGGACCAGGTCTGCCTGCATAACTTCAATCGGTTTAGGAGTTACAGACGTTTAAAGGTCAGTAAAAAATTTACGATCAGCTACAAGGCTGATTGTACTATGATATTATTGTAGTATGCTCTGTAGCTATGTGAACAGTACAAAAACTGACATGAACTGCCAGTCGGTTAAGGAGATACAGCCGTTCAAAGGTCGAATCTTTGAACGACTGTCACTTCTAAACCGACTGATGAACCATGTCAGTTTTTGTACTGTTCACATAGCTACAGTGCATACTACAATAATATCATACGATCAGTCTTGCAGCTGATCGTTAATTTTTTTCTGACCTTTAAACGTCTGTAAGTCCTAAACTGTCTGAAGGCAGACCTGGTCCATCCCCATCACAGAGATAGTCCACACCGCATAAACACTGAATCAGCCTTGCTGCTGCTGGTTGCAAAAAGTACACTTATCTCTTATAACATACGATGAACGACGGCGGATATAAAACTCTCGTGGACACTGTTCATCAGTTGTTGTCAATCGAGTACGTCGTGAATGATTTAATATAATGATTTAATTATAAAAGAATAAAATTTATTCGTTTCTAGCTACTGCAGCTTTCTAGTATTGAATTCGAGTAGTTCTCAGTATTAAAAAGCCTTTTCTGATTCTTTCAAATCGCTTAGCTGTTGTTAAGTTTGTTAAGACGAAAAGAGGTAAAAACAAACGACCTTCCTCTTTTATGCAGGAAATAGACTTAAATCCTACCTATTTAACGTGGTGTTTTAGTTTAGAGTCTAGAGCTAGACTATCAAACTGAACAACTTTGGGGACGAACAATTAAAAACAATCCTCTATTCGTTCGTTCTGCAATGACACATAATGGCATATACATTATTCGAGCACAAAAATAAAAAAAAAAATGTTCCGTACTTAAAATAGAAAAGGTAATTGAAGCAATGCTTCATAACGTTCCAAATGAGAAATATATGAACGTATCTCCAAGATAATATCTAGCACAGAAATCTACAATTGCAATAACATAATATCCATCTGCACAAGGCCCAATAAAGCAGTTAATGAGATTTCTTGCGTTCTAATTGCAACATATCTAACATCCTAAGCTATGACACATGTATTAACTTGTCAATGAACGATATATCTTGTACATACATCTGATTATATGTGTGAGAACTACTGTATATTAATACATTAGTATGTTTTATCGTTTAAACTATTATGATACGGTGCATGATAATATCAGTGTCGTTGAAAGCCCTTTTTAACCCCCAACGCAAAAAAAGGGGTTTTATAAGTTTGACGTCATTTCATAGCGTTCCCCTACGCATTAATTGACCTAAAATATCTTAAAGAGAGTTAAGAAGTAATACATACATTTGCTTACATCAACAATAATGGGTGACCGAATAATTTTTTACTTTTTAAATGTTTGTTTTAGGCGTTGGAGGTTTTTTAAATTAGTAATCTATATGTTCAATGTTAAAAAATACCTAGGCGTACACGTACATCCTACGTAGAGACAAAATATATACTAAAATAAAGACAAAATACACTTTGTAAGTGACACTTTATAGGTGTAACGAGTGTAGCAAGACAACTATACTCAATACAACTATAGTTATATACTTAGTTTTCAAAGTCTCCTTCGATTCTATTCTTTATCTATAGTTAGATTTGAAGCTAATTTAACTAGCTGATACAACTATAACTGCCACAATAACTGTCCATGCCGGCTATCAGAGCAATAAGATCACAAATCGAAGTCGTTATCAGTGATCCACAATTATGGTTCTGACGTCATCGTATTATGACGTCATCGACCATCATGGATGTTGTCAGGCTTATCTCTGACATGCAGTCTGTGACGATGACGTTTATTATATTATGTTTAACTATATGTATATAGTGGTACAGCACTGAAAACTGATAAGTTTTAAATTAAACTGCGAACTGCAAAGGTATTTCCTGTTTTGTATTTAAACATTCACGTAGTTTCAAATATTTGTAAATATAAACATGTTACAGCTATGCTGTGCTAGTTCAAATCAAATTATAGATTGGAAAATTATGTCTCAGGCGGGACATGAAAAGATTGCGGGTAGAAGTCCCGCCTTGAGATATAATTTTGAAATTTTTATTCACTTAGTTTTTAAATATTTTACTACTTATATTTCAATAAATAGGTATATTCTTGCAGTTAAAGCGGCTTGAAAATTGCTTTTGATATTGGCGGGTCACTGACGATAGGCATGTGCTCTACAGTGGGACGTGTATAGGCTGATGATGATGATAGGCACTAGACTTTGTTCCATTACATATATTTTTTTTATTTATAATTATGGACTTCTCGCTTGTGCGTTAGCACCGCATTTCCGCCAATGTCAAGTAGTTTTAGGGAGTATGTCTATCCAATTTCGAGAATTGTTTTAGAGTAACAACAACTGAGAAGGATTGTGGAGCCTCGTGGCAGGCTGAAACGCGAACCGCGCGAACACAAGTGTTCGGGGCAAACCCTGCAACGCGACTTCCCATAACATTTTGTGGACTTGGTGAGGTACTTCGTGGTTGACCCCGGATATTAAGGTGGTTTTAAAATTCTTTGACGGCATGTTGACGATTAAAATGACTCTACCATTCCGCATTGGGCCCGCGTGGTGGTATTTGGCCCACTCCCTTAAGCTTATGCCCTGCAGTGGGATCATATATCGTCTATAATTCCCTTAATTAGATGTTGTCTGTATTGATTAGGAGTAAGAGTGAGAGTGGAGTGTCATAACATTATAATTGAAATTGGTTCGATTTTTCACCGACCAGTTTTTTGCAATGATGTTGTATTGGTACATAAGTACATGCTACAACACATACTTACGAAAACATAGAATTTATGATTAATTTCAATATAGATTTAATTAGTTGAAATCGATATCGTGAGAAATGATTTCGATAAGCACAACGATTAAAATTTTAATGTACTTACCGTTTTCTAATTACGGTAGTATTAATCGCTTAAGGACACTTTACAACTTCACAAATTAAACCAACCTACTCAAACATAAACAAAGTTTTAATTGCACGTAAACTGTCATATTTAACACATAATTTCCCATGGAAACCTGATCGCGTCCACCAATGAATAAATTTCCCATACAAAACGCCGTAACTTTGTCAACGGTCAAAAAAAAATCATTAAACTTTAAACTTTACGATAATGGCTATATAATTTAAAATGCTTTAACTGCGCTGCTGTCATAATAATCGAACCACATTTCAATGTTAAATATGATACGAAAATGTTTTGTTAAAGAGAGAAATCGTATAATATTGACATAGACGTCAATTTTACTTATTTTTATGAGCAGCTATACATACAATAATAATAACGGCAAACCTATAATTAAACCTTGAGGGACACTCATTAACCAGATTCATTTTATAGTCCTATAGTTCCGACCTTACTTCAGTCTTAACAACAAAGAAATAATAAACCCAATTGTTTTAAAATCAAATTAATATTTTCTCATATTCGCTTAGGGTAATAAACTTCTATAATTTAAAAATTTATGGTGCATCTAATCGAATGCCTTAGAAAATTCTTAAGA
This sequence comes from Agonopterix heracliana, assembly GCA_963693445.1. Taxonomy (NCBI): domain Eukaryota; kingdom Metazoa; phylum Arthropoda; class Insecta; order Lepidoptera; family Depressariidae; genus Agonopterix; species Agonopterix heracliana. The sequence goes on from OY856313.1 coordinate 20,786,854, forward strand.
AATTCCAATCAATACGGAAATCCGCCTTAAAAGTCTCTTATCTATCGATCACACTCTAACATATACGAGTCGTACTGTCATGTGATAGTATGAATATAAAACAGTGGTAGTATAGCTTCTGAGACATGTGACATGCGTGGGCGCGGGTCAGACAATCTTGCGGCAAATGAAGAAATTCCACGGGTTAGGTAAACGGAGTTTTGTTTTACGATTTGATATTTTATGGTTTGTTTCGTTATCTTAGTATTAAAGCTTAACATAATAAAATGCACAATCGATGATAATAGTGTTATAAAACACTAACAGGTAAACAACTGAATAAATTGTATTTTATTGTAGAATAATGGGTTTAGACTTACCAATGAATATAAAGGACGTTTAGAATGTAGAAGAATCTTACCTGGAACAACAAAAATTGTGTTATTAGTAGAATTAAAACATGTATAAGATAATACAGTTCTGATATATTTTCAGTATAATCTTTAAGCCCACATTTTTCCATAATTTCTTGATAACAATGGCGCGAGACTATAGTACAAAATACACAGTTTTTTTTTTTTTAGTCTTGATCCTGCATGTTTCCTCGTAATGATTTTCTTCATAAGACAGAAAAAGGCGTTGGAAACCCAAGGCTGTTCTCCGTAATACCTACACCACTGATCTTCAAAGTCACATTCAGATATTTCAGGCACTCAAATTGAAGTTAACAAAAAAAGATATGTCAATTACAAATAAAAACCAGCATCAAAAACTCTCAATAACTCCAAACAAACTTAAAGCAAATCGAACATCAAAAACAAGCAACCCTTTGCTCAATCAACCTATCCTTAATCCACCCTAATTCGACTCCTGAAAAAACCCCTTTCAATTCATTCGTGAGACAAGAACCTTTCAGAGGTAGAGACGTGTTAAAACCTTATACTGGCCTTTAATTAAAGCTTGCAGGAACTGGAAGGGGGGAGGGGGGCAGGAAGCGACGTGGCGGCCATTTCACTCGGGCTGTCCACTTCCGCAGTAACGTATGGACTGAGGTACTTCATTTCGGAATGACGAAGGAAAAAAGAAAATCCAGGTAGCTCGTATCTCTAGACTTAGAGAGGCGTAGAGTGGATGTTGTGTAGAGATTTTATCGGTTTAAGATTTTATTTTTCTTAAGAATCTCATAGAGGTAGAAACAACAAAAATGTTATCTTAAAAATGTGTCTTACAGTCACAAGGAGATTTAACAGATAAAAACAAGTAGACTATCATTATGTTATCGATTATAACTAAATATGAAGTTTGTAGATTCACAATTATTTTGGCTGGACTTGCAGTAGATTAATAAATTAAAGAAGAATTTGAAAATTTTGTACAAGTTAATTAAAGTGGGTCTAGAAATTAAATATTTTGAATTAACTTTAGGTTTGGTTACATTGTTGAATAGTATGACGTGGAAAGTCAAGATATTTATATATTTCTTTCAGTTTAGTATTACTAATTACAATAAATCTATTTTTGTTTTCGTGCAAGTAAAAGAGAAACAAAACGAGAGTGATAAATATAATTTATAATTGTTTGCTGCCAAATACGGCTTTTTTGATGCAGGGACATATAAATATTTTTCGAAATAATTATGTAGAAATATACGTCGTTTAAGAAGTTATGTATTTTGACAGAGCGGTTCAGACGATCGGCCTCAGTGGCGCCTATCTAGAAACTATTAATACAATTTCTGTGGTAATTTTATTCATGTCTTCAGTATTCATGCGACAAAGTATAGTCATTCATTATTTATTTTCCCAAATTTCTATCAGACTAATAATTTAAATACAATGTCTCAATTTCTAATCAAATCGATTTTTAAAACTGCGAATTAAGAATTTTTGCCGATCTAATTCAGAATTATTTTTATATTAAAATTTACTGAATATTCAAATTTCATCGTGAGTAATAACGGTAGTTTAAAAGCGTCTTAAATAAATTCATTAAGCGTGGATTAACATTATTTTATTTACATAATTATCTTGGAGTAGCGACTTCATAATCGTAAAATTTTACGTTGTCTGTTTAAAAAAATACTAGGTTTGTTTTAAGTGTTTTATTTATTGTTTAGAATTATGAGATTTGTGGCTATTTATTTGATTAAAATATGAGGATACGTTGTTTATATAGAACATTTTTGGCTCCGTTTTTGAAGATAATTTTAGGAAAAAAAGTGGAGTACCTATTTCTATTTAGGGAATATAAATATAAAGTTAAATGTCCCCACCGAAATTTCACTTAAGGAATTTATAAAAAACTATATTTATTTATAAAGCAAGAAATAATGATGACTTCTTAAATAGTTTTAATACAAATTTTCTTGTGTACTTAGTTTTTTTATTGGTCATTTGAAATCATCGAGACAATAGTTAAAATATTTAGGGCCTGTTCCACCACTTCTGAATAAGTTCTTGTTAGCTTATCCGACAGATATTTTGCCATAATTTCATACAAAATATGTCAAATTATCTGTCGGATAAGCTAACAAGAACTTACCCAGAAGTGATGAAACAGGCCCTTATACTCGTATATCATAATTTATACTATTTACTGAATACCATTTTTCAAAAAACAAAACATTTTTATAACTTTTGTCCACAAAGATACCCAAAGAACTGGTATTCCTATGTATCACAAAAGGTGACATTATCAATGCAGAGATTCAAAATACTCAAAAAAGGAAAAAGAATAAAGGCGCCTCCACACCACGTCCAGTCGTCAAATCCGGTGAGCACTCACAATCGAAGCAGACGTTTAATTGGCTCGCATAACTTATAGGTTAATTTGAAATAGGCGTAGAATTAAAGAGTTTTGTCAAGACCATTTATTATTTTATAAGAGTAGGTATACATATTCAATTTGGCTGGTACTTTGGTTTGCTTTTGATATATTAATAGATATAAGAAAATAAATGTTTTTTTTTACTTTATTGAGAAGACCACATAAAATTTTTAAGCCAAAGCACAACACTTATATATATGATCTAAAATTTACAAGTTTGATATATATTTATTTACTGCGAAAAGTGTTAAGACTGTACAAAAAATACGATAAAAAAGATGTATCAGACTCCTGTTTCAAATAAATATCTTGGAAATTTTTACACTGATAATTTACCTACTCCCAATCTAGTCTTATAGTCATTTGTTATGCAATTGCTGATACCTACAGGGTGTTAACAAATAACCTTTGTTTATTAACACCCTGTGAGTATTAACAATTGCATAACTTTTTAAATATTACAAGGGTGTTATGTTACACTCTGTATATGCTCACGACTGTATTCCAATTCTGGTTGATCAACTTAGTAACAAAATACAGCAGGTATTGAATAGCCATTAATTATCGCCATACAAAAGGTATAAAACGTTTCTCAATCACTTTACTTTACCCCACCCTCGGTGGACTCGGTGGACAGTGGGCTCATTAACAATTCAAGGAGCGGAGGAAAAATGTCCAAGACCATCGTCAGAAGCGTTGACTCGAATTTATTGGATATCTTTTTGGATTATCTAGATGCTTATGGCTCGAAATAGTACTAGTTACTTAGGCTTGAGATACAAAGTGTCCCTTTAGCTTTTCTGGTCAAAGTATTTCGATCATCACGATTATACAGAGTCCAACTTAATATGCTGACAGTTTTTAAGGAGATGATCAGACCATCAAACTGAACAACTTTCTCTAAGGCACCAAAGACAAAACTCTTAGTACCATAGACAAAAGAGAGCTCAGTGGTGCGTTGCGTAGAGGTATGGACTCTCAATCATGAGGTCCGGGTTCGAATTCGCACGGACAACATGCCACGTACCAATTTGTTTTTCTTACTTATGTACGTATTACCGACTGCTCTCAAACGGTGAAGAAAAACATCTTGAGGAAACCTGCATATGCAGAAGAAGAAATTCTGATGCGTATGTATAGTCTACCAATCCGCATTGGGCACGCGTGGTCGACTAATGCCCAAACACCCTCCTAGAGGGTAGGCCTGTGCCCTGCAGTGGGACGTTTATAGGCTGATGATGATGATGATGACCATAGACAAATTTGTCCAGTTTGATGGTCTGGTCATCTCCTTAAAAAACCGCATATTTGGGACCCTGTATAATTTTTTGTAATTCTCTTTTACCTCAAATCTAAGCACACCCTACTAAAGCAAGGTACTCATAAAGAGGTCAGTTACTGGGTCAGTGCACCTGTAATATAGCGTCTCATTCAAGTCGGCTACTAGCCGTGTGTTTACGGCCCATAATGTTTAGTCGACATTGTTCTTTGCAAATGAGGAACTTGCGTTAATGGATTGTTTTAAATAATGCTGTTTTTTTAATTTTGTTGTACGTAAGATAAGAACTATGTTTTCATGTGTGTTGTTGACTTTTCCTGTATAACCTGTTATTATACAGGGTCCAACTTAATAAGAGGATAATCAGACCGTCAAACTGAACAACTTTCTCTATTGGACCAAAATCAGAATCGCGAAAAAAAATCTGCTGTCCCATACATTTGGCTCAAGTTTGCAGTTTTGTAAACAGGGTGAAATTGATATCATTAAAGCATCCTTTTAAATTAAGAGTACCTATCAAACTGAACAACTTTTACTACGGAAGCAAACCAATCGGAGCAAAAAAAAATCAGCTGTCCTCAACTGCACCCGTCGCCGCTGCCTTACACGACTCAAATGTATGGGACAGCAGATTTTTTAAGTTTAACTTCTCGTATGCTGGAATTCCAGACACAATAGAAAATGAATTGTTCTTGGAGCAGGAGTGCGATTTTTGAATCTCATTCGGTGAGCTCAGCTGTTGAAAATGTCAAAATTACTATGGAGATACGCATCTTTTTACTGCTGATTTGACTTTCAAAAATCGCTCGCCTGTAGTATGATTTTTGAAAGTCAACTCAGCGGTAGAAATATGCATATCTCCATAGTTATTGTGACATTTTCAACTGCTGAGCTCACCGAATGAGATTCAAAAATCGCACTCCAGATCTGAACCAAAGCATACGAGGGCTTAAAAGGATGCTAATAATATCAATTTCACCCTGTAGAACAGAATTTTTTTTCTCATGTTGGTCTCATAGAGAACGTTGTTCGGATAATCATAGCTCTAAAGAGCCATCAGCATATTCTTTAGTTGGACCCTATATAGACTGATGATGATGCTGATGATGATGAAGAGAAATATCGACTTGACAGACGAAGACTAGGAAAGAGGCGTTACATAACAGATATACAGACAATCATTCAAATCAAATAACACAAACAGTAATAGTTGTACAACATTGTATTGTAGACCATAAAAAAAAATACAGAAAAAGCGTATACTCTGCTATATAACAATAGCTGCGCGTGAGTTCACACAGCGCTTTAGTAAACATAGTGTGCGAACGTAAGTACTAATGTGCTAAACAATGATGTTGATGTTACTGGGAAGTAATTACAGATCTTGTTAATTAAACATGTTTACTGTACAAAAAATAGAATAGTAAATTAAAATTTTATCGGATTTTGAGTGTGAATGCGGTGTTGGTCCTTTGACTATGGCCAATCTTGTATCCTGCCCTTCCTTCCTGGACACATACACGGAGCTTATCGAATCTGCTGCCCAGTTAGCACAGACACGTGCTACGAGCTAAAGCAGCTGTATAGCAAATTTTCATACCTCTAAAAGCTGTATAAGAAACCTTTATAGCCTGCTATAACTCAGTTAAATTTTTTTTGTTGCCGATCCCTTTGCTGTAAAAGTTGTTCAGTTTGATGGGCAGAGTATGTGGTTTAATTATTTATTTATTATTTATTTCTTTCTTTCCTAGGGTTACATATTAAAACGACAAAGTAAGTTAGATATTCGATAGATTTTGTTCAGTTCTTAGGTATGTAAGGCTATAGTTTCCCATATAAACTTCAACTCTTCTAAAATCACCTAGCATAAAAATGACGCCCCATACCGAAGTAACGCAATCACCTATCAACGCCATCTATCGGTTATAAGCAATAATGTCTAACGTAGTTAAACTGAAGGTAATTGCATTCGATACCCTCCTCTCTAATAAGGAAGCTTCCTACAAGTGGGAGGGGGAGGACGTGCATCTATTGCAAGATGATGCGATGTGACTCTTAAAAAAAAGGATATTTTTTTTACTGGAGCGTATAATACAGGGTGTAAGTGACAGCCTAGCAAATACTGAAACGGTGAATTCAGACCATCAAACTGAACAACTTTCACTATGGAGCCACCCTCAGGAAATGCAAAAAAAAAATCAGCTGCCCCATACAAAACAGCTGTACAACTCGACTCAAATGTATGAAAGAGTATGATTTTTTCCCACGTTTCGGGGTTGGTCCATCCATAGTTAATGTTTTTCAGTTTGATGGTCTCAATTCACCGTTTCAGTATTTGCTAGGCTTTCACTTTCACTCTGTATTGTTAGTCCAGTAAAAATACGGGTCGAAAGGAAATAATTTATAATAAGCAATTTTTTTCGCTAGATCGTTTATACAAATGATATTAAGATACTTTATTAACGAATCCCACTAAATTTCGTATTTTTAATTTTTAGTACTAAAATGTAAATTTTTTATTTATAGTGTCAGATTTCTTTCTTTTTTCATTATTATTGTTTGTTTTAGGTTATGAGTTTACATATACTGTGTAAATTTTGTACTAAAATGGATTTTTTCGTAATTTCAACTTATTTAAAAAAGAAGGTTCCGAGGTGATTTTTCGTTGGATTTACTTGTAATATAAAAGAATACAAATGAATTTAACAAATGGCATAAAAAAATTGTATATACAATCTCTATATATCTCTATATCTTTTATAATGCGCACAGCCAAGGAGTGGAATGCCCTGCCTGCGTCAGTATTTCCGAGCACTTACAACCCGAATTACTTCAAAGTAAGAGTGAATAGGCTTCTTCTGGGTAAGCTCGCTACATCTTCGACCCCATCTTTGTCCTCAGGACAGGATTGAGGTCAAGAGCAAACCCATTTTTAAATAAAAAAAAAAAAAAAAAAAAATTGTATATACAATTTTTTTCCAATTTCACATGATTTTTTTTACTTTGCTTAATTATTTAATAAAATTTTTAGGGGGATTTTCAATCTAAATGATAACTAGAATTATAATCTAAAATATGAAAGAAAAAAACCGGCTATTATAAATTATTTACATTCGCCATACAAGCGACCCGTAACTTTACTGGAGTATGTGTACGTATTCAGGGTCCAAAAACTATTTTACGGTTTTTTACTTTACTTCACTTTCTGCGGTGCATTAAATTCTGTCAGGATCCCTGGCTTCATGGCCCTCAAATCTTCCTCCACACATTCGATTTATCTCGTAGGTCACCTACCTACGAGAAAAATTACTATAATAAAAAGTAGATGTCAGTGTCCGGTTCACAGAGTACCTACCTAACGTAATTTTTTCAGCGTACGGTTTTAACAATAGCGTAGCATAGCATATGCTCATGACTTTATTCCTCGAGGGGGTAGTCAGAGATATTCTGAAACCTCAGAACGTCCTCGTTTCACCAAGTACCGAAACTCTGTCCAGTGTGACGGGGGGTGTTTTAACAATATAGGCTCAATTTTAGCATTTTATACTTTTAGTATGGTTTAACGTGTCCAGTGGTAAAGATAGTTATAGCTTTCATCCATTAGACATCCGTTATGCATAAAAAACCTCATCCCTTAGTCGTCTCGTACGACACACATTGCGAAAAATGGGTAGTCCACGCTACACTATTCTATTCTATTTTTATTTAATGGCGTTTCCTTGTTAGATTTCGCCAGAGTCAAGTGTTGAAGATAATATATTTATTAGATATTGTACGGTAATAGGATATGGCGATCTCAAAGCCCCGTTTTTAGATAATAACACACACTCGAAACCGCCATAAAACAGCGGAGCCACGTGGCCAATCAAATCGCAAGCCGACGACACGTCTACTTGTTACCCCCTTAGCCACGCGGCTCCACTGCTACACTAAATCATTCGCTTTGAAGCTAATTACAAATCTTTGTCATTACAATGTTTCTCACCACCCCGAAAAAGATTACAGTCGTTAGTCTGTGTATGTGTGGTATGTATGTACAAAACTTTAGCCAGATGGTTTCCAAAATTCCCAAAAAATCCATCAAAACAATAAAACAACCTACATGACGATTAATTTCACCACGGATCCATAAATTAACCAATTTTATGGATGCGGCAAAAGACAGATGGGCGACTAATTAAGTGACGTCACACAAAATATCCTCGTCCCACGGAATGTACAAAAAGAGTGCGAAGTACGGGCGTGGGTTTGCCTGAGGTTAAAAATGTCGTTCATAAGTTTGGCTTACACGCTGTGACGTGACGCATGACATGATGCAACATGTCCTGCAGTGAGATGTGGAAGAGATGCGAGGAAAAACATAATCATTACGTTTGGACATAATAATAAAAGACATGTTTATGTCATTTTCCTTGTTTGGGTGATCAAAACTTCCAACAAAATGCAGGAGAATCTATCGTTATTGCGGAATATTGTAATAAGTCGTATAAACTTCAGATGACACATTGTATCAAAAAACTTCAAAATCTAAGAGACTTATCACTCTTATCAAACATGCTATTTTTGAGCATAGGCTACTGCACCGCAACGACGTCGCACGCAATTGAATCGCCGCGAATTTTACTAAGCGTTATCACCGCGATTCTGCCGCGACACTGATTGTTGTCAGAAATATCGCGGCGATATCGCTACGATGACATTGTTCTGTCGACGCCTCCGCTCAAAAATAACTTGTGTGATATGCCCTAACGCTTACATCGGCATCATAAACACAAACTCTCCAAAGATGTTTTGGGCTGTGAAATCCTGTTGTCAACTTTCAAGTATCATTTTAACATGACATCATACGCAACAGTTTTAATAATGTCTTATTGTATCTCGTTCATCACGTAAGCTTTATGTCCCACATGATGCCGTATCCAGTTAAACCCACTGAAAGCTTATACGGTATGATTCATTCATCGTGGTCACATTCAGTTAGTGTGTAGTTTAATATCGATGACAGATTACTTTCGTGAAAAATAGATAGGTTTCATATCATAAAAATTTACTAAGTAAATACATTTGAGTAAGTATGTGGTAGTGGGAAATGGCTCTAATCAGCGTGTCCCAAAATTTTGGTCACGGTAACAATCCAGTAGATGCTTTCGATGATGCTAAAGGGTGCATATTTTTCTGAATTGATTGTCATTAACCTATGTGGACACAATGTTATTGAGTTAATTAATTTTTGGTGCATGGGATGATCCATTTAGACAAATTATAAAAATATGAATTCTTAAAAATGTACCTGTTATAAATATTAACTCTAATCACCCTAAACTTTAATTTTCCTTATAAAGTATCATACATACTACTAAATGGATGGGAACTTACGAAATGCTTGCACAGTAGCCACAGGATTAAACAGACCATCAAATAGTCCAGACATCGAAGTAAGAGATGTCAAAATAGTCCTTTGTCAGGAGCCTCCCGTATTGTACCCGTCAGGCTTCTTGTGTGACTCTGTGACTTGCATTGGAAGCTGGTGAAAGTATAAAGCGATTCGTGGAGTTTGTATAAATCTTCCATACCTGTCTTAGACGATTTATATAGGGACCCGCCTCGCCTTAGCATTTCTCCTCTGCCAACGTGCAAGATCAAAAAATCTTACGCCTTTACATACAATTTTATACCTTATCACTAAACGCGACAGCCAATAATAGCGGAATAATAATTTCGAACTTATCACGTTTTCACACGACACTATTTTTCATGATTTTTAACATTCAAAATTAGAATCTAAAGTAATGGAATAAAGTCTAAAGTTGCGGATTTCATGCTCCACGCCCCCGCATAAAGAGAAACGTTTGTTTGTTGAATTACACGCGTAACTTGTACATATATAAATAGTATAAGATACCTATTGACAAAAGTGATAATGTTTGTGACTAATAGATCAAAATCAAAATCTCTTTCTTTTTAAAAAAAACTACCTATTAAACAGGGGGCTTGTAACAATGTATGAACTTATATGTAGGATTTGTAACACCACTATCGGTAACAGAAATCTTCCATTTTTAGGAACAAATTGAGTCCACGTCCCTGAAAATTGACTACAATACAGGCTCATCACATTGCGCAAAGTTGAGACACTCTGCTATTGATCTGTTGATCATAATCGCTAACGCTTGTGCCTCACACCATTAGTAAGTTAGTCGTGGGTGTACTAGAACATTTGTTGTTTTAGATATTTCAAAGGATTTTAATAATATTGTATGATTCTATTACAATTCTATTACAATAACAGGACAACCATTCAGTCTTTGCAAATCCTTTATTCTAATTCTTTATGACCAGCAATCATATAATCATACCGGAATGCATTCACATCAAGATTTAAGTTAGAATTGATATGCAGTTCTAAAACAACTGGGCGGTCTTAGTTACAGGAGGCCGATCGATCGCGCTAATTATAAAACATTGATATTCAATCCTAATTCAATTTCAGTTATAATCCAATTGCAAGCCAGTTCAGAAATTTACTATCAGCTGTGTTAAATTTGACTTATTTACCATTAGACAATTTTTGCCTAATTTTATAGTCTCTTGATTTTGCTATATTGTGATTCATCTGTTGGTAACCCTAAATTAATTAATTAAATAAGATTTACAGCGGTAACGATTCAGTTACGAACTAGTTGCTGTTTGATGGATCTTGCTGTTTGATTAATAACGCGATACCAAATGTGAATTTTTTTGTTGCTTTAGCGGTTGATTAACAATTCAGGTGACTTGTATTCATTTCCTTATTAGAAAACTTACATCTAAATAACAGTTTGATAGGAAACTGGGGAAATGAGTCTGATTTATACATAAACAAATTGATTGATTGATTGATTGATATAACGCGTTCGACCTCCAGTAATGCTTTTTTAAACTTTTCCAGTCGAAGGCACGTAATTGATTTTGACTTGGCAGAAAGACATATACCAACCAGCATCAAAGGCCTAGGGATTAAATATAAAGTTATTAAGTTACCTACTCTTGCCATACAATAGCTTCAATCCGTGTGTAGGTAGATTCAACAAAACTTACGTTAACACGGAAATCGAACTGCAGACACTTATCAAGTTCTCATCTGCACAAACATGAATAATAACTCTGTTTGTCTGTTAATCTTACCCATTTGTCATGTCGTCTTGTTAACAAGCAACGTTTTAGATAACTTTGTATCTATTCTTCGGTTAACTAAGTTTGTTTCTTGTATGAGAGAGTCTCCATGGACGATGTTCAGGATAGTGGAAGAAACAGATTAGGAAAGCAGACCCCTTTATCCAGCGGGACAGCAGCTAGGAAGATTATGATGATGATGATGTAAGAGAGAGAGTGAGAGGTCATACATACATGTAGATAGATATAGTTTTACCACACTTATCATAAAATATTAGAAATAAATTATGTCACTAAAAATTAATGTTTTCGATGTCAACCAGTTTATGGCCCTTTTACAGACTTCATTATACTGAAAATGAAAAAATGTTTTCTTAAGTTAATAACCAGAAGTGACTTCCAAACTGTTACCTATGTAACACATAAACAAACTTATGTTTATAAATAGCAAAACTTTTTGATATTTATGATCAAATGTTTGATGATGTGTTTTAGTTTGATCGCAAAAGTTTAGTTACATTTAACAATACATTTTTTTCAGTGTATCAGCATACACCAACGCCTACCCTCCTAGCTCCTAGGCTGGTGTATGGTATGGACATTAGTCCACCATGCATGCCCAATGTGGATTGATATTATACTTCACACACGCATCAGAATTTCTTCTTCAGCGTATTTAGGTTTCTAACGATATTAAATAATAAACGAATGTTAACTTTTACTTTTAATGTTTAACTACTTACATTTTACAATAATTTTACATGTTAATAAACAGGTACAACAACATAAATTATTAACAATTTATAATAATAAACTAATTATAAAAGTAGCAATATTCCTGACCACAAAAAAATACAGTCGTGAGTTGTACAAAAGCTGTAGAGTAGCTGTACAGTAGCTAATTAAAGGCTCTATACAGCTTAAGGTTACCAAAAACCCATTTATGTGTGAAAGTTTTTGGGGTTAACTTTAAATTTTAATCTTGAATTTTTAAATAATATACACACATTCTTCTATTCCTCTCAGAGTCTAGGAGCCAGTTATTAATAGTGACAAAATAGCTCATGCACCATCGTCACAACCGCAGTCTGTCCGTGTGACCGTACAAATTGAAATATACGGCGCTTGTCATGTACGCTCACTTAACGTGCAGTTTATTGCAGAAAAACTGTCATAGAGCTCTGTCACAGTAATATAGTTAAACAGTAGGATAACTCTACACGTCATAAGTACTTAAAACTCCCGAACTAAATACTTTTTGGGATAGTCGGGATGTAACTGTAGGAAGGTTCATTTGAGATTGAATTATCATTGCTTTCACATTTTAAGTGGCAGTTGAAACAACGATTTTAAAATCGAAACTCCAAATAGAAAAAAAATTGTAAACTGGCTTTTATTGGAAACGAATAATGCCTATAGGGTCATGCGTAAATACGCACAAAGAATTATACTTATAACAAAGGCTTACGGGCCCAACTTAATATACTTATGGTTTTTAAGAGGACGATCGGAATATCAAACTGAACAACTTTCAAATGTATTTGTGAAGCCTTTAAAATAATGTTCATTTCCAAATTATAAACATTGAATTTTTTTTTTTTTCATATTTAACAACAAATACTTGTCTTGCAAAGCAAAAATGATATGGGATATCTGCAAGCATATCGAATTATCTACAATGACGATCTTGTGAGTGATAAACTATTCTACCATTTTACAGACACTACTGATTCATTTATGATACTGTGTCTCCTCAAAGCTGCGCGGGCGCACCGTGGGCGTACGCGCGCATAAACATGTCTCTATCCCTTTTCACCTGTGTATACCTGTCTCCCTTGCACAATGTAAATGATGAGAGGTAGTTTATTATCTTTCACGGTGCATTATCTGTTTATTTAGCTTTTCAGTGGTTGTAAATGGAAGCATAGGTTCTTTGTTGGGTCCTTGCACCTTTGTATGGATAGGTTTATAGATGTGACATGGTAAGGAAACAAAGGAGTGCTTTTCGAGTATTTTGATAGCTGTGTTTTATAGGTAGTTTGCAGTTCCGAAAATTATTCATTGTGTGCTTTTTTGTAAAGGAAAAATTATGAAGAAACCTTCATGCTTATATTTCGAGGCTTGTGTTGTGTCCAAATGTCCTAAATAGCAATGGGCTCACTACTTCTACACTACACTGGGCAGAGTTTTTATTTTCAACTTCATCAGCTTATATGCGTCCCACTGCATGACACAGGGAGGGCGGCAATGCCGGCAATCCACAACGCGTGCCCTATGCGGATTGGCAGATTTCACAGAGTTTTGATACTGCTAGTAAAATTGTGGATATTCTCAATGTACAGTACAGAAGCAAAGTTCATTTTCAGCACTAGTTATTAGTTGTTGTCTTTCATCCACAAAAATTGCAACAACAATATTTTCTGTGTATCTGAAATATTACGGTCCGGAGTTTATGCATTCACTAATTATATAAATAAATAACTCTACTACCAAATTGTTTTCAGACATAATCATCATCAGCCTATCATCGTTCACTGCTGAACAAAGGCCTCTCCCAAGACCCGCCACAAAACAATATAATCGCGGCCTTCAATATCCAGTTACTCCCCGCTACCTGTCTCAGGTCGTCTTTCCAGCGGCAGAGAATGTCCCAATACCGCCTGCCAGTTCTTGGTTTCCATTCTAGAACTGAGACTACCCATATCGGTTGTCAATTCTTCACCAGTTATAACCAGCCCATTGCCACTTCATCTGGCAGTCATACCAACACAGATTTCCGTAAGCGCAAACAATCGTATAAGGCGCAATGACAACAATACAGTTAAATATGTACACCATCAGTTACTTCAATTGTTAACCCTTTTCACTTATCAATGGTTTATCCAACAATATTAATAGAACTGCTTTTACTGGCTTTATGGTCCGCATAGTAACTTGGGTTTCACTCGCGAACGCCTATTTCATCAGCTTCTTGGGTGTTGAATAATGGACTCTCTACGTGCTATAGATCGTTGCATATGTACAAGGTGTTACAAAACTACAAATAAACATTTAAGGGGGTGGTGTAGACCATCAAACTGAACAATTTTCACTATGGGACTAATATCGAAATCGCGAAAAAAAAATGTATGTTCTATGCTCTACAAATCGACTAGAGCTAAAATATGTATGGGATTTAAAATTATTATTTTCTCGATTTCGATGTTAGTCCCGTAGAGAAAGTTGTTCAGTTTCACGGTCTAAACAACCCCCTTATGAGTTTCAAAAATGTATTGTTACTTATGAAACACCCTGCATAGGAAAGCGTCATTCTGCGTCATTATAATAATATGTGTCTTCTAATGAATATACGTAATACAGACTTCTCAAATGGTGAAAGAAGGAAACTGTCGTGAGGAAGCCGAAGAAATTTTGACGCTTAAGTGCAGTCTATCAATCCGCATTCGATAAGCCTGGTGGACTAGCGCCCATACACCATTCCTGAGGGTAGGCGTGTGCCCTATAAAAGGATGATCTGGATGATGACGATGATCATTAGAATAATTAAACTAACATCGATTCGAAACTGGCGGCATCTTATCTACGACGGAACACCTTCCGACGCGGAGGTAGTGGTAGAGTCAAAAATTTATTTTAATTTTAGTCATAAACTAACATTGAGTAATTATGTAAAGAGCAGACAACGCGAACAAAATCTGTGCACCATGATCAGCAGTTTGGGGCGCGTGCTGGGAGCGTCAGGCTGCGACGAGCGCCTGGCACAGGCTAAGTGGGTTAGAGCGCGTGCACCCTACGCGTGTTACAAAACATCACTTCTCGGTAGCTTCTCTAGTTAACATAGTACCTCAATGTAATTTAATAATAAATTGTTAAAGAGTAGGTGTATTGTAGTGTTACTTTTGTTTTCTGTGCATGTTGGTGTTCATCTCTAAGTGGTTGTGCATTCCGTTAAGTACTCAATGTAAGTACCTAATCGTAAATTGTACTCGTGTTTCATAGTAACAGCAGTTGATGAACCTGATAAAATAAAATAAAAATTATTTCTAACCATAAATCCAAGGTAAATCTCATTTAAAACGTCAAAATTCAACGCCCCACCCAAACCTATAAAACGGAATCGTTTAATCAGTCGTGATTAAAAACAAAAGTAATCTAAAACTGATCGGCCATCCCTCTCATTCACCTCTATTCAGTTCAAATCTTCCGTTCAGTCTCCATTGTTTTCGAGTGGATTCCATTGAAGCTTTGTTTTGGCTAGGATTTAATTAGGATCTTGATTTTAGATTGGGATTTTTAGGAAATATTGACTTTTGGGCTTAGGTGTCTGTACATAGGGACCTTTTTAATATGCTGACAGTTTTTTAAGGTATGATCAGACCATGAAACTGAATAGCTTTTTTCTATAGGACCGAGAAAAATAATTCTGCTGTTCCGTACAAAACTCCAAACCTACTTGACCCAAATGTATATGAGACAACAGATTTTTCGTTTTGTTTTTGATATTGGTCCCATAGTGAAAGTTGCTCAGTTTGATTTTCTGATCATGATCCACTCAAGAAATCGTCGGCATTAATTAATAGTATAATTAGGATTTCCTGTAGCGAAAGTTGTTCAGTCATCCAGCCTTCAAATTTTGACCAACCATCAAATCAACATCTAGTACCCTTAGCTTAAACTAAGCAAAGATCATGTTTAAGTACTAATTACGAGTAAAAAGTATCTCTTTTTTCTTTCGTGTCACCATGAGTGACAATCACTCATGCTGTTTTGGAAAGATTAGTCACGAGAACGTATTGCATTGGCAAGATTGTTATGTATTACATCACCAAACTATACAAATTTTCACAAAATAAAAAAATAACGCCAATGCCATATTAAATATAATCAAAAGCACTCTAATTGAAAACTACTAAAATTATATCTAACACTCCAGTACCGGTAAATCACATCGGTAATCGGTAAACCGGTAACCGAACCGGTAATTAACGATAAGGCTCACCTTTACCGTGTCCGCTTGTAATGGACTACGTTACGATGTTGAGGTAATAAGGGATGGGGTTTGGACACACTGGGTGTAATCGAGTGGTTAACTCTAATCGGTGATGCGGGTTTAAAAAGGCGGTCGTTGGCCGGGTAGAGCTTTGGTATTGGGCACGATTAAGAATGTTAAGCAACGTCAGGTCCAGTCAGTCTTTGGACCGAATAACCGGTTTTTCATCGGATTGTCTACGTTTTTCGGAAAGCACGTTAAGCAGTTGATCTCATTTAACCTTACTTATTTAAAAGACTTGAATATTTTTGTTTTAATTTGCACTTCATCCTGTATGGCAGATTATTTCTTGCGCCTATAAGTTAAGACCTTATTGTATCGTATTCTTGCAAATAAATGAGATCTATTCTATTCTAAACCAGTCAGATGGCGGTGGAACTAACAATTCGTTAAGCCAGGTCAAATAACTAATTAAGGCGGCTTGATTAGTTATTTGACCTGGACCTGGATTGAAATTCTCTGTCAGGAAGTTGACCACATCTTGACTCCACTAATCCGCACTGGGCCCGCTTTAATTATGGCCCACTCCCTCTCTCCCTTAATTTTGAAAGGAGGCCTTTACCCGGCAGTGGGATCCTACAGGCTATAACTTACTTAGTTTCCTTTAAATAACTCTCTTATAGCAACAATCACTCCTATATCACCTATCTGTTTCATCTCAATCGATTTCCAAGATAAATTACCTACGCATAAGCAGCACCCAATGTACCAGCACCTTTAACTCCTGTGCAAGATAATAGCAACTTTTATCGATGCGTGCGCGCATCCAGCTGCCCCTACGACCGTTTACCCGCAATAAATTACGTTGCAAAATTGTCGATAATCATCTACTCGGCCGGATTTCATTATACTATGCAGTACTTATTAGGGAGTAGCGAGTTATCTTGAGCTAGGTGTGTTACGGTCTTTAGAGTGTAACTATAAATTTGTTGGATGAATAAGGTGAGTCGATGCGTTTTATTTTTACTGTTTGAAAAAAGGGATGTTCGTAGTATTTTGCAATAAAATGCATTAATACGGATTCCTTTGAAGAGAGCGTATCGGTGGCGCGTTGTGAAGAGATATGGAAATCACGAGGGTCCAGATTCGAACCCGCACGGAGACGGTATGCCATGTACCAATGAGTTTTTCTAACTTATGTATGTAATACCGACTGCTCTCAAACGTTAAAGGAAACATCGCATCGTGAGGAAACCTATATAAGCTGAAGATGAAATTTTGATTTGTATGTGAAGTCAACCAATCCGCATTGGACACGCGTGCTGGACTAACTCCCTTGTACCATAAGATAGGACATTAACATTTTATAAAACAACATTGCCAACTAAAGGACGATAGGAACGTCAAACATCCTGAAATCTTTAAAAACCTAAAACTTTGAATAGTCCACAATATTCAGTACTTACTTCGCTTACTCGCTACTTAATACAGGGTGAAATTGATATAATTAGCATCCTTTTAAACTAAGAGTCTACCCATCAAACTGAAAAAATTTTACTATGGGAGCAAACCAATCGGAGCAACAAAAAAATCTGCTGATACTAAACTGCACCCGCCGCCGCTGTTTACATGACTCAAATGTATGGGACAGCAGAATTTTTTTTTGCTCCGATTGGTTGGCTCCCATAGTAAATGTTGTTCAGTTTGATGGGTAGACTCTTAGTTTAAAGGGATGCAAATGATATCAATTTCACCTTGTATATTCTTTGCTACTTAGTCAATCAAATGCTTTATTGAAAATGAAACGTGCTATCAAAAAAATATTCATTGATACCCTAGATAGGCAGCAATCTTTTTTTTCAAGGGTAATGCGGCGTTACTGCTTTCATTAAAAATTTTAATACATTAGATCCTAAGTCATTGTTTACACTTTTATAAAGCCTTCAAATCTTATCTTTTTTGTAACTGATTTGCCATTTTCAGGAAGAACGATATAGCCATTAATAAAAGACTAGGTTCTGGAACTGTCATTGGGACAAAATAATCTTTGTGACACAGGACAAGATATTTACAACCTCCGATTCCCTTCAAACATTATTTCACAAACCTATGCAATTAATACGAACATTATGGAAAATTAATCAAAGTCCATTCGGAATAAGGTGTAATTCACAATGAGCGGCGCGGCGCGATGTGGTGTGAAGTCGCGTCGTAACAGTCGTGACATACTAGTAGGTAAGAATATACCTACGACTCAAATTAATTACCTAGGTTCCACTTCACAGATACTGCTTTGTCATTTTGGCTTGACAAAAAGTTAATTTCCAAGCATTTAAGCCCGCCTTCGTAGTAAATAAGAACTATATATATATACTGATATCTACTCTAGATTGTATATTTTTTTATCGTGAGGAAACCTGCATGCTTCAATTTCGTGGCATGCATTATACCCACTGTCCATTATAAGTGGCGACGGGCTCACTCCCCGTCACACTGGACAGAGTTTCGTTCTAGTGAAACGTGGATGTTCTGAGATTTCAGTATATCTCTGACTACCTCCTCGGGGAATATAGTCGTGACCACATGCTATTCTATGCTTCATATCCAAAAGTAAAGAAATATGGGTAAGTATTATAAATTCAAATGACATTCGATAGCGCGATTTAAATGACGTGCAGCGCCATCTATTGACAAAATAGTGTGTTTGTTTGTTTGTTCGCGCATCACGCAAAAACTACTGAACCGATTTAGATGAAACTTTTTTGTTTGATAGCTATCTGACTTAAAATCTGGTATATAATTTGTGCGGACGAAGTCGCGGGAAAACACTAGTTTATTATAAGTTTCCCAATTCGAACTAGATTGAGTCAATGTAGTTAAATTTATTTAATTCTCACTTGCGTTTTTACAAATTTATAACCAGAAGCCCTTTCGAAGTCTATTGCGGATCTCTAAAATTAGCATCTAAATATCGCATCGCACCGCACCGCTCAGTCTGAACTGCGCCTAACACCGCGCAACCGCACCTACATCAAGACGAGTTTTCATCGTCATTATATTCACGTCAAAGCAAACTATTTATTGTCCTATCACACAGAATGTACGTGTCTCTGGATGTGCGCAGTGTCAGGTTTTATCATGCGCATGCGCTTACCGTTAGAGGATGGATGAGTTGAGCAATGTTTATGTCAAAGTACGTTATGTTATGTAAATGAGATAATTTATTGCAAATAATTACGTGTTGCATTGCATAATTATCTAATGCTATTATATTCGTCATCATTCTTCTGTCTGTCGTGTTGATGGCATGCCGTTTAATTTTTAGGGTTCCGTACCTATTTGTAGTCTTAATCGGTTATGAGAAATCAGTCGACCCAAAAATTCTGAACAGCATATTTCTATTTTCGCGATTTTAATGTTGACTTCATAGTGGAAGTTCAATTTGATGGTCTAAAGCACCCCCTGAAATATGCTACGCATCAGGAATATCAGCCATAGGGTGTAAGGAAAAGTATCATTAACCTTTAAATCACATATTCTACCCATCAAACTGAACAAGCTTCACTATGGGAGCAAACCTGTCAGCGCAAAAAAAAAGTCTGCTATTCCATACAATTCGATTCAATTCAAAATCATTTATTCAATATAGGAGCCTGAAGCACACTTATTAAACGTCAATTCTTTTTTAAGCTACCACCGCGTCGGAACGTGTTGTCGCTGTAGAGAAGATGAGGCCAGAAACTCTACAGCATAACACGACTTAATGACTATTATAGATACTAAACTGCAATACCTAATTACCTACTCGACTCAAACGTATGAAACAGCAGATTTTTTTTCCTCCGACACGTTTGGTCCCATAGTAAAAGTTGTTCAATTTGATGGGTAGAGTATGTGGTTTAAAGGTTAATGATACTTTTCCTTACACCCTGTATAGTTAATAATTCATTTGCTTTTGCTGGCGAAAAACTAACCACTAACCAACTTATTCCTAACTTGATACGTCATTCCATCATGAAGCCAAAGCGCAAAAGGTGCGCTTTGCTAACTGCACGCTACAAAAGTTATAGCAAAGTTAGTAGCATAGCAACAACCAGTATAACAACGCGTTCAGGGTGCTGATGGGGCTGCCCCGGTACTGCAGCGCCTCGGGAATGTTCGCGGCGGCGCACGTCGACTGTTTTTACACGACCATGCGCAACCGCGCCGCCTCCCTGGTGCGCGGGTGCGGGCCAGCCCCAACACCATCCTGAGCATGATAGCGGACAGACTGGACTGTCCCTACATAACGCACTGTAACAACCTTCATGTACCTAAATACTAACAGTTAGGTTTAAGATATTGTTACTAACACGCTATGAGTCCCATGTTGCTCGAAATAAATTATTTTTATTTTATTTTATAGCATATGCTCACGACTATATTCCCCGGGGGGGGGTAGTCAGAAATATTATGAAACCTCAGAACATCTAACATCTGCGTCCGCGTAGCAAAGTTAGTGAACGCCCATAAGGGTATATTACCGTTGGCGCGCTCCATACAAACGTACTATTGTGATATTTTCAATAGAACCCATTAAAGGCAATGAAATTTTGCAGAAACAATCTAAAAACAAATCTCTATGCTTACATGTAGTCAGATTTTCATTAAAATGTTTAGTTTTAAAGTTACAGTGCCTCAAAGATTTCCATACAAATCTTAGATTAATCCTAGAATTAAAACTGTATATTTTAACGAAAATCTGACTTTATACAAGTATAGAAATTCGTTTCTAGATTGTTTCTGAAAAATGTCATTGACTTTAATTGGTTAATATTGAAAATATCACCATAGTACGTTTGTATGCAGCGCGCATTTGCGCTCTCGGAATAAACTTCTCTTAATAGGATCTAAGCCGTGAATTATATCTGTCTATGTGTGTGCTCTATCAAAGTGCATTGTCTATAATAAACTAAGATTCTAAACCAATCAATCTCGGCTTCGAAGCCGTCGCAGTTGATTACAAGAGGGAGACGCTAATAAGATGACGGGGGGAGGGTCGTGGGGGAGGGGGAGGGAGACACCTGTAGAGTCGACTTGTTGCTTTGTCTTAGGTGTTGTTTTAATGGGGGAAGGTGATGTGAATAGTATCATCGATTTAAGGTGCTTCTTTTTTGTTTTGATACACCTGAAAAAAAAGAAAATTAACTATGCAAGTTGTAACGGTGTGGTCATATTTAAAGTGATGTTTCAGACCATCAAACTGAACAACTTTCACTTTAGAGCAAACATCGAAACCGCGAAAGGGTAGTGCAGTATGAGTAGGAGTTCATGAATGTAGGATGGAATGAGGGGGGGCTAATACGTCGCAAAACTAATTTGTCGTTCCCACTTTACATGAATAACGACAGATGAGTACGAATACCCAAAAAAAATGCTGTAATTAACGTTTTTTAGGGTTCCGAACCTCAAAGAGGAAAAACGGAACCCTTATAAGATCACTCTCGTGTCCGTCCGTCCGTCTGTCACAGCCACTTTTCTCAGCAACTATAGAAGCTAGCGACTTGAAATTCGGCATAGTGGTCAATCATGCTAACCCAGACATAAAGCGAGACAAAAAATTTAGAAAATAATTTTTCTACAAATTTTTAAGGTCCAAAAACTGATGACTTTCAAAAAAAAAGTTGTTCAATCTAGCCGAGTTTGGTATCATTTGAAAGGGCTTTGAACGTAGATTTCGTATAGGAAGTTCGTTTTACTCAGTGATGCGTAGTTATTCATTTATAAGCCCGACTGCACGAAAAATTTTGGTTCCCCCCCCCTGATCTCCGAACATATAAAGCCAAAAAATCTGAAATAATTCTTACATGTCGATGAACTATTGAATTTTGTAGGAAAATTATAGCGGTGTCTGTATTGATAATAGTTTTTGAGAAAATTGAAAAAATACAGTACAAACAAACTTAGGGTTGCAGTTGATGTTTTTCGCTGATGAGCATAGACACAAACTTTTTATATTACATTTTAAATAAAATTCAATAAATTAACACCAGTTTAAGTCATAAAATGAACAAAGATAACAAAAATGATAGTTTTTCGATGAATTACCAACTCCGTTGTGAAGTTTTGTTGTTAGCCATATTTCGTCACTGTTTTTTGCTTAAAACATTTTTAAAAGACGGTAAATCTGTTAAATTCCACTAAATCTATTCTATAACACCCTACAATTATTCCTACTCATTAAAAAAAGTACAAAATTAATAATTGTTTCGATATTTTGATTTGTGATTTGTATGGTTTCATGCAAGAACGGGTGTACCTACCGGTATCGGTGAAACTTGGTAAACAGCTAGTTAGAGTACCTATATCCAGAGATAGCATAAAAGGTAGGTGCTTAAGATTTTTGTGAAAAATCACTATTTCATTGGGAATAAACTGTATTTAGATATTTTCGAGAAGGTAACAGTAATTTGAACATATTGAACTTTGCTTGAATGACAGAATGTGAGGTCCGATTCACAATGCAGGAAACTTAAAAATTATAACTTTACAGCAAACCGTATTTCATTATTGAAAAAATCCTAACATAATATAAGAGAATTACGGAAAGAAACAAAATATTAAGCCATATCAACAGCTACGTTATTAAGATGGATTGAAATAATGATTTTCACAAATGAAATATTTATCATCATAATGATTAGGACAAATCGGAATAAAATCTTTACACGTCAGTCATACGTCAGTAGTGAATCATGGACATGGATCAAAGAGATTATACTTGCATAGAGGGAATATAACTTTTGCAAGGCGGTGCACTTTTTTGAAGTTTGTTTTTTTTACCCGACTGCGACAGAAGGAGGGTTATGTTTTTCGAGCGTATGTATGTATGTATGTATGTATGTATGTATGTATGTATGTATGTTTGTATGTCTATTTCTTTGGCACGCGCTACAGCCTAAACAGCTTGATGGATTTTAACGTATGAGGTGTCGTTAGATTCGTAAAAATCGTGAGAGTGTCATAGGGTACATTATTTTAATATGGCATATGCGAATTAAAAAAGAGAGGGGGGAGAATCCAATTTTTTTCGTAAAAAAATACAATATGGGTATCAAATGAAAGCTGGTGAAGAGCAGATTCCAAATATATATATATTATAGTATTTTTATGCAACCATTTTGACACAAGACTAAAAAGTATGAAATAAACTAAATTATTTAGAAAAACAAAAAACCCGACTGCATAAAAAACTATTAACTGAAAAGATAAAAACAAGCTCCTTAAATGAGCTATAATAACTTTGTTTGAGCAAATTAATACAATTTGAATGTTATTACTTATTAGGTAGGTAGGTATTGCAGGCGGGGACAAACCAATAACCAACAAATAGGACATTTTTCTTTGTCCCCGTTTGCGATACCTACCTACCTAATAAGTAATAACATTCAAATTGTATTAATTTGCTCAAACAAAGTTATTATAGCTCATTTAAGGAGCTTGTTTTTATTTATCTTTTGTGTCATGTGGTAGGACAGAAGGCACAAAAAGTTACTACTTTACACAACTTTACATACACTAGCATGTCAAAAAGTGTCAAAAAACGTGGAAAGTGGACAGCCGCACAAACAAAATATCTAAAGTTCCATCTCTTTCTACTATTAAAGGTATGTCATAAGAGAAAAGACACTAACTACAATTTTAAATTGATGCAGACTTTATGCTTTAGAATTAAGAGATCCTTCTTGTGAGCTGTGAGACATAGATATAAACCAATGTATAGACAATACCAATGCCACTTTCCTGATCATGGACAATACCTTTCCAATGTAGAAATACAATGACTCGAAAAGGCATTAAAATAATAGTAATTGCGAAAACGAGACACGCGTATACGCTATGCTGATGCTGATGAAGTTGAAATTGCTATCAAAATCATACAACATAGTCGGGCTAAAGTACGAGATTTAATACATTTTGTTTCATATCTCCGTCCCTTTCCAGTATGACCATTCCAGTCTGCGAATCTATAAAATACTCAATCAACGCTTTCCAAGCTTCTTGATCATTAACATGCAATGAAATTAGAGACAGTGCCTTACATTACAACCTTCTTGATCATGAACTTTCGCTTACACTAGCTTATGCACCTTTTAGTATTTTAGGCATGAAGATTGAATTATCAAAATTCTTGGTTTTAGGCGTTCATACCGAGAAGACAAACTGGAGTAATGTACTATTTCTATCCAACTCGGGTGCTAGTACTAATGTGAGAAAATGATAAACCTAGTTCTTCTGTTCGTCAATAACCCGCCTCATTACAATACATTTTAACTTCTAGAACAGAAGGATGGCATTGTCTATAAGCACCTGGAGAGGAGAGCAAACTTCCGTACAGGCGGTGAAAATGACTTTTCAATTTATATGAAGCTAGATGACTAACTCTGGAGTCAGACAGCCTTTGTAGTACAAATAGTGGTTACGTCGATAAGGAGAGTAATAAGTAGCTATCTCCTTTTTCAATTAGAGCGAATTTGCTATGTGCGTCTCTTTTTGAGTGAATATACAAGACACGTGTTTCCTTCTATACCTTCTCTTTCTACGTTCTAAATCCACGGTTTATATCCATGTTCTAGAATCATAGTTCAAAAAGATTGCTAATGATTTAATAAGATTGCAACGCATACACTTCTTGGTGAACTTAAAATACAGGTGGTAGTCATTAGAGGGTGTTAGGCAAGGAATATACTTCTCTCTACCGTGTTAGGTGACTTAGGTGTACCCACCCATTTGTTAACAAAAATACTTGGCTATTATCCATCCATTTTCTTTCACTGGAAATAATTCATGACCCACGCAGACGCTTGAAAAATAAATAAGTTAAAGAAAATTGATGTCTTACCTACATTTGCATTAAGACTCCCTACCTATTCTCTAATTGGGATATTCAGGGATTTTCTTAGTAATCATATTGAATTCCAAATATTACGTAAAATTTTTTGTGCAGTAGGTACTCAAACTATGTAAGTATTCATGTAGCGAGACCATTGCCACTTCTTTGAGCATGGTCACAATACATCATGTTCTTTAAACATTAAAACTTTAAATACTTACTTAATATTATAATATTAAAACGTCAAGTTATAAAATTATCATGACATAATTTCTCTATTATATCGTTGCACTTGTTTTATGTTGTGCTCGCTATACCACTTTGTACCTTCCGAACAACGGCGATTTTCGTTAACACTGTTCTCATCTTTTCTTACGGTAACATTAGGTTTAGAACCCTCTATGTGCGAGTACACACCTCGCTCTTGGCCAGTTATTATTTAAACAATTTTATCATCATCTAAAATACCTAGGACATCTAAACAAAAAATTTACAAAATAAATTTTCTTGTAGGTAGAACAGTATTTCGGTTCACAACTTTTGGAAATTAATATCGTTTTTCCGCGTCTTCATCCGCACTGGTTCCTCTCATCTTTCAGACTTCATTCTTTCAGCTTTCAGACACAAAAGGTTTCATAAAAATAGGTCTAGTAGTTTCACGATGTGCAAACAAACAAACAAACATTTACAGTTTTATAAAAGTAGAGATGCTCTTTTGACCGACCGGAACGGACTGAAATAATGTACTGAACCATCGATCTTATAAAGGTTTCTTATAGAACTAGGGACCCCCAACCAAGACGTAAAATCTAACTTCTGCACTATGAATTCAAAACTTCCACTGACCTAAATAAAACAGTTCACTTGTTTAAAAGACAGGTGAAACAGCAATCAATAGATCAACCAAAGAATTTCACAACGCTCGCTGCGCCCGCGCCGCCGCCACCACGCCGATAGAGTACGAATCGATACCGCGTTATATCGATGACTTATAGAACTCGTGATAGTTCAACGATCGATTCCGGCGTGAAAGATCGACTGATAACGGATTTGTGTAATGTTTCTAACAAGGATGTTTTAACCGACTTCAAAAAAGGTGGGTTCTTTTCGACCCATTAATGTATGTAGGTATTTTCGCGAATAACTCCAAAACTACTGGACCGATTTTGATGAGTCTCTCATATCAGATATCTTCACTCTTCTTAGAACATTTTAGTATGCTTACACGGTGTGTACAAACAACAAGGGGTTTTTAGTTACAAATCTCAGGAGATGCTTCAGACCATCAACCTGATCAACTTTCACTATGGAGCCAACATCAAAACAGCAAAAACAAAATCTGCTGTTCCATACATTTGGGTCGAGTAGCCGTTGAAATTTTTTACAGAACAGCTGTTTTTCGATTTCTGTGTATGGGAAATGTATGGGAGAGATGATTTTTTTTTCGAGATTTCGATGTTGATCCCCTAAAGTTGTTCAGTTTGATGGTCTGATCATACTCTTAAAAAAGTGTCAGCATATTAAGAAGGACCTTAGTTTGATGTTCTAAAGAACTCCGTTTATTATGTAATGCATTTATTTTTACACCCTTTATAATACTCTAGCATTCCTTCGCGGCGTTTCTTTTAAAACCAGCTTTTCAGAAGAAAAGAATAGTACAATAACGATGTAAGTGCAGACACTGAAAGTTTCCGATTACCCCAATAAGGTTGTAACTTATATTAACTTTACAACGACCTAAAACCAACCTATTAAACTCCCAATAAACATCAGAACGTCAACCATGAATTTATAAACTGATAATTCTAGTCGTAATTTGCATAGATATCTAGAAGCAGCACATAAGTAAGTACACCTGCCTAGAATCGAACCCGGTCACGACCGCTGTCAACACAATGTTTCATGGAGTGTATTCCCTGGTCGCAGATACCTTGTCTCCACAAGTCCACACCCGTACGAAGGCTTGCTTTATAAATTCTTGGTATCTATGTGAGGTTCTATAACTGTTACGCTAGAAGTAGGTAACACGGACTTGAAAGAAATACGGACCGAATATTGCACTAAAAAGATGTGAAGCATTCAAGGTAATACAATCTCGTTTGTTCTACAAGGGACCTACACTCACACAGATGCACTAGCTCTACGCGCAGGAGCTACAACCCGTCACCTAATGTACCGCGTGACAGCACGCACACAAAAGAAATTGGTGCTTCACTCATGATTAGACAAGATTACGTCTGGTTCTTCTTTTAAGTCTGTGGTAGGTAATGACAATACACAATGCATAAGCTCTCACAACCGTATTCCATTTTGGCCTGGTCAGAATCTTTTCTACAACTATGTCTTTACAGTAGTTATGAGTTTAAGGGCCTATGTCGAAAAATAATTGAAGCGAAAGGGGCGTGTGATCGTTTATATTACTGCCTGATGCGAGAGAAAGAGATGCGCGTGCGCCTGAAACGATGCAAGCGCAAAACAAACTTTATTTAATACTAGTGTTTTCCCGCGACTTCGTCCACACAAATTATATACCAGATTTTAACTCGCATCATAAGCTGTCAAACAAAAAAAGTTTCATCAAAATCAGTTCAGTAGTTTTTGCGTGATGCGCGAACAAACAAACAAACAAACAAATAAACAAACAAACAAACACACAAACAAACAGACAAACAGACAGACAAAATTTCTAAAAAAGGTTGATTTCGTGTCAGGGATACCTAAAAACCATATCGTAATCTTTTTTTTGTAAATATCCTCAATGTACAGACACACTTCAGTTACAGTTTTATAATAGTTTAGATTTCATTGTGATTCTACTATTTCATTTATGTAAGTTCAATTCTGCTCCAATCAAAGTTTATAAAATATAAATCTCTTTTTTTAAATCAAGTCTCGTGTTTCTAGACAGAGGCTACTTTGGCTTGTTTTCAAGATAATGTGTCTTAATCTCTGTTCTATGGCTACCTCAATAATTTATATTTGACAAACTATTAATATCAAAATAAAACAATGACGAAGGTGTCCTGTAACCAACCATGATAGGAAACTATGACAAAACCGCAGGAGCTTCTCTAAACTAAACGTCTTATTACACGTTAGAACTAGTAAATACTATTGAAGGCACCCGACGTCTCTCGCCTCTGTTATTGATAGAATTTATCAGCGATCGAGCTTTGGGTGGTACGAGTTGGGAGAGGTAGCGGGGGAAATCGTTTGACATTTGCATTAGCAAAAGTGTCAGCAATATTCCCCGATCGCTGTTCTTGACTGTCGAACGAGGTAATTATTAGCCACAGCGTGAGCAAGCGGCCGAGGCGGGAAGGCTAGCCATGCTAATTTTTTTCAAGATAGCAATTGTTTACAGTCTAGTATTATAATCTGACACGTCACAAATAGAGTTAAACAATACCTGTGTTAAAATATATTTGATCTTAAACTTTGGTAGAAACGTAAGAGTGAACAAGAGTGGAAAAATTTCAAACATGCGCTGAAGCTATCTGAAATGCACGTATGAAAGCTCGGCGCTAGCATAAAGACAAAATAAAGCGCATTATGGTGCAACGAGTCTTCGCTCTCACACTCAATCGCTTTCCACTTGTGCAGGTGCAGGTGAACCCCGATCCCCCTCGATTTTGTGTGCATTGCGGGAGGAACGTGGAACGTTTCTCCACTATCATTCGATATGAATGTTGTTTACGATCGGGAATTCCGTGTAAATATTGGTATAATTATTGTCCAATAAAATCGAAACCCTGTAATGTGCATGGTATTCTGATACATATTGTTGTTGAAACTGCATTAAATATAAATACATTACAATTTCAATACTTCAAATTATGTAATTACAAAAAAGAAAGAAGTAGGTACAAATAAGGCTACTTATATAGTGACCCCAAGAAAGTAGGCTCAAGATGTTACCCATTTGGGTTTTAACTTCTATTAATCCAATATGGCTCAAGGAGCCCTTGTCTAAAAACGCTACCTCTCATATCTTGACCGGCAGCATCAAAGTTGAGCTGGGACGTAGCGCGTCACGCCGCATTACCGTCATATACCTTGTTCAACACCTGCTAGCGACTTGTGGCTTCTAGCTTCTAAGGCTATCCTATCTCGTCTACCTACTGTTTGTGTGATATTAACTATTATGTACTGGGGGACGAAGGAAACGATGTTACTATAAAAATTGTGGAGGATCAACTGGGAAGGTTTCTCTAGTTTAGTGTGAAGCCTGGGGACCGGCCGTGGTCCAACAGTTCTTATTTGGACCTTGTATATATGTATATTAAATCTCTGTGATTATTTCTCTTGCGCGATTTATGTCTTGCATTCGATTGTCAACCTTATGTGTAGTAGGTTACGACTGACATATTCACGGTGAACGTTATCTTTCTATGGAGTATTTTCCGCGGGTGACGGTATCACCATCTGTTGGCATCTTTGCTATAACTTGTGGGTATTGGCATCTGTGGCAAGTCCGTACAAAATAATCATTGTTTAGTTGGGACGTGCGTGTAGAACCCAGGGTTCCCCTGTCACACTTGTTCTTGAGGTAAAAAGTATGGCGTTTGGCAGACAGAGTTACAGGCGTCGCCTAAGGGGAGCAGGGGGCAGCTGTATCAATTTAGTTTCGGCATTAGCTGGTAATCGAGTTATAATTATGGAGAAAAATCTTTCTAAGCTCGCTCTAGAAATTTTCGATGTCATCTTCCATATGCCACTTGACAATCGAATTAGCAAACTGATTCCTTTTGTACCTTTTTGATGTGAAATAATTACTGACGCGCCTTGGTAGTAGAACCGACTCGTATGCCGTGATGACAAATTGTGGCATGACGCCGTCACGCTACGTTCGAAAGCTGCGTTTATTTCATCGTTCTTGAAGCGCAAAAGATCTAAATTTTCGAAAA
Organism: Agonopterix heracliana; assembly: GCA_963693445.1. Taxonomy (NCBI): domain Eukaryota; kingdom Metazoa; phylum Arthropoda; class Insecta; order Lepidoptera; family Depressariidae; genus Agonopterix; species Agonopterix heracliana. The sequence goes on from OY856313.1 coordinate 20,816,859, forward strand.
AAATGCGCTAAATGCGAGCTAAGAGTGCGGTGTTTCGATGTTTCACATCTGCCAGGCGGGCGGGCGTTCTGCGACGACGGCAACTATATTATTTATTAGTTACAAAACTTTCTTTCAAACAATTCACTGACACATCGATGCTTCTACGAATTGAACCATCGAAATAGCTTTTAAATTTTAATTCAAAGGAAACACAAATTAACGTTGAATTTATGGGATTAATTATCAAATGACAAAACGTATAAACATGTCTGAACTAAAGTTTTGTTTCAACTCCCACGCATTACCTGTCCTTCTTTAATTTAGGTACATTTTTATCTAGCGGTTACCTTTGGGACGTATTGTGACGTTTCCTGGGGTGTTAAAATGACGCTATAGTAAGCATACACAATACTACCCAACTAAATATTGATTGGGTCAGTTAACTTCGAAGCTACACAGAAATGACGTACAGTATAACAGTACCTTACTAAAAATTAAATATTACCGCAACTGATTCCTTTTAGCATGTGAGGGGTTTAACTAAAACGCTTTTTTACCAACTCATACAATAAGTACAGCTAAGTACTTTTCTTTTTGAACCATTAAAACATAAATTTGAATCAAGATTACAATACAATTGAAAAAAACAATATTTTTCTGAAAAATATCAGGATAGATTTAGCTTAATTATATTATTACATTATTAGATGAGAAATAGACAGAAAGCTAATTAGGACATGCAATCAATAAACATGAGAGTGGTTCCAACTACGATGAGTACGTGTACCCAATTTTTTCAAAGCGTCATTTTAGTGCCCTAACTATCTCTATCAATCAACAGCACTTAAAACGATGCAACTCGATTCGGACAGTAATCGATTCTAGTGACAATCGAATAGTTTACTCGATCCAGTTTTGGATGACTGTGTTTATTGGATTATGCAAATTAATGTTAGTGTAACTTTTAATTGCTTACATTGTTTATGTTATAATATTAAATTCTAATAAATTTAGTCGTCATGAACCACCGGATGTGGCACAAAAAGTATGATCAAAAATTATAGGTAGGTATCTATTTTTTTCCTGCTGCAATCAGTCAGACGGATTCTGCTAAAAAACTGTTCAAGAGAAATTTATTCCGAGAGCGCAAATGCGCGCTGCATACAAACGTAGTCTGGTGATATTTTCAATAAATAAAAAAAAATAAAAAAAAAAAATAAAAAAATAAAAAAAAAAACGACAAATTATGGCATGACGCCGCCACGCCACGTTTGACAGCTGCGATTATTTCGTCGTTCCTGAAGCGCAAAGGTCGAAATTTTAGAAAAAAAAAGCGCGAAATGCGAGCTAAGGGTGCGGTGTTTCGATGTTTCACATCTGCCAGGCGGGCGGGCGTCCTGCGACGGCCACTAATTTATTAGTTACTAAACTTTCTTTCAAACTAGTCACTGACGCATCGATGCTTCTACGAATTGAACCATCGAAATAGCTTTTAAATTTTAATTCAAAGGAAACACAAATTAACGTTGAATTTATGGGATTAATTATCAAATGACAAAACGTATAAACATGTATAGTCTGCCCCTCTAGCATGCCACCGCCGAGAAAACGACAAAAATCCACACGTGCCTCCATCTTTATTATTTTACGTACGCCAAAAAGAGCGCGCATGACGTTTTTCTCGTTTAAACGCTTTGTCGTGGGTGGCATGCTAGCCGTGCTGGTGATATTTTCAATACTATCAAATGAAAGTCAATTAAATTTTTCAGAAATAATCTAGAAACTAATCTCTATGTTCTTACGAAGTCAGATTTTCGTTAACTACTTGTACTTGCGCGCCAACGGTAATATGTACCCTTAATTGGACGCCATACACCTAGTTCCTTGGGGTTAGGCCTGTGCCCTGCAGTGGGACGCATACAGGAATATTTCTTAATATGCTGACGGTTTCTAAAGGGGTGATCATCTGACCATTACACTAAAAAACTTTTCAACATCGAAACGACGAAAAACAACTTTGCTGTTCCATATATTTTGGTCGAGTAGGTTTGCAGTTTTGCATGGAACAGCTGTCCATAGTCCAAAGAAAGATGTTTATTGGATAATGATGATGACAGTCTCTGACTACCAAGACTTTAGCTTCGAAAAACAAATAGGCAAAAGGATATATAAATTGGAACAACTTCCATTGACAGTATTTCTGAGACTCCGAAATACCAACAAAATTATTTCAACCGACATTCAATTTAAAATCAAGTGACCTATTCATGAGCTAAGAGTTCACATCGTAAAGATATTCAAAGTAAATCAATTGACATCAAACTTGAACATCATTCGATCATTCAGCGTATAGATAAGAAATAAAGATAAACCCTATTCGATGATATTTTATGCGATTGTTTCTATTTCCACGGCCGTCTCCGAATCGGTAACTCATGTCAGCAATAACAATATATCGATACGAAACGGTTATTGAATAGAACATCGATAACGATACTAAAACTAGGATGGAGTAAGTGTATACGCCCACAAACCTAACAATACCGTTCGAAAAATAGATTTTTAAACAACTCCTTTTTCTATTTAAAGCGAATTTTACCTTATAAACGTCGATTAAGAGTTTCAGAAACGCAATGTTATGTTGGTCATTGTATATTAATAGGTGTTTCTGTGGATTATTTAAATAATTTATTAGAATATTTCGATGTCACTAATAAACATATCTGGTAAGAGTGTCGACCTCTCGATTCGATTGTAAATCGTATCATTCGAATGATAATCGTCGTGTAGGGCATTAGTCAAGCGGATTTACTGGCTGTATTTCGACAGGTTTTTGTTGTATTTATTATAATTAGTAGGTGTTTATGGAGTTCTGTTAGTTGTATTTGTAGAACAGATAGAAGTAAAACTTAAATGTGTGAATTGACAAAATGTCAATAAACTAGATTTCTGTGCTTGTTTACAGGGTTAAGGAAAGTCTTGAAGGTTACGTACTCCATGGGTTCGAAACTCATCGGCGGCTATTCTCGATAGGCGTCCGCTCGAAAGTTTGTAGGTGCTACATACTTAAAATCAAAGTCACTTTAAGCCGAAATTTGCAGGGTCGGTCGTACGAGTACATTCGTATTTCGCAGGCTCGAATAATGTTCACATTTTGTTGAACCTTTATCAAAAAAAAAATCAAAAATAAAAGAAAATAAAAAACTCTGAAAACACGATAGTTGTAGGTAGGGTTTCAGACTATTTCGTTTACTACGTTTTTACCTCTACTAAGATCGGATCTGATGTGCGGGAAAAGGTTTAGAAGATTTCTTCGATCGTTGATCGAAGAGTGATTTAATAGAATTAGTATGACATAAAATAACGCCGCTTTACGCCGGATTGCCAAAGCAACACTGAAAGCGCTGGGTGGGAAACACCTCTAAGAACGTTTGTTCAGAAATATTCATTCGCTTTACTTGTCTTTTGGTGAAATATCTCAAGGAAAATACCAACGAAGTGAGAAAGGTTCAGAGTTCGACTCAGACATCTAAATAATTATGCAAAATTAAATCAATAAAACAGTTTCTTTTTATAAATGACAAAAATTTGGCGCCAAATATTTTAATTAGCTATTCTATTCTATAAAACATTTTTAACTATCAAATTCTACTTTCGAGCGAGTGCTTTCACACAATTTTTGCTCTTAATAAACTTTGGATTTTAAATAGTGCATCGTCTGCGATTGTGTGATGTGTGGTGGAATTGTATGTGCAAATCTAAATAACATGCTAAACTATTTAATAACTCATAGCCATAATAATATGTATAACTAGTCGTCCATGCAGATCCGAAACCGGAAGGAATTACTTACAAATCTTAAATTAATCCTAGCATTGAAACTTTCACGAAAATCTGACAAACCACAACAGGCACCGAAATTTGTATATACCTAAACTATATAGACATCTTGTCTGAAATTAATAATTTGATTTGATTTAATAGGTTAGAACTGAAAATAGGATCAAGCTTCGTTTAAGAATACGCTCGGGCGCTATGACTATTGACAAAGTTCTCTTTTCTGCGACTATTCCTCGAGCTACTATCAAACAAGTAGGCCTACCATAATTTTAAACTATTGTATTTTACTACAGTAGTTTTACTATCATACAACGCTCCCAGTGGTTACGTTGAGAACTAAATCTGCCATATAAAATTGTCGCCGTAACTATAGTAGTAAAGTACACTGTCAACTCATAGTAGACGTAAAGAAAGCAAGTAAGCTGGAGACGTACCGTTTATTTAGCTAGTAACGGTAGCACACGCTACGGACACATAATTCAAAGTAAAATTAGCATCTCCTTAATTTGGAAGCTATGCGGTGAAACTGAATACTGACTGATTTAAATATTTACGATTAGCAAGCAGGTTTGACAGTTTAGTGGCTTTTACGTTTAGAGACTTAAAAGCACGAGGTTAAAGTTTGATTGGCATCTCGTTTAACTACGAGTCAGGAAGACACGGGAGCTTTTGTCAACCACTAAGAGAAGGAAACACTGAAAACTGTTTTGTAGCACATAATCAAACATTTGGATAATTTAGCCAATTGTTGAGCTATTACAACCAAATGTTTGATTGTATGTGCTACAAAACAGTTTGGTAATCACTAAAGTTTGGTTATATTTAACAAAACATTTTTTTTCAGTGAAGTCGCCTATCATGGTAATAACATTGAGGAAAGATACCAGGTGCTTCAGACTATAATAATAGGCAAAGTGAATGGACAAGGAATAGACAGTTATCAAGGCAGAGCATTGGAGTGGGAAGACCAAAGTGTCCTTAATCCCATCATAAATAATTAAATGTGAAATAATGTCCAAGTTCAAGCATTATTGACTTTACCTATGAAAGAATCCTTCAGACTTATGTAGATACAATAGTACCAGGTCTATAAGTCTTGCCGATGCACCTGCGCATTTGACAAATTTTCCCAACCAATCAGGATGTGCCACCTTCAATCTCTTGCCGCTATTGACTAATTATTTTCGTGCTATTTTCGCTGCTAACCGACTTTGCACCCTTTTATTACTAAATGACTTCGGGTTGTAACGGGCACTATCGGGTCTGCTCTGCGCAAACGAAGCGTGACGGCGGAATTATTTTCCTGGTCGTACTGTACTTATTATAACTGAATGAATCATTGCTGATTCGGATTACAGTGACCGCTTTATTAGAAAATCATTTCGGTACGCAGGATATTTTTAAATACATAACTGTTTTAAACACAGGTATGCAATGTGTGGCTTAACGTGCCATCCGAAGCACGGAATCGTCATTCTTTTCAGACAATCAGCTGATTCAGCCTGCAATGTCCTAACCAACTGGGTAAAAACCCACAAAGTGACATATCACTAGGTGTCCCCCGTGGGAATCGAACCCACGACCTCCGTGTCAAGAGCCCAATGCTCTTATAACCATTAGACCACGGAGGCAGATAGGCAAATATTAGGTAGTAGGTACGTAACATTTTTCGTGCAGTACGTACTCAAACTTGTCCGATGTAATTGTTCATGAAGCGAGCCCGTTGCCATTTCTTTGAGCATGGTCTTCGCTACTTCCTTAATTGAATGAATGAATGGGAAAACAATAGTACGAGATAAGGTCAGATGCAGCCACACGAGGAGGACATCAGAGATGTTGACATTGCATGAAGGAATTATTCACGTCTTTACAACACCCATCTAGGCTGGTGCTATTCGAAGCCGGGTACAACACGGCACAATAATACAGTCAACATAGATTGATCGCTCTTATTTCAGAACTTGGCTAGCGCACCGCCGCGTGTCCAGATTCTACATAAAGTAACCGTTAATATAAAACCCATAATAATGTTTAGTTTTATTTGAGACATCAAACAGACAATCACATAAACATGTAAAGGATTACATCGAAAGTGATAAAGTTTTAGAGTTATGATAAGTTTGCGTTTAAACAGAATTATTTTGATGTGTTGAATGTAATATGTTCGCAACTATGTTCTGATGTTTATGTAATGAATTTTAGTTTTGATGTTGTTAAATGATTGAACCGTGTATCTTGGCTCGGAAATCTTGGAATAGACCACCCCGTTTTCCGTGGGTGTCGTGTGAGGTGACTAAGCTATTACAGTGCCTCCGTGGTCTAATGGTTAAGAACATTGGGCTCTTGACACAGAGGTCATGGGTTCGATTCCAACGGGGGACACCTAGTGATATGTCACTTTGTGGGTTTTCCCCCGTTGGTTAGAACATTGCACGCTGAATCACCTCATTGTCTGAAAAGAATGACGATTCCGTGCTTCGGATGGCACGTTAAGCCGTTGGTCCCAGCTACTGTCTCTGGTGGTAGTAGTCGTTACATAAAAAACCACGTCAGAGGCCGTAAGGCGGTTTGAATAAACTCTGACACCAGGGCTTGCTCTCACGATAAGAAGAAGAAGTACAACCGGAAAAATCAGTTCGCTTGTAAATCTTTGTTTGTGCAATCCGGACCAGAGTACCCGTCAACCGAAATCGTAGTCATAGAAGAAGACTTTGAAATAAATTGCAAAGTTAGCGCCATACATTTTTTGTATAGAGTATAGACACAGAGTACTCGTCTCAGTTGCCAAAGAAAATAATGTTACCGCAGAAGTCTAACTAAATATAGCGAGTTTCTAATGTAAGTATGCTGTCACTATTGCTTTTATTTTGAATTTAATTGGGATCACTGGCAAAATTCAGGATTGCGTTTATTCAGGAGTATTCCCATGAAAAAAATTATACAAAACAGTATCATATTATATTATACAATACAGATAGTCACATCTATCAATATTCAAAAATAATTCAAAATCTCAATAACTGATCGTTATTGAGATTGAAGCCTACTGGCCTATATTTCAGTTTTCGGTTTGACGTTGAATTTTGGGACAGCCTCTAACAATGTTTCACCACCTTGAAAGAGAATTATAGTTGTGACTTTATAAACATAATAAATTAAAAATAAAAAATAATTTAACCCACTCCATGGCGGCGGAATCAAATCCTTCGATGAGAAAAGGCAATCTTGCTCATTGGGCTCGAGCAATCAACTGTAAACCTAATCCGCTGCTCTTCTTACCTTACTGAGACTTCGTCAGTTATTATTATAAAGGTGCATGCACATCTAAACTATTATAAAACTGTAACTGAAGTGTGTCTGTACATTGAAGATATTTACAAAAAAAAGATTACGATATGGTTTTTAGGTATCCCTGACTCGAAATCAACCTTTTTTAGAAATGTTGTCTGTCTGTTTGTCTGTTTGTTTGTTTGTTTGTTCGCGCATCACGCAAAAACTACTGAACCGATTTTGATGAAACTTTTTTTGTTTGATAGCTTATGATCTGACTTAAAATCTGGTATATAATTTGTGCGGACGAAGTCGCGGGTCAACACTAGTTGTTCCTATAAACGTAGGCACAAGCATAAGCATATGCGCATGACTATTTCCCCTAGGGGTGGTAAGAGATATTCTAAAAAATTCTGAACATCCACGTGTCACTAGTAGTCCCGAAAGTGGCCGAAACTCTGTCCAGTGTGACGGGGAGTGAGCCCATCGCCACTTGTAATGGAGAGTGGGTATAACACATGCCTCGAAATTGAAACAAGCAGGTTTCTTCACGATGTTTTCCTTCACCGAAAAGCCAGTGGTGTTACAAATCGTGCATAAATTCCGAAAAATTAATGACAGTACAAGAAAAAGTCACTATAATTCGGTAAAATAAAAACAAAATTTTTTTTTCAGAGTAGTCTCACCGTCCCACACGGTCAACTCGTCCCACAAAGCCAATCAAACAGACCATGTGTGTGCAGCTTTACCCGCGACATGTTCTCGTCTTTCATTCATCAACAGCGTCCAGCAGGATGGCGGGAATCATGTTTCGAGGTCGGATTTACTCATACTTATTATGGACTTGTTAGCAAGGTTACATTATGTACTTGTGTTACGTATAATTAATGATAGAGTAACTCATAAAATTCTGTCAACCGAAAAATACAAGTTTTTGATTACAAGCATTTTCTAACTTTAGAGTTGCATAGATAGAGCATCAAACTGGACTACTTTCACTAGGATACAAACATGAGAAAAAATAAAAAAATATTATGTAGTGTAAGGTTTTATTAATTTGTATAAGGTTTTATTGATATCTTGGACTGGCCACACTGGCGGCAGGGGTTGCGGGACGAGGTTTTGGGGGAATTAGCAGGCATTCTCGGACTGTAGAGCCGCACAGACGCGACGATTGTAAATTAAAATAATAAGTTTTGAACAACAGTTGGCTAATTTGGTTGATGTTGGATTGTTATAAATAATTAATAAATTAAGATAATAAGTTTTAATGTTGGATAATAAGTTTTATGTAATTATAATAGAAGATGGACAATATAAGTTTTGAAAAGGATATTGTGTTGGTCATTTCTGAGATACTCCTACATCTCAGAAGTGGGATGAACTTTTCTGGTAAGTGCACGCCTACAATGATATGATACAAAATATTGCTAGATAAAATTTTTTGAAATACATTTTATTTCGAAATTAAAGTTATTGAGGATATTGAAGGTATCAAGTTGAACACAAATTCACTGCATAAGAGACCCTTATCCCTTAGTTGCATTATTTCGAGTTCATAAATCATGAAGTAACCTTGTAATTTCCGTACCTCTTGTTGGAGCGGTAGGTACTGTTCGTTGATAACAAAACAAATGTATCAAGTTGCAGTTTCTTTATAAGCTACGCTAGTGCTTCGATTGTTTATATTTTGTTATACTTGGGTAACGTGATAAACTTATGATGATTTTGAGTTGTTCCCATTGTGTTATTAAGTTTTGATTCCTGTAAATAGGTATATTAACATTTCACTTTTTGCCGTAAAAAATATATATACGGCGAGTTTCAGCAACTGATGAAAACAATGGATCCCGTTGGAGTCTGGAAACTTCTGAGCGGAAACGGTTTCGCTTCGGGCGCAAACAACTTAGCACGCGCCAGGGTAGCTGTAGCCGCGGCCACAACCGCCATCTGCTAGAGCGATGACAAACATTGAGGGGAGCCGCAACTGCAGCAGGGTGCCTGATGCTGGGTCGAGCTGCGAGGAGAGCCGCAACTGCAGCAGGGTGCCTGATGCTGGGTCGAGCAACGTGTGAGGCTCGCAAACGGAGCAGACTACCTGATGGGTTCAATAGGAAGGAACGAGAATCTGCGAGTGGTGGTCGACTCACAAAAAGGTCATGTAATTCCTCTTTTTCTTCTAGGGTTGAGGATAATTCAAATAATGAAATCCATTGATACTGTGGCCAGCACAGCCGTCAAACCAGATCGCAATATCGATTAATAGAGATTTATTCCAAAATTCAATCAATCAGAAAATAACTAAACATAACTCTAACGTAGGGATAAAAAAAAAACGAATTTACAAAGGGGATGCGAAGACTATAAAATTATAGTGATTCTCACCTTACTAAGCAAAACCTTTCACTGCTAGCTAAAACCTGGTACCTGGATACTCATTATTATTTGAGACGGATAATGGACAGAATAATGGGATGAGAACAAAGGTTAATCAAATTAAACTCTTCATAAAATTGTCATAATAACTTGTGACCTTTTTATTTCTATTCGAAGGATAAAAATACGAATAATTTATTTGTGAATCACGAGTATACATAACAGTATAGTGCAGGTCAGGCTTAGTGCGATGAACTACTAGGTTTACAAGTGGTGCGCGGGCTCCACCTACACACTATTTCTAATAAGGCGGAGCCGGGTTTTCTCTCTTTGAGCCCCAAACCTTTGATCAAGTAATAGAATACAAACCGAGGTCCTATTCATAGATTAAAACAATACAGGACCAACGAAGGCTTAGCCATGTGTTAGCGATTCCCAACACTTTCCTAAATCTATTTCTATATTTTTAATAAAATTTAATAAACAAATTTAAAGTAAACACTATAAAGCGCTCCAGTAGATCTGACTAAGGGCGGGAGGAGCACCGGCGGCCATTCCTAGCGGAGACATCGTACCGATCGTTGGTTGCTATTGTTAACTTGTTTTAGAAATAATAATTGAGAAATAAAAGTGTCATTTATAATTGGAGCTGCTGAGTATAATTTACCTGACACCCCTAATAGTCAGAAGTGGTAAGATCGTTGGAGAAAGCCCCGAGGTATGTTATTTTGTTTTTTTTTTCGTGGATGAAGTTTGTATTCAGTTCGTAGTATGACATCATAATACGTACGAGATGTAAGTGTGTGTTATTGATGAGATGGGAGCACGGTGCAAAGCTACGCACACCTACCGAACATTGGAATGTGTTTGTTTATTCCTTCTAGCGATAAGCCACTCGCCCATGGTACCTCTCTACTTTAGTTGTACCTATTTATTTTGCCGGTATGTATAATCGAGTGTTAAAAATAATTAGTGCTCTACGATTTGATGCATCATGTCATTTTATTCTAAAAAGGATATTAACTAAAGAAAAGATAACGATATGTATGTTTAGATATCGAGAACATGTTCATGATTCTACAGTACAGTGATATTAATTGTATTTTGTCTTCTTTTCTCCTCCTACTAACTCCTTATGTCACTACCTTCCAATTACCTACGTACCTACCGTACCACCATAACCACTACATACAAATTTTACTACTGGAAAAATAAAAATATCGCCGCAAAATGTTTGTTTACGATGTGACATAATTTCATAGACTTCTCATGATCATAATATAAATCTACGAAATGCCTGCGAGTGAAAGGTCAAGTTATACTCCTCCTTTACGAGAAAAAGAGTCAGGTAGGATGCCGCGAAGTCGCAATCGTAGTACAGGATCCAAGGCACGGAACCGATCTGTAACGAAAACAAACAAAAGAGAACGGAAGCGTGATAGTTATCGTAGTAGATCCCGTCGCAGGGTCTCATCCCACCACAGGGCCTCACCTCGCTGCAGGTTCTCGTCATCTGATACGAGCAGCAGGACAAGTAGTGACACTGATACTACCACCAACAGAGGCTCGCATACTTATAGGAAGCGTCGTCGGTATCCAAGCTCATCTGATCGTTCGACAGACACATCCGTGGGAAAACGATCACGTTCGAGACCTCCGTCATATCAAAAACGGAGACGCCGCACAATACGGTCGGCGAGCCACCTAGAAAATGATTTTCTGTCAAAATTCGCCAAATTAGTTAGAGGCAAAGGAAATCATTTTGAAGGAGCTCATAACGTGATTCCAGATTTTGACCCTGACGCTCATTCACAGTCAGCAACAGATTGGATCCGTAAAGTGAACGAGACAGCAAAAATTTATGGCTGGACTGAAAGACAGATTATCTATTACGCTATACCGAAACTTGCCGGTCATGCGAAGAAATGGTATCAGGGAAGGAGTACAGTAGATCTGAGTTGGAGGCAGTGGCAACGAAAGATTATCAATACTTTCCCTGATGATCGGAACTACGCAGACCGTCTGACGGAAATGCTGAGCAGGAAAAGTGGAAGAGAAGAATCTCTTGAAGAATATTTTCATGAGAAGGCTAGGTTAGTTAAGATGTGTGGCATAAGGGGAAGGAATGCTACGGATTGTATAGTTAGCGGTATTTTTGATCATGGTATACGACTTAACGCTCAAGGTACTAATTTCAAAAGACCGTCACAAATTCTAAGATATTTACGGCGTATATCGAAGAGGAATAATATGATGCCTAGTAAGAAAAATGATTTTCTGCCTAAAAATGAATCTCAGCAGACGAAAGGTTCTGAATATCGAAATAATACTTCGTTTAATAAACCTACGTCTTTCACACGTGACAAGCCTAAATTTGTATTCCAATGCTACAATTGTGGCGAAACTGGGCATACCGCCCGAAGATGTACGAAACCTATTAAAAGATGTGATAAATGTTCGCGACTTGGACATGTGGCACAAAATTGTGAGATTATAAGTCCTCGTCCAAAAACCCTGCTAGCTATAGAAAATACCAAGAATAATCCTACTCCTACACAGAGTGTACTACAAATAACTTCAAGTGATAAATCAAATGGTAAGTATTTTAAATCAGTTACATTAAATGGTATACCATGTTCAGCGTATGTAGATTTCGGAAGTCAATGCACGTTAATTCGAGAAACAATGGCCAAAAACTTAAATGCAGCATCGGATACAACGGGACTTCCAGTCATTAAGGGATTCGGTTCTGGAAGCATTTCACCAATAGCCAGGGTATATGTAACTATCATCGTAGATGCAGTTCAAGCTGACATAGAAGCATATACTGTGTCTGATCATTTACTCAAAACGGACGTTCTTATTGGTCAGTCCCTAACGGAATTACCGACAGTAGTAGTCCACAAAACTAGTGCTGAATTGATCCTCTATTGTGACGATTCTGAAGTGGAGAGGATAAAAATTTGGAACACCAATAGCGTTTCAATTGCAGGGCTACAGGATATAGAAGTGCATACAGAAATTAAATATACAGGACTACTGTTCATCCCGGGTAATGCTTGTATGAAACCTGGTAGTGAATACATTTTACTGCAAGGCGTGTATGACTTCCATAACGGAAAAGGTAGATGTATAGTCATAAATTTCTCCCAAAATGTGACTTCACTTGAAAAATCAAAACTATTAGGTCGAGCTATAAAATTAGACAATCAAAAACAATTAACCTCAAAAACTGAACAACTAAACATTAACACTATTGATTATTATAAACAAAAGGACACTGAGACAAATAATACAGAGATCAGAACAGAACCAATTACATTTGAAATGTTAAACATCGGCCCTAAAGTAACTGTCACCGAAAAGGAAAGACTGTTATTGCTCCTTAACAAGTTTCGAGATTGCTTTGCATTTAACATGCAAGAATTGGGGTCGACGCATATAACAGAAATGACACTCCGCCTTAACGATAGCACACCGGTCACTTATAGACCTTATAGACTTCCGTTCAGCGAGCGCGCAAGGGTCAGGGAAATGGTAGGTGAACTTTTAGCGAATGATATCATACGGGAATCTCAATCAGCATACGCTAGCCCGATTGTATTAGTACGCAAAAAGAACAATGATTATAGACTCTGTATCGATTATCGGGCGCTAAATAAGAAAACTATAAAGGATAGCTATCCGATGCCGGTTATTGATGACCAACTCGATCGTCTTAGTGGTAAATCATACTTTACAAGTCTGGACCTGGCGTCTGGTTATCATCAGATCCCTGTGGCCGAGGAATCACGTCATATCACGGCTTTTGTAACCCCTGACGGCCATTATGAGTATACGAGGATGCCTTTTGGTCTGGTGAATGCCCCAGCGGTATTTCAAAGTATGATTAACAAAGCTCTTGGAGCGAAGCGATTCGAGCTAGCTATTCCCTACCTTGACGACTTACTATCCACGGGGAGCTCATTTGAGGAAGCATTCAATAAGCTCGAAGCCATTCTAGAACTTTTACGTAATGCTAATCTGACGCTCAATCTGAAAAAGTGTTGTTTTTTTCAATCCGAGATCGAATATCTGGGATATGAAATATCGGAAGCTGGGCTCAAACCGGGGGATAGAAAAATTAAGGCTGTCTCAGAGTTTCCTAAACCATCGAATGTCCATCAAATACGCCAATTCGTCGGTTTAGCCAGTTATTTTCGGCGTTTTGTTTATAATTTTGCTTCCATTGTAAGACCATTGACCAAATTGACCAAGGCCGAAACTCTTTGGCAATGGGGTGATGATCAGGAAACTGCTTTCGAGGATATAAAATCCAGACTAGTAGCCCGACCCATACTGGCATTATATAATACAGATTACATCACAGAGGTCCACTGTGACGCTAGCAAATTGGGTATTGGGGGCATTTTGTTACAAAAGCCAAACGAAGAATCCCCTTTTAGGCCGGTCGCTTATTTCAGCCGCCAGACAACGCGCGAGGAAGAATTCTGGCACTCTTACGAATTAGAAACAATGGCTGTAGTACTTACATTAAAAAAATTTAGAGTTTATTTGATCGGCTTAGAATTTAAAGTCATAACGGACTGCAATGCATTACGCACTACATTGACAAAACGAGACCTAATACCAAAAATTGCAAGGTGGTGGCTAATGCTGCAAGAATACAATTTCACGATTGAATACAGGCCAGGCCACAACATGCAACATGTTGACGCTCTGAGTCGAAACCCTGTCTCACCACCCGACATTCAGGAAGAAATTGAGGTTCTAACCATTACAACTAATGACTGGCTTCATACGGTGCAGATGACAGATCCCCGCATAAAACATATTAAAACAGTCCTAGAAACAAGTGAGGAGGATATAAAAGATATTTCCAATAACTATATGTTACGTGACAATAGAATATATCGGCGCGTGGGAACAAAATTAAAATGGGTAGTACCAAGTTCGGCACGCTGGAGAATTTGTCAACTTAATCATGACGAAGCGGGTCACTTCTCAACTGAGAAAACGATTGAAAAAATAGGAGCCGATTATTGGTTTCCCAAGATGAACCGGTTCGTCAAGAAGTACGTAAATGCCTGCATTAACTGTGCCTATAATAAAGAAATGTCGGGAAAGAAATCTGGATACCTACACCCGATCCCGAAGGTAAATATTATATTCCATACAATACATATGGATCATTTAGGGCCGTTTGTAAAAAGCAAACGGGGAAACGCGTATATCCTTGGTATTATTGACGGGTTTAGTAAATTTATATTTGTAAGAGCCGTAAAGAATACCAGATCCAAAACGACAATAAAAGTACTTGATGATGTTTTTGCAACTTTCGGAAGCCCAAAAATTCTGATATCAGACCAAGGTACAAGCTTCACGTCTAACGAGTTCAAATCTTTCGTATGTTCGATTGGAGCAAAACATGTATTAAATGCTGTAGCTACTCCCCGAGCAAATGGACAAATAGAGCGCTACAATCGAACTATACTAAACTCACTGTCTGCCATGAACCATGGTCTTGACGAAAGGGATTGGGATACGAATGTTGCCAAATTACAATGGAGCTTAAACAACACGGTGAATAAAAGTACCGGAAAGTCACCTGCTGAAGTTGTCTTCGGGCAAAGAACTACAAGCCAATCAGAAGGAATTTTGAAAGGTGCCCTTGATACAGAAGAGCAGATTTCGGACACTGATAGAGAAGAGATGAGAATATCTGTGCAGAAAAGAATTGAGGAAGGACAGAAGAAAATGAAAGAACGTTTCGATAAAACAAGAGCTCTTACGAAATTATTTAAAGAAGGTGACCTCGTTATGATTCCTAATAATAATCCGGAAAAGGGTAAAAGCAAAAAGTTAGCTCCCAAGTTTAAAGGCCCATGTAAGGTGACCGGGGTGTTAGACAAAGATAGATACGAAGTATCTAGCATTCAAGGACATTCACAGAGGCAGTATAAAAATATTTTCCCTGCTGACCAACTAAAACCGTGGATTAGCATATCGGTATCACCAGTCGCTAGTGAAAAAAGTGATAGTAGCGATTCGGATTCGCACGTAGAATAACTACATAAAAATATATATATACGAGTATATAGGTTTATATTTTATACGTCCTTGTCTTGCAAAATTTATGAAGTCTTATGGATTTGTAGTGGTCGTGGTTGGCAACACTTGATCCAGGTTCCATGTCATTTACAGCTTAGGTCCCATGTTAATACCGGGTAATCGGTGATCCCCGGCTATGGGCCCTGTGAGTGTCGTCATGATGAACAGCTGCTATATAGCTCTCGGGTGGCCCAATAGAAGCTGAGTGATGACTGATGACAACTACAAGGACAGCAAGCCGTGGCTCTCGGGTGGCTAGACGGAAGCTGATATTATGTGATTTCTGATGACAACTTTAAGGACGAGCAAGCCGTGGCTCTCGGGTGGCCAGACGGAAGCTCATATTATGTGATAACTGACGAGAAGTTTAACGACGAGCAAGCCGTGGCTCTCGGGTGGCTAGACGGAAGCTTATACTGGAAGATTTGGTAATGTAATAGCAACCCGTGGCTTTCGGATGGCTTAAAGGCGGCTATCTACATACAAAGTATACTACACATAGGCTCCCGGGTGGCCCTTCAGTTAAAGACAAAAGCAGCAATGTCAGTACGTGTATCCGGGCACTGTGCGGATGAACGGATGTGAACCAAATCATGTAAATTATCACGAATACAGTATTATTCTTGAGTAGGCTAATGTAATTAATTAAGTTTATTCTAAATCATTTATTTTTTTTAAATTAAGTTCAAAATAAAAAGAAACAAAAATTGTTAGACTAAATGCATTTGAATCTAGCATTGTCAGAGTTAATTATAATAGATAGTAAGCACTTATTATTAGTAGTAGTATAGTAGTGAAGGCTTAGTCCCAAAAAACTGTTCAATCATGACTGCTTAGACCATAACTAAAATTGTATTTTGTTATATGTATACTTATATGCAACAGATTTACCTACTTTTACTTATCCGATAAATTTGAATAGTACTTACTAAAATTTAGAATACGGCAGCTGTTGAGACTAGTAGACAGCTTTAGGTATATTGTATCAAATTTATCTTGATTGTGATTATGTTACATGGTCTGTTTTAGGATTTTACTTAAATAATTAGTTATTATTACTTGTGTTGACACAGATAATTCAATTTTACGAAGTACAAATTCCAGTCTAACAATAATTTTATGATTCAAAACTATTGTTTGTAATTTTGTTTATAGAAAGGGTATGAGGCCATACCCAACCAATATAGAATGGCCGAGCTGTTGTTGTTATGAGGAATGGGGACATTCCCACTGCAGAATGGCCGTCTGTTAGCGATTCCCAACACTTTCCTAAATCTATTTCTATATTTTTAATAAAATTTAATAAACAAATTTAAAGTAAACACTATAAAGCGCTCCAGTAGATCTGACTAAGGGCGGGAGGAGCACCGGCGGCCATTCCTAGCGGAGACATCGTACCGATCGTTGGTTGCTATTGTTAACTTGTTTTAGAAATAATAATTGAGAAATAAAAGTGTCATTTATAATTGGAGCTGCTGAGTATAATTTACCTGACACCCCTAATACATGATCACGCTTGACCCCCAATGAAGGGATTATTGGCAATAATTTAGTACATTCCGTGGGCTCTGCGAAGGTGACTTTAACGAATGATGGGTTGACCGCTACGTTTGTTAGAAAAACTCATGCTGGTTATTTAGACTTGTTCCAAGCAGTCACAGCAGAGGCAGAAGTTCACATAATAATTATCTATAACCTGGTTGACCTCGTGCATCAATATGAAAAGATACCTTATTATAACCTGAAATATGGTTTAAGTTCAAATGACAGAATGTTCCTCGTGTGGCACGCTCCTGCTCATGTGGTTTAAAGGTTTTAAATACAATTCCTACACATTGGTTACAAGTACTGGTATCTAACGTACAAAATACAGATGAAAGCCTGGAAAGCCAGTCACTGTAATATAGTTTAGAGTAAAATTTTGGTTGTTGCGAATATTAGGGTTGCTACGGGGACAGCAACAGTTACTGGTAGCGTGTTGTTGAAATACAAAATTGTATAGGGGGCCAAATAGGACAATACGTATGTAACGAACCATACAATGAAAACTGGATCTTCGATAATTTGTTTAGTATTTGAATAATTTCAATGTTGCATATTATGTATTGCTGAACGCGTAAAAACAGTCGGTCCTCAGAAATTCAGAATGCTACGCTACTTGAGTTAGGTATTTAAAATGCTTACCTATAACCAATGTTGTTATTCGATACAAAAATAGATGGATAGAGATAGATATGAGGTAGGTATAATATTCTAGATATGTGGTGCTTGTGGAAGAGATGTTTGCAAAGCGTATAGTGTGTTTACAAGGTTCCACATGGCTCAGTTTTGTAACAATAACACCGTGAGGTGCTTAGTACAGCCACTATCAAAAGTAAAAGATGGCGAAAGTACCTTTTAAAAATGATTAGATGATATTATATTCGTGTTAGTAATTTTAATGGTAGCATTAAAGTCAAAGTTAATTTAACATTCTACACGTTACATCTACATATAACTTAGTTAGAAGATTATATTTAATTGTGTAAGATTAATTTCATTTTGAATTGCGCCCAAGTTAATTGGTTTTAGTGGATGACTGTAGCATAGCGCCTTCGAGAAAATGTCGTATCTTTGCGTTCAGAAAGAGTGCGAGTACCTAGTTAATAGGCTAGTAGATGATGATACCCCGTTGTGTCGAACCAACCAACTGATGATATTCTTTCGAACGGTTTAGTTAAAATCACCATAACTTTAGAGGTGACATGGTATGTGATAGTGACAAAGCAATACAAGGCTCAGACAGGTCGGAACTCCTTTGGCGTCACAAGGAGTGTTTTTCACACGATTAAAAGAGTAAGGCTACACAAATACTACCTAGATAAAAATCGAGTTACAAATAG
Organism: Agonopterix heracliana; assembly: GCA_963693445.1. NCBI lineage: Eukaryota > Metazoa > Arthropoda > Insecta > Lepidoptera > Depressariidae > Agonopterix > Agonopterix heracliana. The sequence goes on from OY856313.1 coordinate 20,835,320, forward strand.
CCAACGTCCTATGTTTTAATAGACCCGAACAATGATCAATGAAATGCTGCAGGCAAAAGAGAAAATGACATCTAACTATGTATCTATCCCAATTATTGTTGTACATAAACACGATGGCGTACTCCGTTATACTCTAATTAGGTAGTTACCCATACTACTTAATTCAATCACTTTAAAAGAAAAAAAAATATCCAATTTAGAATTATGATTTATGACCGATGGTACTTTGAGAAGAACCTATTTTGATCATCTTTCAGGCCCAGTATTTTGGGTGAGCATTTGAATGTTGTGAGCGATGCAACCTACTCATAATGGAAAGAAACCACAAAAATAATAATAATATAATGATAACATAATCTTTATATCTTTGCAATGTATGTTAAATGCTAGTCTCTTCTTATTTCATGTCAGCATGAGCTATATCGCAAGAAAGTCACTCATGCTGGTGCTAGTTTCTGATTTTTCAATTTTATTTGTTTTCAAAAGTCTTAATTTCAAAAGGTGAAACTAGACTCCAGAAATGTACCTATACCATTATTTTCCTAGGTAATTATTGAAGTTTCTCGTATTACCGAGTATCAAGAAGTGATTAGAGTTTTAATACCTATTTTATTTTGTCATTTTAGATGTTCTTTCGGCGTAAAGAAAGTAATAATTTAAAATTTAATTGGTAATGGTTTTCGAAAGGTAACAAGAAAGTATTTAAAATATAAATATTGGTCAAAATAAAGCAATGAAATAAAAGATTTACCTACTTACCTATGCTATATGGACATAATCGTCTTGTTGAAATAAATTACATTGGATTGACCTATCATTTTGTTCAGAATACACACATACAGTATCACTGAATATAAACCTAAGATCATAAGATGGTTAGATGGATTATAATAAAGCAGGACACGGACACGGATACACTTTTCTAGGGCTTCCTAATGGTTGTTTCGGTTAATAGAGTTGTTGTTTTATGTTGTTCTTGGTTACTACCTATACGTCATGTTAGTGATGTATATTATATCGTCAATGGTCTTGGACTGTTTATACATGGACTAGTTACGCGTGTAATTTTACTAACAAACTTATCTGCCACTTTTTACGGAGGGCAAGGTAGCATGAAATCCGTAACTTTTGTCTTTATTCCTTTACTATATATTCTAATTTTGAATGTTAAAAAATATGAAAAAAATAGAGACGTGTGAACCCCAAACGTGAAAAGTCCGAAGTTCGATGTTCCGCAATTATAGGCCTCCATTATATTATATTCCTCATTTAGTGATAAGGCATAAAATTGTATGTAAATGCATAAGATTTCTTGATCTTGTACGTTGGCAGAGGGGAAATGCTAACGCGAGGCGGGTCCTTGTATAAATTGTATAATTGGTAAGAATATAATTTTAGTTAGAAAAAAAAGAACCTTTGTGTTAATAAAATAAACTAAAGTCGAGAAAATTGTTTAACTAACGTAACATACTTTCTAACAACTATCTACTCTTATGACTATCAGTCTGTAGGAAATGACTATAATCATGAGACTATAGAATACACGTTTTAGGACAATTTGATATTGAAGTCTAGTGTTGATAAGTCAATGAGATTAATATACACCCACTTGACACAACATTTTAATAGACAAATTAGTAAGTGGTCTTGTAGTTATATTTCCGGTGTTAATGCTTAAGTGCCTGTACAAATTGTCAGGAAGGGATACTCACAAAAAAAAAAAAATGTTATTTCACAAGATCAGACGGTCTTAAAAGGACATGATAACCTGAGGATGACTTTGAAATTGGAACCTTTCTTGAGTCTAAGAGAGGACATGATGCGCTCACATAAGGACGATGGGTGTAGATTCTTTTACAAAGCTCTTATTCATCAAATGACAAAAATGCAAACGGTGGTTATAACTTATAGTGTCAGAATCTTGCAGAATGATAAATTTTTAATTGACAGTTACGTTAGCATATTGTGACTACAAAATTGGTTGTTGTTTGTTTTTCAGTTCAGGTGCGACAAGAGCATGGAAAACGTTCATGACTTGCTTAACCTGAATCGGATACTGTATAATGATGGTAGATTTGTTAAACTGACACCATTAAAAGAGAGGTTCAGTTTACGGATTTATTAAGTTTGGATACCTGCTGAATATGGTTGATCTGTTAAACCGAAACCAATAAAAGAGAGGTTTGGTTTACGGATTTATTATGGTTGGATAAAATGATAGATATTAGCTAGTTAAAGGGTTACACTATTGTAACCATTCATAATTCATTTATTCATTGTTGATTCGACATGTTACATAAAATAGTACGTATAATTAATTTGTGGTACAGCAATCTGGCTCTTTATATAATTTAATTTCATTTTTTTTTTTTTTTATGTTACAATGTCAAAATGTTCCATATTATGTTCCTAAGTTATGTTCCATAATTAGAATTATTGACAGAGTGGTAATAATGTATTAATTTGTTATTTATTGGATGGATAATGGTTATATCATTGGTTGGATGCCTATACATAATATATAAGTATAAGCCTATGTATAAGGACATATGATTATTAGAGTTGCCATATAATTTTACCGGGCATTGATGTTATGTATACCTAATTATTTTGTTAGTTATTTCAAAGAATTAAGACAAAGAGATACCTACTTACAATATAATATTGTAGTGGATGCCACAAATAATAAATTATATGAAATCAGTAAAATCCCTTGAGTTTATTTATGAATATGGCATTGGTTTTATTTTGTTATCATTAGTATTTTATCATTATTATAACTGTTTGTTAAACTTTATTTTTCTTTACTTATGAAGTATAATAAGAAACACTAGGTAATCAAATTAATAGTTTGTTTTGTTTCGTTGGTTTATATAAAAAAAATGTATATATATTACCTATCGTTTATCATTAAACATTTATATTAAAATTAAATTAATTTAACGATCACAAAAGACACAAAATATTTAATGATTATGTAAATTATTTGTTTGGTCAATCAACAAATTAATATAATGATTATTTTGTATACTTAGTGTAGGATATGTTTTAATAGTCTTTATGTCAAAGGATAATAATTATAATTAACTGTTTAGTAATCTTGTAATAAAATGTACCTTTTTGCCGAGTGTAAGGTTCCACCAGGTGCGTGTATGGGGACATACACGTCATCAGGATGGTCGAGTGTAAGGTTTTATTAATTTGTATAAGGTTTTATTGATATCTTGGACTGGCCACACTGGCGGCAGGGGTTGCGGGACGAGGTTTTGGGGGAATTAGCAGGCATTCTCGGACTGTAGAGCCGCACAGACGCGACGATTGTAAATTAAAATAATAAGTTTTGAACAACAGTTGGCTAATTTGGTTGATGTTGGATTGTTATAAATAATTAATAAATTAAGATAATAAGTTTTAATGTTGGATAATAAGTTTTATGTAATTATAATAGAAGATGGACAATATAAGTTTTGAAAAGGATATTGTGTTGGTCATTTCTGAGATACTCCTACAGTAGGTTTACGTTATATCATCAGTATACGTCCCACTATAAGGCACAGGGATTCCCTCAGGGTGGTGCATTGGGCACTTCACATACTCGTACGCATCTGAATTTCAATGTTGGTTTCCTCGCGATATTTTTTTTCTGCACTATTGGAGAGCCTTGGTACAGTCAAGAGCAAATCAACCTTGACAATCGAAGTGCGATATTGTTTCTTAATACGAACGCCATAAGAACAGTACGAAGTCCAAGGTGTCTAGCTTGACGTGCTCTCGACTGTACTACGTGGCATGTCTTTCGTGAGGATTGGAACCTAGACCCTCATGATTGAGTAGCTATGAAAAATGATATTCCTTTAATATAATTATGTTCTTGAGATTTTTCCCGGATTTTCTAACTCAGTTATTTAATGGAATCATAAAATCTAACAACTATATCCTATTGTTTTCTCGCCTCACAAAAAAGTAATTATTTACCACCCATTAAATACCTCGTTAATCATTAATTAATGACTCATAAAATAGATGATTACGCATCAGCTGCATCGATTAGACATTAAATCATTAATAAAACTGATTTAGGTCGCTCATGGGCCGTTAAATTGCTTTTAGTTGTCGATAAACGAAGGTTATATTGTTACGACGGATCGTAAAATTGTATGAATGAAAAGTTTCAGTAGCTATTTATTCCAAGATCCCGTTATAAGTTTTCTACATCCATTTATTTAGAAAATGCAATGTTATTGATTGGCGAAAAAAATAAAAATCCAATCAACAAACACGAAAAGTAGACCGACAAGATAGAAAACAAATATTTTACAATGCCAACTAAATCACAGTTTCTACAATATTCTTGACAGAACTAAGCAGCCTTGTACCCTTAATGAATAGCCGCCAAATCGCCTTGTAAAAGTTTATGACTGATAAAATCAGTTATAAAACTCTATGAAGTCGTAAATTTTGCGGGAATCGGACGACCGTTTAAAGGACGGGAGCTATTCCGAAGTTCATAAATCACGCATCGGCTGTAGGGATGTTATGGAGCTGAGTAACCATGTTATCCGAAACTTTCAGATATCCGAAATTATAATTAAAGTTCGTCATAAATATGCATCCCCGATTCCATGAAGTTTCTAACTCAATCATCAATTATAATTGCAGCTAAAAAATGTTCACAGCTGGACCAATCAATCGTAGCGCTTTCACGTAAGAATTGACGGATTGATGCGCGCCGTATGTGCTTCTAAGTGCGGTTTCTTATAACTCCTTGCTTCACAAATAACGGACTGACGTCTGCCGCTCCGTCAATGCGTCATCGTGTGTGATCCCACATAAAGTATGCAAATATTTTTCAGATTTTTCGTTTAGCGAAAAAAACTTGCTTGAGCAACGATTCTAGTTTTAATATATTTATCAGAGTTAATTTGATATACGATACTACTATATTTCTGTTTGTATCAGCTATTATAATACTTCTAATAGTTTTGCCTTTAAATTACCTACCTAGGTAGGTTACCCTACGTTTGCATTATAAGAAAAATGTTGATCACCCTTAAAACGAAAATAGTTACGCGTTGGTTAGTATACGAACTTATTTATGTAGGTATAGCTCCAGATATCCATATACGAATCCGAAAACCATTCCCTAAACATCCCTAATCGGTAAAATTCGGGCCTATTCGGGCGAGATCGTAAAGATTAACACTGTTTTGTAAACACTACTTTTATGCTGAATCGACACATTTTTTTGTATTTTATGAAAGGTTTTATGTACTGGACAATAAAGTCGATGTTGTTTGATTTATTTTTGGTTTTGACTGCTGCCCGTCAATCTTTTATCTATTTTTGACTACTGTTTTCGTGCGTTTTTTAGATAGGCTTGTGCTGTGTGGTCTTCGCTGGTAATCGAGAGAATTTTTTTTAATGGCACTGAGTTTATAGAATGAAATCTAGACTCTAGATTTAAATTAGCTAGTGAATCAACAACTGCATAATACTTAGATGCATTCCTCTATCCTAAAATCCTTTTTCCTGCAAGGATACTTGCAGAAATGTGGGTTTGGTGCGGAATTGCATTCCCTAATTGTAAACAAAAACCACTTACACTACTGAATAAGGCATATTCAAGAGCTCAATACGACATCATAAAACTACCGTCAAAGACATTTTTTTCATCCCGTCAAAAGAACTTTTTCTAACCCTTAATTTGCAAGCTTGCAACCTAAATCATTGAACATAATCCTTCACAACCACAAAATAAAAGGGTTGCCAATAAAAACTCAAAGACGGGAGTCAAAAAGTAACTCGTAAAACAACAAAAGTACAGAAACCCCGATTTTTATTGTTAGTATACATTTTGTGGGCTAACAATTGTTTTCTCACGTACATAAAAACTGGTAATAAAACCGTCTGTCGGTCAAATGATTAGGAATGAGCATTTAACTCTTTCAAGGTTTTGTTTGTGGGGGACATTGTTAGAGTTTTGTTCTGTCTTAAACTTTTAAGAGATGACAGCAGTGTCAACTGTTTTTATGTTATATTGATTTACAATTCTACACTTACGTTTGCACAACGATAACATAGCATACAATGATATGATATGACGATGGGCTGCATGATATGTTTTTAACTCTAATTTATAAAAAGAACTTTTTAAATTATCATTTGAAAATTATTGTTAGGTAGGTATATTTTATTTATTGACAAATAAATTTTGCAATACCAAGATGATCTGCCGATTTTTTAGAAACCTTAAATATCAATAAGAAGAGAAAAGAAACAAATAAAATCAACTTTAAATTACACTTACACAAATTCTAAGAAAAAAACAATTCCCAGTCCACTTTACTACCAAACAAAAGTGTGAAAGAGAAAGCATGACGCCTGTAAATCAACCTCGAAATGGGTCATAAATTTAACTAAACTATGCAGTTTTAATTCTTTTTGTTCATTTTCATGTCATTGTACGTGCGTTACGCCGATTTTGATGCAGCTGTGACTGAACGGTAGCTTTGAGGCGTTTGTGTGTGGTCAGGTTGGACAAGGTTGCCGTTTCGTCATACGACGGGTTAACTTAAAGGGGATTTTTTTCAGGATCTAGGTAAAAATAGGTATTCACGTTGATCCTAGCTACATAATTACGTACTTTTTATCACAGGCATAAGCATAATATTATGCCCACGCACGACTATATTCCCCGAGAGGGTAGGCAGAGATATCATAAGGATTTTTATCATAGGGTTAGCTCGATGTCATAATAGTAATGTGAACAATAAAATAAAAAATAAATAAATAAATAACGCTCACAGGCACATACATTGTAATGATCCCAAACTAGCACTAAAGGCTTTTATTATGGAAACCATACAACAACGGCACGAACATATAACATCCATGACCGAACCGGGATTCGAACCCAGGACCCTGGTTGGGCAGTCCGGCAATAATTTAATGTTAAACTTATTACCTTACAAAATAAAATTATAAATAAGACAAGACCACCACTGCAACGAACTATCAATGCAACGCAACCACTGAAACGAAACTAAATGAAAACTAACAATTTTCATTAAATGGGATTCTTTATATTTGCGCTACATCTGTAATAATGCATCTTAATAAAGTAAGAAAGAGAATAAAAAAAACTCTAAACATTTTTTACATATATACTTACCCCAAACAGAAACTGGCGCTCTAAACTACCTAAGATTATACTTAAAGTAAATGCATACTTTTAATTCTTTCGACTTACAGATTCAAACGAACTAAGACGTATCTCTTTATAGACTATTAATAATGTATTTCACCGGGAACGGATTAAAACCGTCTTATCATGTGATATATTTGATCTGTGTAATGAAGATACAGATGCTACGAGGGGGTCTGTAGACATTAAAAACATTCTAATACACTACTGCAACAAACGACTTAGTGCGGCGGGCCACGAAATGTGGTAAAGAGTAAGCGAGTACGAACCAATAACTAGAGAAAAAAAATATCTTTAATCTACATGAGTAAATACGCCACAGAGATAAAGCTTTTAAGAAACGCATGAAATGATCGTAGTCGCGCGTTATGAATAAGCATCTTTAGGGTTGAGCCTCATCTGGCAGCACAGAATCGCATTTTTTCACGCTCTATCCTTTTCAGGCTCAGGAACGTCATTGGCTAGAGCGACAAAAGTTCGCAGCACTGACGGTGCTACCGCATGCGATCGCATTCCCACAATCTTTCTCGTCCTAACAAATGACGTTCCTGAGCAACAGAAAAGGATGGAGCGATGGAAAAATGTGATTCGGTGCTGGCAGATAAGGTTCAACGCTTAAAATTGAAATGCATTTGCTTTCGAATTCACAATTACAGCATTGCTCAGGGAGCAGCTTCACTGCGGCCTATTGGAGGGACCACAAAGGGTCTACCGAGCTAGTAACTGAACTTACGCAGCCGACCTGGGGCACCCAGAATATGGACCTCGGCATAGGACGTTGCTGGGGCAACGCGGCGGATTGGGTAGCGGGGATCGGTGAGATTCCTCAAGCGTGTATTGCATTGCAAAGGGGATCTTTAGTATTTCAAGACGCGCATGCTAATCAAGCCCCGCTAAAGTAAAGGCCCCACACATCCAAACCCGCCCTGCGTTTTACACCCATTACAACTGACAAAAACGCGTATAATAGCATAAATAAATATTATTTATCGCTTCACGGTGGCTTAGTTACGTACAAAAAGACCTATGAGTTATTACGCAGTATTACATTTTGAGTTCTGCACCGCTTTTTTTCTATGGTCGTAACTTTATATTTATTGCTATTTTAGTTTTGAATATTCAGAGTTGTCACGTCATGGTGTTGTTTTCAATTATTTTTTGGTAAGTTACGAGTCGGGTGATGTTTTTGGGGGTTCCGTAGTCACTATTTAACTATCATAAATTATATTACTTATTAACATAAATATTGGAGTTGCGTTGTAGGTCTGTTATAGGGTGGTCGCGTGTTGGTTGCCTCTCTCCAGCCTACAACGAAGCTCCAATTGCATGGTGGCTCAAGAAAGTGTTTTTTTTTTTCAAAAATCATCCCCTCAAGTCACCAAATATTTATAGCCGTACGACGTCAAGCATTTACTAGACATTAGCAATAAATCATCAACACTAAGATGAAAGCCACATTTTTAAAATTAGAATTAGTATACAAATTGTTATTATTCACATATATAAATAAATTCACGAACATAATCCCTTTCGTGGCAGAAAGTCAGTAATTTTGATACAACTACAAACAATATAACTTTAATCTGCCAATTGCATTAGCATATTGGTTTCAGGATGAAATATAATGAGTCATGTGGTGGACTGCATAAGAAATCATATCCCTTAGTCGCCTCGTAGAACAGATACTCACGGAATTCCCTTTAAATCAATCCATTTCGCGCGTTGGTTTATGCAAATAAAGTATTAATATTCTTCTTCTTTTTCGTTCTAAGGCAGAACTAAATCTCTTAAGGTTCTCTATCAAGTAACGGAACCCTGAAATAACCAACTACCAAATACATACCGCAAAGCACTTTCCCATTAAAATTTCAACCGTACGACCTTCAAATAAAACACCCCATAAAACACAACAACAGTAAAACAAAATTGTAAACATTAGCATGTAAAAAGCTACGTTATAAAAACTTGAATATTATGATTGTTATTATACGATATCCCGTGAATTAAGGCATTTTTATATTAGATCCGTTTTCATAAGAATTGTGTAAGGTGACTTCATTTGACTAGATTACTCAATAGATAAAAGATAGGTAGATAGTTGTGTAATAAGACACGTAAATTAAGTCTTAGTTGCCTTAGACATTTTATTTTCATAATTTATGTGTGTCATTGGGGTACAAAACTTTAACTTGGTTAGGTATCTCGCATATGCATTGTATGGCCATGGAACCTCTTATAAGCACTTAGGTATACAGATAATTTCTTAATAAATGCTGACGGTTTATAAGGGGATTATCAAACTAACAAACTGAACAACTTTCTCTATGGGACTAAAAGCAAAATCGCGAAAAAATCTGTTGTTCTAGTCTACAAAACTGCGTACTTTCTCAATCAAAATGTATTTCGATTTCTACGATTTCTACTTAAAGATGTTCTGTTTCTGGTTTTCAGATCCTCTTAAAAAACCATCACAATATAAAGAAAGACGTAATATTTTATATCAACACTTTTACTTTTAACTAATTAGGTACATGATATTTTCATCCCTCCGGACGTAAAGCGTCAATTATCGTCCCGCTGCGCTAAACGAAGTGGTCGCTTTCACCTCCGTCGAGAAGAAAAATAGTATACTAACCTCGGACAGTAAATAAGAAAGCCTCAGATCACATGTTTGTTGACCTCGGCTTCACCTCGTTCAACAATTACATGAGATCTGAGACCTTTCTTACTTTCCTGTCCTCGGTGTGTAATCTACTATTATGTGTACTTTTTGTGTATTGTTTACAAAAAATGATTTTATTTAAAACAGGAATACTATTAAATAAACCAAAAATTGATATTATCCAGATCTCGATAGCGAGCGCACAAAGATGTCGCACAAAGACGCACAAAAATACTTGATGGTAGACTTACCGTTTTCGTTAGTGTTGAGCCAGCGGTAGGACGGTCGCGGCTGTTGCTTGGAACGCATCTCTAGCACCACCCCCTGTCGTCACTCTCCGACATCTGTGGACAAAACATCATCATCAGCCTTCCGTTGTCCACTGTTGAACACAGGCCTCTCCCAAGGAGCGTCACAAAACTCTATTCTCGGCCTTCTTTACGCAGTCGCTTCTTGCAACCGTTCTTATACTATATTTTCTAGTACGCGGTCTACTTGAAAACTCAGATTTACCTGGCGGTCTAACAACAACATCCTCCAACATGATTTCTTTGTTAAAATTAAAATATTTTGGTAGATATTTGTAATGCTCGTCTGACAATCGATACCTACTGATGTTTCATTCCATCATAGAAAACGCAGATTCACACTTTACTTTTTGTAGGCATTATCGGGAGTGGGGATCTGTCACAGTTTCCAAAAATATTCACTTTCAAAAAGTATGTCGTAAGTAATAACGATATTTCCTCCTCAACCAGAATATTAAAAAATTTATTCATTTTCTTTTTACTTTAGCGATCTCTTCGCGAGCTACCATACATGTCGTCGCGGGCGACCGGTCGACCGCGGTCGACGTCTTGGCCACCCCTGATATATACGCACGACGCACAACATAGCTCGCTTTTCCATACGCAAAGTAACAAAGACAGGAGGTACGTCTCCATTTTTGTCGCATTTTCGAGGACGGTATATTAGGCCCGCAGGAGTGCGATTTTTGAGAGTCACACGTTCGAATCAGCAGTAGAAAATGTCAACATCATTAATATGGAGATTATGCATCATTCGATCATGATTTTGAAAGTGTGAGATTCAAAAATAGCACTGACAGATAGGTCTCGTGGTCCGAACGTAGAATCAACCAGATCATGATCTGCCTAGGCATTTCATGATACGCCGCCATTTCATGATATGACCAGCCAAATCACAATGTGTCTATTGGAAAGTCAAATCGTCAAACTATCTACGTTGAACGATAGGGCGCGAGATAGGTAGTCAAATCATGAAATGGCGGCGTATCATAAAATACCCAGGCAGATCATGATCTGCCTAATTATACGATCAGATTACGACACAGTTCGTGGTCTCAAAAAAAGTTCGAGTTCCGATATAGTGGAAACATTGCAAGTGGAGAATTCAAAAGGGACTTAGACTCATCGGAAGAGAAAGCATTTCTCAAAATCAATCGAAATAATTCAGATAACTCGAACTGCATTAAAATACCCGCCCTTGAAGTACCTTGAATTTATCTCGATTTAACTACTTCTCGAAACTGATGAGTAAAACATCAGGAATCCGACGAAACAAAAATATTCTCGATAAATTAAGAAAAAAAAAAAGATGAACCGTCATTAATATGAAGCAAGACACTACGAGATATCGAAAACTACAAAAATACATTCGAAATTCAAATATTAGTTCTTACCTCTTCAACTATAAGGGACCAAATTATCAAACCGCGCGTATCAAAAGTAATGTTTTATAAAGAAAAATCTGAGAACTCGAGCGATATGTCACTAAATTTATGAGCGTCGAACGACGCAGGGTGACGTGTTTCGAGTGATTCGAAATAAGCCCTCGTAATAAATTCGATATCAAACAGACAATGTCGTAATACGATACAGTGACGTGCGATGCCGTGATAGCGACCTCGATTTATGAATGCTCGGTAACGATTACTCGCTTTTGATTAATTCTGTTTTGTTCGACAAGATGTGGCTGGATGAGACCAATAAGTTTGGGTATTGTCATATTTTATTGTTGGGTTTTAAAAAAACAACTGACGATCTCAGTAAGTATGATAAGCATATGCTCACGAGTATATTCCCCGAGGGGGTAGTCAGAGATATTCTGAAACCTCAGAACATCCACGTTTCACTAGTAGTACCGAAACTCTTTCCAGTGTGACGGGGTGTGTGCCCATCGCCACTTATAATGGACATTGGTTACCATGCCTCGAAATTGAAGCATGCAGGTTTCCTCACGTTGTTTTCCTTCACCGAAAAGCCAGTGGTGTTAAAAATCGTATATAAATTCCAAAAAACTCATTGATACGATTCGGCCTGGACGGGGATCGAACCATCGCCTCCTGAACGGCAGGCAAGGTTACTCGCCACTGGACCACCACGGCTTAGCGGCGGTAAGTATGATAGCTGTTGTTATTTATTAGAAGGACGTTCAGTTCTGTAGAAAATATCTTTAGATACATTTTCAGGAGTGGTTCAAGTGATCGATATGCCATCATTTGACCACTATTGGAGTGCCATGTCATCGACACGATAGAAGTTCTAGCTAAATTCTAGCTAAAAATTTAACGGAGAGTCTAAGTATAATTATGTATGTATGTGTCAGTCTTGACATCTTTATTATTATTTGATTAATAAAGTCGAGCTCAAAACTAAAATTTGCATCAATTTACATAAGAATTTTTAATTAATGTTTCGTTAGAAACAACATCAGTAAATTCATAGATTTATAACGCCTGAGAATAGATTAATATCTATAGAATAAGAAATGTGCCACCCATATTGCTTCAATCTACTTATTTGTTATTTATCATACCATAAAACTGTGATCTTGGCGGTGTCTGATGGTGTCAGAAAAACGTAGGACTTAACTTAGACTATTTGACTGTAATTTTAACAAACATAATTATTCGTTATCAGTAAACAAGCATATTTAGTGATCTACGAGTAAAAAGGCGCGGGGCACTACTAGTTATGAATGTCGGTATCAATAGGTATGTGTATATTTTATAATAATTATTCCTATGATTCTAATATATCTACAGGGCGTAACAAAAAACCTTACCTAAGGGGTTGCTTCAGACCATCAAACTGAACAACTTCCACTATGGAGACTTCGGAATCGTGAAAAAAAAATCATCTGCCCATACATTTGAGTCCCATACAGTGTTGCAGTTTTGTATGAATCAGCTGTTTTTATTTCGTGATTTCAACCTTGGCTCCATAGTGAACATTGTGCAGTTTGATGGTCTGTCGCAACCCCTTACGTATTACTGGGGTGTTTTGTTACACACTGTACCTATAGAAAAAAAAAAAAAATAAGACAAAAAATTACATCATAACCTCTCGTCTGTGAGGGAACCAAAATCTGCCCAACTGTCAAGTGCCGGGTCTGTGGGCGGGCAGAAAATGGCTGTCAAAACATGATCATATTTGTCTTTGATCTAAAAAAATCGTCATAAATGTTGCTACACAGCAACAACTACCATCATTATTTAAAGAAAATCATATAAAGCAAAGCGCACACAAAATAAAACACCCAAGGAATATAATAAGGACTCACACATTTAAGCTAAATTCCCACATATCCATAGTCGGCTAAAACCCCTCTCAAGTCTCTAAACTCATCACATCGTAAACCAATTTAAAGGCCATCAAAAAGCTGGCGTATTTTTTTATCAGGTTCTCTTAACAGACGTTGTCTTAACGATTATTGGGCCGGTGGCTCTACGTCTGATCAAACAGCGCTGGTACATATTCCGCTAAAGCCTTATAAATCAGTCAGTAATGGTGGGTGCATACGGGAGCGTGTTGTGGACGTTATCGTGTGAAACGACATATTTGATTAAGATCAGTAGACCAAGTATCTATCGATTAGCGTTAACGACCGTAGTAAACATAACAATGTATGGACTTGACGTATGGTGACGAAAGCAAACGTCAAAATGTTTCGATTGCCAAAGTCAAATCCATACATTATGTAATTTCTACTAGCGTTTACGCCCATGTAAATGTTACTTTGTCTATAGGCTCCGAATTGTGTCAGAAACGTTGCATGAGGCGAGCTATAGTCTCTGCCTACCCACTGTGACACAATAGCATGAGCATATTTTGTATTTACGTCGCGTCGATTCTAAACTGATATAACAACTGGATTGATTCACGGGTATGCGATCATCATCATCAGCCTAAATACGTCCGATTACAGGGCACAGGCGTACACTCAAGGAGGTTATATGGGCGTTTGTCCACCACGCGTGCCCAATGCACAATGTGGTAGACTTCATTATACGCATCAGAATGTCTTCTTCAGCGTAAGCAAGTTTTCTCGGTGAAATGAATGTGATTGTGATACAAAAATCCCATTAAAAAAATTTCATGTAAAAAGTAGCCAAGACTCACAACCCTTTCACTCTCAGCCAATAAGTGTTCATCTCGGTCAAATAAAGATAAAAAGTTTGGCCGTCATCCTCAACTCATGTAGAGCCACATCAACTTTACACTATCTATGCACTGGCTCAAAGAATTTTATACAAATCGTAAATGAGTAGTGATACGAGTCGAGTATCAGTGCGTACTGATTTATTTCGGAAAGTAGTCCCTATTTTATACATATCGGCGGTTCCTTATTTGTCGGTGAACCGCCGAGTTAAATGCAAATGTGGGTATCCCCACAGTTAGTATTGAAAATATAATCAAACTTCGTTTGCATGGAGCGCGCTGCAAGGACTATCCTTTGAAACCTGTGAGCAACGTTCCCGTTCAGAACTCCGCCCTCTGTGTTTCCAACCTTACAGTGTCAATAAAGAATCGTCGCCTCGATAAGGCTTCAAGGGCATCACCATAAACCCCACACTATACTGTTATTGGTGACTCGATTTATATACTTTTTTCCCTCTTTTCAACTCGGACTATTTATTAAGTGGTCCGACCGTATTTCGTCTTTTTGTCTCATTGGCTTTGATTAAAATTCGTTGTAATGTTTTGAGTTGGCATTTGATGGGGTGTGAACTGGTTTTAGTGAATATTGCACAGTGGTTGATTATTGAGAAGATTATAGAACTAATAAAAACAAAAGATCGTTTTAGTGACTCTTTCTTACTTATTATACTGTGCAGTCCAGGCATGTAAATTATGTTTAGTTAATAAGAGTATAGCCTGTAGAATCCGACTGCATTATAAGCCTCGAAATTTTGCTGAAACAATCTAGAAACAAATCTCTATGCTTGTATAAAGTCAGATTTCTGTTAAAATATACAGTTTCAATGTTAGGATTAATTTAAAATTTGTATGGAAATCTTTGAAGCACTGTAACTTTAAAACCATACATTTTAACGAAAATCTGACTCGATACAAGCATAAAGATTTATTTCTAGATTATTTCTGCATCATTTTATTGACTTTAATAGGTTAGTATTGAAAATATCACCATAGTACGTTGTATGGAGCGCGCTCCGAATTATATCCTCTTAAGAATAAGGGTTAGAGGGACCGGGATATACTTCAAAACACGGGCCCAGTTCAGATTGGTAGTGGCAAGTAAGTGGTCAACTTGCAGTCGGCGAAAAAATATTGTTTGTACTGTAATAAATATCAATTGATAATTCGTATTGGCTTCCGTGTCATAAATTATTCTAGCATTTGGTTTAATAATTAGTTTTTAGTCAACTCTTATCGTTGACTATACTACGTCGTGAGAACCCTGCGAATAAAAAAATAGCGTAACGAAAGTAAAAACGTAAAAAGGCAAGCGTTTTAACAAACATTAAAATCTTCACGGCTCCGTCATCATCGACTGCACAGTGGGCAGGTGCCGTTTAGGAAAGCCATATCGGCTGTCAAAAACTTGTAAAATATGGCCGTTGCTCGTTCGAGAGCCGCGGGCGTCGGGCGTCGGGCGTCCCTCACAAAGATATCTATAAGATTTATTTTAGCGTCTACAATGGGGAACGTTTTAATTCTTTTCATATGCGACAGATTTATGTACGGGCAGATGCGGTGCGGGACCACTGGGCGATAACAGTTGCGCCCTTTAGGTGAGATATTCCGGACTACCTATAGTCCGCTAATGTGCTATTTTCTTTTCTATTTGGTGACTTAGCTTTTACCCGCGAGACGCTGTTATACCGTCGAGGCCGTTTTTTGAACACAAACGAAAGTGTTTTAAACTGTGTTTTAAAGTCTGAAATTAAATTATGTCTTATTTAAGGATCGGGCGGATGGGCGACTGTTCTCAATAACACGATTAGATTAAGTATACTCGATAGAAAAAATTCCAAAGTTACCCCTTTTTGTTATGTTTTTTTCAATACTATGATTAAACTGCTGATATTTAACTTTTTATTCTTGTACTTAACTAAATACATTAAATATTTCTAGTGAACTCAGGAGAAGTTTTACCTTAGAAACTCCCATGAGCAAAGATATTGACGAAAAACACGTTTTTTTGCGATCCTGCTTTCAATTGGAGCGGGATGGCTAATTGTAAACTTATGCTTGCAAGAAAGAGACGCTTGCAGTGGGATAACCTAGCCTTACCAGATAAATACTCGCGACCATTTTCCTGTTTCGGGGTAGTCAGACACTTGCTTACAACTTCCAATCCAATGTCTTTGCCATCGTGTTACCTGTTATCAAAAGTTAAAAGTTGGCTACTGGAATTAACAGAAGTCGCATTAAACTTAAATTAAAAAAATAAATTATCAAAATAATATCACCTTCATCGTTTATTGGTTCAAAATCTTCTTTAGGAATTTATTTTTAAGAGAAAGACTTTTAGATAAAGTCTAAATACCTAATAAGTAAGTTCATTAGAGTAGAGTAGCGTCTATGTTTCTATTGTTGATTTACGTCAGTGTGTAAACTTTTCATTATATTTATAGGTACTGTATTTTTTATTGTTTTCTTTTGTTCCAATTGTAAATTGTTTGTTTCCTTTCATCTCCAATTGACGGACATTGCACAAAGTAATTGTGCTTTAAAACGTTTTAAACTAAAGAATTGCATTCATACATTATATTGTTTGAAACTAACAAAGTGTCGGCTCATAATAGTATTGTACTTAGAAAAAACTAGTTGGGTAAATATCGGGGTTTAGCCATTATGAGCCAAGTGTTAGTATTAAAAAGTCATCATCAGCCTACATTGTTCCCATATCTAGGGCACTCATCCTCTAGGATGGTGGGTGGGTGTATTATAGTTAGTCCAGCATGCCCAATGCAAGATATAATTATGGACAAAGTTAAATTAATGTAGGTCTAGGTACTTCGTTACCTATGAACTATCTAGTATGATAGGGGTAGCATGGGGCAAGTAGGACAACATACTTATAATTAATTCTACATCTCGTACTTAATTAATTATTTTCGTTAAACATTTGAAAGTAACTTTGTTCAATACTAAACAAATAACCTATCTGAAGTAAAAAAGTACAGAACCTATACCAATACGATTTACTTTAAAAATTACCCGTTAAAACAACGAAAATCGCATACCCTGATAAACTTAAAAGTTAATTTAAATAATAGCAAAAAAAAAAAATTATAAGACATGATTTCAAAAGTTCGAACATCATAGGATATTTTAAAATATTTAAAAGTAAATGTCGTCTGCTACAGTTATCTATTCAATTCGTCTGTCTGTCTGTTCTTGTACACAGTCGTACGGTCGTCGGTCGTCTTACGCTTTCGGGACTTTGTGAAAGAAATGTCATAAATCTGTCAAAATTGACGCGCCAAGTTAAAATATGAAGGAGATATTGAGTGATTTGTGTAAAGGATCCTTGCTTGGCTGACGCAAAAAATAATGGAACACTGTAATGCCATTTAGGTAGTGAAGAAATTGTGGGAAAAATAAATATAGGTTTAGTTTAAAAAGCTGTATTAGTTTAAAAACAACAACGATCTCAACCGTGGAAGAGGTCAAACGCACAAACAATTACAATTTTTGACAAATTAGGAAATAAAAAAATTATTAGAGTAATGTTTTATGACTATTGTATTTATTCAGATGAGGTGTTTTCATTTTAAAAAATTGTGACACTGGGTGAATAGCGTCAATTTAAAAAATGGTGCTGTTGATCTAAAGTGTTTAGGTTTTTTATCTCGTTCCTAATTTTAGGGAAACATTTGTATTGACAATTACATGCATGCTTGGCCTACTTGCTTGCTGGGCTTGATGGTTAGAATTTGAAAAATGTGTGATACCTATACCTACTTTGAATTGACCTACTTTTATGCAGGTGATCTTCGTAAGTTCTTTATGTAAGTACGTTTTCTCAAGGAAAGCAAACATTGATGACATTTGGTAACTATCATGAAGATTTAGCTTGAAAAAGTGAGATTGTATTAAATAAATAGCATTCCTGCATTACCTACATATCACGTTGAAAATAAATTGAACTCAAAATTATTGGCATTATTTTAAAACTGAAGCTACACAGTCAACAACGCGTCAACTATAGGAAATAAAGTAAATCCTTCATATTTCCGAACGAGCACCAATATGGCGGGTCACGTGACGTCACCGCCGCCATTTTGAATATAATTTGACGCGGCGACGGCTTTGACAGACGACATTTAATTACCGACCCCTCATTACCTGTATATTGGCAGATATTGATATCCTGGCTTTTCGTTATTACGACACGATTACGATTTAATTGATAGGTACTTTGATCCTAATCATAAGCTATGGCTTAAGGTACTTTTGGAGTTAGGTAACCTCCAAAATACATAATGCTGACCAAATGTTTTTATGGGGTCACTGCCGTTTGAACGACAGTTGTTTAGCAATTTTTAAAAAAATACACAACGTTCTAAAAATGAGTCGTTTCACAAATCATCATTTAGTAGGAATAGGTTTCACAAACCATTTATTTAATTTTGTGATCAGTTGTAAAATTGTCACATTGCAACATTTCATTCTCAAGACACTTCGATACGAAACTGTGTTATTTAAACATTTATCTTTTGTTAGAAACTCGTTTTATATTTTATTGTTTGATCAGCAAATTACTAAATATAACAACGTTTTACAAATATCGATGATCACATTATTTCATTTCACAAAACCGAACCAGAGCACCCCTCTTCCACGCAGTCTTGTCTGTTCATGCATGTGCATGCTTGCTTGCATGTTGCATGCTTGCTTGCTTGCTGCATGCCTGTGTGTATGCTTGCTTGCATCTTTGCATGTGTGCTTGCTTGCTTGTTTGCTTGTCTGCATGTTAGGGGGTGCAGGGGGGCTGCGCCCCCCGCTCGGGGGGTGCGGGGGGCGGAAGCCCCCTGTCTGAGAAAAACATATTGGAGCTTGTCGAATTCTAGGTTAGGTTAGGTTAGAACATGTATAACACTTAGCGGAGCGAGCGAAGCGAGCGGAGCATCAACATGCTTGCTTGCATGTGCATGCCTGCTTGCATGCTGCATGCTTGCTTGCTTGCTGCATGCTTGTGTGTCTGCATGCTTGTGTGCATGCTTGCTTGCATCATTGCTTGAGTGCATGCTTATTTGCTTGTTGCTTAGGGGGCAGAACGGTAACATCAAAACTGTAGACTAGGTTAGGGTAGTTAGTATGTCATACTGCATTTTTGCGTATATGTATGCTTGGTTTAGCGTGCATGTATGTTTTATGCATGAAGCACCATGAAAGACGGGTGTTACACGCTCATTCTCGCGTCAGTCTGGTCCATCAATCTAGTCACGTCAGACCTAGAACGATCGTCAGACTGACGAACATTATTAAAATATTTGAAATTAAAGTTTAAAATGAAGTTGCAGCAAGTTTAATAGATGAATTTTAAAAATGGCAAATAACGTTTTGTGATATAAAAAATGATTTATCGTTGTTTGCTAAATAATTCATTTGGTAAATAAGATTGTTGTCGCATAACTGATGTTGAAATGTTGTTTTAACTATAAACATAATATAATTCAATGCATTTGCTAAATGACTACTTTCGATAAGTAAATATGTATATGAACACCTTTGTTAAATCACTAGTTTGTGAAATGAAACATTGTTAAACGTTGCTTGAGAAGTGATATTTTGCTTATTGATTGTGTGTTAAACATTAGTGAACCGTTTTTATGCTATAATGTTAATCATAAATTATTATACATACTCATACTTTGGTATTTTTCATGGGCGTAGCAATGATTTTTTCCCAGGGGGGGCCAGCCCCAGGCGAGATTGATTTAATAAAAACAAAAAAGACGACAACGAATTTTCGGAACTAAAATTTGGAACGAGCAAAGCAAGCTCGAGAATTTACTTCCTATCCTATATGATTTTATATCATATAGGATTCAAAACCTTGAGCGAGCGAAGCGAGTTCGAGATTTCACTGAATTCTGGAGCGAGCGAAGCTAAGTGAACTCGAGATCGTTACTGCAATGCATCTAGGTTTTTGTGATACAATCGCACCCAGGAGCGAGCGAAGCGAGCTCAACATTTCACCGAATTCTGGAGCGAAAGAAACGAGAGCTCGACATTTTACTGCAATGTGTCTAGCCAGAAGTGAGCGAAGCGAGATCGAGATTTTACTACAATATAGTAAGGTCATTGTAATAAGATTTAAATCCTGGAGCAGGCGAAGCGAGCTCGAGTTTTTTATGACCTAAAGCTGGAACGAGCAAAGCAAGCTCAAGGTTTAACTATACACTATGAAAAGATATACGACCCACAAGCTAGAGATTTCTGGTGGGCCAGAAGGATTCTGGGGTGGGCCTGCTACGCCTATGGTATTTTATTTTATTTCTTTTGAATAACATCTTGAAGCCTAACTCAGCTAACCTTTGTTACGACTGTCAGGTAAAGCAATATTACGTAGTAACTGCTAGTTAACTAACAAATCTATGACAATATGTCCATACATCTAAAAAGGGAGGTGGGGGGAAATACGGACATGGCGTGAGTTTATTATAAACTGCTTTACGTTTGTTCATAGACTGATTAGACCATCAAACTGAACAACATCGTGGGAACAACATCGAAATAGCGAAGAAAACCAGCAGAGCTGTCCCATACATTTGCAGCAGGTTTGCAGCTGACGTGAACGTTCACGATTAGTAGTTAGGTATATTAACGAGGATGTCGAACGAACCTCGTGATCGTAAAGTATAAAGTCAAACAAAAATTACGTATAGGTTTTCGTCAAAAATGTGCAGTTTATTCGGACGAGGCTTTATTAATAAAAGCCTTAATTAAGTTATCATGTGTCACAGATGATTAATATTGAATGATCGCTCGATAATTTCACTGATTAAAAATATGTCACGCGGCACGGATGAGGAGATCGGAAACTTTTGAGATTAATTATTTTTTCATTGTACCTATGAAATTAATTAGTTTTTAAGATAATTTCCGTTTGGAAATTATGGCAAATCACATTTTTGTTAATGTTTTTGAGTTCTAGAGACAGATGATAATGATTATCATTGCAAAATACTAAATACGTAGGCTGGCTTGCATCAAAAAGTATGTAGACTTAAACGTGTTTAAATATGATGTTGTCACTGTCATTCGTATAAGTAGTGTGAGAGACAGAGCGTTCACTAAATACGTTTACGCATAAATAATTGTTGGTGCAAGCCACCTTTATTCTATAGAGAAATACTTTCCAGTCGTATAGTAGGTTCCTATTTCTGGTAGAATATAAATCTTTTTTTTTATTTTCCCCGATGTCCCCAATATTTATGTAGTCTCGTTTATTTTCTTATCCTTAGGATATTAATTTATTTAAAAAAACAAACACTTCTGCATACGTTTTACGAATAAAAGAGTTTGAATTATTTTTCAGTTTTTAGTCAGCTTATTCTTCATTACCTGACAATTGACACTATTAACTTACACCTCAAAATAGAGGAATGTTAGGTAGGTAGGTATCCTAGCAATGTTTTACTTCACCTAAAAAACAACGTAGATAAGTTACTGAAAACTCCTTGGTACAAGTCGTATTAAGGCAGGGAAAGAGAGTCCCTCGCCACATGAGCAAATATCCAACAGAGACAAAGCTTCTAATGAACGCACAAAATGATCACGTAATGATTGCCCATTTGTCCACAGGCCGAGCCAGTATTTCCATGGGCAGCGACGACGTGTAGGTGAACTCGTAGGTGAAAAATCACACACATACCGCCGCGCCTTGTAGTAGTGTCCGTATCTATCTATGGTTTTCTCTGTGCGTTATCTACTCGTGTGCCCTCGCACAGAAGGTGCGGCTACAAACCAATACTACCATAATTAAAAAGGAGTTGTGACGTTTTACATATTATAATATTTATTTTTATTACCATAACATATAATATAATTTGTCATAACTATGCAAATGTTCGTGGAGTCCAGTCGACATTTTGAATGACTAGTTCATTCGAAAATGTCGATTGTTGTACCTGTATTAACGTAAATGATTGCCTGTCACTGACATTTGAAGTGTGAAGATCAATAGTTGATAGCGAATTAAAATATACACGTTTTGAAGGTAATTTTGAATTTAATTTTGCCTGTTTAACTTTATATGAAATGCTATTACGCTTTAAATAGCACCAACTCGGACGGATATCGTAAGATGCGACTAAGCCCTTCATAATCATCAGCCTAGATACGTCCCACTCTAGGGCACAGGCACATGAGCAAATACACCACAGACAGAAAGCTTCGATACAATCGCGCTAGTGGACAATCTATGGGAGATATTGGGCAGGCGCATCACGTGATCATTTTGTGCGCTTCAGAGACGGTGCCACACACAGGTACGGAATGCCGATCCGCAGTTCCGAACGGAATTCTGGAAAATCCATACGAAATCGTAATCCTGATTCGGAATTCTAAATCCAAATTCCGTATGTACTTAGCGGTCCTTAAAGGTTTGTCTATGGAGCGTACAAAATGCTCCGTCAGTGCGTCATCGTGTGTGAACGTACTTAGCCGTCATTTCAGCAAGCTACTTTTGATAAACAACAAAAACGTAAACATGAAAACATCCGATACATTTTCCTTCTCCGTCTAGAACGAACTCAGAAAATTTAATTTCCTAGAGAAACTGCCATAGCAGATTAGCGAAATAAAACCCAAAGTGCATATAGCATCAACTTTCACGTCACTCTAGCAACTAGTTTGACCGGCGTAGACCCACACACTTTAAAAACAAAGTTACTTAAACTCTCGTTTAATAAAATATAGTCCTTAATACTTTGTGTTAGAGGTTAACAAGAAGGTACGAAGTAAAGATGCAGTTGCATATGAAAATATCGCATAGCAGCCGCATTACAAAATGAGGCGAAATTATGATGGATGCTGATGCCTCGTTTCTCGCTTAATAAGACGAGATTCTGCATCGTAACGGCTTGGTTGTACAACAAGCTAAGATATTACTTTACTCGCTTGCCATTGATGTAAAAATCCGACAGTAACATTGGCAAAACAGTCATTAAACATTGGAAAAAAGTATGTACGTAAGTAAATAAAATAATGTTCGTGAACGTGGTTTAACAGTTTGGATAGATTCCAAGGTATCCTTGGATTCAGCAGCTGAATCGACACTGGATTATAACCAAAACTGAATCTTCACCAAACATCTATGTATGTTTTAAATAACAGCGATTCTTGGAATCCAAGGAACCCTCGGAATCTAACCAAAATTTTAGCTGTACGGAATTTGGTATCGCGCTAAACTTGACTTATTTACAATTTTGCCCATTTGCAGAAACGCTTATTAGAGTGAATCCTCCATTAAATCTCTTGCTGTCACTTTTTGTCTTGTAGAACAAGCTAGCAAGAGATTTAATGTAGGATTAACTCTAATGAGCGAATCCTGAATTTCTGCAACTGAGCGTTTGACTGGCAATGGTAATGATTCAGTGACGATCGAGCGACGACTCAAATTGTTGTCAAATTGCTGACTGCCAATTTTCTTCGCGTGGATTTCATATATAAACATCACACATAATGAAAAATTACGAACAAGAATAGTTTCTTTTACAGTGTTTTAGTGAAAAAAATACACGAAATCCTATTTGTATTGAAACCGGACTTAAAGCGAATCTCGAAAATAATAATGAACTACAACAAAGCTCCCGGCTGTATAATATTTAGAGCTTTCAGTGTACGTTACCTTTATACTCTGTAACTTTCCAAGCAAAAATAAACTTCAGCATACTTTTATTAAAGTTCAAAGTCAAGACAAAAAGAAATCAATCATGATATTTTATGATAAAGTACATACTTATCTACCTACTTATAAATGCCCGGTCGGTGTGTTGATTACCAAGAAGCAAGGAGTGCCAAAGCAAAAGACGTAGGTTCGAGTTCCATATCGTATCTTTGCCATAATACCTACTCGAATTTACTCGGTTAATAATTTCAGGTAACATAGCCAAATTAAAAAGCCTTGCTAAATACTACACACTTAAAAAAGATTGTTGTTAGTTGAAGTGGCAATTCATTTATACGTTACACATAAATACAGAAGCTCACGACCTCCATACCATTCGGAATTGCCAGAAGCATTGCTACAACTACACATTATACCTGATACTGCGCCAGAAGAGTAATTTCCTTATTCAAATCAAACAAAACAAGAATCAAATGCTTAACACAAAAGACAAATGTCCCTAAAATATCAGCATTTGCATGCACTAGGAATCATCATGCACTAAACCCATCAAATAACAAACTAAGACAAGACGCGGCACACCGTTGAAACCCGTCACTCGCCGCCAATTAAATACCTAAGCGAGATTATGCCGCGCAAATCACGCAGCCGACTGACAAATAGCGCGCTCACTCGCTGACATTTGGCAACGATGACTACGCACTGTACATTTCAGAATGAGTTATTTACAAGGTGACTTTCTTTGGTCGTATTTTTTTTGTGTGTAATTTTGTGAGTGATACAGTAATTTATGGTAACGAGGTAATGAAGAAACAGATAGACGGGGATTTGTGTTTTTGTTTGTCGTCGGATTGGAGTGTTTATCATTTAGGTTTTGATTGGAAGTTTGGCAACGTCTGTTATATTTGTGTTCATTCATCTGCTGATCAGATGTCTCTTAATTTATATTTGTCATTACGAGTAAGAATTAAGGTTATTTTGATGTTAAGTCGAGCAAAAAAAGCAGAACATGATTTTTCAAACTGGATCTTCAACTTTTAATAACTATCCTACCTATATGTATGTATATCTAAGTAAGAGAATGACTCACCCTGTTTCCTGCTCTACTATTTTATCCCACAAATATTATAAAATAATGTGAACGTGACGATGTTTGTATGTTTATGACTCAATCATGCATAAGCGGCTAAACGGTTCTTAAGGGGATATAATTCGGAGCGGGCTTCATACAAACATCCTATGGTGATATTTTCAATACTAACCAATTAAAGTCAATGAAATTTTGCAAAAACAATCTAGAAATAAATCTCTATGCTTGTACGGAGTCAGATTTTCGTTAAAATATACAGTTTCAATGCTAGGATTAATTTAAAATTTATATGGAAATCTTTGAGGCACTGTAACTTTAAAACTATACATTTTCTAAAATCTGACTCTATACAAGCATATAAATTTGTTTCTAGATTGATTCTGAATTTAATTGGTAAAGATTGAAAATATCACCATAATACGTTTATACGCGCGCTCCGAATTATATCCTCTTAATGAAATTTGATACACAAACAGATTGTGTCTTGGAATAACACATTTAAAAAAACAAATACACATAAAGAGAAAGATGTAAACCTTGTAGTTTGAAACTATAACCAGGTTAGTGTCAATCCTGAAAAAGCTACAGATCACAACAACTGCCTTTTATCAAATTTATCGTCAGTTTAAACTCCATAACATCAACTTCTAAAACTTATGTCCAACCGCTGTCCAATGACAGCGACGATCTCTAACAGACACAAACAAGATAAAAGAGCAAACTATAGAAGTCAAAAAGCCCATCAATACAACTATGACAAACAGACGGACCGGCCAGCAGTTTATTAGCGACCACATGAATCATGGACCCTTATTGTCATTGATTCGATGTTGACAGACATGAATCTCAATTGATCGGGACTGAGGGCAATCAACTTTAGGTTCTTGGTATTAGTTAAGTGATTGGTTTGCGATTTTTCTCTGATATTATCTCAAGTGACCGAACAGCTATTGTTATACTCAACTAGATTACTCGTAAAGAAATACGTTATTCCTATAAATCACTGTTTCATCCAGAATCAGGACTATCAGAGACTGCTACCACTTTTTAAATGTTATTTATTATACCCTGAAATCTAAACATGCAAGTTCACTATCCTACAAATAAATACCCCAAAAAACTAAAAGTTGCAAGCACGTTTCTGGCCACCATAAATAGAGTTTTAAAGATTAGAGCTTTTATATGAGTACGTGTGTAAAATTGAATGCGCCTCAAATTAAACTATGCTAGGGTGCTACAGATCATCAAACTAAACAACTTTCACTAAGGAGCTAACACCGGGATAAAAAAAAAATTTGTTTCATATAAAACGTCACTCAAGTCACCAACCTTTCCACCCATTTATAAAAAAATATAATTATTTTTCACCAACTGAATACTGGCGAAAGTTGCTTAGTTTGATGGTCTGAAGCACCTCCTTATTTTGTAATGCATTAAATTTACACCCTGTACAGTAAAGCAAAGTTATTTTACAAATAGATGGCGGATGGAACAAAGCCTTCAAAATTTTGTGTCCTAGATCAGGCAAGAGTGTTTTCCAGTAGTCAGATGGGCTGATGACATTGCCAAGACCGTTGGAAAAAGGAGGTGACTGAAACAGGAACGGGATGCTTCATACTCTGTATTGGTTGGAAAATGTATGATCAATAAAAGAGTTCCAGGTACGATTAAAATGCCAATTCGTTAAGCCCTATTCCGGCATACATTGCCTGCTCTATTTTCTCTATTTTTTAAGTATAGCGGTCAAAACAAGCAACGTATGTCGAATAAGACCTGATTAGTTGGGTAATGTAATCATATCTTTCATCCTATAAAGAAAGCTGTTTCAGTGGTTATAATTAGGAACCTTTGACAGCAAAATAAATTAAAACATTTAAAATGCAGCTGGATACAGTATCAACTAAATACCTATTTCATATACGAAACATTAATTGACTGCCAACGTGCCGCTGTAAATTGAAAAAGCTACCTATTTTCACATCTGTTTAATTTTACAACTTTCTGACATTTAGAACTTACAGCGAAGTATTGACGTAATCGTACTGGTACCTATCAAAACATTATTTATGTACGAATACTTAATTATGATCAATTAAACTTAGTAATTATACATACAGCTGGCTGTTTATATTTTTATTCATTTGCAAATTTGTTTGTGCAAATTTTAGGCATGTGGGTAAAAATTAAAGGTCTCTTGAGCAGTTCTGTTTGTATGGTTATTGTATTTTTATAAATATTAGGTAATTAATATACAGGTTGTAAGGAAAATTATAATAAGGCTGTAAACCTCACACTCTACCCATCAAACTGAACAACTATTACCATGGGAGCAAATTCGTCAGTACAATAAAAATCTGCTGCCTATACTAAAAACTGCAATGCCTTCTCGACTCAAAACAGACGAGTTTTTTTTGTTCTGGCAGGTTTGCTCCCATAGTAAAAGTTCTTCAGTTTGGTGGGTAGAGGTGTGGTTTAATGGTTAATGATACTTTTCCTTACACCATGTATAACGATTTTTGTGTGCAAAAGGCACCGATACGTCATGCAAATGCTATCCTGCAATCCTAAATATTACAATATTAATGTATTTTGTTACAGCTCCATAAAAATAGTCTGTAGTTTCTATAGAAAAATCTTCAGCCGATGCGGCCACATCGAAATATTCGTTTCTTTAGGTCTTTTCTTAAGCTCGTAAAGTTCACAATCCTGTGACACTTTACGGTCAGTACCTATCTACAAACAACATTCCTGTTTCATACCATACTAAGTTCAAATTCCATCACAATATTTCTTTAAGAATTACAGCAATCGTATTAATAAATACCTAAGAATGTATGAACATAAAACTTCTAGAACCCTCAACCTTTGGATAGCAATAAAAGAAAATAATCTTAGCGTTATAAACATGGAGTGATTTTATCTGATCTTAAAATATACGGTAATGCGAAAAACGTCGCGGCTCAATCATAACTTAGACCCTAATGTCACTGGCTTGACAGTCACACCTGATTGGATGAAACACACACATACCTACATAAATAAAAACCGCTTATACTGCCTTTGTATATATTGATGAGAGATCGTTTATTGAGACACAATTTGCAGTACTCTACGATTACAATTTTATTCGTTTAGTATGACACTGGTTAATTTGACATTTTTATTTATAGTAAGTTTCTGTTAGGTTTTTAGGCGCAGTTTTGGGAATGCCCAGGTTTACGTAAAGGCACGTATATTTTTATGTAATGAATAGCAGATGGCGATCTGTTGCCTCTGTATATCCCAAAGGGAGAAAGACATGACTATAGAATGTAATGTTATTTATTTGCATTAATCTTTGTGCTTATTGATGGATCTATACTATGCGCAAATAAACCGTTGTCTAGTCATCATAATGCAGAACTGCACTAGATTTTAGAACTTTGATTGGGACTAGATAATCAATGTGACAATCTCGAAAACATATATTTATTTTACGAAGTATTTCGACTCTTTCAGTGCTAAAAATGACACAAAAATATTAAAAGTATAATTTGTACGACTAATATACAACCGCTTAGTACGACTTGATTATAATTTCCCTTCAATGTCATTATAAGCGGATTCTAAATTATACGACAATAAAAATTTTATGGCCCTCGCAGAAGATAATACCTCCATCTGACACAGGTACATAATTTAACCCTTTATAACATCAAACCCAAAGATGGGTTTTATTCTATCATTTGCTTACATTATCGCGCTGTCATATAATATTGATTCCAGTTTAT
Source organism: Agonopterix heracliana (assembly GCA_963693445.1). Classification (NCBI taxonomy): domain Eukaryota; kingdom Metazoa; phylum Arthropoda; class Insecta; order Lepidoptera; family Depressariidae; genus Agonopterix; species Agonopterix heracliana. The sequence continues at coordinate 20,864,179 of OY856313.1, forward strand.
GCTCCATTAATTTACGAGTGATGACTACTGTTAATCGATATAAAAATCGATTTAAGTAAAAGCTTAAATGTATGGTCTAAAAAATGCGGTCTGCGGGTTTTCCTCCTTACTATGCGACTTTTCCCTCAAGATGATCTAAAACCAAGCCGTGGTGGTCCAGTGGCGAGTAACCTTGCCTGCCGTGCAGGAGGCGATGGTTCGATCCCCGTCCAGGCCGACTCGTACCAATGAGTTTTTCGGAATTTATGTACGATTTGTAACACCACTGGCTTTTCGGTGAAGGAAAACATCGTGAGGAAACCTGCATGCTTCAATTTCGAGGCATGTATTGTACCCACTGTCCATTATAAGTGGCGATAGGCTCACCCCCTGTCACACTGGACAGAGTTTCGGTACTACTGGTGAAACGTGGAGGTTCTGAGGTTTCAGAATCTGACTACCCCCTCGGGGAATATAGTCGTGAGCATATGCTATGCTTATGCTTATGCATGCTTATGCTATGCTATGCATGATCTAAAACTTGGCTACCAATTATTTGCATGATTTGTTATCCTTTAAAGCTAAAAAATGAGTTCCTAACTTCTATATTTATAACAAATTCTTGAATTTCCAGGAATATGCTTGTATGCAATGTCTATTAAAATTGGCAACGGACTTTAATACGTCGGGCTAATCTATTGAAAATTTTGACGTTTTGAATTATGCTCCATTTCAAATATCTCTGACTTCCCCCCTGGAAGGAATATAGCCGTGAGCTTTATGCGTAAGATGTTGTTTCTTATCTGATACATTATATTAAAAAGTTACCTGCAAAATGTTGAATTCTAACTAGAATTCTTAAATGTAAATGTTCGCCACCGCGACCGCGTACCGCGTTCATTTGACCGCACATTAACGTGTGCGATTAGTCGCTTAGTTTCACCGCATCGTAATTTCAGAGCTTTTCATTTATTATTTGAGTTTATTGTTTTCGATAAAATTCATGGGGTGTCTTAAAACAAAATGCTTAAATTCGATTAGCAGGTTATTAAAACAAACTGGGGAAGTAAGTGCAAGTCGGTCTTAGACCTGCCACACATATTACCGAATTCAGATTCGGAATACCAAATCCGGATTAAGATTTTGTATGGATTTTCTCACTACAGAATTCCGTTCGGAATTACCTAAGCATCAAATTCTACACAGAATCACAATTCTGATTCGCAATTCCGGATTGGAATTCCTTATGTAGGTATACGGCGGACCATACACATTATTTTTTTTGTAGAGAACCGCAAAACAAGGTAACATAGGTACGTTATTAAGTTACTTTATAAATTTTAGAGTTTGATTAAGGAAAGACAATATTTTTACTGTTAATGAATAATTATATTTTAAATTCAATACCATATTAGTTTTCAGGGCGATCAGAAGCATTGATACAATTTCTAATGATCTTTAAAAGTTTGCTGTTGTACTTATGCCAAACCAAAGTTCAAGGCCTCAAAAGAGAATAACGCTTTAAGTGATGCGATAGTCCTTTGACTATAAAAGAAACTAAAGAAGCTACGTCATACGGCACCTGCAAAAGGAAATGAGACGTTTTAAGCCGGGATTCAAAATGTAAGAATTCATCAGTCACTTAAAAGCGTAATACCGAAACACCTACCAATCAAATCAAGCAAGCAAAGCAACATCTGCGCGAATCGATACAACATCGACACAAAAGGTGACAAAAAACGGAACACGGCAAAGTGAAAAACAAAAAAGTGCAAGAACAAAATATAACTCATCTGAGTTGAGAGAGCTTTGTCGTTTTTCCAAGCGCTATCTTCATATCCGGCCGTGTGGGGGGAATGTCTGGAGTGTGCTGTTGTTCTGAGATGAAGGTGGATTTGTAAAAGGGTAGATGGCGTTGAAGTAGGTTTTGTAAATGAGTCTATTGCGGCTAAACTTGGCTTTATGTATATATTCTCACGGCGGTATCCCTTTTTGGTATCGGCAGAAATTTCGGCACAACTATCAACCAACGTTGTAAATGCATTTCCGTCGATTGAGGTTGCTACGAACGCCTTTTTTGTGGAACAACAATTATTATTTAACAGTTTATTTATAACGATTGCATAAAATCACCACACAAATGATGGATACTATTTTCGCTAATCATAAATTTAGTGTTGTACAATCTTTATTTTATAAAAATTCACGTTACACTTTGATTTTCTAAAGAAGAATTGTAACAAGAGGGTGCACTGAAATACTCAAACGCAACGAAAATTTGGAGTTTATTCGCGAAAAAAACACACGAAGTTTGATGAAACGGCGCCGCCCGCCGGACAGATGTTTGGAAATATGCTCTGATTATTGATTCGCTTCTTTTTATGCAGCACAGAAGTTAAATAAACCATTTGTAGACATTGTTTATTTATCTCTCATGTGGTTCTCATCTTAAAATAGACCACGATACCTAGAGTTTGTTTTTCAGTGTTTTTTTTTATATTTTTCTACCCCCATATATGAACTTCTCTATAATACAGAAGAAAGAAAAAGATAAAAGTAATCCTTGTGTTTGTTTGTTTTGTAGCATAAATCTACTGATAGATTTTGCTGCTCGGATACAAAAACAATCAGGTATGCACGATGTTCTTGAGTATGTGCGCTCAACAGCACTTTATCGTCCTTACACCTTCCTAATGCTGGTAGAACGGAAAATCGCAACGATTCAAAGTGGGATCAGATGCAATCAGCTACACTGTTGGACATCAGAGATGTTGACGATGCCTGCCTGATGACTTCACACGGTAAAATTTTAGATAATACTCGAGCATCTCTGTGATCAAACGTCCCCCAAAGTTGTCCTGTACCCAATACTGGGAGTATTGGGTACAGGACATGTTCTTATTTCCTCTCTTTTCTTGTTAACCCCAGCTTCATCACAGCAGGAGCCTGAGCTGCAAACAGGCCTGTGCCTGCATTCAAGTTGTGTTTGGGCATAAGTACACCACGAGTGTCCAATTTGGATAAATCAACTTTACATACGCAGAATATCAGAATATGTTCTTCATCGTATACACTATTATATATATGCAAAGATACACACCTCTGACACTTCCTAACTACTCTGGCCTTACGTGCGTTCGTTTGTGTGCGTACCGCTGATTTGCAGGCGACGAAGTCAAAGTCAAAGTCAAAGTCAAAGTCAAAGTCAAAGTCAACGAAATTTGTTTGTTTGTTTGTCTTACTTCAATTGAAGTCAAAGTCAAAGTCAAAATTTTTATACAAAATAATATCACATAGACAACTTTCTGACGTCATTTTTGATTCTACCACCGCTTCGGAAGGTGTTCCGTTGTAGAGAAGATGCGGCCAGAAACTCTACAACACACTTCTTTTAATCATCATCATCATCAGCCCGGTAAACCCCACTGCTGGGTATAGGCCTCTTCATTTTCACGCCAACTTCTTTTAAACAAAACAAAATATACAAAGTACAAATATTGAATTTGATTTTCATCATTCCAGCATTCAATCGAAGCTTGAAGAGATAGGATAAGATAAGATAAATATTCTTTATTTGCACACCAAAAATACAAAAAAAACAACAACCGAGATGTCACCTATTTCTGCCTAAAATAACAAATTCTCGATCTAAAAACATAAAACTGTCTATAATATAATAAGTTATTTTAACCATATTATCAAATTGTAACAGAATCAACTTCGAGACGTATCGTATAGATCTGAAAATAAGAAATTGCATTTCAAATCTCAAGTTATCTCGACGTTATCTATTCTGCTACTTAACTTACCGAAAATAGAGTTCATTATTGAAGAGCAAGTTTTGGTGCAGGTATCGATATAGCGACAATGGAAGTAGGCATGAAGCCTTCATGTTTTTGTCGGGCCGATATCGAGGAAAGGGTTGGACTGTCAGTCGAGGAGATAACCGGAGATAGGATGTTTTAGGAGATTAGCTATTGGACTTAAGCCTATCAGAATGTCAATAGTTAGTCGATAGTTGACGGAAACATGAAAATGTATAGACAATGTTTCGTTCTTGAAAGTGGCTACTGTATCGACCCCACTGCTGGGCAAAAGCCTACCCTTAAGAACACCCTTCTGGGCAAATTACACGTTACTTTGTTATTGCTTTGTAATACTATATTGTATTTGTAATTATACTTTGTATAAGTATTTAAAAGATGTGTGTTGCAGAGTCTTTGGCCGTATCTTCTTTGCAACGGAAAACCTTCCAACGCGGTGGAAGAGTTAAAAAACTTTTAAAATTACGTCAGCTATCTATATGATATTATTTTGAGTTTTAAGTTATTTTTCAGCGTATAGCTACGAATAAGAGAAGCGTATAGGTACAAATTTTCTTACGACATTTTCCTTCATCGTTGGAGAGCAATCGGATATTATGACAATAATGTTGGAATACTTGCCTTATATCCAAATTGGAGGGGTTTATAACCGACTTCAAAAAAGGACCTCTTCCTTTTTGAAGTCTCAATTTGACTGTTTTTTTTCCACCACCTATGTAGTTAAACCAGTCATACCCAAGCACATATATTTAGGTAGGTAGGTAATTTTTTTCTTTAACTAGCTCCAAGCACTTCGCAAAATTGTCACAAACAAATTCACAATCTCGCAATTACAATTAAATAGCGTTGGACCTCACACGGCCTTAATTAAATGTCGATAAAAAAAAATAAGGCGGTGTTCAGACGGCGATAACGCGTTGAGAGTGATAGTGCGTTCGGAGCCTAATGAAGCTATGCAAATTGTGTGCGCCCACGCACGAGCGGTGCGTTTGATCAATGATTTCAGCTTCTGTATTTTTATTGCGTCTTTTTATTGTTGTTGATAAGAGGTAAAGATAATTGTTAAATTATGTGTTTTAGAATTAAGTTTCTGTAGCGACTTCTACAATAAAGAGATTGTTATCAGAATGTGAGGGTTTAACTACAGTGTAGTTTAACGACTAGATTTTTCTCTCCGTGTAATAACTAAACGGAAATAACTAAAATCTAATTTCAAATATTTTTGCCATGTGCTATTTCGAATCAAATTAAAGATTTTCCCCTTTTAAGGCGCAACAGATTGACAATTTCATTCTCTGGGTATTGGGCTCGGTAGCGAAATTGGATAAGGCACTTCCCCGGTTTGGAAGAGTGTGGGTTCCCGCCCGAGACTAAATTTTTCAATCTTTTATTTAATTTGAACTAAAATCTAGTCGTTTTTACTAGAATCTTGTTTTCAAACGGTGTTACGGTAAACAGTTGCAAAATCTACAGGAAATTTGATTTAAAAAAAAACTTCCCATGCTAAATGCAATCAGCTGATCTGACGTTTGTATGAAAAGTGTTATTTTTTTCGAATTTCTCTTTGATAATTTGGGAAAGTTGTTAAGTATCATGGTTACAATCCCCCTGTATAAGTATGACAGCACAGGACCGTAAGGAATGGCTCAATGAAAGGGAAGCTTATGCCCAGTAGTGGGCACAAGTGGGCTGATTTGATTGACTGATATGTATGACAGCTATGGTATGGTATTCTTTTCTAGACATTTCTTAGTAATTTTTATTTCTGGCTAAAATAATTTTAATAAAGGTACAATCAGTAGACTGGAATACAAAAAAGTATAAAATCTGGATAGATTATTAAGTTTTTTTTCGTGTGTGGGTTGTGTGTTGCCGTCTGGCCATAAGACCACTACAAATACAAGGTGTTACATAGTAAGAATAAATTTTTAAAACTCTTCAGGGGGTTGTTTAGACCGTCAAACTGAACAACTTTCTCTATGGGACCAACAACAAAATCGCGAAAAAAAATATCTGATATCCCATACATGTCGCATACATGTCCCATACATGGGAGTCGAGGTCGAGGCAGACCCCGAAAAAGGTGGCGAGACGATCTAGATGCCTACTGCAATGAGTGGCGGGATGTAGCAGCAAATAGAGAGACGTGGAAGAGTTTAGGGGAGACCTTTGCCCAGCAGTGGGACAAAACAGGTTAAAAAAAAAAAAAAAAAAAAATCCCATACATATTTTAGCTCGAGTTGATTTGTAGAGTATAGAACATAATTTTTTTTTTCGCGATTTCGATATTGGTCCCATAGTGAAAGTTGTTGAATTTGATGGTCTAAACCACCAATGTTTATTTGTATTTTTGTAACACCTTGTTTATATATTCCTAATTAACACTGAACTTAAAATCGACTAACTAATAAACAAATCAATGAAAAAACTCATCACATCAATAAGCTACAGACATAAGGCGGAGGACACAAATGCGCAACTCCGAAGCACAAAACTTCGCGTGTACTCGAATGCTAATGTCAAGACCACCGACGCACGCGCACCCGGCTTCACTTTAACACCACCTGCACTTTATACCTTCGTAATAAAGTTCACATTGGAATAAATTAAGTTGCAATGTTGTAATGTATTTTCATTAAATTTTTTGAAAAAATGTCTGAATAAATTAAGATGTCTGTTTTTTTATGGAGCACCTTTGAGTAGTACTGGATGGATCATTTAACATGACATGCGCAATATAGAACTTACGTCTTTTTAGCTCTATAATTACAAGGATTGCTTTCTATACGGGAATTAGAAGCAAATTGTATTTCATTGATCATAATCATAATCATATCGTGTATTAATACGATCGAAGAAAATTAAATGGTGGTTTAACAAAAAAACTATGTTTTTGCTGATTTGACTCTCAAAAATCGCACTCCTGAAGTATGATTTTTGAGAATCAAATCAGCAGTGGAAAGATGCGTATTTCCATAGTAATCTTGACATTTTCAACTGCTGAATACAGCAAATGAGATTCAAAAATCGCACTCCAGGTAAAAAAACCCGACAACCCCCGAAGGAAGCTAGAGAGGCGTGAGAATATGTATGTATGTATAGAAAACTATCTTTTGCCCGTGACTCTGTCAGCGTTGACTAATGTTTTCTTATTCTCGATTTATCGAGAACACATCCTATAATAACCGGCAAAAAACTTGGCAAAAACCTTGACTGCGCAGAACAAAATTTTTACGCGAAATCGCACGCACATCCCTCACTCCCTTCCCTTGGTTAAATTGTTGTACCTCTTTATGCCAAATGTCATCCCAAATCCGTTCAGCAGTTTATGTGTGACAGAGTAACAATTCTCACAAATAACAAAAACTATAATTTTAAAATACTTATTGGATAGGATATATGTAATAAGTTAGGATATTAGGATACTCTTTAAAGCAGTTTAACCACTTACTTACCAGCTCTACCAATAGGGACTGGGCCTAGCCCAAGAATGCGACTTTTGAATCATGATATTCAAAATCATCATCGTATCTCTGTAGTAATCTTGACACTCCAGGAGTGCGATTTTTAAAGTCACTCGTTGAAATCAGCAGTAGAAAATTTCCAAAAGAATATGAAAGTGGATTCAACATAGATGTTGAATATTACATGATTTTGAATGTCACGATACAAAAATAGTACTTCTGTGCTCTACCTGGACGAATGCTGATGATGAGGAAAATACATTAACGATACAATCACTAGGTAAAAGTTAACTATTCAAAAACATAAATGAACCAAGAGTTACAGCTGACATAAACGTCTAAAACCTCTCACAATCAAAACAAATATTTAATTCTAGCTATAAAGTTGTCTTGCACCGACACTTTCTATAGTAAACGTATTATTAAATTATATTACATTATACGTTTGTGTACACCATTCTTAACTGCACAAAGTGCGTCGGCGGACGACACTATTATAGGCATTGGTATAATTTATAAGCGATGGCGGGAAATTAAATCATCTTCTTTAATAAACCTAACGAACGTGGATGTTCAGAGGTGTCAGAAAATCGGATGCTTAATAAATCTTACACAATTCGTAACTAAACCAAAACACCCGAGATCGGTTTAGCACAGGACAGTGACGGTGACGTGCAAACGATTGTTTAGTAAGTTATAGCCTATGGAATCCCACTGCAGGGCAAAGGCCTCCTTTCACGAATAAGGGTGAGAGGGAGTGGGCCATACTCCACCACGCGGGCCCAGTGCGTGTTGGTGGAGGCAAGTTAGTGGTCAACTTGCTGTCAGAGAATTAATCCAAAAACACAAAAATTGTATATGGGTGGACAAAGTCTATTAATACTTCAACACTGACACACACACGCAATTACGTTCATCACAAAAAAAATTCTGCCGACCTAATAGTAATTTGTAGCACTATCGTTATTTCGCAAAAGCCTCTTCGTCTCAGTAACAATCGGTAAATTATTACAACGACCTTAAGAACAGTAGTTTTTCGCATCTCATCAAAGCTACATTTGGTTTACCTTACAAAACCAACATAAGCTGGCCGCGCGACTACGTTACGCCGCTTACGCCTTACGTTACTCGACCTACGTGCGGCCAGATTATTCTGGTTTTGTATAGCTTGATGTGTCGCGCCATGTGGACCATGAATCGGGTTCAGTCTCCGAAGAAATTGATAACATACTTTAGAGTCGAGCGACGCAAACGCTTTTACCTTAGACCTGTCCTAAGTAGCAAACTGTTTAACATACAACTTGTAATAACATGCTTCGATAGAACATGACACTGCTTCTGTAATCCCTTGTCAACTTGTTCAGTTCGCTGTCTAACAAAACTCTTCTATGACTCACAGGTAGATTAAGTATCATTTAGTTTAACTAGAAGATAACTGGGTATTTGCCCACTCATTAAATAGCAAGTAGGTAGTCCTGGAAAACCAGGACACGCAGAGACACATCAACAGAATGATGTGGACACACATCATACGACTATTTATACAGTTTCCATAGAGAAAGTTCTTTAGTTTGATCATAAAGGTATTATACCTTACAGGAATAGAGGAACTGACTTGAGTTGTCAAATGAAACTGTTTTTGGATGTTTTCAGGAGACTATTAGCAGGCAAAAATTCGAAATCTGTCTATAATTCTAAGTCTAGCGTGAAATCGTGGATAAATTAATGAAGTAGTGTCAGTATATTTCAGAAAATTATCTAACATTTCACTTTAGATTCGCAATTATTCACGGAAACAGAATTGTAAAAATTTATAAGACACTAGAAAACGGTTCTATTGCCTCGCGTCACGTCACGTATCTCTTTCTATTATACAGTGGTGCCGCTTGGTACATCTCGCTCTCTCAGCTGTCAGTTCCTCTATTCCTGGTATAATACCTTTATGAGTTTGATAGTCTCAAACCACAAACACTGGATTTCAATTCGCAACCAAAACGGAATCTGAACTAAACATGCCGAGCCGATCAACCAATCGCCCCCCCCTAGTCAAGTCAAAAATTCTACCCAGTGGTTATAGCAGTTACTATTGCTATCCACTCTTTACAGAATCAATTTTTAGTCAATGTGGATAACTTCACTTGATCTATTCTACTCATCAACTGCAGTATCTGTTCGACTCAAATGTATGGGACAGCTGATTTATTTTCTAGATGTCACAGTTGGCTCCATAGTGAAAGTTGTTCAGTTTGATGAGTAGAATACATGGTGAAGTTATACGGACAGATAAAAAATTTACCCTGTATTAAAAGTGACCTTGGAGTGAAAATCCTCATAACCTTAGACGACTTGTTGACAGTTCTGTTGTAGCAAACGTTCTTAATTCTTATCATCTCGAAATGGATTTTGTTTTTGGTTACATTCTAAAAGGGTAATACAAAGTTGAAAAACAAACAAGCGCTCTTGAAAACACTGTCCCGTCACAATTTTCTCACTGAAAGAAAACTGCATACGACGTGTGCGTTATTAGACTGGGTGTCGTGACGTCACTCGCGCGTGACGTCACCGGGACGTATGCGCCGTTATTAGATCCGCATGCAATGTTTCTTGGTTTGATTTGATGCATGTGATACGGTACGGAGCTGGCTTAGAGACAGGTCTGAAGAAATATTGACGGAGGATTCTAATTTTTCAAACTCTGCTTTGTAAAAACATTCTTGTCATATTTCTCTTGTTCCTAGTGATTGGCTTTTTTACCTGATTTTAGCATTCAGGCATTGTTTTTGAGTTCCAGGTTACTAAAAAACCGGTCAAGTGCGAGTCGGACTCCTCGGTTCCGTTCCGTACCACCATACAATATTCCCAAAAAAATGTAAAAATTTCAATAATCTAGCTATTACGCTTCAAAAGATACTAACAGACAGACGGACGGATGGACAGCGTAGGCTTATGAATAGGGTCCCGTAATCCCGTTGGCTGGCACCCTTTGGGTACGGGACCGTAAAAAGTACGAAATACTTAGTAGATGAAGAAGTACTTAAGAAATACTCCTCTTCCTTAGAAAGTATTTAAGAATAAATCTTAAGGGTCGGCACTACCCTAATCGGGCAAAACAGGGTTCGGCGTTCCGACTTTTGAGGATAGTAAATAGCTATATTTAGAAACAAAATTAAGACCATCGCTTCTCTAAAAGATGAAGTACAAGATGAACAAAAAAAATTTCAGTAAAATTGTGTAGTTACATCAGAAAGTAATCGAGAATTTCATGAAAAACTCTAGAATAGCACTGCCGCGTTCCGAGTCCTGTGATTTAGTGAAACGAAATAAAACAACAAAATATATTTATAATCAATGGCAAAACATCAAAGAACACTTTAAACAAATCAGTTTTTCGATATGACTTCTAGTTTTTTTGCAATTTGTTACCAAAAATCACATATTTTTTTGGATGTTTTCTTCATACAAATTACTATGGGCCGTCAATCGTTCGAAATCATTGCGAATAGTCCGGTGACCGGCAACACCCAACCCTGTCTTAGAAGATTAATGAACAATTCCATTTTTAGCTAAAGTAGGCAAAGTAACTTATAAAAAACCGGGCAAGTGGGTGTCGGGCCACATGCAGTGTAGGGTTCCGTAATTGCCCGTCACGATATGTGGACTTAGAAGTGCATTTTATAAATTGGTCGACTATTACTCGTAAATTTTTGTCCCCTTTATTATATTAGAATAACTGTAAGTTTATTACTATTGTTACTAGCAAACTAAGGATTGATAATCTGAATTCATCATCATCATTGTCAGATATGTTTTAAATAAGAATGGAATAAGAGTGAATTCTGTACCGTAGTAGGTGACTCAAACGATTGACTTCGAAAGTCATTTGCACGACAGAATTTTGCGCGAAAAGACATTGCGCGATACAAGAAAACACAAAGGAATTTCACAAAAGTTACTGTCCGGTCACTGTTTGGTAGTTTTTGGTTATTTTGGTAATTTATGGTAGTTTTTGAGTCTTTCGGTAGTTTTTGGTAAATTTTCGTACAAAAATATCCAAAAAGTTATTTTGGTAGATTTTCGTACTTTTTGGTAGTTTATGGTTAATTTGGTACTTTTTGGTTTATCTCATTTCATTTCATTTATTTACCTTAAATTGTAGGTAGGTACATAAGTTACAGATGGTAAGTACAGAGTACCTATTAGTCACACTACAACATAATTTATAAACATTAAGAAAAAAATAGATTTAAACAATAGGTGCCGGACAATAACTTAATTATTTATTTTTTATTTTTATTTATTTCCTTTTTGGAGAACTTACAGCTAAACAACAATTGGATTTCAAAAGACAAATTGATAGTCAGATGCTGACAACAAGTTCCCACATATAAAAATAGAAAGAAAAAAAAGAAGACATATAATAAGCAATGTTAAAACATCTCTAGGGTATAACAACATTATTATGGGCCATCAAAAAAGCTACATGCTAGAATATTTTTAACTCTATTGGTGCTTGTACAAAACAAATCAATATCGAAGTCCATGCAAATGTCGTTGACTACCACCTTTCAGTACTACAATTAAATTAGTTAAATGTTATAAAGTCAGTTCAATGTGATTAGTTAAAAATTATAATAACCTTATTGAGGTACAAATAATCGATCTGCAACCTGCAACACATTTTTTTCTACTCAGATTGATGCCTGTTTGTTTACTTATACTGAAGAAACTAATTAAAATCATAGGGACACTGTTCGATTAATAATTCTTTTACCTTCTTCAGAAATTTCTTGTCGGCTTTAATGTCATCTGGTATTTTACTATACACAAGAACAGTATTCGACTTTATTTTGTAGTCCTTTGCATCGATGCTAGTCGGTAATTTGGTACCAGTAGCTCATTTTTGCGAGTTACATTTAATCTCTTGCTACGGAATACTACGGGGTATCGTCTCACGATTTTGCACGGATCGAGGATATATACAACAAAGCTGTCACAGTGAGTAATTTAAAGTCGGTAAACAAGGATCGGCATGACACCCTTACTGACTGAATTCCGCTTACGATTCGAATGCACCTCTTTTGCAAAACAAATATTTTATTTATGTCAACAGATCCACCCCGTAGCCAAGCCGTCAAGAACTCTTTTGTTTTTATGGTAGTTTTTGGTAATTTTCATTTTTCTATCAAATATTACCAAAAAGTATAAAAATCTACAAAAATAACCAAAAACTACGAAAATCTACCAAAATAACCAGAAACAACGAAAAACTACCAAACTAACAAAAAACTACCAAAAAACCAGAAACAACAAAAAATATTTACTAAACTCTACCAAAAACTACCAAAACCTACCAAAAGAACCAAAAATTACCAAAAGAACCTAAAGAACTATTGACATTGTACTAAATTTTTTTTATCTTTAAAATTACTTCTTGTTAATATTGCTGTGCCCTTTTAGGATTCATAAACCCACTTTAGCTACTAAGTAACACCTATATTATGTTCTTGTGTAGCACAATGTCCTTCAGCGTGACTAAAATTACTGCTGAAATCTACCAAAATCTACCAGTCCTGTTTCAAATTCTACTTAAATTCTACCAAATAATATTTATGTCGTTACAGATGGTCAAAATTTTATATGAAACACGTTTTTGTACAAAATATTATAAATTTTATCTAAACGCTCATCATTACACATGTTATTTTCGCATTTTTGTATAATTTTTATTGGTTTTTATCACTTTGTAACATGGATGCTTTAATTTTCAAATATATATTAAATTAGGTCGTCCCTATGCAAGTTTAAATTTAGTACAGTTTTCTGTGTCTCATAAGCAGAATCCGAAATTTTGGTAGCACTTTTAATAATGTCAAACGGATTGCACGTTTATCGACTTCCGATTGTGTCGATATACGGGAAATTTTTTATCACTGCGGTTAACTCCAGCATGTATTCTACTCATCAAACTGAACAACTTTCACTATGGAGCTAACTTCAAAAGAGCGAAAAAAAAATCTGCTGTCCTATACAAAACTGCAGTACCTACATATTCGACTCAAATGTATGGTACAGCTGATTTATTTTCGCTATTTTGAAGTTCGATACCATGCTGAAGTTATCCGCAGTGATATAAAATATACTTACCCGTATATCGACATTATTGGAAATCGATAAACATGCAATGCCTTTGACATATTAAAAGTGCTAGGTACCAAAATTCCAACTCTGCTCAGAAGCCCTCTTTTGTAAAAAAAAACAACATTAGGCGATATGATTAATATTTGCTGTACTAGAAGTGAGTTCGGTGGCGCGTTGCGGAGAGGACTCTCAATCAAGAGGTCCGAGTTCGAATCCGCACGGACAACATGCCACGTACCAATGAGTTTTTCTAACTTATGTACGTATTACCGACTGCTCTCAAATGGTGAACGAAAACATCGTGAGGAAACCTGCATATGCAGACGAAGAAATTCTGATGTATATTATGTGAAGTCTACCAATCCGCATCGGGCACGCGTGGTGGACTAACGCCCAAACACCCTCCTAGAAGGTAGGCCTGTGCCCTGCAGTGGGACGTATATAGGCTGATGATTATGATGATGATGTACTAGAAGTTCCGGAAAACTTGCAAACCCTGCAATCGTTTTTCTCAGCCATTCGTATTGCCAGCTTAGATTTTATTAGACGGAATCCTTGCATTTTTAAATACATAAAATTTACGAATACCCAATTTCAACTAAAATCTACTAAACAATTTTGCCCTAAATCTACCAATAAAGAAGAAATCTACTAAAAGTGGTCACACTGATGTCCTTTTGCGCAAATGTTTTTGAAGGCAATCGTTCCAGTTACTGCAAAATTTACTTTTATTCCGTGCTTAAAATATTATATCTGACGATGATTATGATGATAAAAGATTACAAACCCTTCGTTTGCTAATACCTAAACTTATAATAATTTCTTTATTTTGTAAAAAGTTTTAATTTGTTCTGTTATAATAATTTTAAGTTTTTTTTAGCCTGAGTAATACTGTGATCTAATTAGTTGGAACCCATCCTATCCTACCACCAGGGGTGATCTTTGATCAGTCACATTATAGGTCCATTACGCACGGTACTGTACTGTTGCTGTAAATGTCAATTTCGACCTACGGCTCTCAAATCCAGATGCTGCAGGAGTATTGCCACGCACAACCAAACATTCAACATTAATTTAATGTGGTAAAATCTGCCTTTCGGGTAGTAGGTACCCTAAATTCGGTCGGACCTACGAACCTGCCAGGATAGGATCGGCCGACCAGACTTTTTAGGCCTTACTAATTGGCCTCTAGACCAACAGACTAGTTACGTCCTTTAACTCAACGATGTAAAATGTTGTGTCACCAGGTAGGGTTCTCTTTTTTCTTCACACCAGTAAACGTGCCAGCCAAGCTGCGCCGCGCGCTGCAGCCGACCACGTTTTTTGCAAGAAATTTATTACCAAAAGCTATCAAATTGATTTGTTCATTAATCTTATAAGATAGGGTTGAGTGTTGTCGGCCACCGGTCTTTTTCTTTTGACAGATATGTCAAACGGGCCGTAGGTAGTGCCGACCCTTAATTTCTTATTTTCGCAGAAAAGACCAATCAAGTAGTAATGATATCTCTAAATTCTTCGATCCAAAACAAATGGTTCATCAAGTGAGGATTTCAATAGGATTGACAAACAGACAAACAATGGTAAAGCGAACTGATCTCAGAGCTCATTATCTGATCATCCTCGGTGCCTCTCCACTAAGTGCGAGAGAGATAGACTGTTTAAATTCTGTTATTGGTTCCACGACTTCCACGCACTGAGAGGGAAAAACGACAGCGTTTGTTTTCTTTAAATTCACATTTATTTTAAAAAAGTGTGAATTTAAAGCATTCATAGTCAAAACATTTTAAAGCTAAAGGTTTTAAAAACTGTTTTTTATATAGGTATAGTTAAATTTCACTAGCCCAAATGAGCAATCTGTATATAAACAAAAGAAAGAAAGATATTTTTGTATTCACCATTAAAGGCAGAGGCACACACAAACCAAACCAAAGCGGTGTACATTAAAAGAAGTACCTAGGTAGAAGCTGTAAATAAGTTCATATTTAGATAAAACGTGCCACAATACGTTTTTTTTTAATCTGTCTACAATTCGACACCTACTTATTAATAATTTTCTTGTTCTGTTGAGTCCAATGAAGCCCAATATTTTGCCTGAGGTGCGCTATACGTTATTTCTCCTCAGACCATGAACCATCTTATACTACCCAATATACATATTAATCTATGTCTTATACCCTGCCCTTCTTTCCCGGAAACTTGCAGCGATCACAAGCAGTTAATAAACGCGGCGTTTTAAAACACGAGTGAGTTACACTCATCACAAATCTCTATTGGTTCCCAATAATGAGTTTCCTTACGTTTTCGCGTCTCGGACAATGGACCACAATGGATTCAAATCCGTGTGCCTATCGAACGATTAACGCTTCTTTTGTAGTATTTTGATAACAATGGGGGGTCGAGGGGTGGGGCATTGAAGACATTTTGAGTATTCAACCTTATTGTTTGAGTTTGCTGAGATTTTTGTATACCTATTTGCATTTTTAATGTCGTTTGGTTCTTGGATTAAAATTTATGGAGCATCATATTTTTCCCTGATGGCGTATGATGTTTTTCTTGTAATGTTGTTTGAATGGGTTCTGTTTTACAGATTCTCGAGACGTAATTCTATCCTTAATCCTTGGAATATGCTAGGAGTGTTCAAGTTTACTATAAAATCCCGTTAATGTTATATCGAATATCACTATAAAATTTACATTTAAATTGTATACCTAGGTACTAAAGTCCTGGAGTGCGATTTTTGAAACTCTTACGCTGAGCTCACCTAACTAACAATTCCAAAAATCCTACTTCAGAAGTGCGATTTTTGAAAATCAAATCAGCAGTAGAAAGATGCAATTCCGATAGTAATTTTGACATTTTCAACTGCTGAGCTCAGCGAATAAGTTTCAAAAATCGCACTCCTGAAAAACTTCTCAAATTACTTACATGTATGCATACATAAATACACTCACGAGTGTAGTCCATTTCGGGTTTGTCCGAAACTTGGCTACAACTACCAAATATACAGGATGTAAGGAAAAGTTTCATTAACCATTAACACCATATACTCTACCCATCAAACTGAACAACTTTTACCCTGGGAGCAAACATGCCAGCTCAAAAAATAAATTAGCTGTTAGGTCTAAACTGCAATGCCTCCTCGACTGAAACGTATGAAACGCAGATTTTTTTTTGACAGGTTTGCTCCCTTAGTAAAAGTTGATCAGTTTGATGGGTAGAGTATGTGGTTAAAAGATTAACGAAACTTTTTCGTATACTCGTTACAATCGAATCGTATCAGACAAGCGACCTCGAGTCGCCCTCATAGACTTTAGGTCGCCGCAAAGTGTCGCTCGTCTGTATGAGCGCTAAGTCACCTCAAGTTCCCAAATTACCTGGCAATTTAATCACATAACCAACAACACTGAAATGCAATCAATAATACAAAATTATCTTTGCAGACGTCGATCTGTCCGACGTATGCAGGTTAATTGGAAGGTGGAGCAGACCGACTGACAGATTATTTTTGTATTGTCGATGAACCACATTTTAGCTTAAATATAGACAGCGTGTCTAGGTTAATCGATCTCTTTACTTTATTAGACAGGTCATGTAAATTTTATATTTATTTTGAAATAGGCGACCTCTATCCTCAGTCCATCATTTGTGAACCAAGGAGTTGTATGAAACCGCACGTAGAAGCACAAACGGTGACGCATTGACGCACCGGGTGTGGTTCTATAGACTGACATCTGCCGCTCCGTCAGTGCGTCATCGTATGTGAACGCACTTATAGTCAGGATTCAGGATAAAGTCATCAGTGCGGAAACTTTTACTATACATTCTGCTCATCAAATTGAACAACTTTTACTATGGAGCCAATTTCTTAATTAAAAAAAAATCGGTTGTTTCATACTTTGGATTCAATATTTAAACTGGAGATCAGTTTCCACAATCCATCCTAGGACACTGTAATAACAAAATGTATCCTATCTCAATCAAAACTTGCACCGAACCCCATAGATCATGCAAGAACAACCCGTACAAATTCCACAGCGAGACATTCCGGACCATTTGTAAGTCATAATGTAACTCTTTGATTTACCGACACAATATTAGCCCGACCGATAAAAGTCATCCAACAATTACAACCCGGTACCGTATTAAACATTTATTGTTCATTCTAAACACTAAGTCCTGCAAACCATGCCATTATCATACTTGTAACCTTGAAACAAAGTTTCTCATAGGAGTCTTCTTAAGTGCATTAATTCTAAGTCGAGACTTGCAAACGTCCGTTTTGATTCATACATGCTTTTCGTCCTAACCACCTTAGAAACAACAGTTTAAATACAAACTTTAATGTTTTAGCGATAGATTTCAGAATCGATTGCGTAAGTACTAGTTTGAAATGCGGTGGTACCAATTGTCTTTGGGCGAAGATTAAATTGATTTATATGACAGTATTCGCGTTCGGTCCATCATCAGTAGGTTCTCGGTAATCGTAAAGTTTGATTTTCATTACGAATTTTGATGTACTCTTTTGATGTTGTTTTAAATCAAATTTGATTTATAGAGTCGAATTCGCAAATGTTACGTTTCCTTGTATGTTGACTAGAGTTCTTGTTTTATCTTTTAGTATAGTCACAAGGACCTATCACTGGAAAAGTAAACGAAATGATGGGTTAGTGGTAGCGAATTTTGTAGCTATATTTGGGGTTTTTTAGTCGACTCTGCCTTTTCAGTACTATGTATATGACCAGGGGCTTATTCGACTAGTTCTATCACCTACTTGAATTTTATTTTCATTGGTGCAACTGAGCATACTCGCCTAATTAGCATGTATTATGTCAAATTCGATGACAAGATGGACAGACGATGGAAGTGCTCGGTATTTGCCATGTAATAAAACTAAATAAAACGTGTATAACGTGTATTTTTGGAAGATAAAATATAGAAAGAAGATTAATAATATCGCAGTTTGCTTTTACTCATACAACATCCCACATATATAAATCTATAAAATATATTTTAAAAAAGTTAATTAAGTGTTGAGTGAAGTTAACCCAAAACAGTTATGTAGAGTTCAGCCTACCGATCCAGAAAAGTGATTTCACTCAGTTGCAGAAAAGCTCATTAAAGTTAATCCTCCATTAAATCTCTTGCTAGCTTTTACTACGCCAACAAGACAAAAAGTGACAGCAAAAGAGATTTAATGGAGGATTCACTTATACTTATTAATGAACGTTTCTGCAACTGAGCATTAGTCTATTTGGCAACTTTGACCAGCCGTAGACGAGGGCTAAATTGACTAAAGTACCATGCTTGGTTATTTTGTCATAGGCACAATTACCATGTCCCTAAAATTTAAAAGTTATTATTACAACTACGGTTCGACTAGTATGTAATTATTTTATAGGTGGTATATAATGTATGAGGAAATAACATAATATATTGACATCAAGTTAACAGCCTTTGAAGCGATGACTTGATGAATTTAGTTAGTCACTTAATGACATTTCAAAAGGAAGGAAGCAGTTAAGATAATCTTGTATAATTAGTCACAGTTTGATGGGAATTAGATCGCGTTACTATTAAAGGCAATTTATAAGTACTTACCTACTTTTTTTTTTTTTCGGAAACAACCAAGTATTAACTTTTCGGCTAAAGTTCTAAGTTCAAAAAAAGTATAAAATTCAGTGTTTCAGGATGAGCAGTGTGTTTTCTCATTTCTCAATATTCTAGGTGTTGTTCATATAATATGGGTATATGTTCTTGTTTGCTTATCCGACAGTTCATTTGACATAGTTTGTATGAAGAATATGTCAAAATATGAGCTGTCGGATAAGCTAACAAGAACTTATTCGGAAGTGGTGAAACAGGCCTTTGATCTTCTTCTTCTATAAATGACACGCCATTTATTTTGTTATTTGTTTGTGAGTTTGTGTAGTTTGTATTTTGTTTGACATTATTATTTATTTTTTGATTGCGATTTGTTATGCATCTACCACCTGAATAAAGTATGTATGTATGTATGTATTCAATAGTGCAGTCTCTTTCATCTGTAAGGAACGTGAAAGAGCAAACAATATGGTTTTATCATAATGGAAATAAGAAGAAAAGTTTAAATTTATTGGGAGATGCATGTATAGTGCAGTGCATTGTATTGTGTAGTGAATGCACATACGTGTGTACATTACAATGATCGACAACAGAGAGTGTGACGCACGTGCGCGTGGGCATCTCTGCGACGTTCTTATTGACAAGTTCTTACAAATGACATTAGCTGTCAGTTTTGTTTAAATATAGTGTAAAAATATACTCATTGGAATATAGAGTAAGGTTGTGAGTAACGAATGATTGAGAAGGCTGAGGTGACTGCTACCACCTTTACAAATGTTTTAAAATCCAATTATTCACTGCTGTTCTTATAACTCTCGCTTAGCGCACCACAAAACACGATCCTCATCCAACCTACAGCTTTTTCAGGGAATGATCAGACCATCAAACTGATCTACTTTCTCAATAGGACGAACATAGGGGGAAAAACAGCTGTACCATTAGATTTGGCTCGAGTAGGATGCAGTTTTGAATGGAACAGCTAATATTTTTACGCTTTTTTAATGTTGGCTCCATAGTGAAATTTGTTCAGTTTGATAGTCTGGTTTATTGTTACACCCTATATGTGTCCTTTTTAATATGCTAACGCTACGAATAAGAATGTATAGAAATATAAATCAAGCTCAAAAAGTGGCACCAAAAAACGTTTTTTTGAGGGGATGATGATGACACATGTCAAAATAAATAATAACTTGCAAATTTAATTACAACTGAAATGGAATAAAGATTGAACTTTGATGTTTTAAATTAGCGCGTTGCCCTTCATACACTTGATAGCCTCTTCTTGTCAGTGCGAGCTCGTTTGTATAAAGTGTTCGGGGTGTGCTACCGACCGTCTCTTAGGTAGTCAATTCATTCATTACGGACCTCTGAATGAAATTATGATCAAAGTTATCTAATGATTATTGTTGAAAACTTTAATTTAAAGTAGGTATATTAAAACTATCAGTGACCTTCGGTACGGTACTATACTGGTGAAACATATTTGTACTGAGTTTTCAGAATATCTCTGACTGGGAAGTCAGGGGTCTTCGGGGAATATAGTCCTGATCATATGCTATGCTATGCTATGCTATGCAGTGACCTTCAATTTCCAACCTTTGCCCTTTAGTCTTAAAGACCTTTTCACGTAAACGGTGCAGTAGGACCCAATAAATCAAGAAGTACATGGATCTAATTCGATAACTCGGACATGCACTAGAATAGACCGGGCACGTCGGCGGTACATGCTCGCTGAATAATATAGCATTATGTGTCAACTTGACGATGTCGCTTCGTACAAATGAGTCTTTGGCTGCTTGGAGTTGTATGAATATCTCAGATCACTCCGAAAAGGAAATATGGTCGATTATGATTGCCCAAATTGGTGCCAATATCTTGATCGTGTGTGTGGTGTTTTACTACAATACACTCAAATAACTCAACATCTATACAAGGTGTTACAAAACTACAAATAAACATTTAAGGGGGTGGTGTAGACCATCGAACTGAACAACTTTCACTATGGGACCAATATCGAAATCGCGAAAAAAAAAATTATGTTCCATACTCTACAAATCGACTAGAGCTAAAATATGTATGGGATACCAAAATTTTTTTTTCGCGATTTCGATGTTGGTCCCATAGAGAAAGTTGTTCAGTTTGACGGTCTAAACATCCCACTTAAGAGTTTAAAAAATTTATTGTTACTTATGAAACACCTTGTATAGGTGTCTGTATAAAAAACGTGTATTGCAGAGTTTCAGGTCGCATCTTCTCTACAACGGAACGCCTTCCGTTCCGAAACAGTGGTAGAGTCAAAAACATGACGTCAAAAAGCTATATTATGTGTGATATTATAAAAAAGGTTGAGTTTGAGTTTACATTTTAGGCGGTTCCTCAGATCATCACATTACAGGGTGTTAGGGTAAACAGTTTAAGGAGTGATTGTACTCATCTTACTGAACAACTTTACATGAGGAACATATAGGAAATACCGTAGAGAAATTACACGCTCCCCTAAAAATACGCTAAAAACCCTACTTTTCATACAAATGTTGGAAAGTCCAAAAATTCTTTAAATCATGGGTACAATACCCATGATACTGAACAACTTTTCCTAAGAAAACTATAGCAAATTATACAAAAAAATTTTGGACTTTCCAACATTTGTATGAAAAGTAGGGTTTTTAGCGTATTTTTAGGGGAGCGTGTAATTAATTTCTCTACGGTATTTCCTATATGTTCCTCATGTAAAGTTGTTCAGTAAGATGAGTACAATCACTCCTTAAACTGTTTACCCCATAAAAAATGCAACTGTTTACCCTAACATCCTGTATAGAGCCAACCTGGAAGGCACGAAAACAGAATTGGTTGTGCTATACAAAATAACAATGGCTACTCGACCCAAAAATGGAATAGCGAATTGTGGAAGCTGATAAATTTGATGGATGGTCTGAAGCACCCCCTAAAACATTTAAGTTTACGCCCTAAATCACCTTTAATTTCCTTGTGCCCAAAACAACACCATGAATCTAACAAATGCAGTAGGTATGTAATAAGGAACAGTCCCATTTCACAACACGGCGCACTGTCAACAAGTAAGCTTGTCCGTCCGTCTAGCGTCTCTCGTAACGAACTGCGCGGGCGCATATATCGTCGCCGAGTGACACTGTTACTACTAATAATATACCGAGAATTTCATACTAAAGTTAGAAACCGTAGTCAAGAAATAACTTTTGAAGTAGAAATGTTTCGATGTAACTACAGAAAAGTGGTTACATGAATTTGCCGTGGATTTTGCGAGGTAACTACAGGGGTAAAAGGTGATTGTATGTTATGACACTGAAAAACTTTCCCCAGGGAACTTATAAGGGAAATTCGCAAAAAAACTAAATTCAATATACCATGCAAACATTCGATCAATACGGAGTGTAAGGAAAAGTACCATTAACCTTTAAACCACATACTCTACCCATCAAACTGAACCACTTTTACTATGGGAGCAAATCTATCGGAACGAAAAAAATCTGCTGTCCCATACTAAACTGCAATACCCACTCGATGAAAACGTATGGGACAGCTGATTTTTTTTTGTTCTGACAGTTCTGCTCCCTTAGTAAAAGTTGTACAGTTTGATGGGTAGAGTATGGGGTTTAAAGGTTAATGATACTTTTCCTTACATCCTGTATAATATGGCAATTTCCTATAGTTTCCTGGGGAAAAGTTGTTTAGTATCATGAGTAGTAATGCAACTGTCTACACTTCCACTCTGCATACTTCATAGGTTCAAAGTGCAAAGCGGTAGTTTGTCGCTAAGTTAAACCACAGAACAGGTTTGGTATTGGTTAAACAGAAAACCATAATAAACTTACTTTGCTCTTCCTTCTTTATTCCATAACTGTCACAGCATCCAAATCTGAAAAGAAATAAAAGGATTTGAGTAAATAGAAAATAGAACAAATGAGTACCTAGCACTTTTTTACATAAGTCAAATTTATATATGTTCTGTTCTCCGCTATCATCCTCGTATGTATAATGAGTAAATGAGCGTGAATATGTTTTTATTTATATCTATGTATTAATTTAGGAGTAATTGTGTCTTAACTACAATTATTTTGTTGACTGATAATCAAAATCGCGAAAAAAAGGGTGGAGTAGCCATTGACATTTTGTATGGAAATCTAGGGAATACCAATTTTTTTTCGCTATTTCAATATTGGTCCCATAGTACTCGTAAAATTTGTTCAGTTTGACGGTCTGAAGCACCCCCTAAGTATGAAACGCATTTAAGTTTACATCCTATACAGGGTGAAATTGATATCATTGGCATAATTTTAAACTAAGAGTCTCCCCATCAAACTGAACAACTTTTACTATAGGAGCAAACCGAACGTAGCCCAAAAAAATCTGCTGTTTCATACATTGGAGTCGAATAGACATTGCAGTTTAGTATTGAACAGCTGTTTTTTTTTTTGCTACGATCTATTTGCTCCCATAGTAAAAGTTGTTCAGTTCGATAGGTAGACTCTTAGTTTAAAAGGCAAACGATTTCGATGTCACCCTGAATAAGCCCTTAATAAAAACACAGCTATGTGAAGTAAAACATCGTGTGAAACTGAAAAAGAAATTCTGATAAACATGCGAAGTCCCCAAATCCGCGGGCACTTGGGGCAATTGGGCACGCGAATGATGGCACGAATATTCTCACAAAATTAATGATCCGTCTAACATTTCGAGTAATGACTCAATCAGTCGAGATCTTCATATTGTTATTACAGATTACAAGAAAGAGGTAGGTCCGGACGAGACACATTTTGGTTTATGGCCATTTAGTTTATTTTATGATCAATAAAGACAGCCAATAACGCAACGACATGTCTCGGCCGATACAGGTTAAGAATAATAAGTCACAAATTCCTTGTAGTAGCTATGCCTCTAGTTCTTAATTACTTCTTCTTATCGTGTGGGCGAGTCCTGGTGTCAAAGTTTTTTCAGACCGCCTTACGGCCTCTGACGTGCCATCTGCCATCAGAGATAGTAATAGCCGGGACCAACGGCTTAACGTGCCATCCGAAGCACGGAATCATCTTTCTTTTCTGACAATCAGGTGATTCAGCCTGCAACGTCCTACCCAACTGGGGAAAAACGCACAAAGTAACATATCATATCACTAGTTGTCCCCCGTGGGAATCGAACCCACGACATCCGTGTCAAGAGCCCATTGCTCTTAACCATTAGACCGGAGGCAGTTCTTAATTACAAACAAAATGTTATGGAGGTGTATTCAGACAATGAAACAAAACAACTTTTGAGTCGAAAAAAGAAAAAAATGTTGACCTTCCATAGAAAATCTCTGATCCGCACTTTTGTAAGGTTCCGCAAAGCCATGTTCCTAGGAAAAGTTGTTTATTTTCATCGTCTAAACACACACTTACATTTCGTTAGTAATTAACTAGTGGTGTACGATGGTATTAGCTGGAATGCCGTGTGATAGGAGGCTAGCCTTTCGCCCATAAAAACACTAAAGCAGGCTTTAGCTTTATACTACCATAGCTGTGTATATTGTTGTTGTTTTTTTGTATTTTTGGTGTGCAAATAAAGAATATTTATCTTATCTTATCTTATCTTTAGACGGGCAACTGATCGCTGCTTTCTGGCAAGGCTAAATCGCAACAATTTTTGGAGGAGAGCAGCGCGCGCCCCTTATTGGTTGAGACCAGATTTGAGATCGTGCGATCGGCCTATACACGAGGATTTTGCTGCCGCGCGATTCTGCCTTCTCAGGAAGAACACAATCGATTGCCCGTCTAATGGGTGCTTAATACTATCCCATAGTCGCCTTAATACTACACCCACGAAATGGGTTGGTCCATTCTTAGCCGGAATTTCGGTTAACATTTTGCGTTTCACTGTATGAACAGACTTGCGTTTTGCAATTTTAGGTAGTCATAATGATTGTTTTTCTGTGGTCATGGGTCTTTCCGTAGACGTGCATGTTCAGTATTTTATAAGCTCTCTTCTTTGTATTGGTGGTCCTATGAGATTTGTTTTAATCTACTGGCACACAAAATAATTATGTTACACGTATTAAGTATTCTGAACTTTGTCCAACGGACATAAATACCAATTTTGCAACACTTTACGACCTCTGACACAACTACTTCATTTCCTAATCAATGACTAACATCGGTACAACATTGTAGATGAAATAAAACGTAAGCTTGGAGTGTTTACGAGTTTGACGATTCAGTCGAAACGTTGCGTGACTATTGACGATAACCGTTGCGTGTGTCAGGTGAGGTTAGACTCAAGGAAGCAATGGACACGCCTTTGACGTGTAGTCGCTGGATTGATGGGTTTTATGGTATATGCTTGACAGGTGTAGTTAGAGTTCTAATAGAAATTGTTTTAGTTTTCCTCGTTGGTAACGCAATGTTAGGTTAGCATAGCGCTTGCTCACGATCTGAGTATATTCTTCGAGCCAGTGATATTCTAAACTAGCTTTTGCCCGCGACTTCGTCTGCGTAGACTTTAAAAAAATATCCTATGTACTAATCCAGTAAAATAAAAAAAATAAAAAAATATCTTGGACATTGTCACACAAATTATCAAGTCACATTTAAAAATCCAGAATCTAGCCTGGACTTCTATGAAAACTAGACAACGATATATAATACATATTATATAGATACAAACATCCATGACTCGGGTACAAATATTCATATTCATCGTACAAATATTTGTCCCTTACGGGATTTGAACCCGCGACCCTCGGCACAGCAGGCAGGTTCACTGCCGACTGAGCTGCCGGGCCGTCAGTATATTATATTATGTCTGTGTACCAAATTTCATCAAAAACCGTTCAGCCGTTTATGCGTGATTGAGTCACAAACATACAAACAACCAAAATAAGCTGAGCAGTGGAGATGGTAGAGGCGATGATGATGAACGCATCTAATAACAAAAATTTTATTATTATTATACAATGCGCGTTTTTGTATTATTATTATGTAGCGCTTTTATTGTTCGTAAATGGAACTAAAAGATTTTATACGAGATTTCATCAATAGTCTCAGCTCACAGATTGGTAATAATGTATTATATCACGAAATTCCCGATTTTCTAACTATAAATAAAATTTAAAAATCATTGGTAGTTAATTGATCGCATTCCAAGAATCATCATCAATAAAAATAACTGACTATAGGGTTGTCAGTTAGACATTAAATACCGGATATCCGGAAGCAGAAAAAATATCTTAAGAAAGAAACATTGCATATGCAAATAGCGAAAGATGGTACTATAATCATTTGCTATTAAATAATAAAATGCAAAACAATGTAATTACTTGTAAGCTAATAGAATTTTAAACTGTTTTATTTTTTAATTACTCCGGAAACTGTTAAAGTTCTTTTTGCTTTGTTTTAATAGTTACAATCTATCTAGTGTTTTAGTTTATAATTATGTCAGCACTTTTAAGATGATTATCAAGTATGCCTTAAAATATATTGGTTGGAATAATAATAATTAGTTTCTTTTGAAATGTTTGGTATAATCCTTTTTTAATCATTTCTTGGGTTCCGATTATTCAGATTATATTCACAGTTCGTATAATTTCAAAGAAAACAATTTTTCAAATTTACCTTATTTATTTGAAACTAAATTAATAGATAGATAGATAAATTAACAATACGCTACTACTTTACTACTCATTACTTTACTACTCATTATTCTTGAAACTAGAAGAAACATTGTGTTTTTGGTCTGGAGATGGGATATCAATATCTTTTTAAAATTTAAATCTATATTTTACCCATACTTACCGATTTTTTATAATGTCTCGTTTGTGACTGTATTAAAAAACATTACAACATTATTTATGCCATTAATTACCTTAAAAAACTATTATCAAAATGAACAAAAAAAACCCGGAAAACGAAACCGACAACCCTAACATAACCATTAATTATTCTATTCTCAAAGAAGGCCGATGTTTGCTTTACGAAAATTTACGATACGTTTTCAGTTATCGAAATATATTTCCAATATGCCATAACTCATCCGCAGACGTACAACATGTGACTAATTAAAACTTAAGTTGATTGCGAACTCAAATTGCTTATTTAATTAATTTTTACCTGCAACGCCGGCAGCCAATCGTAAAAGTGCTATAAAGTTTGCAGATCGATTTACTGGCATTTGATGCGTGAGCGCAGTTTTTTTTGTCTAGTCTGTGAAGAGGCTTGGTTTGTGTTCGGAAGCGGATTAGCTAATACCGATGTGCTTGGTATCTTTGATGCCAAAGTAACACCGTGGTCTTTTTCTGTCAAGTCGACGGTATGCCATTGAGTTTTTACTTGCTATCGTGGTGAAGAAATTAGCCAATCAGCGTTAGATGATTGCCGATTGTCCAGGGTGTACCAGAAATCAGAACCTGTTTGAGAAACCTAATTTCTATATTATATTGTATTAATTAAAATTAGTAGGTATAATTTGTTGACGCAATTTTTTGTGACTACCACGCTACTTGGTGTTATAGCTATGTATAGAATGTGTAACAAAACATCCTAGTAATATTTAAAGGGGTGGTTTAGGTCATCAACTTTCACGATGAAATCATCAAACTGAACGACTCTCTCTTTCTTACTTCTGTTTTTCTTCTCTTTTTTTCCTCTATTTGTATGTGGGAATTTGTCGTCAGCATCTGACTATAAATTTTCCTTATATACCTAAATAAATCAAACTTGTATTTAGCTGTAAGTTCTCCAAAAAGGAAATAAATGAAGGAAAATAAAATGAAGACGACGAAAAAATAAAAATATCAGCTTTCGAATACATTTCAGGCGAGTAGTAGTAGCACTGCAGTTTTCTATGAAACAGCAGATTTTTTTATTTTTTCTCGTATTTTACTCCATAGTGAAAGTTGCTCAGTTCAATCGTCTAAACCACCCCTTAGAATATTACTACGGTGTTTTGTTACACCTTGTAGAAGGTGCGAACAGAAACTTTAAAACAACATATTTTTAACCCACACTGAAATCGTTCCCACCGTATAATCCATAAATCGAGTGTTCACAGTAAATGGGTCGATAAATCATTGGCATGTAAATAGGATACATATTATGGCGCGTGACGCATGCGCTGGCGCAGCGCAGATGAAGTTGTCTGCGCCGCGCCGCGCCGCCCGCTGCGGTGAGGCTCGCGTTATTATAGTTGGTGTACTGATTAGTATTTATACTGGTTTATGGATAAAAATAATAAAGGGTGATAAAATGGCAATCTGCTAAAAGTGATATTTACTGCACAATTGGGAAAAACATTACCCTCCTTCTTAAACGCAGTCGGGTAACAATTTCCCAAAATTCAGCCTCTAAAGATCGTTAATAGAGCAATAAAATATTGAGAAAATAGTATACACTAAAGAATGAATTAATAATCATAGCTCATTTCGACTAAGTAGTCATCATCATCATCAGCCGATGGACGTCCACTGCTGGACATAGGCCTCCCCCAAGGATCACCACATCGACCGGTCCTGCGCTGCCCTCATCCAATGTTTTCCCGACGCCTTCACCAGGTCATCGTTCTTGTACCCATGCTGCGTTTTCCGGTACGCGTCGCCACTTGAGAACTCTCCAGCCCTCGGTCGGCCCTCCGGCTATCAGTTTATTATTTGGGTTATGTCGGCTACTCTGGTGATTTCGATTACAGTTACGCAGGATATTTTAAGTGCATAAGTGTGTGCTCTAATCACAGATGCACTCTCCCATCTTACCCTCCCGAATCTAATGGAACGGGAAATCAATACGATCATAGGTGGGGTCAGATGCAGTGGCTCGCCCCATAACCGGCAGCCACAGTGTGAAGGCATCTGAGGTGTTGATGTTGCCTGAAGGAATTAGTCGTCTCTAACGACACTCGTCTGGGTTGGTGCTTATCGAAGCCGGATGATACCACATGAACTGAACCACATGACAGGCTGAAGAACTTTTCAAGCTACACCGTGCCTGGTCCGAGCCGAGTTCGAGTTGAGCGTCGGCCGTAGGCAACCGAGGCCCGGCCCCGGCTCGGTGGCCGCTCGGTGTCCATACACAATATATCGGCCGACGCTAGGCTCGGACCCGGCACGGTGTAGCGTGAGTCATCCTTAAGTCTACCAATCCACTTTGGACACTTATGTGCCTCAGTAGTTAGTGCAACCTCACTACTGAGGCACTAGGCATAGGCATATGCTCACGACTATATTCCCCGAGGCATTCAGAGACATCAGAGACAGAGTCAGAGACATTCTGAAACCTCCACATCCACGTTTCACCAGTAGTACCGAAACTCAGGCACTAGAGACTATGATAAATTATTTGACCTACTATCTCCCAAAAGTATCTAAGGCCCGTAAACTCCAATGCTGGCGGCCTCATATAAGATGACGTTTTAGTATGCGTTAGACATTACTTATGAGCATATATCAGAGTTGAGTTCATTTTATTAAATACAGACCGACAAATTCTGACACAGTAATTTCCTAAGAAACCTTAATTTACGTCGAGATCACTATCTCGATGACAACCGTTATAAATGACAAAAATCATATTCACAATCGAAAAAAGGAATTTCCGACTTATCGAAAATTTATCGAAAAAATTAAAAGAACCGTTCTGCTCCATTCTTTTTAATTAAACCCTGTTTAGATCGTGAAACGAGCAATCTGTTCCACAAAAGATGAATTTGTTGCATCTATCGATTACGATAGAGATTTCTTGGTTAACAAAGCATTTTGGTATCAAATAACACAATTAGAAATGATCGGTCTGTGAGTTTGTCGGTCGCTTTGTCGGCGAGCTTGTCATTGGCGCTGGTTTGTTCCGCTTGGGGCCGGAGATTGGAGCTGTTGGAGGATAGACTGAGAAATGGGTTTTATCGTCTTTCATATTTCAAATTAAACGAGTAAGTTATGAGTCTTGACCTATGGTGTAAAAAAGAGACAGCAAATCGTTACTTTCATTTATTTTTGTCAATAGGCACTTATTTTAAATATGCTATGAAAATATAGGAACAGGAAAGAATTTGAGCACTACACTAGTGAAACATGCTATCTATTCTATCTTAACTATTATAAAACAGTAAAATCTTGAGGAACAAAAAAATAGCGGTTTACTTCATATAAAATCAAATAACAATCGATAGCGCGATTTAAAAACGTGCAGCGCCATCTATTGACAAAATTTTTAGTTTGTTTGTTTGTTCGCAACATCACTCAAAAACTACCGAACCGATTTTGATGAAACTTTTTTTGTTTGATACCTTATGATCTGACTTAAAATCTGGTATATAATTTGTGCGGACGAAGTCGCGGGAAAACACTAGTACTATTATAAAACTGTAAATGTTTGTTTTTTTGTAACAGCATCACGCATTTTGATGAAACTTTTTGGTTTGATAGCTTATGATTTGACTATAAAATTTGTGCGTACGAAGTCGCGGGTAAACTCTAGTATTTAATATAATTATCTCTAACTCAATGGCTAGTTTAGTTTGTAGATAGTTTATCAAAACAAAGCGCAAAATCCCTTGCATTTTCTTTCATCTTACAACAGTTTGCAAATCCTGCCCAGTATACTACACAACAGGCACAATGCAGATGTTCAAAGTGGCGCCAATCAGCGGTGTTTGCCGTCACAATCCTCGGACATGCGCTGTCGACTCAAAGGAATTAGAATGATGGACGCAATGACTTGCCATTTTGACCACGATGGGTCCTGGATCTGTCCTGAGCTTTGAGTACTGGCCCTATTGTACTATGCTAATATGTCTCGTTATTCCCTTTAGGTACGATACCCTAAAAACTTTTTTTTTTACTACATACGAGCTTGCTCTTGACCTGATCCAGTCCTTATGACATCGATGGGGTCGAAGATGTCGCGAGATTACCCAGAAGAAACCTATTCACTCGTACTTTAAAGGAATTCGGGTTGTAACCACTCGGAAATACTGAAGCAGGCAGGGCATTCCACTCCTTGGCTGTGCGCATTATAAAAGATTCTGAAAGGCGCTTGCTTGGTGCGGATATGTGGGTTGTCAACCAAGAAGAGGTAATATCCCGAGGTGTGGTAACTTAAGTTAAGAGTATTAGTGGCAACTGCATCGCAAAGACGTAGCATCTAGCAACTGCACTTCCATGACATCACAACTGAATTCGTAGACACAGGTTTTGAACGTTATCGCCGCGATTCCAACGATATCGCGGGGATATAGCGACGATATTGTTCCGTCAACGCTTATGAAAAACGCTCAAAAATCGCCTGTGTTATATGGCCCATAATTGAATGCTAACCACATGCTAAATCAAAAAGCACTATCAAGGCGGTGAAACAATTCGTTTAAATAAAAAATGAAATTCGAAATAGTTTAAACAAGACAATAATCACAGAAACTGCATGCAAAAGTTAATAAAGCCATTCAATTACTGAGCATTGATTGAATTCAATCACCAAGTCATGATGTCTTCAAAAAGTGAATACGAAAGTATTCGTCAATCATTATTAACATCTGTTACCTAATGACATTTTATAATTGTTGTTATTCATTTATTTTCAACACAATTAAAACTTTTGTATAGATTGCCCCTACCATGAGTTGCAATATTGCATTTTACAATACCTACTCGATTACTCAAGATAGTTTTTTATCCGCTTTAACTAATTGTCATATTTAATTTGAACTTAGTTGTGGCACAATATAAGCACAACCTGGATACTTAGCTTTCATTTCAGACCAGTAGGAAAAACTGAAAGAAGAATGAGCGACACTGAATGAGTGCGAGTGAGAGATACACTATTACCTATGTCTTCTGCCACCCTTTTGCCACGAGGGGGTGAGGCTAAAAATGGTGGGGAGCAGGGAGTGTCCGTACTGTATGTAGTATCGTACTCTTTCGTACACTGGTGTTTTAAATAATACTTTAAGGCGAAATTTTTCTGAAATTCTAGAACCAACTTAAATGATCGATGAACAATGAGAAAGGAAGAGTTGCGATTGAGTGAGCACCATCGGCTAACTAATCGTGTCACGTTTAGGTAAGTTAAGTAGTTCGTTAACTCAAATTGATTATTGAGACATAAAAACATTTCTTTTTCAAATGTGTCTGTCCAAATCTCACCAATATCCCAATCAGCAACAACAATCGAGAACTCATAGTAACTCCATCGCTAGGTGGTTCAATCATCAAAATGACGTCACGAATAAGCACTGTCATTATTTTTCCTGTGTCTTCGCTTGAAGAAGAAAAGAGGCAGATGTTCATTGTGAGACGTCAGTTGTGTTTGATGGACTGACAGACTCCATTGCTTTGTCATTATGTTGGCACTGTTATGTTGGCAGTCATCGCGCTAATCGATTGTGGGGATGAGTGGATGAGTATTATCTGTAATTTTATCTATTGATCTGTGAAGAGCCGTGTGAATCATACGATTTATTGCCGTGGGTGTCTTAAGAGGCGACTAAGGGATAAAGTATCTTATGCGGTTCCATGTGCGATCGTGATTTCAATGTTGAACTCTTAGTGAAAGTTATTCAGTTTTATAGTCTTAAGCGCCTTTTGGTGGCGTATTTAAATAAAACACCATTTAAATCCTGTATAAAGAGTTGACATTGTAAATTATATCCTGAAACACACAAATATTCTGACACTGTTAAGTCAATATTCATTTTTTGCTCTGCGGATGAGCGATATATGCTAAAAATTCACCTTGCTACAATTCTTCTAAATGTATTTACTTCGTTGTAGCAACATTTCTGATCGTTCCGAAAAGAAATGCAATACTTGTAAACTTATCTTACGAACAAAAAGTTTTTTTTTTTAAACTACTTACCAAAAACCACATAAATTCATAATTTTCGAGCTAGCTTTAAAGCTACATTTCTACCGAATATTTTCTACGGTACCTTTAAATTTGTAAGATTTTCTTACACAATGAAATACAGGGCGTTCGAAATAAATCAGGGTGTCCACACCACCTGCGTCAGATCAGGACATAATGTCAAAAATCAGCGGCCCTTCCGATCTGTGTCGACGAAGGCATGACTTGCAGTGTTGTGAAGCGCCGACCCTGTTGAATGCTAGGGTGACAACGTACTACTGATTAATGGGGACTGAGTTCCAACTTTTTAGACGAGGCAATCTGTTGGCAATAATATTACGTGGCGTGCGGTGTTGATACATATCACGTGTATATTATTTTAAACAATTATTTTAAATTAATACTTAAGTAAAATTGTGTCATTATAGGACTCAAATGTAAAAGCTTGATGTTTTACATTTGAGTCCTATAATGACACAATTTTAAATAAGTATTAATTTAAAATAATAACTGATAAAAACCGCATGCATTGCCGTCATCACATCTTTTACTGTAATTTGCTACTTAATTTAATATAATGTAGGTATCTTAACTACTAGTATTGTTTTTGTTTTATTTTATTGATTACCCATTATTGAACTTTTTTATGTTTAACCACTGTTATAATACCACAAAAATATTCGACAGAGCTACAATTACAAGATTTGGTACTCGTACTAAATAGTAAGATTATTTTAAAAAAAAGGGATAAACAGATGTTCATCAAAAATTTTGTTTTACCTACTTAGAACTTTGACGCTGGCAAGAATTTAATATTTTCTTTTATTATTATTCTGTAGACACACGTTCAAAGTATACAAGCGGACTCTACAATATCAATTACCTGCTCAATTTTATCTCAATTCGTTCAAAATCATATCCACCCTAGACTAACGCGGCTAAGTGACGATGATCGACAAAAAGGGATGAAGTGCGATTTTATTAACACTCGCTTTCATCAATTTGAAAAAAATAACATTGAATGCTTATAACAAATGATGTTGTTTGCAAGAAAGGGGATCGAGCGGAAAATGGGCCTCACCTCGGTGATGTATGGCGAGATCTATTCCGCACTTAGGTACCTTTTGACGCGTCGTGACGTCGCAGATCGTCACAAAAGTGACGCTAAATTCTGTCAATTTTGTGATTTTTTTTATGATTAATCGTTTGGTATTGACGGTAATTGATAACCATTATTTTTTTTATAATAATTGTGGATAATTTGTAAAACTAAAAGCAAATATGAAGCTGTCTATAAATTTTTAAGAGGAAGATGTAATGTTTTAGGATTATTTTATTGTCATCATCACCCAAGCACTGTCCACTGCTGAAAAAAGGCATATCCAATTGTCTCTGTGTCAAAATGTTTCATAGTTTTATCGAGAAGTAGTGCAAATTCTCCGCAGACATGGACAGACGGTATGGAATGCGCTGAGTCACTATGTTATAAGCGGGGTAAAATGCACCCCTAATGTTTATTAGTTTCAATTGAAGGGCATGTATTAAAGTTTGTTTGAATCAAGGAAAACTATAGGCTCAAATTGGAGTACTTACTTAGCATTTAGTTTCAGTTTTCTCGCATTATGAAAAGAAATGCGAATTTAACTTTATCACAAACACATAATAGATTTTGGCATGCCAATTTCAATTTGAAGGCGGTAATTGTACCCCCAATTCTTTAAAAAAATCGCCACGTAATCGGCATTTTACCTGTCACACTGGACAGTGTGTACTAGTAGTTTTCTGAATCAGCACAGTACATATTTACAATTTCTCTGAGCACCCTTTCGGGGAACATAGTCAAGTATTTCAAGTAGGTGTTTGTTTATCCTAGTCAAACAGTTTTTATGGTAACTTTAAAACGATTGGCTCTCATCAAAAATATGAATTATAATTTCAATCATTAATAACTAGGCCTAAGACCATTTTATATAACTCGAAATCTCAAAATATTAAACGTACGACCGGAAATAAAAGATAAACATAAAATCTATAACTATCAATAACCAAAACCAATACGTTCTACTAAATTGTATCAATTAACTACTAGATCAAGCATTTATCAATTAATTGATACATTAACATAATATAACTATAATTAAATATCGGCACATATTATCATAACATCTATAACAGAAAATATTAAAATTAATCATAATCAAATATTAATAAAATGCATATTTACATAAACTGTTTGTATCGATTGTAAATTATTATTTTAATTCGATCTCGTTCGATTCTTTTATTGGAAACTTATTTTGCTTGTTATGTTTTATTTGTTGCTCTATGACATTGTAAATGTTTTTCATTTGCATCTAATTTTGAGGACAAAGAATACATTCCTTACTCGCAGTTTCAGAAACGCTCATTAAAGTTAATCCTCCATTAAATCTCTTGCTAGCTTTTACTACGTCAACAAGACAAAAAGTGACAGCAAGATATTTAATGGAGGATTAACCTTAATGAGCGTTTCTGCAACTGAGTGTTAGTTAGGTTAATTTTACAAAAACAAATTCGAACATTATATGAAACCTCCCTTTGGTTTTATGCATCCTTGAAAATCAAGATTTCCTCTCGGGGTAGACAATCTTTGCTTCAACTAATGATGGGAACCAACGGCCTAAAGATGAGCTCCCACAATAAAAGTTGTTCAGTTTGATGGGTAGAGTAAGTATGTGGTTTAAAGGTTAATGATACTTTTCCTTGCACCCTGTAGGTATATCCGGTAACTTGACATAATATTGTGTTGAGCATTATTTTAATTCATATTTTAACTTCATTTCTGTGGTACACAGATTGCTCTCACATGCTGCAAGGATTTCATTGATGTATTGTAATAAACGTTTCATCATCAGCCTATCATCGTCCACTGCTGAACATAGGCCTCTCCCAAGGCGCGTCACAAAACTCTGTCCTCGGCCTTCCTCAACCAATCGACTGTGTGAGGAAATAAACGTTTATTATTTATTTATTAATTTAATTGGGGGTATAAATGGCTACAGGGCAAATGGCAGTACTTTTAGTGGTACAATGGAAGCTGTCTTACCACGTACTGTGACTGATCTTATGTTTATGATGTATTGTATCCTTTCTGATGTTCACTATGCTATATTGTACTGTTATAGTATATTACACACCGAGGGCAGGAAAGTAAGACAGTTCTCAGATCTCATGTAATTGTTGACCGAGGCGAAGTCGAGGTCATCAAACATGTGATCTGATGTTTTCTTATTTATTGCCCGAGGTTAGTATACTATTTTTCTCCTCGATGGAGGTGGAAAGCGAACACTTCGTTTAGCGCAGCGGGACGAAAATTGACGCTTTCCGTTCGGAGGGGAGAAAAATGTATGAATGTGTAATTTATCTATCTGTTTACCCATTATGACCAACATTTAGCGTATGTAACTATACTGACTTGGTACCTAAATCTTTTTACAACGATGGCAAGTCATATTATGACATGCCATCAACTTGATGTAACATTGTCCTAAAATTGTAATTATTGCCTGATAAATTGTAAAGGATTCCCGAGATTCTGGCTTGCCGCATGCGGGGTCCATTGTATCATGTGTACTGATTTGTAAAGATATTATAAAATAAAGATATTTGTATTGTATTGTATTGATAGAAGAAAAAGAAGCGTAATGTAAGGTTTCATGATGTTATGACGTGTCAAGTGGTAATTGGTGGCTAGCCCTCAAAATACTGCAAAAGAAACCCGTATTAACAGAACGGACTTCCCAATCACTGTACTTGAATAAAATTTATTACTTGACAATCAAAATAACCAGATTCCGACTCCATCAACATTATGTTTATTGCATAAAGTATTTTTATGATCATATGTCATCGTAAAATGTTAATTTTATGTGTTTAGTTGTCACGGTGGGTTCAGGGTGGATGCGGTTGTGTAATAAGTATATTATAATTTCAAAATTTAGGTATTCATTTTTTAATTAAGAGAGGTTTTGTGTCTAGGCCGCGGTCACATTAGGTATTTAAGAATAGTTTGATGTTTAAAAAAAAGAAACATAAAAAAACCTGATGTCCCATGTAAACTTACTCGAACCAAATGTATGGTAGAGCAGAGAGAGCCAAACATGGCCGCAAAAAGAGAAATTTTTTGGACCTCTAAAGAAAATCGATCGGCTATTCGCCTTTGTATGGAAGTACCAAATTGTTTTCGACTCTATAAGGGTAAATTGTTTTGTTTCATTATCTGAATATAGCCTTAAAATTCTACTGGTATCTAAACATAGTGGTGATAGAAAAATCATCTCCTAACCCTGCTTGCACCAACAAGTATTGATAATTCTGTATTTCACACTGCTCATACAAATGACAGTGACAGCATCATATTGAAACATGTTTAAGTCTAAATACTTTTTGGTGCAAGCCAGCCCTAACCTAATATACACTCGCTCTCCACATTCCCATCAACAATTAATTCAAAATAAATAGCACCATGAAAGCTCGCGAATAAAGCAACACAGTAACAAAATGTTAAACTATTTCACGTCCAAATTGCGTAGATACGCCACGCCACGTTTGGTCAACTGATTGACGGTAGATATTATTTTGTAAAACGACAGAACCAACTGTGGTATTACTATTGGTTTGTTTAGATGAGAAGTGAGTTTGGAGTGAGATTTGCCTGAGTCATTGTCATGCGATATAGCTGATGATGACACGAAAGCAGAAGAAGTGAGATTTTAGAGCCAAGGTGACCAAAATACTTTGTATAAAATGTATATTGAATGTATTCTTACTAAGTTTAGTTTGTGTGTTTAGTGCGTTCACACACGATGACGTACTGACGGAGCGGCAAGATGTCAGTCCATAGAACCACACCCGGTGCGTCAATGCGTCACAGTGACTGTGTGCTTCTACGTGCGGTTTCATACAACTCCTTGCTTCACAAATGACGGACTGACGTCTGCCGCTGCGTCAATGCGTCATCGTGTGTGAACGCACTTAAATGAATATATTTCATCAATCCCTTCCTATAATCATCATCATCATCAGCCACTAGCTCATCAACTAGTGGGGCACAGACCACATTGTTTTAATCAATGCGTCCGCCCGATTCGGATTGAACTTCCCATATTTATCCGAATTTATTCTTCAGCGTACGTATGCAGGTTTTCTTACGATGTTTCCCTTTAACATTTGAGAGCAGTCTGAATTGGGAACGTTCTTAGGTTAGAAAAGCTCATTGGTCCTCCGATCTCCTCCGTCAGCCGATGGACGTCCTCTGGCTGAACATAGGCCTCCGTAGCATGTTGCACGTGATACGGTTATATAACGCCTTTTATCTCGTTCGTTCGCGTGCAAATAGAAAGAGAGCGAAGGCGTGATAGCGCTATATCACGCTGCCTTGCTAGCCATGCAGGGTCAGACCACTTTGTATCCCACATCACACCATGACCTACGCGGTCGCCATTCGAGTCCTGGTTTTGGGCTATGTCGCATCATAGTAAGGGTAAAATTCAGCAAATAGTAAGAGCATTGAATTCAGTTTTCTATGTAAAGCGCAACGCTATTCAAATTTTCCTGTCTATCGATGGTTAATTTTGCTGTCAGTTACGCGCCAAAATACTCTGACTTCACTATCTATGCAAGTTATGCGTTTTTATTGACCGGACGAGGTTTTAAAACGCGATGTCAAGCAGAATATTTCTATCTACAGTTCTGTTTTAAGGGGCTACCTGCCGGTTTTGGGTAACTTTGTAACCATTTTATTCATTAACTATGGCACTATATGAGCTGAAAAATAAACGGAACCATCTACAGGATATGAGAAGTGATGTGGTTTTTCTAGAAATCTATTTTAATGAATAAAACCGAAGAAAAGGGACTCTAAAGTCACCCCTTTTTTTTCCAGTTGTAACCATTTTACTCTTACATTTTAAATCGGAAGAAAATGAAAATTTACAATATTGTTCACAATACAATTTAGAATGATGTGGTTTTCATACTTTTTAGAAATTTATAAAAAATCATCAAATTTTTCAAAGAAAACAGCTTAATTATGACCGGAGCCACGCGCTCGTTCGCATCGATTAGTATGGAGAGTCGTGGTCCAGGGCAGATACGCCTTAAATTGTCACCATTGACTTCCTACTGAAAGTGTTAGTTCATGATACGGCAATAAGAATACATTGTTTTACTCTCCATGATTCAAACTAAGGTCTTTCTTTTTAATTATGTTGACGGTTATTTAAAGAGATGATCAAACCATTAAAAACACTTTTTTTATGGGACTAACTTACATTTGGGTCCAGTTGGTGGGTTTGCAGTTTTTATGGAAGAAGGGATGTTTTTTTGGCGTTTTTCGATTTTTATGTGGGTTCCATATCGTCAGCATCCTGTGAAAACCTTGCAAGGACCAAAAATTTTCTCAAGTCACATGAAACTTCTACTTTACATTTTATTAGGTAACGAAGACTCCTAAATTTTTGAACTTCGGTTTAAAGAAACATTCCGAAACTCAATAGATACTTATCAAAACAATCCATTTTAAGAAGAGGCTTCATTTTAAAAAAATAGGTACCAGACGGTGTTTTGCTGCACTTAATGGCTTAACGTGCCATACGTAGAACGGAATCATCTTTCTTGAAAGATAGTAGTATACTATTTTTCTCCTCAACGGAGGTAGAAAGCGGCAACTTCGTTTAGCGCAGCGGGACGAAAATTGACGCTTTCCGTCCGGAGGGGAGAAAAGTAAGTTGAGTTAAGTTTCTTTCTCGTATTGAAAGCTGATTAGTTTTATGATCTTATCATCGTCGTAAAAACTGTCAGCATATTAAAAACTAGAGAAGAACCCTATATTTATATCTAAGTAGTGTGTGTTCTATGCAGTCATGCATACAAGGTATGTGCATGTGAAATGCAACTGCACCATACATATGTTATGTCATGTAATTAATTCAATTCAATTCAATGTAATTCTTAAGATTATGATTAATACTGTATAACTTAACTTGCTATTAGCATTTCTTAGTAATTTGTTTGTTTTACCTTTTAGGTAAATTTGACATATTATGGTACTTTATCCTTATTGAAGAATTATTCTTGCGACTACAGGGTGAAATTGATATCGTTAGTATCCTTTTAAACTAAGAGTCTACCCATCAAACTGAACAACTTTTACTATGGGAGCAAACCAATCGGAGCAAAAAAATAATCTGCTGTCCCATACTATAAACGGCACCCGCCCCGCCGCTGCCTGCACGACTCAAATGTATGGGACAGCAGATTTTTTTTTGCTCCGATTGGTTTGCTCCCATAGTAAAAGTTGTTCAGTTTGATGGGTAGACTCTTAGTTTAAAAGGATGCTAACGATATCAATTTCACCCTGTTTATTCACCGAGGGGGTAAACGTTCCAAACATTAGCACCAACAGCTATTCAAAATATCCACACACTAATGCCTATAAGAAATGTTTTGTTAAAATTAACCGAATGTTTTGTTAAATTTTACCATATTATTACCTATATTAGACAAGAATAGGTTAGCAAATTTGTATGGACAAACAGTTTTTTTCCTGTTTCGATGTTAGTAGAGAACGATATTCAGATTGATGGTCTGATCATCAGCATGTTAAGAAAGCGTCTGTGGGGCCTTGCGAAGAGGTATGGACACTCAATCATGAATACACCCTGCATTTTCACTAAACATAGCAAAAGTTACAAATAGTTATAGCAAAGTTACTGGCCGCCTATAAAAGGAACTTGAATTTGTGTATTAACGTATGTATTCAAATGCACATTTAGTATGCAGGGCGCGATACCACGTAGATAGTTATTAGCATTGAAAAGGTTAAAGAAACAATTAACGTGTGTTGGAATTTATGTAAACAATGTTGACACGATGTTGAATCGATTTAACAATTAAGATTTTCTTTAATGATCACGATTCTATAAAAATATGAAAATATAACAGTATATAAGAAGGGGGTTCGATTAGAATATAACACTGATGGTCAACAATGGGACCAACAATATCAACACCAAAATCGTGAAATCACCATGCCCACAGAAAGATTAAATGATTTATTTAGATAGGTAATGATGGTATACTCTAACAAAAAATTTGCTAAGTACATTGTATTTAAAATTTTCACATTATAAACACACATTGGAAACGGAAAAAGTTTCAGCAAAGATAAAAAATATGCAAAAAATCTATCTTTTGTAAGTCTGTTGGATGTCATGTTTAAATAAATATAAAATCAATCATGCACAAAACAATAAAGTGTAAAATTATAATAGCGAACTAAAAGTTAAAAACAAGGACCCACCACGTTGATAGTAAAAACAGAATCGTCATCGTACCGCATAGTTTTAATAAACATTTTTATGTCCAACGAATACTTCGCCCATATTAGGAAGACATGCAATAATTACTCTAGTAACTATGGTTTGACCAGGTATAATAAGTAGCTATAATTTTACTACTACATTATTTTACATTATTAGCTTGGATAAATAAATATATGACATAATTACTGTTCATGCATTCTAAACACTGTTTACATAAAAAAATAAACTTATATTTCTAAAAAAGAAAGAATAAATTTATCATTAGGTTAGATTAGGTTTTGACGAAGCCTTTTTTTTTATTTTATTTTTTTTATTTAAAAATGGGTTTGCTCTTGACCTCAATCCTGTCCTGAGGACAAAGATGGGGTCGAAGATGTAGCGAGCTTACCCAGAAGAAGCCTATTCACTCTTACTTTGAAGTAATTCGGGTTGTAAGTGCTCGGAAATACTGACGCAGGCAGGGCCTGTTTTTGGCCTGTTTTTGGCGAAGCCTGTTGTGGATACGCATTTTGAATTTTTCTGGGATTCAATAGAATTAAGTTAGGTTTGGTAATTTATTATGTGGACAAATAGAGTTAAGTACCTACCAAGAAAAATATTTACCTATTTTATTTTTTTCTCACACCAACAGCATTACACATAATAACATTTTTGCACTTGAAAAGGTGCAAACTTGCACCTAGAACGATTTAACACTTGCACCCTTTAAAGATAACGTTTTGGGGAAAAGATTTTGTCCGTCTTGAAAGAGAATGCGGACGTGAATTTATACAGGATGTACCTAAACTTAAACGTGTTAGGTAGGTACATACTTTAATGAAGGGGTCCTTCAAACCAACGAACTGAACACGTTTCACTATGAGACCGACATTGAAACGGCGAAAAATTTGGGTTGAGTCAACACTGAAGTTTTCATTGAAACAACTGTTTTTTTTCGCGATTCCAATGCTGGTCCCATAGTGAAAGTTGTCCGGTTTGATGGTCTACACTCTTCAGGTAACTAAGATATTAATGACTAATTTGTGTTACACAATATTTGTTTTGCACGCCTCAATAGTAAATTCACTTCAGGGACATTAAAATGAAACGTTAACCTATTTTTGTAGTTGGGATCCAATCAATCTATAGATCAATGATCCAGATCGCACAGATGCCAGACGTCGCCGTTTTGATTGACAGACTGACAGACAGCCAGACTGATTGGATATAATTACAATGCATATTTTATTAAATACGCAATTATATCCCATACCGCTGGAGAAGCTTTAAAATTGAAAGGTTAAGGTTTAAATTCCAGTGGGTTTGTCAGTTCGTAATTTGGTAAATCGATTCGTAGTAATTCCAGCGTGATACCAAAATGAAATAAAAGTTTTGACAAAGGAATGATTTCAACGGATTCAATTGATAGTTATCATGTTTATTATAGAGAATACATAAGTCTAAGACATTCATTACATACCCAACTATTGGAAAAATCTCTCATTGTAATGTGTTTAGAGTGGATTTCAAAACAGAAATTCATCGCATCGCAGACTACAATCAATTTACCTAAAGACAGAATATTGTTCAGTTCTTCTTTTATTTGCAATCTACATGGTGCATCACTTTAAAGTTTAAAGGGTGATTACATTTATGATACAGAACATCTTTCCAAAGGAACAATGGAAATTTGCAACCTTTCATACAAACTTTCGACCAGCTGATTGCATTTAGTATGACAAGTCGGTATTAGCCAAATTTTTTTGCGTAGATATTTCCTGTAGGTTCCTTTGGGAAAGATGTTCAGTATCAAGAGTGCAATCACCCGTCTACTGAGTATAGCCCTTTAAATTAACACCTTGTTTTCATCAAATATAATGAATAGTACCTAAACAAGATCTTAGGTTTTCATTCTAAACCTATTTATCAGAAAACTGCCACGTCATGCATGGAATTCCCTTGTCCATCTATAGAAGATGAACACTGCCATCTGTTAAGTTATTTGAGAAGTTTTAAACAAGTAAGACACCTATTGAATGAAAAAAGGTGATTCATTTTTCGAATACAAACTTTCAACATTTATAAATTAAAACGGAAGCCAACATTATTTCAGTTTTCCATAATTTGCAGGAGAAATAAATTGAATTCCCTCCGTAACAACACAACGCTCTGCGAATACGAACGTCAGCTGTCAATCAATCAATACATCAATCAGTCTGAATCAATACCGGGTCGTGACGTGTAGTGGCGGCGAAACAAGTGGTGGAGGGTTTAAAGGATATTCGACTTTACGATATTTCGTTTAGTGTTCATATTAAAATATATAATAGGTGTAATTGAATGGTGAATTTTTATTTCATACGTCATCATCATCAGCATTTCATCGTCCACTGCTGAACATAGGCCTCTCCCAAGGCGCGCCATATATCCGTATACTCGACCTTCCTCTTCCAGGCGCTGTCAGCTACCTGTCGAAAGTCGTCTCACTACACCTAGGTACTTTAGGTATAGTAGGTATAAGTACTCTAATTTATTTTGTGGAGCAGATGTAGGGTTGCCAGACGTCCTTTAATTAAAGGACATCCTCTATTTCAGACTCAAAAATTGATCTTGTCCCCTAATTTGAAATGTTCAATAGAGGACAATACTTTGTCCTTTATTTTGGGGAAAAGAAAGCTTGCGTACCCGAGTTCCATCAGCATAAAAATGAACTTCAATATGCAATGCAAACAATTTACCATTAATGTACCTAACTTTATTTGTTTTGTGTTAATACATTATTTCATTTTACCATTTTATTATAGTAAACGAAGAAGCTCTTAAAGCAGCCAAAAGTAACACCAAGTATACCTACTTATAAAAATACAAAAAAGATTGACGACAAACTACTTTACATTGCGAATTAAAATTGTTTTTTATTAATAAATGTCGCTACTGATTAGGGTTTTCGATTTCCCGGACTTTTTGGGTTCCCGGGAATCGGGAATGATTTTTCTTTTTTCCCGGGAATTCCCGGGTACCCGGGAATCTACGAAATATTTAAAAAACGTTAGTATTTCACGAGAGAACTTGTTTTTTTTCTTTGATTTTACTTTTATAGCGAGGAAAACTAAGTAAAAAGCCAACTTCTTAATTTTTTACCATCTGAAG
Organism: Agonopterix heracliana; assembly: GCA_963693445.1. Lineage (NCBI taxonomy): Eukaryota > Metazoa > Arthropoda > Insecta > Lepidoptera > Depressariidae > Agonopterix > Agonopterix heracliana. Next base: position 20,908,512 of record OY856313.1, read on the forward strand.
AAACAAAACGTTACGATAATTTTTCAATTTTATCATTCGTTGTTGTTAATTAAAGTTTTTAAAAGCAATTGCGAATGATAAAATTGAAAAATTACAAAAACTACAAAACCAGTTATTTTTTATAGAATACTTTCATAGGTTCTACGCCGCATTATTTTATTTTGATTATCTTAAAAGTTGAATGTGTAGAACCTATGAAAGTATTCTATAAAAAATAACTGGTTTTGTAGTTTACAGGAGTAGCACTTTTTTGATTTAGTCTTTATTTATTGAGAATTTTTTAATATTATGATGAGGGCGCCACTACGGTACTAGGTACTAAGGGTAAAAGGAGGTTTAAATAAATTAAACATTTTTAACGGGTTCTTATCTGGTATTTGTAATATTTGAGTTCGCTATTTCAGCATTATTTCTGAACAATAACGGTTTGCGAATCTCCAGTCATCTCGTGATTATGACAGTCGTCACACTGCCGAAATATCAGGAACTCAAATATACTAAAAACACGATAAGAAGTAAGAACCAGTTAGAAATAGTTGGCTTAGGGCCTGTTTCACCACTTCTGAGTAAGTTCTTGCTAGCTTATCCGACAGATAGGTAGTTTGACGTATTTTGTATAAAAATATGTCAAAATATCTGTCGGATAAGCTAACAAGAACTTACTCCTAAGTCGTGAAATAGGCCCTTAATGTTTTTTTTGTTATAAATTGTTTATATACTAGTTTACATTTAATTTTTTTTGTTTAAATAATATCCGCGTATCTCTTAAAAACTGTAGTTATTAATTACCTACCTACTTCAATATTTTTGACATCTTTAAAACTGAATAATAAAGCACTTGAAAACTTTTAAGAACAATTAATAGCATCATCATATTATCATGAACCTATAGGTACACGTCCCACTGCAGGGCACAGGTTACCTTCAGAGAGGGTGTATGGGCGTCAGTCCACCATACGTACCCAATGTGGATGTTAAATAAAAACCTAATTCAAATCTTTTTCATGCATCCAAAAAGGCAATTGAAGCATCTTTGAGCCTACTTAGCTTTGGTAAAGAATCTTCCCGCGGTATAAAAAGCAGTGAAAAAGTAGGACTGACCTGACTGATAAATATGGCTTTGTAAAGAAGATCTAAAGTAACTGAATGTTATTTAAGGTCTTACTACTGAACATTTTCAATTTTTAAGAATTCCCGGGATCCCGAGAATTCAGCAATATTTTTCCCGGGTAAGGAAAAGCCTGAATTCCCGGGAATTCCCGGTCCCGGGAGCCCTGGAAAAAAACCCTACTACTGATACCTACCATAAAGGCATTTTACTGAAATAATAATAACAATAATAAAATATTATCATTATCATTATAATATGATATCCTTTATTTTCATCCTATGTCCTTTATTGAATCTTATCAAATTCTTTAAAACATAAAATGGGAGCTGGCAACCCTATCGATGACATATCATAGAGTTTGTCTTGCTATCGTGGAGAAGAAATTTGCCATACAGCATTAGCACCTTCTTGCTGATTGTCCACACAGGGTCCGTTTTTAAGGAGAATGATTAGACCATCAAACTAAACAAGAATTCGGACTCCCCAAAAAGCACGTACCTACAGGGTCCTTCTTAATATGCTGACACTTTTTAAGGGGATGTTCAGACCATCAAACTGAACAACTTTCTCTATGGGACCAACATCAAAATCGCGAAAAAAAAATCAGCTGTCCCTTACATTTGGCTCGAGTAGGTTTGCAGTTTTATATGGAAGAACTGTTTTTTTTTTGCGATTTTGACTTTGGTCCCATAGAGAAAGTTGTTCAGTTTGACGGTCTGATCATTCTCTTAAAAAAGTGTCAGCATATTAAGTTGGACCCTGTATAACAATATATTACTCTAGTCTTCAATACAGCCAAACATAAAGCCCCAAACAATCAATACAACCAAACCGATAACCATGATTCATAACAGCATCTTTACAAGTCATTAGACGTACATCCCCCCCCCCCCCTCACGTTGGCTCACCCCTGCCCCCTCCCCGGGGGACGCCGCACCCGCTTGTAATTAACCGAGGGCCATAAATTGACCTTAACTGTCATATCATATTGATTTAGTCCCGTGTACGTACGCCTTGTTCGGGAGTTTTGCTTCTAGGGGGTAGGAATTAAAATTTTATTTCGATTGACGCTTTGTTTTTGGAAGATGAAGCTTAAATTATTTATAAAATGTGCCTATGGATAATAACGTCAGAATGGCGGTATCAAGTTCATCTATTCCACAGTATAAGAAAGAGTACCTATCTAGTACTAAGTACGGACACTCACTGCCCCCCACCAATTTTAAAACGACAGATAATTTTCTTTAGCATTACGAGTATAGTCCTCTCTCATTCGCACTCAGTGTCATACACATGCTTACCTCTTCTTGTCAGTTTTTCCAATTTGTTTAAAATGACCGCTAGTTAAGGTGGTTGCAGAGTTGTCAATGTCTTCGGTGTGCTTATTAGTCAATAACTCTACAAAACAAAATATTGTTTGCTTATGACGTTTTACTATGTGTCCATATTTGTAGCAATGCCTGCATAAAAATGAATCTTTGTAAAAATTGCTAATTAAAACTGTCACAAAACAGCTAAAAAAACGAAAATGTAAATAAGTTGAGATTTGACCAATTTTGATGCATTTCTCAAAAAGTGGTTGCCGAAATTCAAAGTGGTGTTAATTTTTATCTCAAAAATTACATCGTTTTTCATCAGTCATTGATCAAAGTAGGTACTTAGACGAAAACGCGGGGAAAAGCTATGAGTAAACAAATAAAACTGATGAAAAAATACATCTATTATAGGACAAACTAAAAGGGCCAAGAATTGAGGAAGCTATTAAAGATGGCCACTTAAAATCCCCGATTCAACTCATCTGTTTAAAGTGAACGATCTAATTTAGCCTATCCATTGCCGGACGAGGTGAAGACAGCATTATTGCCGCGCAGGCGCGAGTGAGTCTGTCAAAACACAGCTAAATAGCGAAATCGAACAACATTTGGCCAACGAATGATAGGAAACAAACATTAACTTGCCATTTTAACACATGATCAGATTCAACAAACGCTTTTGAACAAATTTACGATCAGCAAAGATCAAACGTTCAGGAAAAATCCTATCAAATTGCGATGCTTTTTCTTTTGTAATTCTATTCAGATTTCTTTGATTGAAAGCATTACAAATTATCGGCCATGTTTTCTTTCCCGCCACAAAGGTCTGGTGTTGCCATATTGATGACGTTTCCGCTTTTTTCATCTTGTTCTTTATTGCACTATTTTGATTGAACAGATTTCTTTTGTTTTTGATTACAATATCAGTTTTGCAGTATCGATCTGATCCGGTGTTGGTAGATCAAAGGTTGGAAGAACGCGAAATGTTTGAGCTATATTTTGATGGTGAAGTTATAGTTTCTCGTTTTATTTGCGACATTGTTTGTATGTAGATAGGTATGTAGGTATGTGTGAAGCAACTAAATTAGTTTTGAAGAAACAAAAGAGGTCAGGATCGTAGCTGATAGCATCTTGTTAGTTTTACCCTAATGGTCGTAAATGGCTGCAGTAAACATATTTATAATTATCATTACCTATGTGACAGGCTTTACAATCGCTGTGCAGTTTTTTTTAAATGCATATACAAAATATGAGAAGTTACAAAGCAAGTTTTTTTACTAATATGACCTACATTTTCAAATGCTGTCGACTGTATTCCCCAAGAGGAGTAGACAGATTAATTATCTAGTTTATAAACAGTATTCAGAACATCCTTTCATAGTAGGTACCTAGTGCACAAACTCTGTCTCTCTGTGACACTAGGTACCTAGAGAGCCAGTCCCAACATTGCATAAATAGTAAACACATCAATACAGGGTATAAAAGGAAAACCACATACCTACTCTACCCATCAAACTGAACAACTTTTACTATAGGAGCAAAACCCGAAACCTGTCGGAACGTAAAAAAATCTGCTGTTCCATACTAAACTGCAATACCTACACGACTCAAAATGTATGAGACAGCTATTTTTTTTTGTTCTGACAGGTTTGGTTGTTCAGTTTGATTTGTAGAGTATGCACTGGTTTATTAATACCGGATAGACTTTTTTACCGTTCCGAAACCTTCAGTGGTGGTTCAGACCATCAAACTGAACAACTTTTAGTATGGAAGCAAACCTAAATTCGTAAAAAAACATCTGCTGTCTCATAAATCATAGCAGTTTAGTATGGAACAGCAGATTTTTTTTGCGATTTCAGTTTTGCGCCCGTAGTAAAAGTTCTTCAGTTCGATGTGCAGAAACCATCCCTGAAAGTTTCGGAACGGTAAAAAATCACCCGGTACACACTAGGGTCCTTCTTAATATGCTGATACGTTTTAAGAAGATGATCAGACCATCATGGAAATAGAGAAAAAAAATCTGCTGTCCCATACATTTGGCTCGAGTAGGTTTGCAGTTATGTCTGGGACAGCTGATATTTTTTTTGCGATTTCGATGTTGGTCCCATAGAGAATGTTTTTCAGTTTGATGGTCTGATCATCCTCTTAACAAAGTGTCAGCATATTAAGAAGTGTGCAGGTTTTCCTTACGATGAAAATGATTCCATATTATATCAAAATCCAAAAACGAATATAACATCATCAGCCTATATACGTCCCACTACAGGACACAGGCCTACTCTCTAGGAGGGTGTTTGGGCGTTAGTCCACCACGCGTGCCCAATGCGGATTGGTAGACTTCACATATGCATCAGAATTTCTTCTTCTATCTGCATATGCAGGTTTCCTCACGATGTTTTCCTTCACCGTTTGAGAGCAGTCGGTATTACGTACATAAGTTAGAAAAACTCATTGGTACGTGGCATTTTGTCCGTGCGGATTCGAACCCGGACCTCATGATTGAGAGTCCATACCTCTCCGCAACGCGCCACCGAGCTTGGCCACCGCGCCACCAAACGAATATAACAATTTTCAAATCCAGTTTTATCAAGCGATCCAGATCAACCCACAACGGTCAAGGAAAAAAACCATATCCTAACTTAAGAGCAGAAGTAAAGCCCCATCAATACATTTTGACAGTAAAAACATAATTTATTATTAGAAAAAAAAACTAGTCTCCCGACCAACGATACCGAAGGCTCTAAAAATTCCAAGTGATTTCATTTCTTTGTATGGAAACGTATAAATCGTGAAATGTGTCAATTAACTCAAGCTTAATGCTGTATTTATGTAAATTGTCGTCAGGCATTGTAGGATAAAACAAAAAGAGACGTTTGACCGCGACTGGTAGGTACATTTAGATTATGTTTTTTGTGTATTTTTTCGAAATGTCAAAAGACAAGTTTTTGGATAAGCACTTCTTTAATGTATAGATTTATCTGTTAGTTTGTGACCTGAAGTAGATCTTGGCCTTCGACACAGTAGTACCACTTGAGTATATAGTAGCAGAGACAAAGCTTCTAAGGAGTACTCAGAATTATCTATTTTAGTCTAATATCGGATGATTTTATTTTCGTGTCGTAATTTTTAGGGCTAGTTCAGACCTTTTGACTGAGGAATCAAACCTGAATAGGTGAAAAACAAAATTTGCTGTCACATGCATTTGACTACAGTAGGCATTGCAGTTTAGTATACTATGGAATAGCTGATTTAAAATTATATATTTTTATTTAATAATACACTCATTGCCTTTCTGTTTTTCATTAGTACACACAGTCTTATCTTATTAAAATGTTCATTTGGCAATTCCTCTACCCTAAGGTTTTCTATCAGAAATTATTTTTTAGCGATAAGTCTGCCTTTGTTGGACCTACTTATAATTATTTCTTTATTCAAATGTTGAATTATTTTGTTATGTTCAATAAAGTATATTGAATTTAATGATCACGTGACTTGCTCGCCCACAGGTTGTCCACTGGCCGAGCCGGTTTTATCCACAGACCGCGTGTAGGTGAACTCGTCGGTGAAAGGTCACGCACACAGCGCCTTGTAGTAGTGTACTCATCGTAGTAGCGCGATAGGTAACATTTAATATGTGGCGATAATGTGATGTTTTGTCTCTGTGGCGTATTTATTCATGTGACAGTAACGTACGACTTAGAATAGCATTAATCCAGACGGGTGTCGTTAGAGGTGGCTCCAAAATTAGACATAATGAAACTGACGCCACTCGACCATGTTGCTACATGCTAGAGTCACTGCATCTGACCCTGTCGATTGTAGTGGTAGTAAGACCTTTGACCTTTACGAATTCTATTTCGGAACAATCATCAACATCATCATTAATTTGATTGAATTTCAACCTACATTTACCTCACATATTATATTCAACCACTAAATTATCTTCTATTCCAATTCATAATTCTTAAAAAGTAAGCAAACATATCAAACATCAATACATCGAAAATGACATCTCAGCATGTTGCAGATCTTTATCTGTTTATTAAAGGTATTGACGAAGTATGTAGCTGATTACTGGCTGTTGGCTGTTGTATTATACAGGGTCCAACTTAATATGCTGACACTTTTTTAAGGGGATGATCAGACCATCAGCTGTCCCATACATTTGGCTCGAGTAGGTTTGCAGTTTTGTATGGAGGGGCTGATATTTTTTTCGCGGTTTCGATGTCGGTCCCATAGAGAAAGTTGTTCAGTTTTATGGTCTGATCATCTCCTTAAAAAAAAAGTATCAGCATATTAAGAATGGTGTTTCATAAGTAAAAATAAATATTTAATACTCTTAAGGGGGTTGTTTAGACCGTCAAACTGAACAACTTTCTCTATGGGATCAACATTGAAATCGCGAAAAAAAATCTGATATCCCATACATATTTTAGCTCTAGCGGATTTGTAGAGTATGTAACATCATTTTTTTACATCACGATTTCGATATTGGATTTCGGTATTTTTGTAACACCTTGTATAGGTGTTTCATCGACGAAGCATGTGCTGACTGCTTGTTTTTTGTACAATTAATAAATTATGTACAAATAGCATCTAATATTTATTATTTACTATCATCATCTCATTTAAAAGCTACGCTCTTGTTGGCGGAGTATTCGCCAAAATGTTCGCAAGTGTTTTGAGTTCTTGAAACAACCCGACATCATCGTTTTCCTACTATTAGACAGACAAATTGTCTGTTTCATTCACCTGGCCAGCTAATTGCTGTGCTGTTTTTCTTCCATATTTGCCAATCTATATTACATCTGTGTTTTATTCTGTACTTTTAGTTTTGAGGTTATATTTTTGAGTATATTCTATTGAAATATAGTTCAAATAGACTTAGCTTGGCGACAAACCAATTACTAGAATCATTTACATTTCATTAACCAATTAACCTTAGTTTGTTAAATTTATTATTTTAATGTGAATTTAATTTAAAACAAATACCGATAGCTGTCTATGCGTTAGATTTCTTGTTTTAAATAAATTCGTTAGGCCAGTTTGTGATTTTAAATACTTAATTGGCTAAGGTCATAATATGTCAGGACCATTTCATTCTACATTCTTATATCAAAGCGATCTCTCCATTACATTGAGGGCGTAAGGACGAGAGAGAGCATTTTGTATGTAATGCACACCTAAGAACTTAAATATACAGGGTGTTAGGTAAACAGTTGTATTACTTTAAGGGATGATTGTACCTATGATAGATACTAAACAACTTTCCTTAAGAGACCTATAGGAAAAAGCAAACAAAATTTTGGACTTTTCATACCAAAAAAACTAATTTATTACTAATGTCAATTTCTATGTAAAATTCTAGTTAAACATTTATATGTATAATACAATATTATGAAATAATATATGCTATGAGTAACTGATGTAGTGTCGTGATTTATCTAAACAAATAAATGTATGAATGTAGGTACCTACATCTTTTACAGGCATGTACATCAGATGAAATTCCTCATGATAATATTATATTTTGATAATGTATTGTTGATGTACCTACCATAGTAAATTAAAAAAAAAAAAAAACTACTTACATGCAATCAGCTGATCGAAAGTTTGTATGAAAAGTAAAAAATTTTGTTTTAAACTGTTTACCCTATCACCTTGTATTCTGCGAACACAACTGCGTTTGTAGCTAAGTAGTCGCTGCAGTCGTCATCTTCTACAAACATTAACATCATCTTGAAAGATTTTTAATCCCAATATAATTGCACTGAGAAAAATATCTAGTAATATCATCTACATAGGTATTTAGATAAGCGAAGTTTTGGTAAACTATAAAAGTTATTAATAAGCAGATTTTAGTTAACTCTACCAGAATCAGATTTTTCAACATAATTTTGTCTAGTAAAAGTCTGCTAATACAAATAGTTTCTACCTATAGGTACTAATTCTAAGTATTTTTCTCTGTGTGAGAACAACTTAGTATGATTTAAACGCTGTTGTATATAAATAGGTGCATAAATATAAATAATAAAAGTGAACTAGTTACTTGAGATTATCTATCTTATGATATCGGGACAACAGTGGGAATTATGATTTCTTTGACTAAGTAATAATAGCCAATTGGGATTAAGACGCATGATCATGGTGAGCTCACGACGATGGTTTACCTTCATCAAAGAAGCTATAAGTAAGATACCTACTTGCTAGATGATATCTCTTGAGTGAAGAGCAGAGAAAACAAATTCTCGCCTATCATAATTATATTTCTTGTTACAGCTCCTATTACAGAAATTGATGGCATTCGTTGTAGTAAAGAATATACCATACGGTACTTTTACCTACGATGGCCCTAAATAGGTTATCCTAAACGATATTAGTGCCAATTAGGCTGTCCATTAATAGGTCACAGTACCTGATACATGAAATAAAATTCAGATCAATATATTAAAACTTACACTGAAGGACAAAGGTCAATGACAAGAAATAAAAATTAATTAGTTAAAATACCTCAGAAGGGAATGATTGAAACTACAATCGATTACAATCAATCAAATTTATTACTCCAAAAGACCAGTTTCGAGAACCGACACAAAAATCCAGTGAAGAGTTTATACAAAAATAAAATGTATTCAAAAAACCTAGTGGGAATAAATATGGCGGATGATTTATGGCATTATTGACATTGGTTGCGCGGACGCAGGCGGCCATCTTGTATTTGCTAATTGCCAGTTTATGTCATTAAATCAGTCACGCATCGGTTGAATATCGACGGGTGTGTGATTCTTGCCCATTTGTTTTGTTCAACAATTATTCTGTCCAGTTTTTTTGTTCATGAGAAATTTTTGTGGGCATATTTTGTTGCTAGTGCGAACGAATTGAAGGCCAACTCTGATGCCAACGTCCTTTGAGGCCTTTATACAAGATCCACCATGATACCTACATACCTACTTTTCATTAAAACATATGTGCTCACGACCTCTCTCCCTAGCGTCACAATTAAATTAAGCCACAATTTAGGTCACAATTCACAATTTTTGCTACAACTTCCTTTTTTAAGCATGCAATTGTCAATAAATTCAGTTACTACATTTTACATAAGGTCTAATTTTTGGTTTCAGGATCATTATACGTACACAATGTACACAAGGAAGGATGTTAAATAATAAGAATAAGGATGTTAAAATGTAAAGATTTAAGTAAGTATGGAGTATGGACCTATAGCAGAAAAATATATTAGGTTTTTATTGTTTTTCCGTAATTTTGTCACCTTCTTCCAGTTTTTTTTTTTATAGTAGTTCAAGTTATAAGGTTAGTATTTTAAATACCAATATCAATTAATTGAAGCTATACACTCCAGCTCAAGGGCTCGATAAGAATTAAAAGATTAAATTGTCAGTTCAATGTTTTAGGCCAATCAATTTAACATAATTATTTTGAATGAAAAGGTGGGAAGTATGTATTTGACTTTTAAACCGTAATCGACAACATTTAGTGACGAAAACGATATGAAAAAAATTAAAAGAAAAACTTACTAGGCTTTTCATTGAAAAATAATAAGTGTATTTTTCAATGTTTCCTATTGTAAACAAAAATATTGACTCCGTGGTTGCTGTTTTGATAAAGTGCAAAACAATTTTTTCCATAGGTAAGCATTAGATCAAGAAAAAAAGGCTTATTTTAAAATATAGCGTTATCGCCGACGTAATTTTTATTTATTTTGGTCTACCTACTTCTAGAAGCGATTGGTTCTATTTTAAAATAATATACCTACAGCATATAAAATGCAATAAATAATTAGGTAGTTCCGGGTTAAACCTTAAATTGACTGGGCTATTATGAATATCAACATACAACTGACATGCGAAATGCGGGGCACAACTAATTTTATAAACGATTTTTATTTTTCGTGTAGATAAGTAGAGGTGTATTATGAAATGGCGTAAATTTATTAATGTTCATCTAATGAAAAAAATCGTTCCTTATGTTGCTAGGGATCGTGTTTCCTCCATACATGTCAAATATTTGTACCAACTACTAATGTAAACACGTATTATTAAAACGAATATCTCTTTATTTGGAATGTAATTTCCATTATTTGGTCACGTTTCCTATTCTCACGGTACCAGATTTGTTGATGTTACGATAGGTTGTCGAAGGCACCATAGGCAATAATATTCAATTTACTTAAGAACTTCTGTAGAATTGAAATACCTAGGTAATTTTGTTTGTTGCCTTTAATAAAGAAAGTAATTTTTGTTTCATCTTATTGTCTGTTTTTTTTTATTTATATAATTTCTATAAATAAAATACAAATTCACCAAACTGCAGAACAGTTTGTTGGCGATACGCTCTTAGCTATAATTACATAAATTAACAGTTTGTAGTACATGCGAGCGATACACAACACTCATAGTTTTTTTCTGTTTTTGTTAGTTTGTACCCGAAATTTGGACGTTTGTATTATTATACAGGGTCCTTCTTAATATTATAGTGACGGTTTTTAAGGGGACGATCAGACCACCAAACTGCACAATCTCTATGGGTCCAACATCGAACTCGCGAAAAAAAATCTGCTGACACATTCATTATGGTCGAGTAGGATTGCATGTTTTTCAGTACGATTCGATGGTCTGATCATCGCCTTAATAAACCATCTGCATATTAAAGGAAACTATAATTTATTACATTCTATATTTTCATTACACAAATCCGGAAGCTAGATTCTGGTAGACAATATCAACGATATTTATTTATTTGTCTATTAACCAATAACGATTTTATCACATACTTTTAGTTTTAATATTCATAGTAGTATAATTCAAGTTTTTTTTATGCCCGTTTTTATAATATTTATACGACAGATCCTTAAAATAGTGATATTAAATAACGTTGTCACTGAAGCTATTTTTCCAAAATACTTCAGATAATATTCTAAATTTTTATGGAAATTATCAAGTTTTATTTTTTTTATGTTTTTTAAACATTTTTTAAAGATAAAACCCATAACATTTAGAACCGTTTACTAAGACAAAAGACTCCAGGACTATTTTTACACATGAAATGTCTTTACCCATGCCCTCATGGTATTCAGTTACCTATGCCTTTTCACGAACCTGTTTCATAACCGTGTAGGTTTTTTGTTGTTGAATAAATTACTATTAGTAATCGATAAGAACCGATATGCGACTACTATGACATAGGTACTATCTATTGACCATTACTATCATCAAAAAAATTTAGTAACTATCCATAGGATTGAACCGAGATTCACTATTACTGTCAAAGAGCTAATCAATTTTATTTATGTTAGTTTATATTAAGCCTCCTTTAACATTGTCTATTTTCATTGCTACTATTTTATATATTTATGATTTATTTGTATAAAGCTCTCAGACACGAAAGAGACTGGATCCAACTGGAGACTCAGTACTAATGGTAATCCAGGGGTTTTCAGTATACTGCAAGATTTAAAAGGCTGATGGTTCAGTGTAGCACCAATGCTCTACATTTTTGTAAACAATGAAGCTGAATAAACTCTGACACCAGGGTTTGCAGCCCACTCGATAAGCTACGGAAAAGCACGGTTTTTGTTGGTTTTCATCAATATCTGCTGAATCCGTTATAATAATTTTAGACTTAGTATTTCGTGCCAGTGAATTCTGCAGAGCTATTGTTCCAAAATAATTCAGATAATATTTTTAATTTTATGGAAATTATCAAGTAACAATAAAACACAAAGTTTGAACTTCAATGAATAATAATTTTGAGTAGACATTATACAGAGTGTTACGTAGAAAGTTGCATTACTTTAATGGGTGATTGTACTCATGATACTAAACAACTTTTCCAAAGAAACAAAGGAAAATTCGCAAACAAAAATTCAAGTTTTCATACAAACGTTTGATCAGCTGATTGCATTTAGTATGGAAAGTCCAACTATTTTTTTGCTAATTTCCTATATGTTACTTAGGAAAAGTTGATCAGTATCATTAAGTTGATCAGTATCATGGGTAACCTCTTAAATTAATGCAACTGTTTACCTTAACAACCTGTATGAGTAAGTACACAATAAGTACATCAACTCACGTTTGAAATTCTTTCCATGGTGAACAGAAACTTTCCAACTGAGTGCCAACTTTTAAAGAGTGCAATGGTAAAAAATCATTCAAAAAAATATTATCTTGACTGAGTGTGCCTTACCACGTACACGAACACGTGTAAGGTGTTTGTATTTTTTTTCTCATTACTTAAATCAACCCGAAAAAAACAGTGTTATATAAAACTTTCCTTAAAATTACATTAAATTACATAACAGAAATTATGACTGTTATTTACGACCGCTGACATGTTTTATTGTAATCCAAGATGGCGCAGGGTTTTTGAATTTATTGACAACATATGACGCGACATCTGCTATCGATGTCTATTCGCACCTTTGACGTTCTTTATTTATTTTATTATTTAAATAATGTGCCTTTGTTATAGTAGGTACCTGTGTTGTTTAATGTGCTTCGTAAATCTTAGCATGTTACAATTAATTTTAACGTCACGTTCAAAGTCAAAGTGTGCTAAAGTATCAAGTAGACTTTGATTTGAACTCTTCATTACAACTTTGAATTTGACTTTGGGTAATTAATTAAAAACATTATACTTGATATCTACCCAAAATAAATACACTAAAATAAGTGTGTACAATGTACAAATAAGACGGTCTTGTAGCCATAGATTTATCTATGTAGCTTTTATTTATATCTTTTATTTCTCAACATTTTTTTTAAATATTTTTTATTGATTGTTAGATTTTTGTATAAAACATTTGTGACGGATTACAGGTATATTATGCTGGTATAAATCTTTTTAAGAAATAACCTAGCCCTGTATAGGTAGGTCCTTGTTTACAATGTTGCATTCAGCAATTTATTCGTGTTGTCTTAGATCAATGTTGTACAATATTATACTAAAATAAATACATAATAATGTGATGTTTGTGTCTATGGTATAAGCCGTATAAGTATTTATATCGTTATCTAGTCATCAAAATACAAGTTTAGACTAGATTCTTGTACTGGTACTTCATTCATTTCTAACAATGTAAATTTTAGTTACAATATTCATTTATTTATAATACTATTCTATTTCATACTTTATATTTATTTTTTAGTATTCAGGCTTAATTAATACCGGCTTTAAAATAATCAAATGAAAAAAAATTACTACATAATATTTTAAACAATCACGTACCTACCTACAGAAAACTTAACGAAAACCAAAACAAAAATATCAGGAAAAAATATTCGTTCAGTTCTTAACCCTTAACAGGAAAAAAATTCGCAAGGACCCAAACAAAATGCCGGTAATGTTTATAAGTGGCATCCCTCTCTACCATCTCCCCCCACCCCGCGGCCCCGCCCCCCGGCATAGACGCTATGCAGACGTTGGGGCAACTCAAATGACGAGTGTGTGCATTGCTTTACAAAAATAAAGATGGCGGGTCGCTTTTCCTTCGATGTTTGAAGGAATTTGGATTTTTTGTTTTGTTTTTTAACCCTATTACGTGAATTAAAGGTTAATAATGAATTACGTAATTCTGAAATAGGCTAATTAATACGCTTAGTTACAACAATAATACTATTTTCAATTTTAACAATTTTCATTCTGTGTAGATTTTGACTCGGAAAGGACCACCTTTTTTCTATGAGACTACTAATGGGCATGTTTTTTTCAGTTTTTTTTTATTTGCAAGTCATAATATTATTTCATGCTGAAATACTAGATCCGCTACAACATTCTTGTGAAGGTAATTGGAATTGAAACAACATTTCAGATAAGCCTAAAAAGAGAAAACAGTCGTTGGTTTATGAACGTTTTCAGGTACCTACTTACTACTTTGGTACCTTATTAATCGTTATTCTTATAGATACTGACAAAATATTGCTCACAGGTAGATATCACTATGTGGTAGATATAGCACTTAAATCAAATTATTAATTTGGTTCAGAGCCCAAACTGTAGCAGAATAAAGTTCTGTTAATGAACCAGACAAAATATACAGATATCCTTATACCTACTATTACATACACTCTGGTTATAGTCATCGTCACTACAACTGACTTATATATTTTTTTCTCAAATGTTTGTTATTTTATAATTAGGAACCTAATAGGTATTAATTTAGTTGTAAGTAAGTAATGAAAAACCAAAACTGATTTGTACAGTATCTATCAGTTTTATTGTCATTCAAATCCTTTTTTAATTCCATCCTTGTTACATTATTTAGAATAAATGTTATTAATGTTACATTTCATTTAAAAGTAAATAAGCAAAGTTAATCCAATATTGCAGATATAAAACTTTTTATATTTTAACATCATTACAAGGTCTAATATTATTCTTTTATTAAATAGTCAAAAGGTTTAAATAACCTGAAGTAGCTGTTTTCTTAAATTTTTACGGTAGTTTTATTACCTTTTAACCTGTAACAGTGAAACCGCGCGCAGAACCGGCGCCGGCCGACGCCGCGACCTCACTAAATTTCAGCAAACATTTCCCAAAGTTTCACGAGCCTACCATGCATTAGAAAACTTGCCAACATTACTCAAGCTGTTTTTTTTTCTAAAATTGCAAGATTTTTTCTTATATTTAACATGCAAAATTATGAAAAATATCTGATGCTTACAATTTTTTAAAGAAAAAAATGTTTTCTAACTACGAAATTCAAGTTTTCAATGTAGAATCAGAATCAAAATAGAAGAAAATTCTGTTGAATTATTTTATTTGGTACCTCCTTATGTCCTTAAAATTGTGTGTTATAAATAAATGAACAGACTGCCAAAAAGTCTTAAACCAGTTACAGGTTTTCTTTTCGGTACCATGTTCTGTTATTAGTCTTTTTTCGGTACAGAACAGAACAAATGCCGATAAAAGTAAATAAAGCAAAGAATTCTGTTTGCCATGCAAGTTTTTTTCTTTTAATTTATGCTTACCTCTTCCTATGAATGTTCTATAGTCTATACTGACAGAGTATAAACACGGTCACCTGTCACGTCGCAGCTAAGCAAGCAATACCGCTCAAAAGCTTCTCATATATCCTTTGTTTTACAAACTTCTGTTTGTTTTCGACATACGTTAGACGAATTCCTCAGCACATCAAAATCAAACACCTTATGTCGATGAACTTTTTAATCCAATTCAGACCGTGTCTTAATTTTATTTTTAAACACAGTCACAACACTTTAGACGGCACTAAGTTAGATAGACACTGTATTATTTTGGCACTGCACGTTTTAACGCGTGTTCTGGTTTGTTTACGGTGCGGGAGCGGGCGGCGCGACGTATCCGAACGCACGGCGCGGCCGGAGTGACGCGCGGAGCGGCGAGATCGACGCCAGCGCCCTGCGGACGGTTTAGGAACTAACGCACTCAATCAAATGTCCGCTTTGATAAGATGCAGTCTTTTTCAATGTTGTGCAGTTTTTATTGTTTGAGTTTTATGTTTTTTTCGATTGTGGTGTATTTGTGTTAGTTATGCACATTTTTGTAGTTACATAAATGAATTATTGAAATGTTATTATGTGTCAATAAATCTAATTCATCGATAAATTACAAGAGTAATTCATTGATAAAGTAAATAAAAAGAAATAGACATCCCTGCAATGTTTAAAACATTCGTTGATTTATTTAATTAAAATGTAATTTCTATAACGAAAAACATTTTTTTTAATCCAAATAACATTTAAAAATGTCCTCATATTATAAAAATCATCATCAACTACAAAAATCTTGGTATGTACTGAAAAAATTCCAAATGTCAATTTGACATTTGCATCAAAACACCTTGCAAAAAACTAAAGCCGTGCACAGACGAGCGGCCGACGACGTGACCTTGCAGCGGCGTGCAGTGGCCGCGCGTGCACTATCGCCGTCCCGCTCGCACCAGCTGGGGCGGCGTCACGTGGCCCCGCCCCCCGCCCACCGCACCTCCCGCTTTTTACCTTTTTTCCCGCGTTGTAACTCACTTTCGTTTTGACTATTGTAGTCGTTGTTTATTTTGTATTTGTAATTAGGATTTTTGTTTTTTATTTAAATTAGTACCTTTTAACATTTTTCTTAGAGGTGAAATAAAACAAAATATTTAACTAGAGAATATTGAATTGCATTATTAGAAAATTACTTAAAAAGTTGTGTTTTGAAAAAATCTCAGAAATATAACATTTATGAATGAAATTTAAAAAAAATAGCGAGACCGGTTTGATTTAGGAATGTATATTTTCTCAGCGTTGGTTTGGCATTCATATAATGACATTTAATATAAGTACTTTATTTACATTACCACTAATATTAGATACATTAGTACATTACCTTTACCACTTTGAGTTAAAGTTTTTTTTTCAAAGTCAAACTTTGAGTTTGAGATTTTACTCAAAGTCGAACTTTAGTTTTTATTCAAAGTCAAAGTAACAAAATGACGTCACTTCGTACGTCTTTTTTTCAAATAGGCATTAGAAACGGATCAATATTATCTGAAAAAAATTATTGCACATTATTGTATTTTTGTGAAAGGTCCTTAGAGGTCTTTAGTTTAAAGGAATGCATGCAGTGAAAAATACATTTTATTATCAAATACCACTTGATTATCATACGACAGTATACCTATCTATCAATTTATACTTTTAATAAAGTTATTGTATAGTCAGGAACAAGATCTTAGCAGGAAGGGATCACCATTGACTATCTCAATTCAATTGAACTACCTCTCTCTAGACATTTGTATTATGGTGGTGGTTCTAACAAAATTAAATAAAATATTTTACCACGTTCAATATTATAATACATTATACTATTCTAATAAATAATTTTTAAATTATTTTATATTCCTACTAATTTCCAGAAGCTTTGACTCTAGATTAATATTAAAGCTAGTTTCAATATCAAGGTACTCTATTATAACTTTAAGACTTCATTTTACAAACAAAATAAACCAAAGAATTTGATAAATTTATGTTAAATTATTTCGGTCTAAACTCGATCTAATTTAAAAGAAATCATTGTGTAAACTAAATATAAAATATGAATTCGTACCTTTATTGCAAAAACCAACTATCTGCATCCAACTATTCAGTTTTTATATAAAATCTATTCAGTTTTCTTCAATTTTGGTTAAATTTTTGTGCGGATAGTTTGTTTTTTCAATAAGGATACGTCGTACCCTTATTACAAAACAAATTATCTGCACCAAACTTTAACCAAAATTGAAGAAAACTGAATAGATTTCCTTAAAAAATCTGGATAGTTTGTTGCAGATAGTTGGTTTTTGCAATAAGGGTACGAATTATACTTACATGCCAATATGCTCAATGCTCTGATGATCTAGTGGTATTTATGGTTTTGGTGTGCAAATAATTAATATTGTATGCTTATTATGTTACTCGTAATACAGGTGCACATTAAATACAAAAAATTGTAAGTAAGAAATAATACGCCATGGTACACAGCATGAAGAAAAAGAAGTAAGTCTGCCTATACAGGATCCTTCTTAATATGCTGGGAAGTTTTTAAGGAGATGATTAGACCATCCAAACTATGAACAATACCTATCTACTCAAACTCAACTCTAGCTCAAAATTTCTATTCAAAATAATATTTTATTTTATTTAATTATTTGTTCTGCCAACAGTTATTCCATCATTTCAATCACATGTTTGGTTACAAAAAGTTCTCTAAGATGTGCAATAGTAGTTAAAACCTAGACTATCTATTTGTCATAAAGATAGTCTAGGTTTCAACTACTATTATTTTTCTTTTGTATTTTCGTACGTTTTTAATTTCTGTCAGTACTTTTAGAAAAAGCTTGTCTAAACGAAATTATCGCAAAGAAAAAATGAGCTTAAATCTATACACTTTTACAGATTTCGTACTGACAGAAATTAAAGCATATGCTCACGACTATATTCCCCGAGGGGGTAGTCAGAAATATTCTGAAACCTCAGAACATCCACGTTTCACCAGTAGTACCGAAACTCTGTCCAGTGTGACGGGGGGTGAGCCCGTCGCCACAGAAATTAAAAACGTACGAAAATACAAAAGAAAAATAATAGTAGTTAAAACCTAGACTCTCTTTATGACAAATAGATAGTCTAGGTTTTAACTACTATTATTTTACAAATATAGCAAGTCTACAAGATTGAAAGAATATCACATAGATTCTGTTCTGGCGTCGTTTTTGACTCTACCATACCACCACGTCGGAGGGTGCTCTGTTGTAGAGAAGATGCGGTTAGGAACTCCATAATACACATATTTTAAACAAAACAAAATATACAAAGTACAATTGCAAATACAATATTGAATTACATAGTGTTACATTGTCAAGACCAGATATTTTGGTCATTCATTTATAATAATTAACCTTTTTTACAAAGGACTTGCTCAACATAGGACTTAAACTTATTGTCTTGCGAGTTTATAATATCCTTTGGTATCTTCGTAAACACTAGGTATATTGGCAGGTAATGTCTTAATGTTAGTGTTAAAGTTATAGAGTACCTAGATTAATTAGACGCATCACAATCTGGTTTTATTATAAAGTGTGAACTAGCATAGCAAGCTTTAGACCTAATCAGTTTGTCACTGAATTTTTCAAAATTGTCAATGTTTGATTTTATTACCTACAGACTACAGAGATCCATTCTTCTAAATAGGGCGGCCGAAATCATCCAATTTGAATTGCATGGCTGCGTGCGCGTGTTGTCTTTCAAGTCTATTTACAAACTAACCGGTCGATGTATTGAAGTACTTCAAATTACACGCGATCGGTTTCATAATGGAAAGCGTTAGCACTAGTGTGTGAAGATACCTTTACAGCCCTTGACGACCTTACGAACTTCCCTTGAAACGAAAAAGGTAAAAATTTTACCGTCTCTGCTTGACCCTAAGCCGCGATGTCAAATCAAGTCGAATTACAAAACGTTCACATATTCGAGGTAGCTTACATAATATTTAATGTTCCTGCCACAGAGCAGAATCCAATTTTACACCTCTTTCCCAGCAGAGACTATGGGTTTTTTATTCCCATACATTTGGCTCGAGTAGGTTTGCAGTTTTCTATGGAGCAGGTGATTTTTTTTTTGCGATTTCGATGTTGGTGCCATAGAGAAAGTTGTTCAGTTTGATGGTCTGATCACCCCCTTAAAAAAGTGTACGCATATTAAGAAGGACCCTATATATCAGAATTGCGTAATTTGTAAATCTGTGTTACAGCAGTAGAAAATGTCAAAATTATTACGGAGATTTTGCATCATTCGAATACGATTTTGAATCCCACTATTAAAAATAACACTTCAGGGCCATTGTTGAATCATACTTAGTCATAAACATAATCGTTTGTATAACAACTACGTATCATTAATTAATTTATGTATATTTTTAATTTGTAATGAAATAAATGTAACAATGAGTAAGAAAATTGGTATATGTTTCTTACTCATATCAGCCTAATACCTAATTCATAATGGGTAACCCACGCATAACAATTACTATGGTCCTGCGCTACTCTTTTATTTTTACTGTTAGCCAACTAATTTATTTATTTATTTTATTATATTTGGGGAGCTTACAGCTATAAAACAAATAGTTATTATTAGCAATTTATGAATGTTGTCCGAACATTTGGCTACGACCTACTAGTTTGCTACAAATCGTCATCACTTTCCGAGCTGGATCGTCTTGTATCTTTTTAACTTTACCTAATCATAAATAAATAAAAAAAGGTATTTTCCGTATAATTAGGATACTTACAAGCATAAAATTACAAAAGTAAATAGGTAAAAGATTTTTACCATCATCGTCTTGCCCATATTATACGATAGCTAATTAAATATGTTATCGCCGTCCGTTCATTTAGGTCAGTAAAAAAAAAAATTAAAAAAATGCATATTCACAATTTCTGTAACTAGGTCTTCTGAAATATTGCCTGCTCTGTGACCGCTACCTCGCTTAACCCTGCGGACGCGGACGTTTTACGATCGCAATCGTAAAACACGATTTTTGCGCCAATATCATTTTATATGCGTTTAAGTTTGCTTATTAAGCACTATGTGGCCATTTTGGGTTTTATTGTTTTCGTTTCGCTACCTCTTGTGTTAAGAGGTAGAGTTTTTTAATGTTCCTTAGACAGTCACGTCTAAATTCCTCCAGGGGGGTAGTAAAAGATATTTAGAATATACATATTTCATTAGCAGTGCCCAAACTCTGTCCAGGGGTGCTATTTTTGAAAGTCTCACTTTCTGATTTGATTACATAAGTGATGCCAAGCTTTATGGAATTTATGTCACTTTCGAGTGCTGAACCTAGTAGGTATGTCCGTGTCCGTGGACGGTGGAGTAGCTACAATACGTGGCTATAAATTGTAAGTACATATATGATATTTTTAAATTTAGATATTGAGAGAAGACGTATCTTGGAATCGGCAAAAAGAAAGGAGGAGAATTCAACAGCAGTAAAAAGACCCTCAGGGACGGACTGTCTGTTCTATTAGCCGCTCCAACATGCCTCAGAAGTAACATAAAGAACTACATCTATCGATATCAGCATAACCTGGTATTTATTATTAAAATAGTCACCCATTCACCCATCCAAAGACTAGCTCGTCAGTGATCGTTTCAAATACCGAAGCTCCTCTAAATTACAAGCGCCTCAGACTCAGATGCATAATTATCATTATACCTCACCGATGCCCACTTATGCCCTTACGATCCTAAAGCAAAACCAGATCTACCCACCTAATAATACAGTCTTTATTACATCAATAAATAAACTGTTCCTTTTTAAAAAATGCGATCGACGGACGTAACGTAAGGACTTTATGTGACAATTTGACATGTGTCTTAAGATCTGTTAATTGCGACTTAATCTTGTCTTGTGAAGGGTTAATTCTGGGTCGATGACCTTTGTAGGTGTCGTAAACATTTTGGTGTTTAGTGTGTTTTTATGTGGTAATTTCATAACTAATTTTTGAGTGTGGGGAATGTGTAAGGCAGATTCATTGGTTTTTGATTTCATTTTCTAACATAATACATAAATAATAGCCATCTGTTAAATCGCACTACACTTTGTCGTGTTATTTTCATTTTTATATTATTATATTATTCTAAAGTCCCACCTAAATGTGAAGAGCGCTGACTCACATAGCCCAGGTTATTCCTTGTTTGGGAGTCAGAGGTTCCATTTTGATAAATCAAAGCCCCATTTACTTATGTTTATACCGTGTATTTATTTTAATTTTAACATTTAGTAAACTTTTGTAAATTAGGCTAAGTTGAAGCAAATAAAACCTTTTTATGTTTATTTTTTGATACTTGGTGAAAAGCTTGCCACTAATCATTATCACAATTCGACACATCATTTTGTCCTATAACTAACTAAAAGTTTTACACTACATCACATTACTTACAATACAGTACACTTAAAAGTTTGTTGGTAGTAGGTAACTTAGTTTGGTATGTAGGTAGGTATACCGAAATTATTGTCCACAACGAAATCTCTTTTCGGTTCCATATTATTATTTTGATGATGTATAATTGTAAATTGCATAATTATTTAACTGTATTGGAATAACTGGACTACATTTGGCTTCTCCCTCTTTGGACGCAGCCAGAGCACTATCATTTTTTTTTTTTTTGGGGAGCTTACAAGCAGTAACACGAATCGTTTATAAATTATGTTGGTTCAGTTTAAAATTACTGTATCAGAGCAATGGATCACAATTTGTTGATAAAGTATCAAATACAGAAAAACTAAAACAATGATAAAATACTGCTACAACCTACGAATATTATTCGTAGGCTACAACTACATTTTAATCTAGACTAATATCATATTAAATATTACTCAGGGATAGTGAATACTCTCTACAAACAAACAATCAAAATTTATCTCTACAGGGTGTAAGGAAAAGTATCATTAACCTTTAAACCACATAGTCTACCCATCAAACTGGACAACTTTTACTATGAGAGCAAACATGTTAGAACAAAAAAAAATATCAGCTGTCCCATACTAAACTGCAATACTACTTGTTTCAAACGTATGGGACAGCAGATATTTTTTTGTTCTGACAGGTTTGCTCCCATAGTAAAAGTTGTTCAGTTTGATGGGTGGGTAGAGTATTGGTTTAAAGGTTAATGATACTTTTCCTTACACCCTGTAGAGATAAATTTTGATTGTTTGTTTGTAGACAGTATTCACTATCCCTGAGTAATATTTATATGTATAAATAACACGTCTATGTGGACGAAGCCATCTCCACAATTTTTGATAAACATCTTTTCTATTTTACTAATCAATTGTTGAATTTATGAATAAACTGTACATTTCAGTAAAGTAAAACATCTAGCTCTATTCAAGCAGTACATTAGCTCAAGCGTCACCCGAGCTTCCTCTTCGATAAACAAACTACACCAGCAGTTCAACTAACATGTCACGACACCGTAAAAGGAAACACCGTAGGAAGGGTGACCGCAAAGTTGCATGCAACCTGGTTTTAATTACCCCTGCTTACCCCCTCCCCGGAGATAATAAATATGGTCTTCGCACGCACTCATACTACGATGCCTTGTAATTGACTACTTTTTTAGATGGTTTCCAAACTTTGATGCGATTTATTTTAGTTTGTTTTAATTTAATGAGAGTGGAATTTTAAAAATCTTGTAGCATAGAATATGCTCACGACTATATTCCCCGAGGGGGTAGTCAAGTCAGAGATATAAAAAAAAACGTATAATAAGTGAATTATAGCCGTGGTAAAGGCATGCTTACACGAATAAGGGTGAGAGAACATTTATTTTGATTTATTTTTGGGTGTGGACCACTCACTACACCACATATTGCTGATAGAACATTTTCAACACGCCATATAGGCCTCTGACCTAGCTCAGATATACTTAGTTATATCACCACCTGTGAACTATAAAGGGTGTTATATTCCAATTTATAAAGCGACACCTCACTCGATGAGATAGGTGAGGATTTTTCGAACCTTTTTCCTTCTAATTATCATATTATTGTTTATTATTTTTGTCTATCTTCCTGCCATATTTTCCAAAAAGGTGCAAAAATGAGAGAGTAATTAAAATGGGAAAATACAGACAGAAAAAGGGATTTGGACGAAACAAAAAACAAGGAACCCTCCATTTTGAAAATTAAATTAAGAACAGATATAAGAACGGGGGCTTTTTAAGTCGTTTCTTTATTTAATATTTTTGAGACACTTTGGGAGCCTCTGCCCAATAATATAGCATGGTCGAAGCTTCAAATGATCGACGATCTGACGCAGACTAGTTTGATGGCATAGTCGTTAGCACTAGCTAGGCACAATGTTCGATGTTCTAGATAATTACTGATTACCCAGGATACCTAGGTAATTAAACACGTGTAGAGTTATCGTAAAAACATTGGATTCTTTATGTAGATTAGAAAAGGAGAAGACTTATGGGAATTTATGGATTCCGTTGGTTGTCTGTCCGTCTGAGAGAAATTTGTTTGTAACTTTTAGTGTCCGACCGAAGTTTCGTTTTCGGTTTCGGATTCGGCCAGTTTCGGCCCAAATTTGGAGTTTCGGTTTGGTTTCGGTTTCGGCAGCAAAAGGGCCGAAACTACGACCGAAACCGAAACTACGTTCGTGAGTTATCGCCCGGTCTTCGGTGTAGTGGGGAGTGTTGAATTCACTTCCCGCGCCCCTGTAAATTACAGTGAATTTAGAGGTTATGTTCAATTTTGTTAAGTATATTATTTCCAATCAGGTAGGTAATAGGTAATATTTATTAAGGTACCTTTTTAATAAATAATCAATTTCATTTCTATTATTGTATTTTTATGCAGCGTGTTTGATGCTTTTGCAAAGTTTTGGTACCTATTGGTCTAATTATTAAACTTTGTTTGACTTTGTTTTCGATTAAAATAACGTATTTAGAAACTGATATTTGTCTGGCTGTTCTATTGTCTCTGCCTACCCCAAAGGGAGACAGGTGTAAAAATAATGAGTTACATACACATAAACTAAATTCAATCAGTTACTTTTAGGTAAACATTATATTATTCAAGTGAAGTAACTATACAGGGTGTAAACTTTAATGCGTTACATGCTTTTTAATGTCGTCAGACCATCAAACTGAACAACTTTCACTGTAGGACGAAAATCAAAATGGCAAACAGCTGTTCCATACATTTGGGCCGTGTTCCATACAAGTGGCCTTTGACGTTTTCTACGGAACAACAGATTTTTTTCGCGTTTTCTGTGTTGTTCCCATACTAAAAGTTGTTCAGTTTGATGGACTGACGCACCCCCTTTAATATGTAATGCATTTAAATTTACACCATGTAGATATTCAGTTTTTTGTTCAAGTCTATAAATATACAGATATTTATGTCAGTTTACAATAAATAAACTACACTACTACTACTATTACTACCTAGGTACTATTACTATATTCTTGCTATAAATAATTTTAAATATCAAAATTGATTAGGTACGTGATTTGATGTTATATTCTAAACTGATTTCACTGATTATTTTTCTGAGTTAAAACATACCTCACCTCACCACATAGATAGATATGTAAACACATACCATGTACCTACCTACATGTACAGTAGAAATAATTGATTTCAAAACAACAAAACTAAAAATTTACCGCTTCTGTGAACATATAAAACACAAATTGGCAACTTGCTACATTGAAAAAAACCTAAAACGGAGGGAAGAATTATGTTATAAGGAAGTTTCGGATTCGGCCGAAACTGGAACCGAAGCCGAAATTCGGTTTCGGTTTCGGTTTCGGTTGTAAAAACTAGTTTCGGTCGGACACTAGTAACTTTATACATTTTATGTAGAAAAAATGCAAGAAAATTTTTCTAGGAATTACTAGGCTCAATTACTAACAACAGTACCTACATGAACCTTCAGATGGTTTTTTAACACTTTCATGAACAGTAAACGTGACACAAATCGACACAATAAACCATTTATTGTTATCACTGATCGTTCACTGTTGATGAATCTGTTAAGAGCATGATAAGACAATGAAAATTAACAATTTTCAGTACATAAATACATCGATTCACGAAAAAATTAGCTGTCCCATACAAAACTGCTAACTTACTCCACCCAAATGCATGTATGGTACTACTCCTCCAAACCGTCAGCATAATATTATTAAGAAGGACATCAATTCTGTATAAATAATCTGTGCATAAAGGGTCCTTCTTAATACGCTGACACTTTTTTAAAGGGATGATCTGACCGTTAAACTGAACATCTTTCTCTATGGCACCAACATCGAAATCGTGAAAAAAAAATCTGCTGTTCCATACTAAACAGCAAACCTACTCGCGCCAAATGTATGAGACAGCTGTTTTTTTTCGCGATTTCGATGTTGGTCCCATAGAGAAAGTTGTTCAGTTTAATGGTCTGAGTAGCCCCATAAAAAAGTGTCAGCATATTAAAAAGGACCCTGTATAACGTTTTGACAACCACAGACGCGATATTATTGTACGACCCAATTGTTTACCTATTGTTACCTTAAGGCCGGGATGCGAACGGTTAAATCAGAGATGTCATAAAACCAAACAATCATCATCATACACTCTCTCATTGACTTAACAACACCAATCTCGGAATATTTCGATTGATTGACAGCAACCCACTTATTAGTTTAAAAAAAATACATTTGCGAACCCAATTCGCTGTATCCGATCAACTTGGCAGTGCGAGAAAAACGGTGCGCAAGCGCACGGTGTGTAATTTGGACCCATAAAGCGGCCGCCGCGGTGATGACAGATCCATCACGCTCTCCTGCGAAAATTACCAATTTTATGATCCGAAATTACATATAGACTCCTCCGTTTTACCTTTATAAAGACCCTTTTTAAACCAACTTCAATCTTATGGCTAAGGATTAGAGATTAAGGATAGGAAACAGAAGGTAAATTAAAGTGGTTGGTGTTGCACGTTTTGAGTGATGGCTGATAGATAGGTTTTGTTTGTTTGTTTGCTGTCTGGATTGACAGAATTGATTGTAGAGGATGAAGATGTTCGCCTGTGACCTTCGGTTAGCTTAAGGACTCATGGGGTTTAATTTTAATGTTGATTTTAAAGGTAAAATTGACATACAATAATTTGTCGAGTAATTTGATAAACTCATGAAGTACAGCATAAATGAAAGAAAATGGGTGCAGCTGGTATGGACACCTTATGCGCCGGTGAGAAAAACTAAATGACTTGACAGGTGATGTCCATAGAAGAGGGGAAAAGAGGTAGAGGACGTCCACCGACCACCTGGATGCGAACGGTATCGAAGGATATGTTGACGGTATGGGCTTTACGAAAGAAATGACGCAAAACCACCATGAATAGGAAACAAGCCAGGGGATTGTTTGATTTTTTCGATATCCATACAACGACTACTTCGCTAGTAGTCATGAACGCAGGATGAACAGATTAATGAACAGATAAACGTCTTTCTCTATGGGACCAAAAAGCGAAATGGTGAAAAAACTAAATTCACTTTTGGTCACTTTTGGTCTTGTTGACGTAGTAAAAGCTAGCAAGAGATTTAATGGAGGATTAACTTTAATGAGCGTTTCTGCAACTGAGTGTTAATATGCTAACACTTTTAATGGGGACGATCAGACCGTCAAACTGAATAACTATCTATATGTTTTTTTCGCGATTGCGATGTTGGCGCCATAGAGACAGGTGTTCAGTTTGACGGTCTGATCATCCCCTTAAAAAAGTGTCAGCATATTAAGAAGGATCATAAGTATTTGGGTCGAGAAAGTGTGCCGTTTTTCCTTAATACAAGGTGTTTCAAAAATACAAATAAACCTTTAAGGGGGTGGTGTAGACCATCAAACTGAACAACTTTCACTATGGAACCAATATCGAAATCGCGAAAAAAAATGAATTTCCATACTCTTCAAATCGACTAGAGCTAAAATATGTATGGGATATCTTTTTTTTTTTCGCGATTTTGATGATGGTCCCGTAGAGAAAGTTGTTCAGTTTGACGGTCTGAACAACCCCCTTAAGAGTTTGAAATATTTATTGTTACTTATGAAACACCCTGTAGAAAGTTGTTTAGTTTACTTATTTATTTATTTATGATTTAGTTTGATGGACTTAGGATAGGATTGATACGAGTTGATACTTGCTAATACAACTACTAAATCATTGATAAACTGGTTTTGACATAATTTTATTTGGAAATTCGTACCTCGCGGTTACAATATTACAAATTAATTAGTAGAGTACTAGGTAAAGCCTGACCAGAAATATAAAAAACCTGGTTTGGGGGGCTGACTATAACCTTTAATGACAGTGTTCCAAGTAAAAAAAAATAGTTCCAATGATTTTCCGCAACATGGCGAGGTTTTTTATATTTCTATTTACTATTAATATCACTAGGTATTCCTTATTGGGGTAGGCAAAGACAAAAGACCACCTGCTTCGATTCTGCAAAAAACATCACACCGATCTTGGCATGAGTCATTCTCGTGACTACTTTATAAAATGAACCAAATGTTTTTGAGTTTTATTCACAAATGGAACAACGCTGATTTTCCTTTGACGCTGTTTCAATGGTCAGTTATCAGTTGACTCAGTTAATAAGAATTGAATTTCTTTACCGGTGATTGCGTAGGTGCGTCCATTTCATTCACTCCCATTCAATTTATGAATGAATCGTAAAGCACCGGAGTTCATTCACTCGCGTTAATGTCAAGGTTTCGATCTTTAGGTATGTATTATAACCAGTTTTCTATTTTTGGTGCTAATTACTAATTTTACTTTCAAAATGACATAGTTTTTGTTGTAATATAGCTCATGTGTTAGCTTGGTTTCAAAGACTTTCATGGAATAATGAATTTACCAAATCGATTCTTTAGTCAAATTTGACAGAATCTGACAGTTTTGTTTGTAACACAAATTGTTTTTAAGGAAATTGAGTAGGTACTAAATGGTATAATACTACTAAAATGTTTACATCTGCTTACGTAGACCTACTTTACAATTACGTTACTTACGTAATTGTAAACTTTTGTGTAAAGAATAGTGAAGACGTGCTGGATGCGGTGAAAACGTATTTTGGGGCCGAACACACGGGGTCCTTCTTAACATGCTGACACTTTTTAAGGGGACGATCAGACCATCAAACTAAACAACTTTGTCTATGGGACCAACATCGAAATCGCGTATAAAAAATCAGCAGTCCCATACATTTGACTCGAGTAGGTTTGCAGTTTTCTATGGAAGAGCTGATATTTTTTTCGCGATTTCGATGTTAGTGCCATAAAGAAAGTTGTTCAGTTTGTCGGTCTGATCATCCCCTTAAAAAAGTATCATCATACTAAGAAGGACCCCATATTATTATCACACAGCAGAAAATACATTTCATTTCAATCAAAAAAGTTCGTCACCCTAAACTTGGGATCGTGGTGCGATGTGCGAAACGATTTTATAGTCACTGTTAAGTTTTCTTACGTACCTTTCGTTTCAATGTGGCGAAACAAAGTGCATAACGCCTGCTTTTAAAACTTAAATGCACATTTACGGTCAAACATTTAAGTAAAACTTCAAATTAACCATATCCGTTTTATTATAAAAGCCGATGAAATAAAAATTTTAGCGTGATTTCAATTTGTATAAAAACATGAGGTTGTTCACCCCTGGTCTTCAAATTTTGAATCAAATAGCGCATTTGGTGGTTAGCTTCTTTTTCCTTAAGGCGTATAAAAATAAAGGTCATTGTCAGTGGCTCTACAATGTCATCGCTATTCAGGAGTTCCAAGTATTATTTTTTCTTTGAGACATACAGTTTCATAAGTAACAATAAATTTTTGAAACTCATAAGGGGGTTGTTTAGACCGTCAAACTGAACAACTTTCTCTATGGGACCAACGTCGAAATCGCGAAAAAAATAATTTTAAATCCCATACATATTTTAGCTCTAGTCGATTTGTAGAGTATAGAACATAATAATTTTTTTTCGCGATTTCGGTATTGGTCCCATAGTGAAAGTTGTTCAGTTTGATGGTCTACACCACCCCCTTAAATGTTTATTTGTAGTTTTGTAACACCTTGTACACATACGTCCCACTCAAATGCGGAGATATCGCTTTATGAGGATAGACTAGTACAGTTTTCTCCATACAAACGTATTCCCCTGTTTTCTCCCTGGATAATAGCACTAGAGCAAATTTTGTTTTACCATACAATCTATGTCACCTCTGCCATGTCCCTCCCTATCGTCTTTTACCGCCCGTTTTCAGACATCCAGTAAACAAATTTGACGAATATAAATCAAAACAAAACGTACAGACATGGCCAAAGTCTTTTTCATATTGTTTTTGAAATGATTATTAAAAAAATATAGGTTGGTTTTGGAGGAGAAAACAGGGGAATACGAAATGCTAATATCGTCGATTTTTTGTATATAAAATCGGTCCGAGCTGCAGTTCTCTCTTTCGCACTCTAGTCGGCGGGGCGTATGGGTGGGGCGGGGCGGATCTGATAAATACATATACAGTCGGAAAAGTGACCTATTATCCAAATTAGCATTTCAGCCCGCCTATCCCCTTAATTCACTCAGTAAATCGCCAAACACTCTTTCATCCGCCTGTGAACCTCCTACCCATGACCGAGGGGCCTGCGCCTCCTCCGCCTGTGGCGCATGACGTTTATTTGTAGAGTCACCTCTGGTACGTAAAACAATAGCTCAATGTTTTTTTTAAATACATTGATTCATTTCAATTTCGTACTTTGTAGAGCTAGCTCTACCTAATTTTATTGAAAACTGCGTAGTAAATCGTAGTTTTACATTGATAGTGTTCCAAAGACACTATAGGATTTATAATATTAAATGTGGGTCTGTATGTAGGTATGTAATTGTCAACTATCAATCCAGGGAAAGAGGAGAAAATTTTATTTTTGTCTGAGATATGTTCACATCTAATGGAAGCAATAAGTCGGTATTAAGGTTGGTGTACACTCGTCGTTTGTGGGTGCCATATGCCACGTCTTAAATGTGGTCATATATTTTTCCCCGTATTATGTGGTTGCTCACTTGGAGAAAAATTGTGAGTTAATGTATTTATGCATGTTCTTTGTTGGATAATTATGAGAATTATGAGAGATAGCAGAGGAAGACCAAGATATACCTAATTTGGGGGTGTGAGGCCAAGGCTTTTGTGCGAGAGCTGGGCAGGAGGCTTGTTGAGAGCGGGAGCGATCCCCGCTCGGGTTCGTATCTGGTCCAAAGGATTTCTCTAGCCATCCAACGCGGGAATGCTGCTAGTGTGATGAATTCCTTTGAGCCGGGTGCGTTCCGTGTTGCGGAGGGCATTTAAGTTGGTTTTTGTTTTATTGATGTCGAAGCGTGGGGTGGATTATAGTTTGGTAAGTTGACGAAGCATGTTGCGGAACTCTAACTGTTTATTTAAGGTTTTGCATGTGGACGAAGCATGTTGCTGATTACCGGCTGTTTTTTTATAGTAAGATTGACGAAGCTTGTGCCGACTGCTTGTTTTGTGTAGAAATTAATGAATTAATTATTAAATAAAGAAACAAACCTAATTAAGCATTTAGTTCATGAAAGTACATTTATAAGTTTTGTATCGTACAGTGATTCTGGTGGTTGGTGATCAAACGCCATAATTTTTGTGGACTTAAAAGCACAATACCATATAGCTTATGTAAATAATTAAAATATATATATACGTATAAAAGTGCTTATAGTTCTTTAAAAGCTACCTACTATTTCTTACATGCAGAGACTGAAATACCTATAGCCATTTATTCACCGACAAAACAGGTACTTTCAGGTTTGATTGTCACCACTTTCGGCTTCCTCGTATCCACACTAATATTATTTTCCCTTTTTGTATATATGTATGTATTCACTGCTTAACTATAGTGAGCTGATTGCGAATCATTTAGCAAAAAGATACTTTGAATCCTGATTGAAACATATGGCTACATTTTATCCTGGAGACAAAAGAGCTGAAAGTGGGCAAATAAGCCACGGGTATTGATAGATACTCGTACTTAATTACCAGATGCTTGGAAATCAGTTTCTTGCCACTATCTTGTGTTCACTCCTCTCTGCCTACCACTGCCACACTGGTCGAACGTCTACACCGACCCTAAGCCTACCTCACTCCAATTTTATATCTCCCGCCTTTATCCGCTGCGCCCGCGCAGTAATGTAGATAAATTGATCGCCTCAATCCCTTATTGGATTAATTTATGGTAATATGGTCAGATCGCGATACTTCGGAACGGAGTTACGATTAAACAGTTTTTATGTAAATCCGCCATCTTTGTTCGATGTTGGTGCATGTGGTGTCGGGGATGAGAGTTGGTTGAGATAATGTTTGTCCTATTTTTAGTATGGGACCACAAAATGTTGAAATGTATTCAGAGAGCTAAATACAGGGTGTTTCATAAGTAACAATAAATATTTAAAACTCTTAAGGGGGTGGTGTAGACCATCAAACTGAACAACTTTCTCTATGGGACCAACATCGAAATCGTG
The DNA here is from genome assembly GCA_963693445.1 of Agonopterix heracliana. NCBI lineage: Eukaryota > Metazoa > Arthropoda > Insecta > Lepidoptera > Depressariidae > Agonopterix > Agonopterix heracliana. The sequence continues at coordinate 20,940,521 of OY856313.1, forward strand.
AAAAAAAAAACATTTGATATCCCATACATATTTTAACTCTAGTCGATTTGTAGAGTATGGAACATCAATTTTTTTTTCTCGATTTTGATATTGGTCCCATAGTGAAAGTTGTTCAGTTTGATGGTCTACACCACCCCCTTAAAAGGTTTATTTGTATTTTTGTAACACCTTGTATAATGTGTCCTGTATGAATGAATTTAGTCTGGAAAAATCATCAGTCTATTAATAAACATAGATCAGAAAGTTATAGTAGATGGCTTGAATATCCAAAATTAAACACCCAAAAAGCTCTGGGTATCTCGATTAACACAGTATTGCCTACTGGCAATAAGACGTAAGACAGCTAGGGTATTCCCTAGCTAGAAATCGGCATACCTACAAGTCTTCAGTTTGTCTTCCCGCGACAGCCAATCTATGACATAGCCTGGCGGAAAATCTTCCTTTTTCAAAGAGGATCCATCCACCTCGTTCCTCCATAACTGCAATACTCTGGACGTAGCGGTAAGCCGACGTACATACGGCAACAGATCAACCTACCCATAATTGAGCTCTATGTCCATGGGCACAGAGTTCAACTATGGGTAACTTGATCTGTCGCCGTGTGTACGTTGCGGGTGCGGGCGACGATCAAATAAATAGACGGGGGAGGTGAGTGCTGCTTCTTTCCACAGTAGACAACATAGATACTATTCTTCGTAAGTAGTCTCATCACTTGTCCCACACGAAAATGTTTAATCATAAAACTAACAAAACTATAACATTTCTAGTTTTATGACAGTCCTCGTGCCTGCATATCTTTTGTTTCAACCGACCCGTATGATGTCACAATAAGTGTGAATGTGACCGATTTAGTTTGAATGACAAGAGGTGATTAGCCTAAATTGTTTCTGATAATAATAAAATTCACAGTAGGTTTCTTGTTTTATGGTTTTTTATTGGTCAAAAATAGACAATGTAAGTCACACTTTTACATTTTTATGAGATAGGAAAAGTAGTACCTAAGAGTAGATAAATTAATATCTGTTCTCCAAAAATCGTTTTTCGAAAATCCGTATGTTAAATCCGTACGTTATTTATATTCGTCAATAACGTAAAACAACTGTCGTTCAACACGAATCCAATAAGTAATAAGCCAAAAAAGAAATTCTCTCAGTAAAATAAAGAAATATTCCCAGAGTTTCCTCGATAAATAAGCGCGAAGGCTGCTCGGTAGAACGCACGAAAAACGCGTTCGGGCAACGGAACACATTTTATATAAACGATGACGTAAATACTCATTTGTAAGAACAATATCCGATATTGAGTGAGGCCTGTCTTACGAAAGGAATACAGTGGCAGCCAGAAAAAGGTAGCGCCGATCGGTTATAAGCAATTTTCTTCACTCCACTTGTTCTTTATTCGAAAACTATCGGTTGATAAGTTTTACCAATTTTTACGCATTGACTGAACAGGACGTAAACAGGTTATTTTACTGATATTAACTTCGTGAATTTGTTTACCTACTCTAACATTTTTGAAACATAGATCTAAATAAATGATTCGGATGTGTGAAAAACGATATTTTTTTAATGAATTTTCTCAAATGGATTTTATTTCAGATTTTTCATGTTGCACGCACAGCAACATTACGTAACTGTCTCTTTAGGCATGCAGTTGTGCTCTTTTGCAAATTCAGAGTACACGCTGAGAATGCTAGGAGAATGTTACCTACTGCAAGTTTAGCGTCATTGTACTCTGAATTGTCTGAATTTTCATTGTCAATTGTCACGTTTATTAAATAGGGCCTGGCTGACAGACAAAAGACCATATTTCATATTCGGAATATTTTCTAAGATTTGACATGAGACTAAGCATCGAGTTCTTATATTTGCCTTTTACCTAAAAACACTGTATAAGCATCCCTATTTCTTAGTCGTCTCGTACGACACTCATGGGAAGAAAAGAGGTGGTTCATTTCAATACGGAACCACATAGCTCAAAATTTTCTTAAACATCAGATATTCATTTGGCGTCCAGTGTACCCCTTCATGTTTATTCACTGCCCTCCCCCCACCCCCAATATATTTATCGGTTTGCATCCGTATCGTACCTACGTGGAATTTTACTATACGTTACTGGAACAACTCAAAATTTGTCTTACACTTTACAGCTATATGCAGATGAGGGCGATGTTTATTGGTTTAGCTAAATTTTTGAAACGGTATCAAGTTGTCGATTTATCGTACGTTTGTTTCTATTTCCGTTTATACCGTAGGGAACTTAGGTTTGCGTTTACGTTTTGCTAGTAAACGTAAGTCTGCATTCCCTTTTGGAGTGGGCGAAAACTTTGCTGCAGCCTTACAAAAAGATTTTGAAGTTGGCAATCTTCGTATAAAAAGGTTTTTACCACTTAAACCTCTGTGTTAACTAGACAATGGCCTATTTGAGATATTATACAGGGAGAAATTGATATCGTTAGCATCGTTTTAAACTAAGAGTCTACCCATCAAACTGAACTACTTTTACTATGGGAGCAAACCGATCGAAGCAAAAAAAAATTCGCTGTTCCTTACTAAACTCACTATACTCGACTCAAATGTCACACTGAATAGAATTTCGGTGCTACTAGTGAAACGTGGATGTACTGCGGTTTCAGAATATCTTCGACTACCCCCTCTGGGAATATAGTCGTGTGTGTTCACTCCATGTGCAGTGCCAGCCTACGAATATAAGAATAACTATAGAAGAGTAACTCTAAACAAAATTGAAATAATTTTTGGCACCCAATGAAAAAAGACATTTTGTATGAGTTTTGGCGGCTAGGTACAGTTTTTAAGAACAAGTTTAAAGAACAAATTTAGATCAAGGTACACTTTTTTTGGTGCCACTTTTTGAGCTTCATTTACACTTCTATACATTCTTATTCGTAGGTGCCAGCATTACAGAAATCTATGGTTTTGGTGTCATTTGATTCAGTGCGCTATCTATCACAAATGGGTGGTAATATTTAAAAACTGCACAATTTCCACTATTGATATTGAACCAACTTCGAAATCGCGAAGAAAAAGTCGAACGTTCTATACAAAACTGCAATAGCTACTACACTCAAATGTAGGTAGATACCCATGCGTTTGCTACATGAGCGCCCTTCATTCTAGACTTGTCTAACTCGAATAGACTTCAATCGTCAATCTAGACCCACATCAAAGTGATGCCGCTGGCAGCTAGGTTACCTAGGTAAGGTAACGTTAGGTTACTTGCGGCAATCAGCATTGCATCAATCTAGTCGAGCCACTGACTATTAATTACCTCGCCATGGATCGCAGAAAGTTATGAACGACAAGGTATCTATTATTTTTGTAATTATTGACATGTTTTATGAATGGGTTTAATCTACAGAACCTGTTGACAGGATTCTAATGAACTAGAGTTTACCCGCGACTGTCCGCACAAATTATGTACCAAATTTTAAGTCAGATCATAAACTATCAAACGAATAAAGTTTTATCAAAATCGGTTCAGTAGTTATTGCGTGATGCTGTTACAAACATACATACAAAGAAAGAAACAGACAGAACAATTGCCAAAAAAGTTGATTTGAAGTCCGGGATACTTGTTAACTCGATAAGAAATTGCATGACCCCGCGGTGTCAGACTTAGCTCCAAATATGCAAATAGGTACCAACAAAATCTAGGATACCACATCCATATTGCAACTATTATATGGAACACGGTCTCACCTCGCACATGAAGGCGGTAGATTGATGAGTTACTCCATTACAACGCCGCGTGACGCTTCCGTGTAAACGCTGCGCCTGCGCAGCCGCAGGTGTGGCCTAGCGGTACTAAAGTACAGCCACTATAGCACATTCTTGTTACATTATCACTTTGACATGGAAACTTTTAATTTTGCATGTTTAGAATTATTAGTGCTCCGTGCCAAAATTGGGAAAACGAAGCACTTTTGAAATCACATCAATGTCTGTCACACGCATTTTTCTCAGACACCGTTAGACCGCGTGGTGGACTAACACCGGTACACTCTTCATGGGGGGTGGGCCTGTGCCCTGCAGTAGTACGTTATAGCACAGTGTACGGCTTTTAAAGGGGACGATCGGACCATCAAACTGAACAACTTTCTCTATAGGACCAACATCGAAATGCGAAAAAAAACAGCTTTTCTATTCAAAGCTTAAATTCTACTGAACCCAAATGTACGGGACAGCAGATTTATTTTACGTGATTTCGATGTTGGTCCCATACAGAAAGTTGTTCAGCTTGATGGTCTGATCATCCTCCTAAAAAACCGTCTGAATATAAAGTTGAACCCTTAAGCTGTTGATAATGATGCTGAGGTATAGTTAATGTTTCTGGCCACACAAAAGGGAATACGGTCGTGAGTCTGTGCGAGGAGGTATCCAGCGTAGATCACAAAATATGACCTCAACCTAAATCGTCCCATCTGACCTACATTCGACTTTAAACATTGTAACTTGTAACATTAGAACGACTATCGGAAAACAATACGGAACGTCGTATCTTTAGTTATTGCTTCCACTTCGATCCGTCTCCGCTCTGCTACTGATTTAGTGGAAAGTTTGTAAGTGTGGATTTTGTGATTTAATATATAGTTTTGAATGTAGGCCAATCTGAAATGAAGGCCTCTGTTAGAACCTTGTCACGGTCACATGTATTTAACGTCGTTAAGCATTTGGGAGCAGTCTGCAAATATTTTGCTATGATAAGATTCAAAGACTTCTGAGGTGGCCCATACTTTTAATTAGTTTCATTTGAAATACCTACCTATACAGGATGTTTCATAAAGTAACAATAAATTTTTAAAACTCATAAGGGGGTTGTTTAGACCGTCAAACTGAACAACTTTCTCTATGGAACCAACATCGAAATCGCGAAAAAATAATTTTATATCCCATACATATTTTAGCTCTAGTCGATTTGTAGAGTATAGAACAAAAATTTTTATTTTCGCGATTTCGATATTGGTCCCAAAGTGAAAGTTGTTCAGTTTGATGGTCTACACCACCCCCTTAAATGTTTATTTGTAGTTTTGTAACACCTTGTATAGTCAAATCTAAGTCACCTACTTTATGTGTAATGCATTTGCATAATGACTGAAGCGATATGGAACAATCAAGCAACGCCCTATGCCGAGGTCAGTATACCCCTTGTCGGTGCCCTAAGGTTGCTTTAGCGTATATTTTCTTTGTCTATGGCCGGTTGCTAATGTTCCATCACTGGCTTGGTTGATTTTTCAGGGCGTTTTGACATTCTGGTGCGGTCCCTTGACATTCTGGTGGTCCCCCCCATAGTGCATAGTCCGCAGTAGCTTCTTCCTGAGCAACGCCGTATTGTTATATCGAAACAAAAAAAATTGACTAAACTTTGGGTTTCAATCATTTTAAAGCGTTTCAAGCTTTAGCCAGTTGTAAAAATGTTTCCCTGGATGTTAAATCTGATCTAAAAAAGGCTCATGGCTCTCTACCTACGTTTCCAACTGAAACTCTTTGAATTCTCATGGACGCAGATAAAACTAATGTTGTGAACAACTATCAATAATACCTATTCCATTGTGCAAGAGCTGTCAACTCTGCGTCAACTAATAGTAATAACTAATAAGCAGTTGCAGACATCGTGAGATCGCACGCCGGATGCGCTAGACATTGAGCTACGCTGTCGTTCCACTGGAACAGTCGCACCATCATTTACCTGTCAATCAGTTTGCCTTTAGTTAGGTTCGTGAAGGAAGTCGGTCGATAAGCCCTTTTAGCTGAAAATGGCCTGGTTTTAAATTTAAAGTACTCATAAATTGGACCAGCTAAATCTATCTCCACTGCCTATTGCCCTATTGCAATAGGCCATTGTGATGGGATTCGTAAAGTTGTAAATCTGGGCTCAAAAATGGTGTGCCTTGGAATATAGACTATGGCACAGTCGTACTATAGTTTAAAGTGCAAATCAGTTTGTCTTTGACTTGTTAACTTCGTAAAGGAAGTCGAAAAATAAGCCTTTTTAACTAAGAATGGCATAATTTCAAGATTTTGCTAGTCAGTTGATTCAGCGAATAATTGGGCCAGTAAAATCTGTCACAGAACCGAACTGGTCTTCATGGTAGCAAGCTTAAGTGGTAGAGCAATAGACATGGGCATATCCGAAGATAGCAGAGACAGCTGCCCTCCTAGATCTGGCCTACCCTTTCCTGGACTACCCTTCCTGATGCCGTACGAGACAGAGATCTTTCAGAGTCACAGCCAAGTCATAACACTGATAATTATATACTTACCGGTCTTAGAACCAACCTTGTTTTAGTTTGTAAGCTGACGTGGTTGTGCAATATCTATTGCAGATCCAATTGTTGAAGTTCTTGAGTGGAGGCCACGTTTGAGCAGACGTAATGTAGGACGCCCGTAAGATAAAAAGAAAAATGATTAGAGAAAGGGAATGATGATGATGCGTAAAAATGTAGATCGGTCATTACTTTAGTTTTAAAAAGTAGCTTTCATTTTGAAAAATGCTTGAACAGGCATTTCGATTACTGACCTTTCATAGTCCTTGAGAAAATATGTTCTCCGTTTATTTCTTTGCACACCAGCAAAGGGAATAACGAGTTTATGAATGTGTCAAATGCATCAATAAGAGCCAGTGCTTCTCTTTTCGATAAATTAACCAAATAACAACACTTTTATTTTATTTTTTATTTTTCAATTTTGGACACAAACAGTCTTAATAAAAACAATGTAATCTAAAACTAGTGTACAGATACCAGACCTGGAGGTCCCAAAAGTATTATAATTTTTTTGTTTAAAATACATCGGTTTTTGGTTTAACATAAATTTGAATTCAGTTTGTAACTACCTACTGGTGAAACGTGGATGTTCTGAGGTTTCAGAATATCGCTGACTACCCCTTCGTGAGCATATGCTATACAACACTTTGCTTGCAAATTCGTGCCCCGATACCAAATTCCTGACCAATATTCATATCAAATCAACTTCGATGATTCCAGCAAACCATTTAAAAGTCTATAAATAGCAGTAATATAGGAGCAAACAAGTCATCCGTGCAGGCCATCGATCAGAGCTGCGCGAACGCATCTCAATCGCGCTGTTTTTTTGAGCGAAACCGTGACAGAATCGGCTGTAAATCAAGCGTCATTGTTCTAGTGTAGGGTTACCGATTGCGTTCATAATTTTATGCTTATTTTATAAGTGGGCTGTTGTTACTCAGGTTTTTTATGAATAATAATATGAATATTGTTAAAGATGTTTGGCTCAACAGGAAAAGAACACTGCACATTTTTGCAGTAAAATGAGGTATGACGTTAATTTAGTAAACTTATATTTTATATATGTTTCTAATCGCCTACTTATCAAATACTATGCACGATCATGGTTTTTTTAGTACACCGCAACTCGAAACGTCATCATTATCATCATCTGATATCGTTAGCGTATGCATGAATCCTGCCTCCTTTCTGCAAGTGCCTTGAGCACTGGCATATACTCTAGCAATAGACAAGCTCGTTCAAACAAACAACATGTCACACAAAACAACACAAAATGACACATTGCGGTCTGTCATTGCCATAGTGACGAAGTGAACTCAGGAACATCAATGCGGTGCGCCCACCTCATTCAAGTGGAACATGTTGCTTCTATGAGAGGGCCTGTCTATCGCTAGAGTATATGTCAGTGGCCTTGAGTCTTTATTCTTTTTCTTTCATGTCAGCATGAGCTATATCGCGTAACAGTCACTGTAGTAGAAAGATTAGCCAATGAGCAGTGGTCGTATAGAGCCTGGCTGCCTAGGATGCGCCCCATGGTTGCAACAGACGACCTCAGGTTGTCATTACTTGTCTCTTTCTAGGTCTGCCTCTAGTTCCCCTACCAATAATTCAAAAATATTATTGACACGTAATTTTACCTCTGCCAGTAATTTAAAAAAATACTGCAACAAAGGTTATTATTTAAAACTTCATTTCACCTCTATAATTACGTACGTAGCAACCCTTGAACAATCGAATAGCTATATCAGTTAGATTGATGTGACAGCCCTACGTACTCATCAAAAGTTATGTGTGAAAAGATCTATCTACGTATGTATGACGGAACTATAGTATACTTATCATTGCTTTTTATGGTCATATTTACGTGTAAATCATTGTTAGTTGCCGTAACTAGATGCATAGGTAACGTTTTTAGTTCTTCACAGATGTCTTGGGAATTTCTTTGCGAAATATTTAAGTTTTACGTTTCTGTGTCACATCTACATCTAAACATATGTACATAAATACAACACTAAGAGCCTGTTTCACCACTTCTGAATAAGTTCTTGTTAGCTTATCCGACAGATATTTTGACATAATTTCATACAAAATAATTATGTAAAACTATCGGTCGGATAAGCTAACAAGAACTTACCCAGAAGTGGTGAAACAGGCCCTAAGCCCCACTTGCGTCAACCACGGGTTAGCAATTAACTCCGGATAAAATGGCTCTTTCAGCCCCACTTGCGTCAACATGGGTTAGCAATAAACTCCAGGTTAAGTTGGTAGCCCATGATTTTTTGAATAGAAAAACAATTGAGAGAGTTATTATACCCAGAGTTAACTGGTAACCTAGGTTGGCGCAAGTGGGACTCAATTGTTTTTTTATACAAAAAATCATGGGTACAAAATACCAACTTAACCTGGAGTTTATTGCTAACCCAGGTTGGCGCAAGTGGGGCAAAGCAGGTTAAATATTATGTATCGGGCGTTTATTTATATCAAAATTAACAATAGGTAAAAGTTTGTTTGTAAAGAGGAAGAGGGTAATCTCTGGGACTGCTGAACAAATTAAAAAAATTATTTCACGAATAAAAAACGACACTATTTTTGAATAACATAGGCTATATTTTATTTTGTCGTTAGAAGTCGCAGCTAGTGCAAGATAAAGGAAGCCCACGCCACATAGGCCGGATTCGACCAAACTTAGATTTATAGAAGAGTAACTATACAAGGAACAATTTTAGTCTTGGTGTTTACTCCGAAATAACTTAATTTGTCTTCTACCATACTAACCCGTACTAAAAGAAAGAATGTATAATCCACCTAAAGAAAGAAGAGAAACCCTATTTATATCACAAAGATAGCTTTCTGAAGTCTTTTTGTTGACTCTACCACCGCGTGTCAGAAGGTGTTCCGTTGTAGAGAAGATGCGGCCAAAAACTCTACAATATAATCACTTGTATGCGATTTCACCTCCTTGTGGTTCCATTTCTTGCTAGGTGACTAAGGGATGATTTCTCATGAAGAGGTTTTCTACGTGATATGATACCTAGATATATGTTGGAATTATGATAACTAGATATATGTTGTGATATATATTGGAAGGGGACGGCCTAGACGTACATATACGGACCAAATTGGCGACGTGCTTAAAAAGGGCCAGGTCAGATCTACCCGAAACCGACGAGCATGCATGAAAGGACTAATGAATGTGGAGGAAGCTAGGGAGGTTTGTCAGGATCGTAGCAAGTGGCGTTCTGTTGTCTCTGCCTACCCCAGTGGGAGACAGGCGTGAGAATATGTATGTATGTGTGATAACTACCAGCTTAGACAGAGACATAAGTACATATGAGAAGATTAGTATCAAAAACGGCTATCTTTCCAGACACAGTGGATTTTTCAATTGATATGTTTTTGATATTAATCGACATTCTACTACTACTACATATGACTACTCACGACCAAAATCCCCTTGGGGTGGTCAGAAGCTTTGTTAAAACTACCTGCCAACTATACAGGGTGTAAAGTTAAATGCTTTACGTTTATGGGGTGCTTCAGACCATCGAACTGAACAACTATTACTACGGGATCAACTTTGAAATCGCGAAAAGAAATCTGCTGTTTCATACATTTTGGTCGAGTAGCTATTAATATTTTCTATGGAACAGCTAATTGTTTTCGTGATTTTGATATTGGCTTCATAATGAAAGTTGTTCAGTTTGATGATCTGAAGGATCCTATTAGATATTTAACGCATTTATTTTACATCCTGTATACAAGGTGTTTCATAAGTAACAATAAATTTTTTAAACTCTTAAGGAGGTTGTGTAGACCGTCAAACTGAACAACTTTCTCTATGGGACCAACATCGAAATCGCGAAAAAAAAAATCTCATATCCCATACATATTTTAGCTTTAGTCGATTTGTAGAGTATAGAACATAATTTTTTTTTTTCGCGATTTCGATATTGGTCCCACAGTGAAAGTTGTTCAGTTTGATGGTCTACACCACCCCCTTAAAGGTTTATTTGTAGTTTTGTAACACATAGGGTCCAACTTAATATGCTGACACTTTTTTAAGACGATGATCAGACCGTTAAGTTGAACAACTTTCTCTATGGGACCAACATCGAAATCGCGAAAAAAAATCAGCTCTTCCATACAAAACTGCAAGACTGTTTTTTTTTTCGCGTTTTCGATGTTGGTCCCATAGAGAAAGTTGTTCAGTTTGATGGTCTGAACATCCCCTTAAAAAAGTGTCAGCATATTAAGAAGGACCATGTATACAGATAGCTATAATAATTGTAGCAAAGTGACAATCCCGAAATGGATTATTGTGACTTGCGAGTTTGTTTCACGTATCGAGCGGTAGTTAAACAATTTTTGCATGGACGTGTCGGCCTTATCAACATAATTATCGTTATCAATCGGCATTCCGCGAGTAAGTACGTGTGGTCCTCGCGACAGGTGTTGTGCACGTAGGTACGGAGGAAAAACTTTAAAAAAAAAACGTAAAGGTCACCCGCATTAGCGGCGCGTTTGATGTTATTACTTACTTTTACTTGGTAGGGTTTGTGCCGTTTTGTTAAATATTGCCATTAGGAAATATTTTTGGATAATTTTTTTTTAATTTTTCCTAATTCTGAAAGGTAAATATGATAAGTATCATCATCTAGCCATGGACGTCCACTGCTGGACATAGGCCATCCAATCAATGGGTTCCCGTTTTCCATAATACAATACGTATCTTGAGTGTTCTGTTTTAAACGCTATCTTAAAAAGAATAAGCATGATTATTCTAATTAAATGAATAGCCGTGGTGGTCCAGTGGCGAGTAACCTTGCCTGCTGTGCAGAAGGCGATGGTTCGATCCCCGTCCAAGCCGACTCGTACCAATGAGTTTTTCGGAATTTATGTACGATTTGTTACACCACTGGCTTTTCGGTGAAGGAAAACACCGTGAGGAAACCTGCATGCTTCAATTTCGAGGCATGTATTGTACCCACTGTCCATTATAAGTGGCGACGGGCTCACCCCCCGTCACACTGGACAGAGTTTCGGTACTACTGGTGAAACGAGGATGTTCTGAGGTTTTAGAATATCTCTGACTACCCCCTCGGGGAATATAGTGGTGAGCATATGCTATTCTAATTAAAATATGTTTTATCTTAAGTTAGTTAAGTTTCTGTTATTAGTTCAAACAAAATGTCAAACTTATTAAAAAGGTGTAACAAACTACGAATAAAGTTAATATTCGTATGTAACAAAGCACCCTAGTAATATTTATAGGGTGACTTAGATTAGACTACCAGACTGAACGACAGACTGGTCGCTTGGTAACTTTCACTACGGACACTAAGGCCGAATTCGACCAAACTTTAGATTTATAGAACAAGGAACAATTTTACTTTTGGTGTTTACACACCCCGTACTAAAAGAACGAATGTATAATTCACCTAAAGAAAGAGGTCGTTGTATCCGTACTTATTGCAATGTGAGGTTATACAGTTTTAATTTGGATGTTTTTTTTTTATTATAATTTTTTTAATTATGTGACACAAACATTGTTACACCCTGTATGGTAGTAATTAAACTTTTTTGTACAATAATTTAACGTTTTTAATCATTGTCAATATTTTCTTTTCTGTTTATGTTTAGTTTTGAATAAAATTGTAATTTGAATAAGTGATTTAGACTAGATAGGTAAGTAATAAAATTCCGTAACATGATAAAAAAAATTGTAAATAATTAAGAAAGAAGATAAACATTTTTTTTCATACTTATATGTTTTATAATACTATTTTTTTAAGTAGTACTAATAAATATTTATTTATTAATTAATTGAAATAAACATTAAATTTTAAATTACTCACATATAAAATTAATAATAAATATTTAATATTATATTATAACACACCACCTCACACACAAGCACAACTCACAAGCAATATCTCTACCAATTTACACATCCTTCCAGATCTGAAAAATAAAGAACGCGTCCTGAAACACATCCCCAAGGGTGCTAGAAGCCTCGCTGCAGGAAAACTATGCGCGCTTATAGACCAGTGCATAAAAAATAACTCGGCCGCCGAGTGGTTTGCACTGCTCACATTTTCATATAGTGCACTACGGGTTCCTGACAGCAGTGCGGGGAGATCACTCACAGTCAAAGTTAAGAACAACATTGAAGATACGTACAACTACTTCCCAGTAGAAAGGACCCAAAAGCCCCATTCTATATACAGTGCAATCGAAGCAAAAGTTCAAGATGGGGACCTCAAGGGGGCGGTCCGTATTCTTCTATCAGATTCATCACTTGCCCCCCCTGACGCCAGTACCGTAAATAGCCTAAAAGAAAAACATCCCTCACCCTCAAGGCCTCTTAATATTCCTCCAGACCCAAACTCGTCAAGCCCTACCCTCACAGTAACTTCGACCGATGTGGCCCTTGCGATCGGATCCTTTTACAATGGCTCCGCTGCCGGAATGGATGGTCTTCGTCCGGAACATCTGAAAGAATTGATCTCACCATCTGCAGGCAGTAACGGGCCTCGCTTACTACAAGCACTTACTGGGTTATGCAACTTTCTGTTAAAGGGGATGCTTAACCCGCAAGTTAGCCCATATCTTTATGGGGCTTCACTGTGCGCACTTTCAAAAAAGGATGGTGTGGTGCGACCGATTGCTGTAGGTACCACCTTTAGACGCCTCGTGGCAAAGCTCTGTTGTCGTTCTGTGAGAGAAACAATGTCCACATATCTTCAGCCATGTCAAGTAGGGTTCGGAACCGCTCTCGGATGCGAGGCAGCAATTCATGCGACACGTTCGTTTGCTATGACTAATCAGGGAACTAACACAGTTATAATTAAAGTTGACATCAAAAACGCCTTTAACACGGTGGAGAGAGACACAATCTTAGAGCAAGTTAAAGACCGCGTCCCTTCCCTTTATCCATTTCTGTTTCAGTGTTACTCATCCCCAACCAACCTCTTTTATAACACTCATCTCATACCCTCACAAGTAGGTGCCCAGCAGGGAGATCCTCTGGGACCATTAATTTTCTGTTTGGCTATTCTTCGATCAAAATAAAATGAATGGATAGGCCTAAAGCGCGGTAAGTTGAAGCAAACTACTGGTGCACTTGGTACATACAAACTAGCGCCATTATCTGTCAAATCTAGGGCACTTTCATACAAGTGACAAGTAAAAATTTCATTTGTTTTGCCTCATTTTTCTGGTTTGAAATGTTCGCTTAAGGCCTATCCATTCATTTTATTTTTTGATCGAAGTGGCTATTCATAAAATTATTTCGTCCGTAAAAGCCCCCCTTAACATCTGGTACCTCGACGACGGCACGATCGGTGGACCGCCAGATGAGATAGCGAGAGAGATCAACACACTCTTAAATGAACTAAAATCCGTTGGCTTAGAAATTAACACAGGTTAATGTGAGTTTTTTCCCTGCGGCTCTGAAGCCATGTCATCGTTCTCCAACTTCCAGTCTCTACTTCCCGGGATTAAAATAGTAGACAAAACATCCCTAAATCTCCTCGGGGCCCCCATCTTCCCCGAAGGCGTCAGTTCTGCCCTACAGGCAAAAACGGAATCTTTGTCATCGGTCTCGGAACATTTCAAGCACCTGTCATCTCATGTTTCCCTAACCCTCCTCCGTAACTGCCTCTTTATGCCTCGTCTCACATACTTGTTAAGAACGGCACCAACATGGGTATTCCATAGGGAAACCACCAAGTTAGACAGCACAATGAAACTGGCACTTGAAATTGTACTCAACGTGAGCCTCAATGAAGCACAGTGGTGTCAGGCCGCTCTCCCTGTCCGCCACGGTGGCCTCGGGATACGCCGCGTTCAGGATCTCGGCCTAGTTGCGTTCCTGGCCTCCGCACATGGAACAGTGGATCTTGTCACTCGCATTTTGTCCATCGATGGTGACAACTTCCACGTCCCTTTCATACCGGAGGCCCTCGCAGCTTGGTCGACCCTGTTCCCTAGTGTTGAGTGGCCCGACAACCCAAAAGCGCAGAGAAACTGGGAAGACATAAGTTCTAAACAGATGATCACAATCCTGACGAACGCTGCCTCAGGAAGCGACGTGGCTCGCCTCAAGGCTGCTTGCAAAGCCGAGTCAGGAGCTTGGCTACATGCGCTTCCCTCATCACAGCTAGGAACGTTGCTAGACAATGACTCTGTGAGGGTAGCTGCAGCTCTCAGGCTCGGTTGCAAAGTATGCGAACCACACCGCTGCATCTGTGGCGCAGCAGTGGAAGCAAACGGGCATCATGGCCTTAGTTGTTTCAAGTGTATCGGGAGACGTCCGCGCCATCACACCTTAAACGATATAATCCGCCGCGCCTTGGTCTCTGCTGATGTTCCCTGTCTGATGGAGCCCCCTGGCCTGAGTCGTACCGACGGTAAAAGACCGGATGGCCTTACATTGGTTCCATGGAAGAGAGGCCGTAGCCTGTTGTGGGATGCAACGTGCGTCAGCACATTCGCACCCTCTCACTTGCCCCACACCACACGTGCTGCCGGCTCAGCGGCCGAGAATGCAGCCAGGCTGAAGCACGACAGGTACTCTAACCTGGAACCAATGTACGACTTTGTACCGGTCGCCGTTGAGACGGCTGGGCCGTGGTGCTCTGAGGCGAAAGGTTTCATCAGGGACATAGGACGACGCTTAAAAGAAAAAGGCTGCGACCCTCGTTCCGGCTCCTTTTTGGTCCAAAGAATATCTTTGGCCATACAACGAGGGAACGCAGCTTCAATAATGGGCACATTTCCAACGGGGGACAACTCCCAGTAATGCTTAATTTATCATATTCATAACCCTGTTTTTTTTTTTTTTGTAGATGTATTATAATTTAGATTAGGTTTATAATTTTAATGTATTAGTACTTGTATATATTAGCTGTTTTCATGTTTATTTGTATATTAATTATCTTATCCCTCTGTGTATATGTTGTAAAATAAATATTCAATTATATTATATAATATAATATTTATAAATAATAAATAATAATAAATGATACTACTACCAGAACTTCCAATACCAGAACTTTACGAACTGGAACTAGCCCTAACAATACATTGTTCTAGTTTTTGAACCCGTTTTTTTTTCAAATTAAGTAAGAACATTGGTTTTGGCGCGTCATTACTTGGTACTTGTCGTTTTAAAATGTTAATTGATTCGAAACTTAATTCATCAATTTCGTTGTTCGTTTTTCTACACAATAGGGTTGCGGGTAGTAAATATAACTTGGCATGGTTCATGACATCTACTGACCTTGGTTGGTAATGAATAAACCTACTATACACTTTTTTTCTTTTATTCATAACTTCTTCGTATATCTACAAGGTGTTACAAAAATACAAATAAACCTTTAAGGGGGTGGTGTAGACCATCAAACTGAACAACTTTCACTATGGGACCAATATGGAAATCGGGAAAAAAAAATGATGTTCCATACTCTACAAATCGACTAGAGCTAAAATATGTATGGGATATAAATTTATTTTTTTCGCGATTTCGATGTTGGTCCCATAGAGAAAGTTGTTCAGTTTGACGGTCTAAACAACCCCCTTAAGAGTTTTAAATATTTATTGTTACTTATGAAACACCCTGTATTACTTAAATGAATTTCATACTTTGTGGAACCTATATGGAACAGCAGATATTTTTTTTAGCGATTTCAATGTTGCTTCTAAAGTAAAAGTTGTTCAGTTTGATGGTTTGAAGTATCCGCTAAAGTAAGTATGTAACGCATTTAAATTTACACTTGGAATTACATAGCTTGGAAGCTTGCGACTGTTGTATGGGCGAGCACACTGAATGACCGCTGAGTGTAAAACCGATCAAGTGCAAGTCGGGCTACTCGCGCACCGAGGGTTCCACATATTAACTTGGAAAAAAGTTTTGTTTGCTACGGGACCTTAAGAGAAGTTTATTCCGAGAGCGCAAATGCGCGCTGCATCCAAACGTACTATGGTGATATTTTCAATATTAACCAATTAAAGTTAATGAAATTTTTCAGAAACAATCTAGAAGCGTATCTCTATGCTTGTATGAAGTCAGATTTTCGTTAAAATATACAGTTTTAATTCTAGGATTAATTTAAGATTTGTATGGAAATCTTTGAGGCACTGTAACATTAAAACTATACATTTTAACGAAAATCTGACTCGACACAAGCATAGAGATTTGTTTCTAGATTGTTTCTGCAAAATGTCATTGCCTTTAATTGGTTAGTATTGAAAATATCACCATAGTACGTTTGTATGGAGCGCGCCAACGGTAATATACCCTTAAGCGCGAGACCGACTCACACTTGGCCGGTTTTTATTATTTGTTGTTATACTGTGGAGTTTGTTCTATATTCACACCAAGTTTGACGCTTGTATGTATTACCGTTTTTACGATAGAACGAGATGAAAAAACATTGATAATATCTAGTTTCTAGTATTAGAACCCCCTTAATATATTTTTTTTAATTTTTATTATTTTTTAACAAATCCGCCGTAATAACGCAATTTCTGTGAAAATTTCTACTGTCTAGCTATTAAGGTTCAAAAGTTAGTGCCCTAAATAGGTAGGACGGACGGACGGACGACCTATAGGCTTAGTAATAAGGTCTCGTTTTCACCCTTTGGGTACGGAACCCTAAAAAATATGGCTTGCAATAGACCCCTCCCACAATTAATAATTACCACATCTATTTGAGACTAATATACTATCTTGCAACATTAATAATTTTACTAATTACCGCTTTACTAAGTAACATTTTAATAAAGGACATCCTCAAAAGACCACCATTAATATAGCAACAAATTACAGAGGTCAATAAATTTCAACAGTCCTTAATGCAACTCATTTCCTGGCAACACACCTGTTTTGGTAATAAACTGGCGAAGGCAAAATTTTGTCAATAATCATAATGAAATAAATAAATAAATACATTAGGTATTTATTGTTTATTGTTTCTTGCTTAAATGCAAAAGAACGTTTGTTCAGTCTTATTATAGTTCTATAAGTACCAAAATTTATGGAATGATCTCTGGTCGTTCATACATCCTTTTGCCTGCCGAGATAGGAACTGAAACTGGCGTAGCCCGTATGAAGTCAAATTTTCATTTTAGTGGGGTTTGCCGACTGCTCTCAAAACGGTGAAGGAAAACGTATTATCGCGACGAAACCTGCACACGCAGAAGAAGAAATTCTAATGCGTATAATGACGTCAAACTGGGCACGCGTGGTGGACAAACGCGCCCATACAACCCCCCTGAGGGTAGGCCTGTGACCTGCAGTGGGATATTTATAGGCTGATGGTGATGATGAGCAGAATAAAAGTATCTTCAATGTTTGTCTAGTTAAAAAATTCTTCAAATAGTTTGGGACGAAATAGCCTTATGACAGATGGATGGACGGACGCCGAAGTGAAACCATAATTGACCAATTACATTTAGGCAGAACACTGAAAGTCTTCGTATTACAGAAAATTATTCAAGAATATCCATAAAGATAAATGACAAGCAATTAAATTCGAAATTACAATTACAGCCGCCAATAAGAAATCAATCAACCAATTTGCTGCATACAGGCTTATGCGCGGGCGCACGCTATATCCAATGTTGCCAGTGTATTTCACTGTAAGTATTGCGTTTCGTTTTTAATCTGCCTGTTGTCAATCGTGTTTTGTGTGAATAAAAATCCAGAGTCCACTAGAACAAGTACAATGATGAAAAGAAAGGCCAACTACCACTAGATAACCACTTCCCAAACAGTATATAAAATAAACAACTTCCCTAAATAAAAGACCACGTTTCGTTGGTTAATTTAGAAAGTAATAATTTCGGGAAGTGGTATTTTTGGCAAATGATCCTTTTAGAAGCGACATAATTAGCCACATCCTAATTATGTCGCTTCTTTTAAGAATAAATAGTCATTTTGGGAAGGTCGTCTTTTTGGCGCGAAAGGTGCCCAATTAAGTTCTAGAATCAACTCCAAAACTGTTAACTGGCAACACTGCCTGAATCGATCAGACTGGCACCATCTATTACTTTCTGACGCCTACCGAAGCCCGCGCAGATCCTAATTATAGCCCTTTAATTGGATACTACACAATAAATGTTAATGTCGAATAGAAGATATGGAGGGACAGCTATTGATATTGAGCCGATAGTTATGATTATGAAGCGAAGGCAGTAGTAATTAGAGGATTTTGTAATAATTTGCAAGATTTCGTAAAGGAGATAAGTTTTGTTACATAAATACATCCATGAACTTACGACCATAATCTCAATCGAGGTGTTCAGAAATATTGTTGCAAGTTAAAACTAATCAGTATCTGTTTAAGAAAGTCAAAACTAAAAATTTTGTATTCAAAATCTGACGTCATTTTTTAACTCTACCACCGCATCGGAAGGTGTTCCGTTATAGAGAAGATGCGGTCAAAAACACTACAACACACATATTTTCATTTCTTCAAAACATAATATACAAAGTACAATATTGAATTACATTGCCAAGAACAGATATTTTGGTCATTCAAATAATCATCGAATTTATAGTAACCTTTTTTTACAGAGGACTTGTTTAATATGGAACTTATACTTTTCCTATGGCAAGTTTAGAATATCCTCTGGTATCTTATTATTTAAATAGTGTATAGCGTAAATGTAGTTATCAACGCTCACTTTATACAGTGTAATTTTGTGAACAACTATATGAACATCTACTTATTCTTTCTTGTTTACTTTCAACTTTGTAAATCTTTTTGTAATTTTTTGTTTTGTAATAGCTTTTGTAACGCTCGTTTTTGTAACGCTTGCTGCGCCCTACCAGGGTTCATGTAAATACTTTGCTTGTAATTCTTTGCCACCTTAAGCTGTACATGAATGCAATAAAGAAATCTAATCTAATCTACATATTGAAGATTTCGGGAGGCCGATCGCGCTAAATAAAAGTACACTGAATCGTCACTGACGATTCACAACTTTTTGCCCATTCGGTATCGCGCTAACCACTTGACAGCAATTCTAGACGTAGCTCGACTCGATCGCCACTGACTTGTTACTGCTGTCAATCACATAGTAAATAAGTTAAAGTTTAGCGCGATTCGGAATTCAATACAGTTGACTAAGTAACAGACTTGCAATTGGATTACAACTGAAATTGTGTTAGGATTGAACTTCGATGTTTTAAATTAGCGATGGAATCATGCGTAAAGTGAGAAACCACCACCACCAAACAAATCTTATCCCGTAATTGCCTCGTATGAAACCTACAAGAAGAACCACTCTGGTTCATTCTGAGAAACACACGGCTTAGATTTTGAATGGCAAAGAAAATATACTGTATGGATCGTGTGAAAGATGATAGCCGTGTGTTTCCCCGCCCAGAAGTCGTGGGTACTTCTTGGGTACTTTAGAATTCCACACATTCCTCTGTACCTCTACAAGGTATTACAAAAATACAAATAAACATTTAAGGGTGTGGTTTAGACCATCAAACTGAACAACTTTCTCTATGGGACCAACATCGAAATCGCGAAAAAAAAAATCTGATATCCCATATATCCGATTTTTTTTTTCGCGATTTCGATGTTGGTCCCATAGAGAAAGTTGTTCAGTTTGACGGTCTAAACAAGAGTTAAGAGTTTTAAATATTTATTTTTACTTTTAAAACATATTGACGAAGCTTGTAGCAGATGTACGGGATGTATTTATTGACGAAACGTTCTGTGGATCTGAGTGGTTTATTTTCTTTGACGAAGCCTGTTGTGGATGTGTTTGATGTATTAGTTTTGACGAAGCCTGTTGTGGATACGCACTTTGTAAAAAAAAACACTTGTATAAAGGTTGCATTATTTTAAGGGCTGATTGTACCCATAATACTGAACAACTTTCCCTAAGAAACATATAGGAAACTAGCAAAACAAAATTTTGGACTTTCCATACTCAATCCAATCAGCTGATCAAACGTTTGTATGAACAGTTTTGTTTTGCTTTTTTTCCAGTCTGATCATCCCCTTAAAAAAGTGTCAGCATATTAAGAAGGACCCTATATAGGCTGTGATGATGTTCAGGACAGGAATTTACTATTCAGGAGTTCAGGATGTGTGGAAGGAATTAAAAAATACCACCACCTACTTACTACCTTATCTTCAAGGTATCAGAGCTAGGAGCTAAATAGGCAATGTTCTAGCTGGACCTATTAGATCACTGCCACTGTTCACAGCTGTACTATACTGTGTAACAGTGTATAATCTACTCCAATAGAATAGTCTTAGGATATAAACTGTGTTGCTGAAATATAAGTCTGTGGTCTTCATGGTAGGCTGTCGATTTTGAGGTCGTGGTTGCACAGAATATACAGGGTTTTTCTGTGTTGTTTATTTTTATATATAATAGCCATAGATTGATGGATTATTAAACGAGGAGCTGAGGATTTGTTCAGGGGATGATCAGACCATAAAATAAAATCTGCTATCCTGTCCCATACAAAACTGCAAACCAGAGCAGAGAGGATATTTAACCAGTAGTTGACGACAACAAGTCTGTGTTGACGACGTATTTTATATCTGGAACTATTACTAAAATAATACCTACCTTATAAAAACAAACCAATCAAGACAAATAAAACATAAACATCATACAATATAGGGATTATCCCTGCAGAATATTAAAAAAAACATAGTAATGATTAGCAAAGCCACGTTTGACTACAATAATAGTAGATTACACACCGAGGACAAGAAAGTAAGGAAGGTCTTAGATCTCTTGCAATTGTTGAACTCGGCTTCGCCTCGGTCAGCAAACATGTGATCTGAGGCTTTTTTATTTACTGTCCGAGGTTAGTATACTATTTTTCTCCTCGATGGAGGTGGAAAGCGACAACTTCGTTTAGCGCAGCGGGACGACAATTGACGCTTTCCGTCCGGACGGGAGAAATATTTATTTTATTTTCATTTATTTAATACTGATGTGCGTTCGAGCGCGTGTGTGTGTATGCATTGTGTTCTTTGTTGTGCGTCTATGTTTAAATAACATATGGTTTTGTATTTTCACTCTTTTGACAGTATTAGTAGGTAGTTTTCTGTTTTAAGGTTAGGTACTTGATAGTACATAACCTAGACTTTTCTATTGTAATATAATGTAGATGTACCTAGCAGGCATAGCCACCGACACGCGGCGCTACTTAGGAGCTCCCGTCGATGGGTGCACCGGCCGGTTAGTGTGGGTTTCCACTGTCTGACTTTAACTTACGAAAAATTGTATACCAGCATGGCTAGCATGGCAGCGTGATATAGCGCTATAACATCTTCGCTCTCTTTCTATTTGCGAGCGAACGAACGAGATAAAAGACTAATTCCTCCATCTCCCTTTCATCTGCGAGGGACGAGACGCAGGCTGGGTTTCCATACTTATGTCGTTGACCTACCAACCATTCGCACGAAGAAGTTTGCTTCATCTTTTATAATGCGCACGGCTAAGGAGTGGAACGAACTGCCTGCGGACCTGTTCCCTGAGCAATACAACCTGGGCCTCTTCAAGGCGAGAGTGAATAGGCATTTTTCTAGGTAAGCATGCTACATCTTCGGGCATATCATCACTTAACATCAGGGGTCAAATGGGGTTTGGGGTCAAATGTTTACCTATCACACATAAAAAAAAATTACGTGTTATAGCCGTATCACGTGAAAAATGTACGCCTTCTGTTAGATGGCAGTATATCTCTTCGTTAAGTAAGGTGAAACCTATAGAGGCTACTTGAAAAACTCTGACAGCAAGTCGATTGCAGTAACTGGTACCTCCACCGACTCTGGCCTGGTGGTGTAGTGGACTGAGGCCCGCTTATATTCGTGTGAAATTGTTATCTTATTAAACTCAAACTCAAAATGTTTTATTCAAAATAATGGATAGCTTTCTGACGTCATTTTTGACTCTACCACCTCGTCGGAAGGTATTCCGTCGTAGTGAAGATGCGGCCAGAAACTCTACAACAGACATCTTTAAAAAAATATATACAAAGTACTCTTGCAAATACAATATTGAATTACATAGTGTAACATTGTCAAGACCAAACACTTTGGTCATTCATATAATTATCGAATTTATAGTAGCCTTTTTTACAGAGGACTTGCTTAACATGGGACTTAAACTTTTCGGTCCGGCATGTTTAGAATATCCTCTTTATCTGGACCTATGTCCAGCAGACATAGGCCTCCCCCAAGGATCGCCATAACGACCGGTCCTGCGCTGCCCTCATCCAACGGTTTCCCGCCGCCTTCACCAGGTCGTCGGTCCCACCGTGTGGGGGGCCTACCCACGCTGCGCTTTCCGTTACGCGGCCGCCACTCGAGACTCTTCCGGCCCCATCGGCCATCGATTCTGCGAGCAATGTGCCCCGCCCACTGCCACTTTAGTTTAGCAATTCTTTGGGCTATGTCAGCTACTCTGGTTCTTCTGCGTATTTCTTCATTTCTGATCCGATCTCGCAGGGAAACTCCGAGCAAAGCATAAATATAGTTAGATGTTGATAATTGTGCATTTATCGTGTCGTGAGGTACAATGTGAACAGGTACAACAATGTTCGGTATCAGATGACGAGGTTAGCTTCGACAGCGCATGTTTACGAGCACAATCTAATTTATAGAGGCTCAGAGATTACCGCCGCTAGTTACTGATGTTTTGTTTTGTTACTAAGGGCTCTTACAGACCAGCGACAGTTTGTTTACGACAGTTTGCGACAGCGGTCGCCGACAGTCGGCGACGGTCGTGCGACGTCGCGCGACCGTCGCACGACCCTCCGCGACCGTCTGTCGCAAGCTGTCGCCGACGGTCGCGCGACGTCGCGCGACGCCGCGCGACGCCGCGCGACCCTCCGCGATCCTCGGCGACCGTTACGTCATCGTCATTTATGGTCTGAGAGTCAGATGTTGTTCTTGAGAGGTTTAATATTTATGTATAACGGCGGTTACAAGTTTATTGTTATTGTTACCAATAACAAGCCAACAAACTAAAGACAAGTCTGATATCATCATCATCATCATCATCATCATCATCATCATTATCATCATCATCATCATCATCATCATCTTCATAATCGTCTGATATAGGTACATACTGAATTACTCAAGTAATTGTTAATTCAATTACAGTAATTGAGTAATTAAAATGACACAATTACTTTTATAAGGGTCTCCGATAAAACTAACTCTGAAACCAGGACCAGGGTGTCCGCCAGCGGGGTGTGAGTGGGGGTCGAGTGGGGGGTCGAGTGGGGGGTCGAGAGGGGGGATCGAGTGGGGGGTCGAGGGGGGTGAGTGGGGCGTCGAGTCGGGGGTCGAGTGGGGAGTGGAGTGGGGGGTCGAGGGGAGGTCAAGTGGGGGGTCGAGGAGGGTGGGGGGGTTGAGTGGGGGGGGTTGGGGTTGAGTGCGGTGTGGTAGTTTGTGGTCTTGCGCTCTCAGACTATACAAATGACGGCGCGTTGTCATCGGTCGCGGAGGGTCGCGCGACTGTCGGCGACTGTCGGCGACAGCTTGCGACAGAAGGTCGCCGAGGGTCGCAGAGGGTCGCGCGACAGTCGCGCGACGTCGCGCGACCGTCGCGCGACTGTCGGCGACCGCTGTCGCGAGCTGTCGCAAACCAACTGTCGCTGGTCTGTAAGCGCTCTAAGTGTTGCTGGCTGCTTCTTTTGTTTTTGTTATGTGAAGATGCGTAGTTATCGGTTGGTTATCTAGGATGGTAGGGTAAGGTGAACATTCTAAGTAAGAAAGAAATATTAGCCTCAAATATCTGTAAATAATTTTATGAAAGATGGGGCAGAACAAAACTTGTTTTTACCAATTACAGTAATTTTATGTGCAAATGCAACAAGTCAGTTTACGTACATAAACTCACGACCATAACCCCCATCGGGGTGTTCAGAATATTTGCTAAAATTACCAACTTTTGCATTTTTCATACAGTTGTAGAATGCTTATCTTAGAATAAATGTCAATATAAGCCTAGATACACCACTAATTTTTATTAGTAACGAAGCTTTAAGGGTGTATTCAGACCGAGAATCTAAACAACTTTCTCTAAGGAACATGGGTCGAAAAACAATAAAAATTGTTGGACCTCCCATACAAAGTGGCTGATCGATTTTCTTACTCTCCGGGGGATAGACAGAAGATCATCATTATCATCGAAGTTAATAGACAAACTACGTTTGTATGTACGTAAGTACGTAGCAATTCTTTGGACTATGTCAGCTATACTCTGGTTCTTCTGCGGTTCTCTTCATTTCTGATTCGATCACGTAGAGAAACTCCGGGCTTAGCACATAATAGAAGCATTATCAAGCTCTACCAAGTGTGACAGTTAAAGAATCCACCGCTACTATGAATGCATAGCGGACCCAATAAAAAGTAAGTTTAAAAAAACAAACGAAGTTACAAAGTAAATCAATACCAACACCGATGCAATTCAATCGAATTGATCGAGTTAACCTAAACGATTACAAAAGCAGTAATACGTCTTACCGCGGTGGTACAGTCACGCGAGCAGCCAGCCATCGAGTCGGGGATTCGATAATTAATATGCTAATAGTTCAGCTTTGCCCACCCTTGCGTACGTGAGAGGCATACTGCTTGAGGTCATAGAGTAAATGTCGTTTAGGTTAGGTATTTAGGTTTTGAAAATCGTTTTCTGCCTAGTGACGATTCGAAAGAAAACCCGTAGAAATAGCATGAACACTTTTGACATACGTCGAGAACTAACGTGACCAAAAAAGCTATGATCAACAGCGTTCTCTCTTCTGTGCTTATATCGACTTAGTTTAGTGTTTACTCGTAGCTGACGCCCGGTGAAAAGCGCCGCTAAACCCATGTATAATACTTTACTTATGGAGTACCTTTGTATAGCTAAGAATAAGTAATAATAATATAAATAAAGGGTCTCAAATGGGTCTCTACGTGTTGGACCTGTGACCACACGCAAGCCTTCTAAAGGTCCGGGCTGTAGCCCGTGAGTAAAACCTTGCAGAAATATACAGGGTCCAACTTAATATGCTGACACTTTTTTAAGGGGATGATCAGACCATCAAACTGAACAACTTTCTCTATAGAACCATCATCGAAATAGCGAAAAAAAATCTGCTGTTCCATACTAAACTGCAAACCAACTTGAGCCAAATGTATGGGACGGCAGATTTTTTTTTCGCGATTTCGAGTCCTATAGAGAAAGTTGTTCAGTTTGATGGTCTAATCATCCCCTTAAAAAAGTGTCAGCATATTAAGAAGGACCCTATATAAATAAGTCCACCACATCTTGGGCACTTCATACAAACGGGCTCGCACTGACAAGAAGATCTAAGCACTTGTGAATCTTGTGATACTGATTGAGTGCGAGTGAAAGACTACGCATTGCTTGCTTGTCTTCCCTCGGGGGTGAGGTTAAAATTAGCGAGGACTAAATTATTATTGGTGCCTACTTATAACGTTAGGCACAAAACAAACCCCAACCAGTCGCCTCTGCGCTCGCGTACTCTCTGGCCCACATGATTTGCGTGTACACTGCGCGGGCGCAGCAAAAACGTCATAATTTACGATCTGTCCGCTGACGTTTGACTGACAGCCGCCGCGTAGTCAGCCGTGAATATGCCGATAATGTGGCAAGGTAAAGGAAACTGCATTTTATGAATCGCATTAAATGGAACAAAGATTAATTTTAATCGGAATACTGAACTCAATTGATGCAATGTCGGATAACAAAGTATCCATATACTAGCATATTTATGCTATGCTCGTGACTATTAGTACACGAGGAGGTTTTAAAACTCTACATTTCTCTACATCTACAGTAAGATAGATAGCTTATGGCCTAAGTGTTAGGTGGTTAGTTCGTCTCACAACCTTAGATTATCAAGATAGACAGTCAAAGCTACGAAAGCGTCGAAAAAAATAGGAACCAGTACTGGTTCCAAAACCCTATACATATACACGCACACATACATATTTTGTATGGCGCCTCACGCACACCAACCTAAGAAAGTTAGCCCCTTTTGTTTTATACGGAACAAGTGTGAGGCTCATTCTAGACATATACTTTTTCTAAGCTCACAACATATTTTTAGGATTCCCTAGTTAAACAAGGAACCCTTTCTGTTTACCTCACATTCTGAAAGTACCTCAATTTACTCTCTCATTTTGCACCTGACAGGAATGAAGACGGAAATTAGGAATGAGTAAAAATTTTCTCGAGTCGGACGTTTTTAAATTTGTGACAAAAAGTAAGTTGTTTCAATCCGGGCCAACACTTCTGTACGATATCTAGAAAAATCTAGAAAATCAACATCATCAGCCTATATACGTCCCACTGCAGGGCACCGGCCTACCCTCTAGGAGGGTGATTGGGCGTTACTCCACCACGCGTGCCCAATGCGGATTGGTAGACTTGACATACGCATCAGAATTTCTTTTTCCGCGTATGCAGGTTTCCTCACGATGTTTTCCTTCACCGTTTGAGAGCAAGTCGGTAATACGTACATAAGTTAGAAAAACTCATTGGTACGTGGCAAGTTGTCCGTGCGGATTCGAACCCGGACCTCATGATAGAGAGTCCATACCTCTCCACAACGCGCCACCAAAATTCGATTGGCTATACACATACGAGTACAAGACGGTACAAACAAATTATCTAAGTACCTAAGCAGCGTTTGTCAAAATGATGTTCGACTAAATAGAAAAAGTAAGTGTTTGATTCATGAAAAAACTTTAATGCAGGCTTTAATGAATGCTGGTGATTGTTTACATTCCTACTGTAATATAACAGTCAATTCTTACGGCATACCTCTTCACATTCCATTCCATACACGAGTAAGTGATCTTGACACTTCAAGGACTCATCAGCAAAAAATCACCCCTTACATGCAGTGGAAAATTATTCCCCCCTCTTCCTCTATCATCGGACCAACTTACAACGGCGCTGTGGTCACGCTATTTTTGTATTTATTACGAAGATATAAGAATTATGTGGAAGGACTTTGGGATTCGACTTAAACAGTGGTTCTTAACCTTTTTAGTTTCAGTAGAGTTCTTTAGGACACCACTGGCTTTTCGGTAGAGGAAAAATCATGTTTTAAATTTGAGGCGTGGATTGTCTTCACTGTCCATTATAATTCACGATAGGCTCACTTCATTACCTGTTGCACTAGACAAAAATGGGTCACTGCAAAAGAAATATGGATTTTGATAAGTTGTTACTAAAATATGTACTTAAGTATGGACGACGTGCCAATACCATGCATCAAAATGAGTTTTTCTTACTGATATACTCTTACTGACATACGTTATACCGACTGGCCTGTAACCGGTGATGGAAAATATACCTCGTGGAAAAATCTGTATACGCTGAAGAAGAAATTGTAATGCGTGTGTGAAATCTGCTAATCCGAATTGTGGAATAACGCCCCTACTCCGTCCCTTCTAGAGGGTAGAGGGTAGGCAAATAATAATATGTGCCCTGTATTGGGACGTATAGGTGTACAGTAAATATAGCCGTAAGCAAATTATACTATGTTTAGTTCTTGAGGCTCTCATAGCAATCCTTATGTTTATTAACCAACAGGTTGAGAACCACTGAACTAGAGGGTTAAGGTCTTAATAGTCTAGTATTAAATTCCTTGACATTTCTTTAACAAAATAACAATTTAATTTACTATTTCTTGCAGCTGTCTTGGTGACAGTATGCAAGTATGTTGTTGGTGTGTCACGTAGAAAGAGAAGGAACTAGAAGCAAGCACGTGTCTTGTCATATAACTCAGTAAGAGATGCACATAGCAAATTAGCTCTTGTTAAAAAAGGAGATCGCTACTTATTGCTGTCCTTATCGACGTAGCCACTTTTTTGTTCTACGACGGCTGTCTGACTCCGGAGTCAGACATCTATTTTCATACAAATTGTATAGGATTTTATGACTATAGCTGTCTCATACGCGGTTACACTGATGTTTTGTCTATCAGCGTAAGCGAAAAATACTTCGCCTATGGTGTGTCATTAAATTCGATATTGTAATTGTTGACATGATATATTGTTTGTGTACTGTAGTTGATTGCCATAGTTTGATGGAAGGATGTCGTTATAAATAACTAGGTGTTTGTCTGCGTGGAATTTTTATGCCTATGTCCCGGACATGTTACGTTCCTAATTTCATCAAAATTTGTGGTTTATCCATGAAAACGTAATTAGAGAGACATTAGCATTTTTTACACAAGGTGTATAAGGGTAGATCAACTATTTTTTGTCCTCACAGTACTGTTTAAAAAAACGTTTTTATTCCTTTTTTCTTGACATTCAATAATTTTGAAAGATGGATATTGTATCTAATGATATGATTCTTCTACACACATGCACATTGCACCATTTGTGTTGAACCACTAGAATTTTTTAGCGGTTGTTCGATAGACCAAAAAGCGTGGGGACAACGAAATAAAGCGTCCATCGGACAACCGCCAAAATTCAAGTAAAATTCAAGTAATTTTGCAAAACCGTGTATGCATTTAATAAATGCAATCCTTAGTTATTCAACAAACATTAATTTTTGGGGCAAGCAAAACCTGAGCTTGAGCCTGAGCATGAACATTGAAAAAATTTTATGCAGATGACTGGGACTAGGTATGGACAAAAAATAGTTGATCTACCCATAAAACACCTCAGTATTATTTAAAGGGATTGGTTCAGATCAGATCACCAAAGTACCAACTTTCACTATAGAGACAAAGTCGAAAAAAAAGAAAAATATCTGCTGTTGCGTAAATAAATATAAAGTCATTTTAATTGAATTAGGTACCTACTGCATTTTTGTATGAAATAGCAGATTTTTTTTCTCGATGTGGGCTCAAGGTAGGTGAAAGTTGTTCTGTTTGATGTAGACTATGAAACTGGACAACATCCCTTTAAATATTACTAGGGTATTTTTTTACACCCTGTATACCTAAGTAGGATAGTAGATGCTTGTCTAACATTAAACATATTTATATTCATATTCATTTATTTAATAAAAAATATTTTACATGTCAAACTACGAAGAATTTCGTGGTAACTTTTTATGTAATTTGATTTTATTTAATACACTATTCCAGATTCAAAACATTCGCTGGTCGGTTATCGACAACCGTCAATTCGCGCGCCCTTCAAACTTGACAGTTGCGACGTCAAAATCAGCTGACGGCGCCTGTCAAACGCCGGCGCGTTCTAAATTTAAATAGAGAGATTGACAGTGACGCGATATCGAACTGTCACGCTTTCAGGCGAGTCGTGTTATTGGATAGACAGGTTATTTTGAACAGACGTGATTTCAGTTTCGTCATATTATTTTATTTGAATTTTTACATAAAACTTAATATGTATTAGGTACGAGTATGTTATACGGACCAGACCTTGCTGGACCAGCACACTCAGGGCCTATAACTACAAAAGTAGTCGCTACAAAATAATTTCGTCAAGGGTGTTCGGTTTCATATAGCACAGACGTAGAGGGTGTTTGTAAGAGGTGACTATCCCTTTAGGCATCATCAACGTCTCTGATACCCACACCATGTGGCTACCTTTTAGATTAGAGTCAACGCATCCGACCCTACGACTAATCGTAGCGGTTCGAGATTCAAGATGGTATGGACGAGAGAATGCATTTGTGTTAAACCACACATAAACCTAACAATTTCCTGTGCACTGTTTTTCTAAATAGTCGTAGCCGTAGTCAAAAACACTACAATTTTATTCTTATTTCATTTATTTGAGAATACAATAGTGTCAATAATCACAACCGCAATAATCAGGTGCCTTATTAAGGTTGCAGACACGGAGCTTCAGATGGAAACAAAACGACACAGTCGGTTGATGTAGATTTACGTGCTCCGTGGACGCAGTGCTCTACTGGACTGGCTACTAAACAAGGAAGCTGTGGAGTCGTCATTGTGGTTCAATATTTTTGACCACCAGAATTAATATGAGACATGCGTCCCATTGCGAATTGTATATATTGTTTCGACGATTTGGTGTTTCAAGTCATCTAAACATGCCTCATTTTCTGGGGTTTAGGCGCATAACTCATTCCCATCACTGTGATTCTTATAGAATATTATCAACTGCGTCGACCACGCCAACGAAACAAAAGTGTACTTAAATGAAAATAATATCGGTATATTTCTGCGCCGATAAATTTTCGAGTGGTCTTATTTGAATATGAGCAACACTGGGACATAAAAATTATGTTAACTTCTCATCGGCTCCATAACGATCCCTGTGCTATTATTTGAGACGGGATCGCAAGCTGAAGATAGCGCCCGGCAGACAGTTTTTGCGGACATTTTTTTCTTTTGTTTTTTTATTCGTTGTGTCCACATACGCTAATCTGGGAGACAAGCGATCGGTTTTGTATGGGATCTATGCTTTCGTGGAATTCCCGGCAACGCAGGTTCCATTCAAGGGTTAGGTTGGACTGGCAAAGTCGTTGGCCGTTTTTTGGAGGACTGGATTTTGATTCAATAAATTGTTAGGATTTGGGACGTTGAATTTTTACTTTGTGGTTGTTGCAGAGCTGTAGAATTTAGCATACTCGTCCAAGCGGGCTCTATATTCTAAAAATAGCGTCACAAAGGAATAACTTGCACCATACTTGTTTTATACTGTTGGGGTGTACGAAAAGAGGTTCCCTGAGTGACGTACTGAACTCTCGATACGTCCTGTGTACCCTGGAGAATCAGCAATCCTCTAAAATGCTGGTTGACAAATCTCTTCACGATGCCAAGTCTAATTCAATGACACGCCATCGACTTGACAGAAGAAAGTTTCTAAGAAGTCTCTCTCTACGATTAGAACATCAAGACGAGGCTCGCCATCATCCGTATACAATAAGTCCTTTAATTCTTCTGGGATGTGCTCAGGAGATCAAATAGTTTAAAAAAACTCGTGATCCTCGGCTGTATGGAGGGCAAGAGGAGGCTTGCCTACGAGATTGGACTTGCGCGGTCAAAGAAATAACCGAGGCAACAAAACAAACCAGCTTACATCAGGCTCAAGATCAAGGGGCCTGAAGATCTGTGATAATACAAGCAGCCCACGATGGACACATCCCTCAGTCATGAGTTCATGACGAAAAGAGAAGAAGGTAGTAGAAGCATAGTATAGTATATAGGGTCCTTCTTAATATGCTGACACTTTTTTAAGGGGATGACCAGACCATCAAACTGAACATCTTTCTCTATGGGACCAATATCGAAATCGCGAAAAAAAATTCAGCTCTTCCATACAAAACTGGAAACCTACTCGAGCCAAATGTATGGGACAGCTGTTTTTTTTTCGCGATTTCGATGTTGGTCCCATAGAGAAAGTTGTTCAGTTTGATAGTCTGATCATCCCCTTAAAAAAGTGTCAGCATATTAAGTTGGAACCTGTATACTCACGAGGCAGTAGGATAGGTAGTATAAGCTCTGTATTTATGAATTATTAGTTACGGATGCTTAGTTTTAATAAACACAGATAACATTATAATTTAGTAGTAAAATTATCATTTACCTAACCGACAAAAGAAAATTATTACTGTTTAAGTAGATTACAGAACGCGATTTTACTAACCACTTTGTTTCAAAGACAGCTAACTAAAAGCGCAAAACAATTCTATAAAAATTTACATATCGCCCGAGCAATAATTTAAAAAAGTTACCGCGGCTGTTTACAGAATTATTAGCGCTAATTATTTCGCTTTTCTGCGACACTAAGTTGACACCCCTTGTCGCTGTAATGGTGGTCACTGCCTCACCTGCTCATTACGGAATTTCTTCCAGTGCGCGTGCGCACGCATCGCCACGTTCCAAGTTTAAAATTTTAAACGCATTCGGTCGCTATCTGTCATCGGGAGCAGACGCAGCGACTGTATTGGTCCGAGCAAAACGATTAAATCTCCTACAATATGTGGGGATGGTCATTAAAATAATGTTACCTTTAATAGTCCCCGATAAAAAACTAAATTAAACATGCTATTTTTGTAATTACAGGTGTGGGCAGGGTTTATAAAATGCTATTGACTTTTCGATAAGACGTTGTTAAGGCGATTACGACAAATGACGTCAAAGTAATTCTGAATTTTCGATTATTTCGTGTGACATAGTTAAGATCGAGTATCGAATCCCACTGTAAAGATCTCGATCCTCTCATCATGAAGTAAGAAGAAGAGTGGGCATTAGTGGTGGACAATGGCGACTTGGATTTCTTAATAAAAACCTAGGTGTTGGATGCTAGTTATGGTGCTAAAGAGGAATGATGATGACGAACGTACTGTATGCAATATTAAGCTAGGTGATGAAAAATTGGAACAGGTGAATGAGTTTGTGTACTTGGGATGCATGTTTACCAGAGACGGGAAGAGTGAGGGTGATATTGAGAGAAGAGTAAAAGCAGGATATGGGGTAAACGGAGCTCTGCATTCTTTTGTGAAAAGTAAACACGTGTCCAAAAAGGCACGGATGGCAGTTCATAATGGAGTGTTAGTCCCAACATTGATGTATGGAAGTGAATCTTAGGTATGGCAGAAGACGCACGAAAGTAGGATTAACGCTGTGGAAATGCGCTCATTGAGAAGTATGTGTGGTGTAACTGTGATGGACAAATTGAAAAATGAGAAAGTTGTGGTCTAAAAGAGGATGTAGTGAAAAGGAATGTTGAGATAGTTTGGTCATATGGAAAGAACTGATGAGAGCAGATTGACGAGTGCAACCTATAAGGCAAGCGTAAGTGGAAATGTTGGAAGGGGACGGCCGAGACGTACATATACGGACCAAATTGGCGACGTGCTTAAAAAGGGCAAGGTCAGATCTACCCGAAACCGACGAGCATGCATGAAAGGACTAATGAATGTGGAGGAGGCTAGGGAGGTTTGTCAGGATCGAAGCAAGTGGCGTTCCGTTGTCTCTGCCTACCCCAGTGGGAGACAGGCGTGAGAATATGTATGTATGTATGTGTTGGATGCCAAATCAGGCTTTGAATTCAGAGTAGTGTAATGACAGCTAACATTCTTACATAGTAAAAAGCAGTGTATTTCACATGAGTGCGTGGCGGTGGGAAGAGGGCCTTGACTAATCAACATTTATTTGTCATGTAAACTCATGTAGTAACATTTGTTTTTACGAAAATACAACCGTGGTCGCAAGGGTTGTCGTAAGCGTTACTTAGTTACGTTTCCATAGTTTTATTACACAGTTACAAACGTTTAATTTAACTAGGTACTTGTTTAAAAGTTTAGTTGAACAAGGTCAGTCCAAATCGTAGTGTATGATTTTTTGTATCTGCCAGTATTAGACCTTTGTCTGAATAAGTTTATTAGGGTTACTAATAATAACTTAAAATTACAACAAATTTTTTTCTAACCTACACATGGTGTTACAAAACTAAGAATAAAAATTTAAGGGGGTGGTTTAGACCATCAAACTGAATAGCTTTCACTATAGGACCAATATCGAAATCACGAAAAAAACCGATGTTCCATACTAAACTACAAATCTACTCGAGCTTTAATGTATGGAATAGTTGATAATTTTTTTCGCGATTTCGATGTTGTCCCATAGGGAAAGTTGTTTAGTTTGATGGTCTTAACAACCCCCTTAAAAGTTTTTAATGTTTATTTTTACTTTTGTAACACCCTGTATATGTACCTACCTGGTTTAGGTAAAATAACAACTGCTCTCAAACGGTGAAGGAAAAATTCGCTAGGAAACCTGCATAAATTATTATGTTGAAGAACAAAATCGAATACGTATGGGCGGATGGGAACTAAGGGTAGGTTGTTGCTTACCCCCTCACTGAGGGTAGGTCGTTTATAGGCTGATCATGATGATAATGATAACACTACATACATTTTAACCGTGCAATAGCACAGGTTTCGGGATGAAATGACGTGTCAAGTGTGATAGGTAGCTCAAAATAAACTATTTTATATAACGCTATTTTATATAAATTTTATATAAAGTTCGTGGTCTTTGTGGAAAATCTGTAATTGACCTTATAATCTGTTATATTTTATAGAATAGCTACTTTTGAGTAGCCTCGCCTTACGAGTAGGAAGTTATCCTATCTGAATCGGTATACAGGGTGTACGGAAAAGTATAATTAACCTTTGAACAAAATACTCTTACCCATCAAACTGAACAACTTGTATTACGGGAGCAAACCTGTCAGAGTAAAAAATAAATCAGATGTTCCATATTAAACCTACTCGACTTAAATATACGAGATAGCAGATTTTTTTTGATCTGACAGGTTTCCTCGCATAGTAAAAGTTGTTCAGTTTGATGGGTAGAGAATTTGGTTTAAAGGTTAATGATACTTTTTCTTACACCCTGTATAGTCGTGAGCATAGTGGTAGCTTTACAGAAACTAATTCATAGCACCCACCCCAACATAACACACAGCATGGGTAAGTAGCGACAAGCTATGGGCTCTCAAAGGGCGTATAATAGGCCGGTAATAGGGCGGAACGGTCCAAAACCCGTGTAAAGCCGACAAACTGCTTTTAGTTAAGGCTAATAAGGAATAACGCGCTTTTACGATTACCCTTTATTGTTAAGTCGGTTAAAACTTTTAGAAAAGAGGTACTTAGACAAAATAGAGGCGGTGCCGGTGGTGGCTTGATACCGACTGGAAAGAAGAGTGGCGGTAGAGCCTGACATTTTAGACCCCAGTCTAAGGCTGCTTATCCACCAGAGATGTGCGAGGTAGCGAGGCGGTGAGCGAGTAAAAAATTGGCCAATGGGAGTAAATCAATTTCCCAATGTCGTGATCGAGCGAGCACGCTATTGGCGGATTGTTTCCTCGCTACCTCGCACATCTCTGGTGGAAACGCAGCCTTAGAAGTAGGTATTGTATCTACCTTACAAATGAAACATAGCAAATGTAGAGTAAATTAAATCTAACAAAGAAGTTAATTCGTTAAACCAGCAGAAGGTGGAGTAAATGTATGTACCTATGTACCGGTTTGTTCAACTGTTATGTATTTTGTATCGTTTATACAGGGTGTTAGGGTAAACAGTTGCATTACTTTAAGGAGTGATAGTACCCATAATATTGATCAACATTCCCTAAGAAATCTATAGAAAATACTAAAAAAAACTCGCGTTCTATACCAAACGTAATCAGCTGATCGAATGTTTGTATTTAAAGTCGATTTTTTTCGAATTAGAAGATTTATTTATCAAACATTTATCAGTTTGCACATCTCCTCATTACTGATAACGTCAGTCGACAAATCAATCAAAAGTGGAATATTACGCGATATCTTATTTGATTGAAAAGTTGTTATCATTCGACAAGACCATCAATAAGACAGATTTCAATAGTTTTATTACTTATTTTGTGCTGTGATCTAAATAATAATTGAATACTACGCGACGTTACCTACTTAGCTACTGTTGAAAACTTAAAAATAATAGCCCTAATGATTTTAACTACCTTCGATTAGTGCAACTTGCATCCGATAGCGTCCTGCGACCTTCACAAGGTCGTCAATCTGGTTGGCACCGGTTCAGACGCCATTCGAGGACTTTAATATTCCTAGGTATCAGTTATATGTATGATTTGATATATTATGTACGGGTCCTTCTTAATATGCTGAAAATTTTGAAGGAGATGATCAGACCATCAAACTGAACAACTTTCTCTATGGCACCAACATCGAAATCGCAAAAAAAAACTGTTGTTCTATACAAAACTGCAAACCTACTTGAGCCAAATGTTTCGGACAGCTGATGTTTTTTTTTCACGATTTTTATAAATATTGGTGCCATAAAGTTTTTCACTTTGACGACGGTCTGATCATCATTAAAAAAGTGTCAGCATATTATAAGCTATACAAGGTGTTACAAAAATACAAATAAACCTTTAAGGGGGTGGTGTAGACCATCAAACTGAACAACTTTCACTATGGGACCAATATCGAAATCGCGAGAAAAAAAAGTAATGTTCTATACTCTACAAATCGACTAGAGCTAAAATATGTATGGAATATGAAATTATTTTTTTCGCGATATCGATGTTGGTCCCATAGAGAAAGTTGTTCAGTTTGACGGTCTTAACAACCCCCTTAAGAGGTTCAAAAATTTATTCTTACTTATGAAACACCTTGTATAGTTGTATAGATAGAAAGGTAATAGCTTCAAATTCAATTCATGCATGGTGATCAGACCATCTATAAGACTAAATTGCAAATCTACTATGAGACGGCTAATTTTTGTTGAGTTTTCGATGTTAGCCTCATAGAGAAAATTTTATAGTTGATGGTCTTATAAAGCCTTGAAAAACCGTCAGCGAAGAACCTTGTCTAGATAAGTACCTATCAAGAGCTGTTGCTAGTTCTAGACGAAACACATTTTAGTCTTAGTTATTAAGACTTACTCACCAGAGAAAAAATTATTCCATAATTTGGATTTTTTTTCAACTTGATTAAAGTTTTTCATGCAATCTCCATAAAAGTGGTACTACATAGTTTAATCAGACCCCTTTTCTCTCACATCTCATCTACTTCAAATTTCTTATCTAACTTAAAACACAATTTAGTCCAGACCTCATTCTGAAGATACTCATCAAAAATGCAACGAACCCTAACCCAAAAATGTTCGAAACAAAAACAGCGTTGCCAATTCATTAAAACTTTTTCCCCGATGATTACCCCGCCAGCTATTTATACGGGCCATGGTAGAAATTCCCTTCGCTGGCAACACTAACGGAGAGACAACGACCTAAAGTTAGATTGCAAGAGGTAATGCCCCTTTTGGTGGATCTATCCTTTAAGATGAAGTCGGAGATTTTATGTTTCTTTCGTTAGGCACGTAGTTTTGTGGGGAACATTGTGATTGGTGATATTGAGTTGGTGAGTTCAGGCGGATTTCGTTCAAATTATGACGAAACTGGACTAAGGGCCTGTTGCACCACTTCTGGATAAGTTCCTAGGTTCTTAGTAGCTTGTCTGTCAGGCCCTTTGACGCATATTTCGTACCTATAGCTGTGAAAGATATAATGTCAAACGATTAAATTGATTCTTAGACTTGATCTTAAGGGGCTACCTGCCGGTTTTGGGTAACTTTGTAACCATTTTATTCATTAACTATGGCACTTTTTGAGCTGAAAAATAAACTGAACCATCTACAGGATATGAGAAGTGATGTGGTTTTTCTAGAAATCGATTCTAATTAATAAAACCGAAGAAAAGGGACTCTAAAGTCACCCCTTTTTTTCCAGTTGTAACCATTTGAATCGGAAGAAAATGAAAATTTACAATATTGTTCACAATACAATTTAGAATGATGTGGTTTTCTTACTTTTTAGAAATTAATAAAAAATCATCGAATTTTTCAAAGAAAACAGCTAAATTCTGACCGGAGCCACGCGCTCGTTCGCATCGATTAGTATGGAAAGTCGTGGTCCAGGGCAGATACGCCTTAAGGTGAAAAACCTATTCCGAGTCGCGCTGCAAGTCTGACGGAGGGTGGACGCGTGCGTATAGGCCTCTCTTAGGCTTGCACGTGCCTATTTTGTTTGTAAAGCTCTTTTGTGTTCTAACCATATAGTTAAGTACTAATAGAGTGACTGATAGCTGACAGAGCGATATCTGATAGCTGTACCTAGCAGCATCACTGTATAATAGAAAGAAACTGTGACGCGAGGCAATAGAACCGTTTTTGGGGATCTTATCGCAGGGTAAAAATTCGGTTTCCGTGAATAATTGCGAATCAAAAGTGAAATCGTCGATAGTTTTGTGAAATATATTGACACTATTTTATTAATTTATTTACGATTTCACGATAGACTCAGAATTATAGACAAAGCTCGAATTTTTGCCTACCGATAGTCTCCTGAAAACATAAAAAAACGGTTTCATTTGACAACTCATCTCAGTTCCTCTACTATTAGGTATGGTTCTAGCCATAAAACATTTTGGTAGAATTGTCGCGCTAGACGCAAGCAACCGGCCATTAATTAAGAATAATAGAAGATCTATTCCTCCAACTTGTGCAGGTTTCGTCCCATTATAGATATTTCTCAGTTGGTTTTATTTTCTCTATAGGTAAGTAAATGTATTGCTAGTTCTGTAAGTGGGTCAAGCGCTCAGTTGCAGAAACGGTCATTAGAGTTAATCCTCCATTGAATCTCTCGCTAAGTTTGACTACATGAAGAAGACAAAAAGTGACAGAAAGAGATTTAATGGATGATTAACTCTAATTAGCGTTTCTGCAACTGAGCGTAAAACAGGCCTTTTCGCCACTCTTTTTTTTATTGAATTTTAATTTGGCACGTAGGTATGTCGCTATGTACGTATCTCATCTCTTGAGTCTTCGCTACAGTGCTACACAAATTTTCGCATTCCTTTATGAACATTATGTTTTTCTTACTACTACCACAGAGTAGGTACTATAAATTACTTACTTAATATAATATCAGAGTTAGTGGCACTAAGTCAATCTAAACTAGTTATTATAAAACTGTAACTGAAGTGTGTCTGTCTGTAAATTAAAGATATTTACAAAAAACTATTACGATATGGTTTTTAGGTACCTAACCCTGACTCGAAATCAACCTTTTTTAGAAATATTGTCTGTCTGTTTGTTTGTTCGCGCGTCATGCAAAAACTACTGAACCGATTTTGATGAAACGTTTTTTGTTTGATAGCTTATGATTGGACTTAAAATCTGGTAAGTATATATATAATTTGTGCGGACGAAGTCGCGGGTAAACACTAGTATTTTCTATTTCTGTTAGAATTTACGTAGGATATACCTAGGTATAATTTATTATTACTAAGTAACCTATTATAATTAAACATTTTAGTTTGTGACTCTTGATGATGACTGAATACCTATGAATCTTAGTAGGTACTAAGACATTTTGTGACTGGTAGGTAGTACGAATATCACCATGTTTATACCAATACCTATGCGACACCATGTTGATTCACTATGGCTGTTATGTTATTTGTTTATACCTAATAAGCAGCCCTAAGTTCCTCAAAATAAAAAAATCTGTTTCCTACTTCGAGAACGGAAGACATTCAGCGCCATCTGTTGAAAACCCGAGGGAAATAACATTCAAAAAATGTTTAAGTTAGGTAACTAGGTAGTATATTGCTATACCTAGACCTAGATTATTACCTACCTGCGTTGATTTTGATGATGACATGATATTATATTTAATAGATGACACCAATTTTATGATAGTAACTTTTTGGGAGTACTAAATCTGTACTGTCTGGGAGAACATAATCAGCACTTAAAACCTAATAACTATCACGAATATCAAATCATCAATTTCAAATCATTGAATCCAACAGTTTCGATGAACTTTTAGGACAGGCAGCGCCATCTATTGATGCGTGAGAGTACCTTAAATCTTTATATAGTTTTTTTAAATTGCTTCACAAGCCAGTAGTTTTTAATGTATTTGATAAAGTAACAATATATAATAGATTAAAATTGAATAAGATGAACAAAATAGTAACTAATAACCAAGCAAAAATAACAATTCTCATGCGAATAACAAGACGAGATTCTGTATTGGACTGTTTCATTTTATTTGTCATGTTTAATTAAGCGAATCGTGGCTGGATGGCCATTGTCCGACTTACCTGGCCGACGATTTAAATCTGGAACCGGTTCCACTGGCTGTCATCCATTCTTTATTTTCAATAAATTTATTTGGGTACCTACTTCTGTAAATACCAAACACTGGTCAACTCACTTATTTTCATCCAAATATTTTTAACTAATTTATACAGATCACATTTCTTCTTCACAAACTATTTTATTTAAGAAAAATAGTTATCTCGTAATAAAACTTTGTTGCAAGTATATTGCACATTAAAAATAATCCTGTTCTATTTTTAAATTCTCAAAAATGCAAAGGTATACCAACCATACAGCCATCATAAACTTCACTCAAGTTTTTATCATTCCGTCCGTTCAAAATCGCGTTTCGCGATTGTAACACGCGACGTTTTGAATTCGCGCCACGCGTACAAAACATTCGACGCGGCTCGCGCGTTTGCTGTCCGTCAAGCCGAAGAGGCGGGCCGGTAAGGACAACCCTCGAGAGTGTTCGGAACGCTTCGGCCTTCGGCTTCGGCATCTCGCTCTCTGTAATCGAAAGCGACCTGAGTCACATTCACGCTCAGAACACTGTTTTTACATTTTACCCAGTTTCCAAGTTAAATAATAATCGGTAAGTCATTTTAGTTTACTATTTCTAATGTTATTTGTGTGGTTTATTATTTAGATTGTTGTTGTAACGTGTGTGGAATGAATTTGTGATCGAACACGATTGTGTCTTTTGTTTACTCGTCGTCTGTACTTTAGGTCTTGTTTTTAACATTTTCGATCGATCAACAACAATCCAAACTCATCAACCTATGCCGAATAATTCTATCTTCAACATTTCTTACTGCAAACAACTTGCGATTGCGTTTTTGGAAAATTATTTCTTGTTTTCATAAACATAACCTCAACTTGTTGAGTTTCCGCGCTGCTGTTAATAGATGGCGTTGTGAGGGGCGGAGTTTGCAAACTGGTACACTAGACGTATGTCATTGCGATAATTGAAGGTTAGTTCGGTATTGTCGAAAATTTTAGATAAAGCGTGTTGTTTATTTTATGGTCCCCCCTAGCCCCCTTCCGCCGTAAACAAGGGGATACCCGATTGGAGTAGGTACTAGTCTTTTAAATCTGCATTTATTACTGAAAGTTTGTCAACTCGTTGGATTTTATTACAGCCCCAGCCTCGCTGTACTAGTAGCACTGTTGGATTTTAAAATACCTAAGTAAACTTGATCACATTTTGTTTTATTTCATATAAATACTTACCTATATGAAATAAAATAAACCTACCTAGAATTTATGCTAATGAAGAATGAGCAATTTATTTTAAAAACCTAAGCAGGTAGTTACTTACCTAATTAAACCTACCTATACCTACCTACTTACAAAATAACTATGTATAATAAGAATAGGAATGCCTTTATACTAAAAATATTATTAGGAACTTCGTTAGCTAAAGCCTTAAAACAATATTGACAAAAACTAAATCTATAATTTTTTACTTACATCCATTAATAAAATCTAAAATTATAGGTATTAAAATAAATGAAAAATCTTTATATCAAAGAATTCACAGTTCAGAGGTTCATATACCTACCTACCTATTAACTAATAGTAACCCACTCCCTCTTCTCAGTTAACTTGAGTTTATGCTGATGACAGTTTTTATGAAGAAATTTCCTTTTTTTCCACTATAATTACATAATCATATCCGTTGTATAATTTTATTCTTTTCCATTGTATAATTTCTTATTTTCCTTTCATACATTTGGATTTGAATTGGCCCATTGACAATTTATATGAAAACCCAAAATTGTTTCCTCGATTTCAATAAAATTTTTACGGAAACCCAATTTTTTTCGCTATATTTTATCCCAAAAGTTGTTCAGTTTGGTTTGATGGTCTGAAGCAACCTCTAAAGTATCTTCTGCATTTAAACTTCCCTGTACACGTTCTGCCGGCAAGGCACAGGCCTACCCTCAAGGAAGGTGTAGGGGCTCTAGCCTTACCCCAAGCCCAACTTTTAGCAAATTCATTGCAAAAAATTAAAGCAAACAATACCACCCTCTTTCTTAAAACCCATCGACTCTGCAGCCATTTTGAAAATAAAAAGACTACATGTAGATCTTGTACAAGTGTTGTGGCTCTTCTTCATCGTCAGCCCCGACTCGAGTCGTCGCCAGTTCGTAGACTCGCTACAGAGTTGATCCACTGTGACCTTCTCACAGTACCGTCCGCATAAACAGCTGGCTTGTCAAATTATATAGATTGAAAAAAAAAACGGACAGGACTGTACGCAACCACAACACAGCACAACAGCAGCACCAGTAGTAGGTATGTTGTGCATTGCACCACATGGCTAATCATGTTAATAATCAATTATACTTGCAGCTGGTTTGTGTAATTAAAGTATTAGGAATTTTAGGAACCGCTGAAATGCCTGGACGAAAGCTAAAAGAGATGAATGGAAGAAGACAGTCAAAGATATTGCGGCGGCCCCAAATTATTGAATATTGAACATTGATTATTCGGAATTCGAGTACAGGTTTCCATCTCATATTACAAGAATGGGAACCATGCGGTACTCAAATACATACATACCGGAGTGTCGTAAGATGTTACACATTGAAAATATCAAAAAACTAAAAAGCCGTCCGTTAACAGTTAACTATAATAGTAACAGGCTGTATTAGGATACTCCCTGAGCAACGCTGTGTACAGTAAACAGCGTTGCTATAATTATAAAATAACTAAAGAAATAATATGGATAACAATTTGCGCGATGTTCGTTTCATTAATTCTAAATAATTTTTAGACGAATTTCAAAATTCAATAGTTTTCATTCAGAAGCTAATTATCAGAACAAAATCAAAGTTAAAAATCTATATTTAAACCAGTCAGTGGCTTGCAGACGCTCCAAGTCGCTGGGGGGGCGACTCTTGACAGATTTATGGCGTGCGTGGCTGTTACTCGCACGCACCCCTCCGCCCCGCGTTCCCCTTCTCACGAAAATTAAAACGTTCCATTTTCGAAATTCTTTTAAATCCCCGCTCGATTGAATTTATTTTTTATTTATTGTTTACGCACCTGAGTTTTTTTGGTGACCTTACGTTTTGTTTGGTCGCTTCATTTTAATGGGGTGCTTGTAATTTTTTTTGTGATTGAATATTTACCAAACTACGTTGGAGATCTTCATTTCGCCTTTTTGAAACTCAGATTGCGTGCTGAATTGATTCCAACGTCATATGGGTTGAAAATGTCATCACCTAAATTCAAAATAATCTTTAGGTGATTCGTTCGCTACTTCAAGAATAAAGAAATTAAAAAGGAATATTTTAATCATCAGCATAACACAATATGAGTCATTCTCTCGTATAAAAGAATGATTTAAAACAAAATCGTTTAATAGCTTGCATAAACAAGGTCTCTTTGTAACAATTATATCAACAGCTTGTATAATTATACATTTATACAAAGCTTGCGTTTTATAACATTTTTATAATAAACGCAAACAATTGCGGTTTTCCATTCACACTTTAAATCTAAAACACTGACGATTCAAACAAATCTCTGATTTATGACACTCTACTTTAACAAGTATTTTTTCTTAACACATTAAAAAAAAAGTACAAAATTTATGGTTATTTTAAACAATGAGAGTAATGCATCACTCGTCATAAAGGGCAGATTACGTCTGTCCAGTTGAGACAGATTTACGGCCTAGTTGCATAATAGCAGAACTGCATCCATAGAAATGCACGGACAAAAACTTTGAGCGGGCTTTCACTGAGACTTGCGCAGTGAGATTTTGGATGCAATTTGATTGACGTTTGAGAATAATTTCATGCATATACCAAAAACTTGTTGTATGAAAAGACTGGTGAATCTGGAGAAAGCGAGAGAAGTCACTGTCAGGATCGTAGCAGGTGGCATTCCGTTGTCTCTGCCTACCCCAGTGGAAGACAGGCTTGAGAATAATGAAAATGCATTTAACGCTAATCATAATCACTAACATAAAAATTGATGATTTGTTTTCTTATAGCCGATTATAGCAGCGTTCACCATCGTGAAAAAAGGGATGGCTATTCGACCTAAATGTATGGGACCGCTC
This sequence comes from Agonopterix heracliana, assembly GCA_963693445.1. Taxonomy (NCBI): domain Eukaryota; kingdom Metazoa; phylum Arthropoda; class Insecta; order Lepidoptera; family Depressariidae; genus Agonopterix; species Agonopterix heracliana. Next base: position 20,984,525 of record OY856313.1, read on the forward strand.
GATTTTTATTCTCGATGTCGATGTTGGCTCATAGTTAAAGTTGTTTAGTTTGATGAACTGAAGCACCCCTAAGTTGTAGGTAATGCATTGAAGTGTAAGGGACAGCCCTCCGCAAATTTGAAGGGTGAACTCAGGCTATCAAGCTGAATAAATTTCACTATGAAGCCTACCTTAGGAATCGCGAAAAAAAGCAGCAACATTTGAGTCGAGTAGGTACAGCAGTTTTGTATGAAACAGCTGATTTTTTACGCGTTTCCTGTGTTCACCGTTGCAGTTCGCGGAGGGCTGTCCCTTACACCCTGTATTTTAAGTTTCATTATCGAAATTGGCGACGGGCTCACCCCCCGTCACACTGGACAGAGTTTCGGTACTACTGGTGAAACGTGGATGTTCTGAGGTTTCAGAATATCTCTGACTACCCCCTCGGGGAATATAGTCGTGAGCGAATGCTATGCTTTTCGAAATTCTTTGAGTTCTTGTAGTTCCATTTTGGCTTAGGCACGCAGACAGTTACTGGTAATTGATCTTCGATCGCCACCTTAAAAAAATCATCTATAATCCCATCAACTTGTCACTTTTGAATATCGGAACAAGATAGATTCAAATTACAATGAAAACAGGGAAATAAGAATTGTTATTTCGCTCAGAAATGTAAACATAAAAACAATTGAATACAAACCTGCATTAGACCTATTGACACATATAAATCCAAAAAACATACAGGTAGTCCAAAACAAATGCCCATTTAGAATATAATGCTAATTAATAATAAATCAAATGTCCCAGGATTATCCGTGACGCGGCAGGACAAATGTTTCCGGTCGCACACGGAACGGCTTTTATTTATTTTTAAACAAAAAAATATAAAATAAAAATTTATGGTTTCGCAGACCGCCTTCCGAGAGATTTAGCGAGTGTGTCATAGACTAGGGAGGTGAAAACTCGATCTGCTTTGAATTATGAACGGTTTTTAATGGTTCCGAGGTGCGATTGTCTGAAAAAATTTTTTGTTTTTCATTATTTTAAATTCATTGTGAGATGATTTTGTTGAGGGACTTAGGTACTTTGATTATTCTCTATCAATGAAATGAATTTATTTAATATGTGGTTTATTTACCATAACAAAAAATCGATACAAACTATTATAAAGTCCACTGCTGGGCCATAGCGAAATACTGTGGCTTGTCCATATGCCTCCTTTTAACTGCACCATTTTCCACAGGGGCCACGGGTTCAAAACAGAAAATTTACAAATATAACTCGAAAGTTTTACGCAAATATTTGTAAACAAATTTTGCTGTTGATCGCATTTAAAATTCTTTTGAAATAAGTAAATCATTCTATTTTAAAAAACTCTTTTTTCAGTAAATTTCTTTAAATAGTTTCTATCGAAGAAACAATTCCGCATTCGATGCAATAACGTTACGATAGTAATCTCGTATTCTAGTCTAGTTAGTCATTACTACGTTTATTATAATAACAGAACCATGTTCATGGGCAGGCAAAAATTATAATTAAAAAGAAATTATTCACTACATTTAATCTGCACAAGATGCGCAATCGTCTTATTAAACAGAGAAAGAAACACTATCTCCATCAATTTATCTACAGCTGCCTAGCAACAAACTCACATACATACATACACGCAGACAATAAGTTGTAATACAAGGCCGAGTACAAATTTAGTTATCCACCCACTCGGCTCGCTCGATTATTTATAATAAAAAAACCTTTTTATACCATTTTGTTTCCGATTCAACATAAATAAGATATGTTATTTAAAGCCAATATATCACTTGACAGGTGGTAGGCAGGTCTGTTTATAAATTTTTAAAGTAATTAAAACTTAAATTCTTGGCGAGCAGAGTTTATAATCGTGTGTTTGGTGCGGTGGGTCGTCGGGTCGCGGCAGACAAGATTTATATATATATCAAAGTAAGGCTTTGTGTGAATGTAGTGAGAGATTTTAATCAACGTCCGAGTGCAGGCTATAAGTCGGCGGAATGGCGGTCGTCCTCGTAGAGGCTGATTTCATTTTAGAGGACTACACTGTCCGACTACTGCCTATGGCTAGTCTTCGATACATATCTGAAAACGTTACTAACGTAATTCTTGTTTTGTGAACAAAAGACTAAGGGCCTGTTTCACCACTTCCGAATAAGTTCTTGTTAGCTTATCCGACAGATATATTGAGATATTTTGTATGAAATTATGTCAAAATATCTGTCGGATAAGCTAACAAGAACTTACTCAGAAGTGGTGAAACAGGCCCTAAGTATGTATCTAATCTGCAACCCTAAAGGCTTTCACCACTTCTGAACAACTTCATATTCATAGACATCACATATCCAGAAATAGTGAAACAGGCCCTAAATTTGCAAAAGTGGACCATGCTAGAAAGGTTCTTAAAGTTTGTAAATACGTAGATGTTGTTATAACTCGTCTGCCCATCTAAAGCCTGAAAGTGGCTGAAATTTAATACTGTGTGCCTAAAAAGGTACCTCGTATGTTAATCAAAGATTCTGACTTGACCACCTATCCCTGAAGAGATAGTTAGAAATATGACCGTATGTAGATATGTAGTTGTAGCAAAGATTGAACCAGAAAAAGGATGTAAAAAATTATACGGACAATATTATTTAAGTATATCTAGCACTAAATTTAATTAATTCAAATATAATTGAACTTTATTTTCATTAAACGATTATACTAAAAAATATATATATAAACTCAAAATGAAAAGGCAAATACAAATATTGATGTATTTATTCTATGTAAATGAACGCCTTTTAGCATAAATAGAATTTTGTGTAAATTTTTACATAATAAAATGTAAGTAACTAATAATAAAAATTATATATAGCGTAATTATATTAATCGTAATTTTTTTCTAATTATACTACAAATATAACTTCAAAAAGAAAACAGCCTGTAAATAAATATGAAACCGATCACGAGATAGGTTAGAAATAGCTCCAATCTAACCGTAGTAATGATATTGTAATTTACGTTAATACTATGTCATAGTTATTGATTTTATAATTATATCCCGCGGTAAATATTTATGTTCATTATTTGTTATTTTCTGACCAAAGCTATTTTTCAATTCTAACTTTTATATTAAGTAGGTATAGGTACTGATTATATTGTACTAGTCATTAAGTCGTGTTATGCTGTAGAGTTTCTGGCCGCATCTTCTCTACAGCGACAACACGTTCCGACGCGGTGGTAGCTTAAAAAAGAATTGACGTTTAATAAGTGTGCTTCAGGCTCCTATATTGAATAAATGATTTTGAATTTGAATTGAATTGAAGTACAGGTGCTATTTATAAGGCTTGTTATGTTTATGAATAAACCAATTTCAAAAATGTCCAGGAGCATCTAGGAAGCCTTCTAATTTTTATGAGGTTGGTATGTCAGGATTGTAGAAGACGTAGTCAATGCCGACCCCAATGCTAGACAGGCGTAAGAATTGTACCTATTTTACTGAACTCTACATTATTCACAATTATTATATTGTACCTATATCATTTAGTTATACCAACATAATTTCGATTGTTATTTCTGCCTATATCATTGCCTTTATAATTATTTAGATATTATGATTCTAACTTATAATAATGGTAACACCAAAATAAATTGCAAGGATTGTGCAACATCAACATAAATCTGTTAGGTTTAAGGATGTGAAGAAAATGTGGATGTAACTATTTTTGGAAATAAATAAATCGACTCTATAGTAAATAAAAAATAAACATACAACCAGCGCCATCTATTATCAATTCAACAACAATTACCCATCTTGCAATTTCTAACAGCACGCTTCCTAAGTACCGCTTTTAAACATTTCAGCGCGAATATTTCTTAAAATTTTCAAATGAAGAACGCTAGTGATGGCCACGAAGCAGTAGCATCGTCGGTTTGTAAGGCATTGCGTCGGCGGCTGACGCGGCGGCGACTCGCTGCTAATCGATGCGCGACTCTGCGCTGTCTTTCTCCGGCGGCCATTACGCACCTTTATGGGCACCCGACACCCCCGCTCCTCTCTAAGGCGGCAGCGCCACATGACGAATCAATATGCCGACCGACTCAACACTTATTTATTTGACACGATTTATTAGCCGAATGCCTCTAAACTTTTATGGGAACACTGTACCAAGAAGATGGTTTATGATGGTGACGATAAAATTCTATGTTTCGGCTGCGCAGTCTAGTTTTATTATGGATAGATAGCCGGGAAAGTTGAAGATTGTTCTTTGATATTAGACGTTCGAATGACTTATTGCACGTTACATCTGATCACTCTCGAATGATGAAGGGAAGGGAAACATCGAGAAGAAACCTGCATACGCTGAAGATACAATTCAGATGCGCATGTGATCCACCAATCCATATTATGCACGCGTGATGGACTACCGCCAATACAATGAGGCTGTGTTCCGGTAGACGTTGACTGAGGATGATCGTCATGGAACGGGTTTAACTTGAAGTTTTTCATTGAAGCTGGAAGCACGCCCAGAGAGTGAAGAAGAACTGAACTGAACTGGTGAACTTGGGTGCCGTTCTGAGGAGTTGGTGACAGTTTGTACAGGACAGACAGAATCAGAGAAATTGGGGGCTTTAAAAATTTGAAAGGCTGCCAATCAAGATTCCGACTTCTTCAGATTTTACAAAAAAAAATTTTACTCACTGATTTGTGGTTAAGAAGAAAACCTGTGGTAGTCTAACCTGCTACTAGAGCTGACTAATTTCAAGCCAATGCCAAATTTTGGATGACACTTACTTACATTTATTAAATCACCATCCTTTCAAGATCATTGGAAAGAGAAATGGATGGATGCAAACTGCACAAAATCATTCATTGCGGAAAATTGAGATCATTTCACATGGAGAGCACGGTGATGCCATGATATTATGATGATAGGTGGTAGTAAGGAAGGAGAAATAGTACAGTCTGTCTATAAAGTCTTGGCAAAAAATGAGGGCGCTGTCTCCACACAAGATCGTTAAAATTAAGAATAACCTGGCAACACCACCATACTAAAATGATCAGTTCCTCAAACATTCATGCCACGACTTTATAGAGAGACTATAGGTGACGATAGTGTGTGGAAGCAAGGCTGTAAGCTATGGGATGGGGGACATAGTGGGGCAATGCTCTACTTTCAAAATTACATAACAACTATTACAGCTTTTACCATTATGGGCAAGTTGGGCACAATCCCTAAATTGATATTGTTCCAGCAGAAATCATGCCATTCGCAGGGCTGGAAAATGTCGAGATCACTTCGCTCACTCCAACCCTGACTCAGGCCAAATTTTGAAACTGACAAAATTTTTTACGATAAGGCCTTGACCTTATGTGCTTGCTGTGAAATTTTGGGCTCGCGAAAAAAATTGCTTTTCCATACAATTGGGTCTAGTAGCCATTGACGTTTTCTATGGAACATTAAATTGAAATAAAAGATATTGAAGTTTGATCAGTTTGACGGTCTGAAGTAGGCAGGTACCCCGTTTAGTTACTAACACTTTTAAGTTTATACTTGTACCCTGTGCATTTAGTTATGTGTGAGTGAGGATAAATATAACGACTACGAGTATAACGATACTAAAACAAGAAACAGTTTGCAGTCACCGGCTTTTTAAGCACCCCTATAAAAGCCTCCAGTCCGAGAGCCGAACGAACTACCTATGGCAATAACAATGTTCCGTTTCCACAATTTCGCTTCATTAATTACCATTTTATTTTGCTGGTGCAATTAACATTTGTTACTTTTTTACCGTCGCCGCGAGCGCCTCCGAGAGACAAAATGTCGTAGCAGTTGCGGAAACGTGTAATTTTTTCTCAAATATTGCGGAAGGAAGGCGTTTGCTTCCTCTGGCCTGTTTAGATGGGTTTTATGGTAATCGTCCGAGATTTGCTGGGTTTTCTTTTAGCGTGACAATTATTCACGGAGGGTTCTCGACCTTAAGAAATTAACGATAGGGTGACCAGATGAGGCTGGTTTGGTGAAGGATAAGTCCGCGTTATTTTTCATCTTCACATAAAATGAAACATACAGGATTTTAGGGTAGACAGCTGCATAAAGTTGCATTTCTTATTCGGGTGTATCATAATACTGAACAACTTTGCCAAAGGAACAAAAGAAAATTTGGTAGTGTCATTCAATTCACGTGTGTGTTTTGCAAATTTTCTTCATCTATACAATTTTTATTTAAAAACTGATCTAATTGTGACTGAAAAATTGGAAGTCAAAATATTTGCTTACTAATTTCCTATAGGTTTCTAATCACCCTTTAAAGTAATCAAACTGTTTACACTCTTTATAGCGTTAGCCAAAAAATAAATTCAAAGAGTCAACTCACAATAGCTAAAAACTTTAAAGTTGACGTTTATGGCCATTGACATAATTGTCCTTCGACAGTTCGTAACTCATGGTGACCTCACAATTTAACGACCGCGGCATGAGTAGGTAAATACAAAGACTAACTACTTGCAATAAATTAATTAGACAGAAAAATTTACCTAACTGTTCAGTTTGGAGTAAGGCATGAAATGTGTATGATAATTATAACGTTCCTACCTAAGTACTCGTTCGTTTGATAAAATTGTTGCTAAGTTCTTTCTTAATTTATTCTATTATAACTTTTATGGGTTTTGTAATTTAATTTAGTAGATTGTAGTCTATTTTTTGTACTCATAATTTTCTCATAATTAATTGCAGAAGGTTTTTGTTGAGGTAAGCTGTATAGCTTATACGTAAAATATATTTATAGTGTTTTGAAGCTTTGCTCAACTGTTGTGTAGGATAAGAGATAACAAGACAATCTTATTGGACAATAGAAAAGTTGAATGTCTAATGTGACCCAAAAGTATGGAACATTGTGTTGGACCAACACAATGTTCCATACTTTTGGGAGAATATAGAGAAAGAGATAACAAGACAATCTTATTGGACAATAGAAAAGTTGAATGTCTAATGTGACCCAAAAGTATGGAACATTGTGTTGGTCCCATCGTCAAACATTCATTTAGAAATTTCCATTCAATCATACATTCAAATCGCTTTTTAGTGATGAGATTACCCGATTTGTGCTAGTATTTACTATAGTAATTATAGTACCTACTCTGTTCTAATACTTATGGGACAGTCGGGCGGTGAATTCCAGATCATCACAACAACTTTCACTATAGAGCCAACCATAAGAATTGCGAAGAAAAAACTACCTATTGTCTCATACATATTTTGAGTCAAGTAGTTAGATGCAAGGGTGCACACAATCGGGCAAATACCTTTCACTAAGGACAGAGCACAGACAGAGTTTCGGTACTTCTGGTGAAACGTGGATGTTCTGAGATTTCAGAATATCTCTGACTACCCCCTCGGGGAATATAGTCGTGAGCATATGCTATGCTTTCACTAAGGAGCCAACATTCATGATAGCGGAAAAAATCTTCTGTCTAAACTATTATAAAACTGTAACTGAAGTGTGTCTGTACATTGAAGATATTTACAAAAAAAAGATTACTATATAGTTTTTAGGTATCCCTGACTCGAAATCAACCTTTTTTAGAGATGTTGTCTGTCTGTTTGTTTGTTTGTTTGTTTGTTCGTGCATCACGCAAAAACTACTGAAACGATTTTGATGAAGCTTTTTTTGTTTGATAGCTTATGATCTGACTTAAAATCTGGTAAGTATATAATTTGTGCAGAAGTAGTCGCGGGTAAACACTAGTTCCATATAAAACTGCAGTACCTTACTAATAAATAAATAAAAAATAAAAATTCTTTATTTCAGACATTACTAATGAATGTTGGCTCCTTAGTGAAAGTTTTCAGTGTTTACCCGATTGTGTACACCCTTGAATTGCCTGTCGAGTCTGTATTTAATTAATTTCATCACTATGTACTATTCGACCAAGAACCACGTTCCAAGACTTGGATAAGCACTAACCGGATCACAAAGTTGAAGTTGAGACTGGCAGGACACTTGCCTAGACAGGAAGACGGCTGGTGGACCAAGTCAATATCAGAGTGGTGGCCAAGAGAGGGACGCAGGTCAGTAGGCAGACCACCAGCACGTTGGTGCGATGACATTGTGAGAGCGACGGGTTCACATTGGATCAGATTAGCACAGGACCTTGATGAACGGCGTAATGAAAGGGAGGCCTATGCTATGTGGGTTGATGTAGGCTGATTTTATTGATTGTGATACATAACAAATAGAACACAAAGTGTTAATTTAAATAGGTACCTAAATAAAATAAACAATAAAATCGATATCTTTGTAAGTCGATATACATATCCATCACTTTGACATTACAATTTTTTCCATGAGAAACTATGCAAAATAACATATAGTCAGTCAGTTACTTTGTAGTTGATGCTAATAGAGAACAGCACATGTTATTATGGACGGGCTGAGAAATAGTCAGGCGGCTCCATATCAGTACATGACAGGGCTGCGCCTGCGCTGCGTGGGTTCCTTCCTACAGACAGAAGTGCAGTAGTTAATGCATTATATTACATGATGCAAGCAATGAGCGTTCGTCATACTACACAGTAGGTAGGTAATACTATACTTGCATACATCAATGAACCTTTTAAGTTGTAATCGTGGTGGATCGCTTTTAGCATTTTCAAGGTTTCAGCTAGTTACCAACCTTGTTTAGTAGTATTTGATAGGTCGCAAAATGTACACAAGACTAGCAAAAAAAACATACCCCTTAGTTGCCTCGTTTATTTTTGTATAATAACATTTGATTTAAGTATAGCTCTTTTTGTCTGTTTCTGGACCAAATAAAATGTTTGCTCTAGCAATTAATATTATTCATTTTCTTATTCTTGTATTCTCACTTTTTATGCATAAAGTAGTACTTACAATCACTACCTATTTCCCGAGGGGGTTGTCAGATAAGTATATTCTAAATTATATCAAATTAAAAACATCCTCGGTTCACTACCAATGCCCAAACTACCAACTACCAACTACCTCTATCCAAGAAGAAAATCTTGATAAAGCTGGTTGTATTGTATGGAAGAATTCAATTTTCAGCGATAAGACCGCCTGATTTTGTGCCTCTTGCATTTTCTCTCTGTATCATTTTTGATTTGATTTTCTTACGTGAGATTTGACAACAAGAATTATATTAGTAGTCGCTTTTCAACTAGGTAACTTATATACTATGTCCCATTAGGCATGAAAACGATAAAAACTATCGCACTTATTCCCAAAGTCACAGAGTTCATAGCACAACTAACTAATCAACCGAGAAAACATCTACAGCAGAACGAAGCGACTTCAGAACGTACCATTTCGCACGTCGCCATTGTAACTCCACACCCGAATGCATAACAGACAAACAGGGCTAATCCCGACGTTATCGTAAATTGTCAGTTTATGACGTGCGGAACGGCCGAGGGGGGGTGAAGCGGGGGTTAAAGGGGGAGGGGAAGAGTTTTCTAATTTCGCCCCCTGCGCCCGTTTTGATGCGCTAATTCGTGTAAGCAGTTTCTGAACGTGCCTGTTTCGAGTTCACTTCTGTTTCGCTACTTTATCTTTGCCGGTTGATTATTTTTTTGTGCTATTGTGTTAAGGTCGTATTTACCTTGTTTTAGGTGTAAGTTTTATTTGGTTAAGTTATCGTCGGCTTTTACATAGAGTTTCGCAATTTACATACATTTGTTTGTTCGGTTTTTAAATTGGGTATTAACAGTTAATAGGTTTGTTTGTACTTAGTAGCTGTAATGTGGAGGTAAAGGTTGCTAACTCTTGCACTCTTATTGACCTTTTGCATGTCAAGGACGACGGGCTGACCCTAAGTTTCAGTAAGTAAACTTTTTCGAAAAACAAGAAATTAATTTATCACAGTAATGAAGGACGCAAAATACAGACGTATTTTTTAATTTACACACATAGGTAAGTAAGTACATAATTAACATAGGTAAAGCCTGACCTGGAAAATAAAAAACCTGGATTAGGGGCGCTGCAATCGACTGTCACCTTTAATATGTTAGTGTTCCAAGTACAAAAATTAGTTCCAATAATTTTCCGCAACATGGCGAGGTTTTTTATTCTCCTGGTCAGGCTTTAAATAATTATCGCTACCTATATTGATTAGGTTCTAGGTTATTTGACTTATTAGACTAAGGTTATAAGTACGCCCCTATTTTTTTTTCATTAGGTACCTACCTACCAACAATATTACAGGGTGTGTGTATTCAGATAAATGATACATCCCCTCTGAGGGTTGGCCTGTGCCCTGCAGTGGAACGTATAGAGGGTGTAACGAAAAGTATATCATTAACCTTTAAACCACATACTCTACCCATCAAACTGAACATATTTAACTATGGGAGCAAATCTGTTACAACAAAAAACCTTAGCTGCTCATACATTTAAGTCGAGTAGGCGCTACAGTTTAGTATGGAACGGCCGATTTTTTTCCTAAACAGGTTTGTTCCCAATGTAAAAGTTGTTCAGTTTGATGGAGAGTATGCGGTTTAAAGGTTAATGATACTTTTCCTTACACTCTGTATAAGATTTCAATGTTACCAACAAAGTAAAGCAAAGTAATTTTGGACTGCTAGTTTGCAATTTCTTTGATACGGCATCAGTGGGGAGAATAAACGTAATATACTCGAATGATTACGACAAGAACAGAGCAGACAACCAGTCAATATAACATTACAAGGTATCAAAGCCCCGCGCGATGGGATCTCGATCTCGCTCGCCTGCGCGGGCGCATCACCAATTAATACTCTTCATTTAATCGATTCCTTCAATTATTCCACCTTGATATATGTTAATCCTTTCGGCCCTCCCCGGGATATTGTTGGCTATGCCGCAGGGAGGTTAAGAAAACAGGTTAATTTTTAGTTTCTAGATTTTTCAAAGTTAGTTCACATCATGATGATTTATGATCCACAGCCTGAAACCACCCACTGCTGGTAAAAGGTCTCCATTTGTTTATGCCACCTTCCTCCGTCCTGACCATCTCGCATCCAGGTATCACCAGCGACTCTCTTTATATCATCAACCCATCTTGTCGTCGGACGGCCCACACTTTGCTTCCCTTCCTTCGGCCAGCACAATGCTTTGCTCCACCTGGCGTCAGCTCTCCTTGCCGCGTGCCCTGCCTATTTCCATTGGAGCTCCATGACTCTCTTACCGACATCTTGAAGCTTATTACAATTTACATACTAAAGCACGATAAGATCTAGAAGGTCCGGGTAGTGCTGCTAAAATATTGAGGTAGGTATGTAACCTCCTTCCACTTTGTCCCAACAGCAATCGAAGGGAACGAAGACTTATAAAAAACGCGATGGTATGGTTCTATCCATCTATATTTCCCGACGGGTTGCAGTCAGTAATAGTTAAGTAGGGATTCCAGGATTCCAAGGATTCAGAATATCTAAATTTCATTGACAATGCCTCTAAACCGTGTACGTAATAGATTGGCAGCCCGATGGATAAAAGTGGTAATGGTTATTTGTAAATCTTGATATCCATCAACATCACTTCAGCTTCAGAAGAATTAGAATATTATTCTTTTGACGTCAATAGTGAACTGCATGCTGCAAAGTTGTTGTAGGAAAATTTCTGACGAGCGAGTCCGAAAGGGATGAAGCAAGCGTATCAACAATATTCCTAGAATTATGTAAATATTTCAATTTTTCCAATCTCCCCGCGACCTCTATAATTACATGGGAGGCGATCTCCATTGACAAGTATTGATGTTTTTAATCTGATGTTAGGATAAGACATTAGTATGCGCCCGCGCCGGTCAGCCGTTGATTTGTGGCCGGCCGGCTCATTGCCTCGTAATTATTGGATTTCGGCGAGATATTTATTGGCATTTCTTCTCAGTCCCATTGATTTATCATTCGGTTGTCATATCGTGAATTATAGCGATGCGTGTCCGGGAATAATACTGATACATTCCGTAGGTGATCGAGGGTTTTAGTGTTCCGTAATTACATTGGAAAAACGATAAAAGCTTAAATTACATGCGTTCTATTTTGTGTACGAAAATCTCATAAAACTCGACAAAACTTTTGAGTTGTCATTTAGGTACAAATACATAAGGAGGTACAGGCTTGGTATAAATACGATGTAACTCATAAAAACGTAATAATTAATACTTATGCAAATGTGAGTAAATATCTTCGACACATTAAAAATGAGGAACTAACTAGTACCTACCACATGTACGACAAACTTACTAACCCTGTAAGTAGTCAATTTCCAAGACTAGAAAAAAAACTGTCGGTTCAATATGGTCCAGATAGATTAAATGTAAATTATAACGAATACATACAAGACACGTAACACCTACAGTAAAATGACGACCATATCGGGGTGGTCAAAATCTTTACTACAACAAAGTAGGTACTTATGTGCAGAGAGTAGGTAGGTATAATTGTGGAGTTGCAGCAGGACTGGGCTCACTTTTAGCATCCTGAAAGATTCAGGATAAAATGAAGTGTCAAGTTCGATGACATTCGTTGTTTTGTTAGTGGTAGGTAGGTACTAATTAATTTTTATTTCTTTTGTTGGTGCAAATCACAGACATTATCTACGGTTCGCATGATTTAATGGACTTGACACTTTCCTTTATACTTAAATAACCGCAAAATAAAGCTTGTTGTTGTTTTTTTAGTAAAGCTTGCTACGGAACACTGGCAACTCACTTTCAACGTACACTTGGCCATGTTTTTTCTTGTTTATTAAGGTTTTCGTCTCTTGGGTTCAGTAATACGTCATATTTCAATACGTAACACTGGGACACATGATCACCGCCATTACGGCTCGTCTCCCGACGGATTAGAGACGTCGCCCGCGTAATGAGATGGTGCAAAATATTGGAAATAACACAACAATAATGAAGGTGGTAATAGGGGAGCGTGGAACAGATGTGACTTCGCCGCTAGGGGCGCTGCCGTCGCCACGTCAAATGAAACGTGTGAATTTTTTATTGATGATCTCTTTTTAAAGAGTTGTCTTTGTGTTGAATAATTCAGGTGAAAACTCTTTCTGCTGCGAAATTCAGTGTAAAATGTTTGAAACAAAAATATGAGCAAAAGTCTACGAAATTTCAATCAAATTAAATTTGACGCTAGATAATCTTTATAGAATAACAATTAAAAGTACCTACCTAATTATTCAAATTCGTTATTTGAATTACGATATAGGTAGGTAGGTATTGGTTAAAATTAGTTACTCATCCTAAATAGTTCCAATTAAGAACACCTAACGCCATCTAGTTTTAGTACTCGAAACTATTTTAGTATCAAAATTATTTGGATTAGGTACAGTTTACTTTATTTTGTTTCTGGAACTAACTACGGTAAATAATCGTAAAATTATTCTAAGTAGGTAGTAGGTATTTATGTTTAAAAAATCACCTATCAACATAATTACACTAACACATCCTAGAAGTACCTAAATTAATAATACCTAAATGAAAAACATATTATACTTAAGTAAAACAAATTTCCCGCGTTTTCCACGCGAGAACGTAACGAGAGCGAGCCAAAATGATGGATTAACGTCACCGGTGTATTTTCTTTTAAAACGCAAACAAAGCACCCCGGTAAAATTGCATCCAGCTAATATTCCCTTGCCAATCATCTCACTGAGTCAATTTTCAATTTTCCCCGGTTAATAAGCACGTCAACGCCTCGCCTCGGAACAATATCGCCAAGGTTTTTATTGCGCACCGTTGAGACATAACTGTATTAAATAGGTAGGTAGGTAGGTAAGGTAGGTACAGTATTATTTTTCAACAGAAAAATGTTATCTTTGTGTACCTAGTTACCTACCTATTAACAAATATTAAATAGTAGTAGGACTATAGTAGGTAGGCAAATGAATACGACTTACATGTCACGTTATTTTATCAATATATCTATGAATAGACCTTACGATCATGGTTATTATGACTATTTGTGACTATGAATCAAAAATAAGACACTGCCAAAAAATAGATTTTTGTAGGTTAACACTTTTTTTCTGAACAAAAGCAAAAAGTAAAATTCTTACAACTCATTGCATCATTCAAGGAATGCTTAGTCGCAAAACTAACTCTACCGTAATTTCGTCCGCTCCTCCAAGAGCAGAGTGGCGCAGTGGAAGCGTGCTGGGCCCATAACCCAGAGGTCCGTGGATCGAAACCACGCTCTGCTAGAACAAAATTTTTGTTTTTTCTTTTTACTTTATTTTACAAATTTTTCAACCTTTTATAATAATTTGCGATAAATTATGATTTTATGTTGTTATTTTAGACAATTTTAATTCTACGGATAATTTTTATCACAACAACTAGCGCCATCTAGTATCTCATCTCGAAATTAAAATTAGATGAAACTGAACCTATCGAACCAAACACAATTTACGACTCAAAACACAAACAAAATAAACATAGAAAATTAAATTGTACCGACAAATCAGTAATAGCGTTGAAGAAAATCGACAGTCAAGTTGTGGATGTTTCTCCATTACTGCCCGCATGATTTATTTGTAATTGAAATCGGGGTTTATTTTGCCACTGTTGATTTATGCAACGGCTTCATGGCCGGTATGGACTATGCTTTTCAATAGCTATCGCTCAGGGCTACGGTGCACAATGGACATTGTTTGATTGTGTGTTTTATGTAATTTGCTTAGAGTTGATTTTTAAATTAATGCGGCAACAGTGTCTTTGCTAGATTACCTATCTGGTTTTATTGTTTCCAAGACATTCGTTTCCTTATGATTAGGTTGGTATAAGTAGGTACTTATCAATGTTTAAAACTACCTTATCGTGTCAGGCACATAATATTTATTCTCGCGACCGTTTTCTCTTCTTGGTGGTTAGAATATTTGCTACATCTTGTTTTCCAGCAAGGTCTGCCTTTAGCATACCTACCTACTTGACAGTAAAAATTATAATAATTCTGTAACGGACTTAGAAATTCGGCATTTTCATTAAAAAAACAAAACACTTGCTGTATGGCTTTACAATTTCAAAACTCGAGTCTCCAATATAATAACATAATATATTTGTTAATTCATTAGGACTTAATATTATTTAGATGGTCTCAATCAATGTGAAAGACTTTATGATAATTTTATATTGATCATCACATTTTCGGTTGTTATTGCGTAATGCGTATGATATAATATAACTGTACAATGTAGGTAGAGGACCGTTTACCTATCCATTGGCAACACCAGAGCCGTTTTTTTCCCTACTGATTTTTCTTTTTGCGAATTTTGGAAAACGCCTTCTTTGCCTGGAAAATTACTTATAGAAAATTTCAACAGCAAGCAACATTGCAAATATTATTTGTTACGTGACATCTGGATTTTTCTAAACTATTATAAAACTGTAACTGAAGTGTGTCTGTAGTAGACTGGAGATAATATTTACAAAAAAGGCTTGGTTTTTAGGCTTAGATCAAAATAAAATTAATTTAGGTATCCCTGACTCGAAATCAACCTTTTTTAGAAATTTTGTCTGTCTGTTTGTTTGTTTGTTTGTTCGCTCATCACGCAAAAACTACTGAACCGATTTTGATGATGATGACTTCAAATCTGGTATATAATTTGTGCGGACGAAGTTGCGAGTAAACACTAGTATTATATAAAACTAGTGTTTTCCCGCGACTTCGTCCGCACAAATTATATACCAGATTTTAAGTCAGATCATAAGCTATCAAACAAAAAAAGTTTGATCAAAATCGGTTCAGTAGTTTTTGCGTGATGCGCGAACAAACAAACAAACTAACAATTTTGTCAATAGATGGCGCTGCACGTTTTTAAATCGCGCTATCGAATGTTATTTGAATTTATATGAAGAGAACCGCTACTTTTTTATTTCTCATCATTTTACGGTTTTATAATAGTTAAGATAAATTATTATGAAATTGACAACTCTGCAACCACCTTAATAGTACTTAACTACTACACATGGCTACTATGTTCACATTCTAATTAGTAAGTAATTAACTAATTACCAGTGCGATATTATGCAACATTCGACACGCACTTGGAGAGTATTACCTACTATACTAAATTCTTTACTCCTTGGTGACATATTAAAGATACTGACCAACAAATGAATTCTTCATCCTTAACATTATTATCTTATACACGCATTACCTTACCAAGAATATGTTCATCAAAATAAAAGTTAAGTTGGTACCTAGGTAGTAGGTACCTATACAAGGTGTTACAAAAATACAAATAAACATTTAAGGTGGTGGTTTAGACCATCAAACTGGACAACTTTCACTATGGGACCAATATCGAAATCGCGAAAAAAAATAATTTATGTTCTATTCTATACTCTACAAATCGACTAGAGCTAAAATATGTATGGGATATCAGTTTTTTTTTTTCGCGATTTCGATGTCGGTCCCATAGAGAAAGTTGTTCAGTTTGACGGTCTAAACAACCCCCTTAAGAGTTTTAAAAATTTATTCTTACTTATGAAACACCCTGTATATAAAAGTTTTACTTTCTGCTTATTTATAAATACCTAATGTAATTATATTAATATCATTCACTACAAATATCCTCCAAACAATAGAGTTCAACTGTATTTTGGCGTTATAATTATGTAAGCCTACCTTCTTCCTATTTCTATTAGTTTATTTGATAGGTAGGTGCACTTACATAATTCTATATAGGGTCCTTCTTAATATGCTGACACTTTTTTAAGGCGAGGATCAGACCATCAAACTGAACAACTTTCTCTATGGGACCAACATCGAAATCGCGAAAAAAAAATCAGTTGTCCCATACAAAACTGCAAACCGACTTGTGCCAAATGTATGGGACAGCTGATTTTTTTTTTGCGATTTCGACGTTGGTCCCATATTGAAAGTTGTTCAGTTTGATGGTCTGATCATACCCTTAAAAAAGTGTCAGCATATTAAGTTGGACCTTGTATAATATGAAATTTGCATTTTCAGTACCTACCTGGCTATTAAATTAACAAATTAAATAAAAATGTGTGCTTATATATATTTTTTTTTATTTATTTAATAAGAAGTTTCGAAATACATTTTTTACATAAAGTCCTACAAAACCATGTTTTAATGAATATAATTTTAAAGATGACAAGGTTTTTTAAAACGTGATCAAGCCTCACATACATCGTCGTCCTTTTCATTGCCTACATAATAATATATGAATAATTATTACGATCCCCAGTCGCGCTTTCATCTCAATCCAAAACGATAAAAACAAACGCGATGGCTTCATCCTCAACAAATATGACGTTTATCGTACAAGGAATAAGGGCTAAAATCTGTCAGTAGGTCAGAAAGATAATAAACGGACGCATCCATTTCCACAAATCCGTGTCAAGAATCGAATTCAAAAAAAGCAGATCTTGACACGAAACTTTAATAAATAACTCCTTTTCACATGTTATTATTTATTGGACGCCATGGAGCCAGCCTCAGTATAACGATGACGAATACGAGATACGTTTGTAAAAAAACCCTTTTCAGAGTTGACGCGTGATATATTCGAGCGCATGCGTGTTATAAAGAACGCGGCGGGGTGCGCGTGCGCTGAGCGCTGATTGGCCGGCGTAATGACGGCGTGCGCGGACGTTCCGTTTTCAAACTGGCACTGTGACGTGGAGTAATGACTGTTGTGTGGTAAACCAATGACGGATAGGCACCTTTGAACCTATTGTGTCCATAAGATGGAGCCAGGGGGCTGATCGATCGACTTGCTTTGCTGGTTTGCACTGCAATGTATATGCAGAGATTTATATTTCATCTAAAGCTCTTATTTCTGTTGCAATGCAAGCAATACCGTCTTCACTATTGGATACGACTCTACAACCCAGAAAGATCAATATGTATGTTTGCTGTTCTTAGCTAAACATTTTTCTCAATCATCAACACCATTGTCTGCTATTACCAATGACACTGCATAAGAACTTTATCTTTTCAACGTAACTTTATCCTTATATTTATTAAATAGGTAGGTATTAAAAGAACCAAAATCGATCGACTAGAAAAAAAAATATCCGTTGGCTACTGGCCAGTTCATAGACTTATCCATAGCCTAACATTAATCTACTAAAAACCGGTAAACGCCAAATCCTCACCTGCCTTCCCAACGTAAATTCCAACGTGAAAAGTGAAACATGTCATCAGTCCCTTACGGTAGCTAATGGATCAGTCAATCCCGCGGGAACCATACGTTGTCCCGGACTAGCCCGGACTCCGGGACTGGCCAACTTTCCAGCACTGCCCAAGATAGATTAGTTCGGAAATTTAATTGATTAAGCACTGGACTTGATATCTGGACGAAATATTGTTCAAATTATTGTTTTTGGCGTTGAAGTTTGAGTGTTTTTATTCTCCTTGATGTCTTTGTTCATTATTTACATCATTCCAGCAAAAGGGATACCCTCTGTTGGACAAAGGCCGAACCTAATAATCTTCAAAACAAATGATATTGCAGTTTTACTAGATCGTTAGTCCACTGTGGAAAGCCATCCAATAGAGCGTCTTCCGTCCTCTTAACTCCATGCCTTTTGTTCGCATTTGGATAGATTCTTAAAAGTACAGATTCTTATAAGGACAGATTCTCAAAAGGACAAAGTACACGTAACTGGACGTACTTTCTCCATTCTAATAGGTATTACAAATCCTAAAGTATGTTGTCTGTATCTTGCGTTTTGGTTAAGCCAGCTTGACGCCTGTGGAAGGAAGGAAATAAATTGTAGTAGACATGAAAATTCCACGCATACGAAGTCGAGGCTAACAGCTAGTTCACAATAAAATAGGCTTGTGGTTTGCAATCAGCCCACACCATTTTCTTTGAAGTACCTAATTTCTTTGAGGTTGGTATGTTTATCGAAAATCACGATAATTGCATTAGCTTACCTACAGTAGTTCCTAAAGTTACTAATACATTACAGTTATATGCTCACGACTATATCCCAGTAGCAAATGCTACGATTCTAATATCAACATCCAATCTCTTCTTTCTTCCCAATTCTCAAACATACTCATCGATTCCTAGAACTCGACCAATGAAAAAATCTTGCACTTTGAACTTTGATCGAAGTCATTCCTTTATCAAAAACTTCAAAAAATTACCCTACCTTCGCAACATAACGTTAACTAAGGATTTAAATCCAACATTACGATCACAAAACAACTCAGACTGGGAGGGAATCAATTATAATTCCCATTAGATGAGGGCGGGGAGGCTGATTTATGATCGGAGGGAAAAATTCAAGCAACAGCCAACTGCAACTGCACCTTGTACTACTAGCTCACTATTATTGCTATCGAGCTAATTAAAATTTTTAAGTACTTACATAAATTCACGACTGTATTACGTTTAGAGGTAGCCAGGTACATTGCGACAATCATTATATTATTATCTAGCGTAACATGTGGGAAGAAGGATCAATTCTTCAGTCCTCTCATCCTCTGTCCCAAAGAGAATGGAATCACTACGTTTTACTCTGTCCATTATTAAGAGAGATTGGCTCAATACCCACAAAATAGGGTCCTTCGTAATATGCTTATGGTTTTTTAAGGGGATGATCAGACAGTCAAACTGAACAACATTCCTTAAGGAAACAACGTCGAAATCGCGAAAAAAAGTTGGCTGTCTCATAAGGGGAAATAGAAGTGAGACTAAGTATAATACAATGCAATTTAACATCATGCAATGCCGCAGCCGCATTGAAAAACATGAAACTCATAATAATTGTTGAGATGCGTTATACTTAAAGGTCCTACAATAACACTACAAAGAGCTTTAATAACATTATTTCTCGTTGACCTGGGAAATTATTTCCTTTATCTTTCTCTCTTCTCTCCATACTTGAGAAGATCCACGACAGATTAATATTTCTATCATGAAAGAAAACTCTGTGGTTCCAGCTTTGATAACGCGTTTCCTCCAGTGATTGTCTTAAGGGGCGACTAAGGGATACAGTTTCAGTTAATGCAAAGTTTATGTGGACAGAAGGCTAGCCTCCTGTCACAACTTGACACGTCATTCCTGAAACCAATGTGCTAAAGATGATCCTTGTTGCAACAGCAAGCTTAAAAAGGTAGCTGTGACACAACTTCTGAACATCCCTAATATGATTATGGTCGTGAGGTTACATATGATTTGTAATTTCTATGTACGGAATCTCTTATTCCCATTCCAAGAAGTTTTTGGCTTCAGCAAGTACCAAATGTTCAGGAGTGTGCTTTGCTTCCAATCCGAGGGTTAATCTTTAAATCACTTACTACTGGTTACTTCTAACAAATGAATGTCAACTTATCTCGGCACATCAATGTCCTTCAAAGCCAAGAGTTCACATAGCCACACCTTGGAAAAAGGAGCTTTAAAAAAATGCTACATTTCAATCGCACGGCTAAGGTGACGGCGGACAGTGCGGCGGGGTGCGGGGTGGCCCGCGATCGATGCCGTCGTCGTTATTCGGGCGACAGCCTTTGACGACGTCGTGGGGTGGCCCCAGTTGCAGCGGGCAACGGAAAAGTATGACTAGCATAGCAGTTTTCGAGTAAAGCGAATGCTTATTGCAATACCATTCCTTAAAATCCGAGGATAATAGAAAAGAGTACCTATGGATTTGAGTATCTTCTTCTGTCCAGTCGATGGCTTGTAATTGAGTTTAACTTTGTAGCTTATCTTACCTGGCTTGCTTGATGTGACTGCCAAAATCAATACATTTCCTGACGGTCCGTGATTTCTTGGATGCAGAGCATAAAGCGGCTCTAAATGTTTGTACTACGCATTGAAGTACTCTCTTTAATCTGAAGGAATAGGAAACCGATGTGAATATAGGTGGGGTCTGATTTGGTGACTAACCGAGGTGTCGGCATCAGAGACGTTAACGATGCTTGTAGTGATTAGCCGACTCTCCTTCGCTTGGTATGGGCATAGCGTAAATACAATAAAGTGGATGCGCTTAGTGGCCTGTTGCGACCCGAGAGCGCCCTCACTATTATTACGTTCACTTCGGTATGGGTACGCGTATAAGAGATGCCTGAAAGGATAAGGAATAAGTAGCCTCTTATGACTCATATCATATCAGGGTGCTATTCTAAGCTGGTCACCAAACAGTTATTAGGGGCACAATGAAAAACAATAGCTGAGCATTGCTGTAGTTGGATGTCGAGCTCCCCCCAAGAATTATTAGGTTTGAAAATAATCCATCTCTTTGCCGCTGTTTGTTCAATTTCTTTTGTAGCAGAACTATTAGTGATCTGACCAAGCATTTTGCCTATGCAATCATAAAAATACATTATGTTAGCGAATACGAGTTGTACGCAGCTCACGAGTTTCAGTCAATCAGCTAATAAAGCCACTCTCAATTAGATACGCTATCGGCGAAGTTTGCAAGACGCTGCTTTGTCATTAAATCCCACCCATACGAGAACAGGTGGACTACCGCCAATTCTTAGCATTCCAACAAGCCCGTGGAAAGTCTTCCCTTTCCTATAGAGCAAGTTCTAAATATTCTAACCCTCTCGGCTTTCGCTACAAAACAGGACGTACCCGGGTCAAGTCCGCGCGCCGCGGACGAGTGACTGACGGACGGCACACATACTCACACTCACACACCCAGACACAATAGATGTGTTACACTTTGACACGTTGATGTGTTTGATTGATGGCTGTTATGTGTGGAGAGAGAAAAATGGCGTAGACTATTTGATCGGTGCGAGTTGAAGGGGAAATTTGACGCCTTCGTAATCTGGAAATATGTTTTCTTTGTTAACGCTGTTTGAATTTCAGATTTGTATTGAAAATTTAGAATGTATTTTACGAAGACCCATACAAAAATGGGGCATAATTTGTGTAGGTATGTGGGGTGTAGACTTCTAACGTGATATGTAATATCAACATAAATTTTGCTACAACTTGAAGGTTGAAAACGTAAGCAAAGTTTGCTTTAAACAATTTAAGAAAAAGAGTTGACTGGTTAAGGAGGAAGCAAGAATTTGCCTCTTTGGATGGTTTGTGGATAAGCCAGTAGGTGCAAAGTTTTTGGCATGCTCTGTTTACCGATAATTATTCAATCAAGCAATAATCCAGTCTAGAAATGCGTAGGTGTCTGGTACAATGCGTCAAATAAGCCAAAAATTCTTGGTCAGTGGCTTCAAATCAATTTAAATTTTCCAATAACAAATGAAAACCAGAGACAGAGAAAACTCAAACAAACTACACAACAAACCAAAATCTAACCAAGCGAGGACGTGTGAAAACTGAAAAATAAACACCGGCGAAAGACACGAGCGAATAATTAAAAACTTCCACGAATGCCGTGTAATGACAATAATGACATTAACGACACGGCAGTGACAGGCGGTCGTTTGTCAGCTGTCATTTGTCAGCTGTTTGTCAGAGCGATGGTGTCAGGCGGCACGGGGTCGATTGACGCGTGTCACGATGAAACCCAACTACCAGTCTACGGTTGCAGCTAGATGGTGACGCCATTGAAACCCGATGTCAGAAATAACGCTAAAAGTAGAGTGCAGACTTAGAATAAGTATATGTCTAGAATGAGCCTTAATGTATAAAACAAAAGGGGCCAAGTTTCATAGGTTGGTTGGTGTGCGTGAGGCGCCATACAAATTATGTATGTGAGCGTGTAAATGTATAGGGGTTAGGAGCCAGTACTGGTTCCAATTTTTTTCGACGCTTTCGTATCTTCGACTGTCAATCTTGACATAATATAACTTTATCAAAGAGTGCAGATTTACTTGGATTTACTTTTCTATAGAGGTCTATCCTATAGGCAGAAATTAAGATCAAAACTAAAAAGTTAAATGCCTTTCAAATAAAGTAGTTTTTGATATTTACTTCCCTTGTTTTTTACCTTACTAGCCTAGTGCACTACTTTTCGGTGAAGGAAAATTTCGTGGAAAATGAAATCCCGTAAATGTTTCATTTTCTGTTCAGAATTATGTCATGTTTAGAATAATCTCTGAATAGCCACTTGGGGAATAACTATACAGTCGTCAGAATTTACTACGCTAATATATTTGAACTGTAAACGAGTATCGATCTATATTACTTTTAGCCTTTGATAAAGTTATATGTCAAGATTGACAGTCGAAGATACGAAAGCGTCGAAAAAAATTGGAACCAGTACTGGCTCCTAAAACCTATACATATTATACACGCACACATACATAATTTGTATGGCGCCTCACGCACACCAACCTATGAAACTTGGCCCCTTTTGTTTTATACGGTAAAACAGTGAGGCTCATTCTAGACATATACATTTTCTAAGCTTTTAGCAATCGTCATCAAGATGTATAACCACTAAGCTTTGGCTTTACTCATCCAGACAGACTCTTTCGCTGATACGTTGTCACCCCATCCAATGCACCGATAATCGTCTTTGGACTAGTCTAACCAACATTCATCATGATTCCAAAATAAAATGTACAACTCCAGTGTAACCAAGATCAACCGATACAGTACGACAAGCCCACAGTGAGTCCAGGGATTTACTCCGAATCTATTCTTCTTGAAAACTCATGAAGTCTTAAAGGCATGATAAAGGACTTAACAAATGTTATCCCTGAGAACCATATACCTATTTCTACCTAGAATTAGGCCACATCAATTTCAGAAAATTTCGTAAACCGTTGGTAAAGCGATGTGATCAAGGCAGGTGAGCGGGGCATTATTAATGGCTCTTTGATTCACACCTCGACTTGTCCTTCCAAGTTGCCAGTTCGCATCGTCATCCTACAAACTGTCCTTAGAACTACTTTAATCATACACAATGAGTGGGAATAATCGCATCATTTATTATACGTTTACATTGAAATAATATAGAATGGTGTGTTGAGATGGTTTTCAAGGTGGAAAGAATGGATAAATTAATAACAGATTGACTTGTGCTTTTTACATAAGACTGCGAGTGGGAATCAAATTGATCAATTTTAGTGTCAGGTGGGACTTGAACCCACAACCTACCAATCCAATCCAGTCAAGTCAATACTTCTACTGAATACTCCCAAAACCTTAATCTCTTGGTCTCTAAGGGAATTTTTCAATCTTTAATTGATTTGAAACATCATAACTGCACAGCATATTCCTACATGTTATTAACCATCATGTTATTATTATCATGTTAATATATATTCTGTTGTATTCACTTCTCTTACATATTTTATAATGAATGTTTCTGTAACACCGACCCGTTCTTTGAAGTATTTCCTCTACCCTAAGGTTGTCTGGAAGAAAGCGCTTTTTAGCGATAAGACCGCCTTATTTATACCAAAATCTGTTTAGTTTTCTGTGCAATGTATTTTATGTTTGGTGTAAATAAAGTATAGTTCATTCATTCATTCATTTCATTCATTATTAATATTTGGAAGAATGCCGGAAGGAGTTGGCCTAGGCGTATACACTGCCCAATTTGGTAAAGTCCGATGTTTTCGAAAATTACTGACATACCTACATGTGAGACTAATTAATATTGAAGAAACTAGGGAAATCTGCCGGATCGTAATAGGTGGCGATCAGTTTGTCTCTGCCCACCCCAAATGTATGTGGAGGAGATAGCGCTGAGTGAGAGTCGATGGACTTTCAGACCTTTAAGCACTTTCGTAGAGTTGACTTTGCAATTAGCAAAAGTTGGTAATGTGATAGACAAGAGACAAGATACTATCGTCTAGTCGTCATTTTGTAGTTCATCGACTCCTTGATTAGTTCGTTTCATTTGGTTACCAAGCAATTTATAAAGATTTTAAATTCACTCTAATTTGGCACGATAGTTGGTACAATTATTTAGCTTGAACAATTTTCCAACAAGACCTTGGAAAGAAATAATTATTACACTGCAGCAAAACCTACAAATAAAACAATGAATTTATAACTCAATTCAAATTAACCCGATAATAGATCACCTTATGCTAATATCTCATAGCAAACTTCCGCAGTAATGAGCCACGGTGACTTGCATACATTATCGATCATAACGTAGCAAGTATAATACAATTCCGTTAAATAATTCGCATATTTATTGCCCCAGTTCTGACGGTTCGGCCCGAGACGTCACCGGCTAATATCCTTGCACCACGCGATTAACGAGTTATTTCCACCCCGCGACGATAGCATGGCACAGTCACCCGCCCTGGGAGCCCCTTCAAATTAGACGACGACGATCGCTCCCCATCATTTTAGTTAAACCTTCAAAGTAGCACTTGATACGTGATTTTCATCATAAAACCTTCAACTTGCTAGAGGAGAAGCCTAGCTGCATACCTACTTATAAAGATGGTAGATGGTAGACGATCCAGAAAGGGATGATTGTACTTACATTCAGTTCCAGTTTCCATCGTTTCAGTAGTCGTCAATAGGTACCAACCAATTAGCTTATAAAGCGTGTGTGATATTAATTTATAGTTCCTATAAATAGCTTGAACGATAAGCTATCCCAGATGTCTCCTCGACAGTCTAGCAGGCAAAACACTTGCTACTAGGTATTCTATAAAACTCCGCATTGTAACTGAAGTCGTTTAGATTAAAGTACCCCACTAACTTAACTGCCATCAATCTCCTGCACAAATCTTCGAACGATTAATGTATCCAAACTTTGCAGATGCTTTCGCCGCGCGAAGATGACGACGATGACAGCCATTTGTGCATCAAGTGCAACCAAACCATCGTTGGTCTCGAGAACTACGTCAAACATAGAAAAGAGCGATGTAGGAAAAAGATAGAAGTATCGAAACCTGATCTTCCTATAGACCCTCTAGAACCGACCTACAGTCTTGGAGCAGATGTTTTTTTTCAGTCACTGGAACTGCAAAGTAGTGTCAAGAAATCTTCTTTGGCAAGATTAACACCGCCTATACCAATTTCGAAGGCGAGTGACAGAAAAAGTGCCTTGGTAGCAGCATCGACCTCCAGAGATATTCCAAGAATGAGCCCCTTGGAAAGCAATTTAAGAGGCGAAGACTGGATTGGTGGACACAGCTTAAGGATTGGCATTAACGAAGATAATCAGACTAAACTGATAAATGCTGTGGCCAGTATAAGTGGTACGGTTAAGAAATACATTCCTAGTTCATCGTATAGCATTGTACCGTACAATGACTTCAAAGGGGATGACGATTCAGAAAAATCCGAAGAATCCGATGATGATGAAGAAGATGAAGCCCATATTTCAGGTCTCAAATGGAAACCTCCTCCTAATTATACTGGTGGAAAATGGCCACCAGCATCTCCTGATCATGAAGATTGGGATATGAGGGAAGAACAAGAGTATACTGGAGGTAAGTGGAAGCCAATCATGACGGAGACTAATGAACGTGAAGATGATTACTATGCTCCACCACCTGGTTATACTAAAGGGAAATGGGTTCCTGGACATGACAAAACACAAATCATGCAAACAACGATACAAACAAAAGGATCGGTTCAGTATTGGTGTGGGCCTTGTAACCGACGCTTAGGTTCTAGAGCAATTTACGATAAACACTTGATGTCAAATTTGCATATGAGGAAAGTCTTACCTGAACACGAATTAGAATTCTCGGGACATTTGGATCCGATCGTGAACATCACGGAGAAACGAACAAGCCGCCCATCTCGGTTCGTCGATGACAGTATTTACTCTCAGTCACAGAGGATGAAGCGTAAAGCAACTGCGTCTAAACTGAACATCGATATTTTGAAAAAGAAAAGAAAGCGAAAACCTTACTTCGTACATTGCTCCGGTTGTAAATCCCGTGTACGCCTTCATTTGATGGGCAAGCATTTAATATCACACTACCATTTCCGAAAGGCCACAGAAACTAAAAGCAGTGTTTATCAACAACTTATTTTAGACAACATGGACGCTGTTGTCCATCAATCACCTTTTCAATGCAGTCCTTGCAAATTTTATACTAATTGGCTGTCTAATTTCATGCAGCATTGGTTTTCTGACGAACATGAACAAAAAATGACGTCCATAGATGGTAGATATTGGTGTTCCTTTTGCAAGTTTGAGTGTGATACATCTCATGAAATGTTACTGCACCTTTCGAGCGCTGATCATAGTGATGTAATAGCTGTTATCAATAGATCTATGCCGATAATAATTAGAAAGAAGACGGTCATCCGTTGCGAAACCTGTTTCCTGGAGTTTCGATACAACATTGAAGTAAAAAAGCATTGTCAGAAAACTGGCCATAAATTGACATATTCAGCTACCGATGACTATCAGGAACTGCATACTTGTCAGCACTGCCAAGCCAAATTTAAACGTTCGTTGGCATTGGCTGCTCATTTGAAATTTAAACATAAACAAAGAGCATATCTTTGCTTAGTCTGCTCAAGGTCTTTTAACTCTGCTGAAGAAGCTAAGTATCATCGGCAGACCTCAGAACACAGGGTCAGGAGAAAGGAGAAAAAGAAGGAACAAGGGTTGTCTGTAAAAGATTTGAGTAAAAAATGCCCATATTGCAGCGAGACAGTGATCTTGAAGAATGTTCTAGAACTAAAGGATCATATTCGAAGAGTACATCCTGACATTAAAAAGAAGTAAGTGTAAGCATATTTTGAACGTCTGAAAGCAATGATAAAATCCATCGATATGTTTTATTTAGAGAACTGCCGAAATGATAGTTATAATAAATGTGGTGCTTTTTCAGATGTCCAACGTGCGGAATGGCATTCATCTTATCTCAAGAGGTGTCCTACCACGTTCGTTCCAACGCCTGTCAATATCAGCAGACGCCTCTTAACGCTCCTGTCCTCTGGAACTGCAGTCAATGCCTTTACACAACAGATTCCCAAGCAGAATGCTTCTTTCACGAGGTTTTACACTCTACTGCTAAAGACACGCAAGAAAAGGAGGTTCAGAAGAATTGCAAATATACCTGTCCTCTTTGCCCCAAGAGCTTCAAAAAGGCATCGTTAAGACGTCATCTGAGACAACACACTTTTGAAAGACCGTATGTTTGTTCGGCATGTGGAGCTAATTTTACAAGACAGAGCAGCTTAGCTAATCATTCGAAGAAAGAGCACTCGACAGAGGTAGTTACGAAGGTGTCCAAGTTGGCAATCGTAAAGGAAGACGAAGTGATGTTACAGGAATTCGCTTGCGTGAGATGCGAGAAGGGATTTAGTAGCAAGTAAGTATGTTTGTATTTTCGTTTGTCGCAACAAAAGCGCTATAAAAAGCGCTATAAATTTCGGATAAAAGCAAATTAAAGTGCATGTTCATAATTTACGCTTGAACGTTTTTGACAAATGTGGTGTTATTCGATTAATATTCGTCTTGAAAGTAAATAACAAGTTACAAAGCTCAGGAATCTGAAACATGTTAAAATCGTTTACTTATTTGTTTTAAATCTTTAAAAAGACGGGTTGTTCCATATTTTAAGGGCTGCTTCAGACCATCAAACCAGACAACTTTCTCTTCGAAGCCAGCGAACATCAAAATTGCGGAAAAAGATAATGTTACTCCATACTTTCCGTAGACTATGATCATTGGGCATGCATGGTGGATTAGCGTCCATACACCCTCCCTGAGGGTAGGCCTATGCCTTGCAGTTGGACGTATAGGCTGATGATGATGAGATGATTATTATCTACCTCTTGTGTTAGTAACGCAATCTATTAGTCGATCAAAGCTTCCCGTATAGTCTGTCTGAGCCACACGAAGTTCTGGTAGGAAGTACAAACATAGACATTACAGAAATAATCGTCGCATCAACTCAGTATCTCGTCGACATCAATTTGCGACAATAACGCGCATGCGGCGGATGCGACCATGTCACACGTCAAACAACTCTTTCACAAATATCGGGAAACATTCATAATTTGACATGATCGCTTTGATATGCGCCGGCGGCGCGTCTCTCCCGCCGAGCTCGGTGTTGCCAACGTTGATGTTTTTATACCCTACAGCAATAAATTTCTCCCCGGATGCTTGGTATTTTGAGCGTCTTCGGATCAAAATATTAGTGGTAAATGATGGTGACATTTTAAATTTTATTGTACGCATGTGTTCTTGTAATGTATTGGGGATTTACAGGTTGATGTGTTTGATTTGACGGCGAGTGCCTGATGGTTTATTTGCTTAGATGAAACTCTGGGATGCTTCTGTTATTTATATCAAATGTGTCGCTTCTATGAAATAATTTAGTATTAGTCTGGATTAGAAGCAAGCAAGTTGCTGTTATGATACCTTATGGGTATGTCGCTTGTTCCAAAGTTTTCACAGTTAGGTACAAAAAGTTTTAAGGTGCAAGTTTGCACAAGTCTCAACATACAATACTATTAAGCTTTTGGAATTGATTTGTAGAATACCGAAAATGATATACAAGGTGTTACAAAACTACAAATAAACATTTAAGGGGGTGGTGTAGACCATCAAACTGAACATCTTTCACTATGGGACCAATATCGAAATCACGAAAAAAAAAATGTATGTTCTATAGGTACTCTACAAATCGACTAGAGCTAAAATATGTATGGGATTTAAAATTATTTTTTTCTCGATTTCGATGCTGGTCCCATAGAGAAAGTTGTTCAGTTTGACGGTCTAAACAACCCCCTTATGAGTTTTAAAAATTTATTGTTACTTATTATGAAACACCCTGTATAAAAAAGTTTTTCTATGCAACTATGTAAAATTTAAACCCGGCCACTTCATTTCTTGCCCTGTGATACGAGGCGACTAAGGGATAAGGCTTTTTATATAGTGGGCCAATAAACTATCCCCATTAGACGCGTCATGAAATTCGATAAAAAAATCAAGAATAGTTTATTTCTAGACTAACATTATTAATCTTTAAAAATTTTAATGGTTCGGTTTTCGTCATTTGGCTAGAGAACTCTTAAAATGCTATAAGAAACAGTTAAATTATTAATTTTAGTTCAACAAGAAAATAGATTAAGTAGAAGTACCTAGGTACCTATTTTGCTAGTACTTTTTTGCGTTTCATTTATGCCCATATTCATCCTTTACAAACCGCTTTAACCCATCAAACGCCCAAACAGACATTATAATCAAAATGTCTCAACCCATTGACTCTAAACTCTCACCACATCCGCTAACTGCAACGCTTGCATTAATGCAATCCGACGCAATAACTGCAAAGATATTGCTCAAGTTAGATCATCAACGGTGTTAGGAGCCCCAATGGCTCCAGAATGCCCGGGGATTGTCTACAATGGCCGGGATACGTCGCAAGTTCTGCAATCGTGGTGTTGAGTTGATTCATGTGGTGGGATTAGCGGGTTAAATGTCTGTTTGAGAGAAGTTTTCTTAAGTTTGTTAGAGTTATTGTTGTTTAAGTCTTATAGGACATTTTATACAGGTATTATTTCGGTACTGTATATTTTTTTGGGTTCCATAGTCAAACAAGGAAGCCTTATAGTTGCGTCCAAATTCGTCAAAGTGTAATGAAACGTAGACCCAGTAAAATCTAGCATTTTTAAACTCCCAAAAAACCATCTTTATCCTTACTTTTAACACCGCTCCAACGACTAAACGAGCAATAAATATAGTGGCAAGTGACCAACAAGTAATTACAAGACCCGCTGGACCCAAGCCAGCACTGAAAACTGGCCACTAAGGTCTGCGTCACAAACCTGATCCCCTACCAAGACCCTTAAATCCTTTATCTTAAAGAAGAAAGTGGTATAACTCATGGGACTTAGTAAATTGGAACTGGAAGCTAGCACTAAGAATTCCGGTGCTTTGGTAGAATGCTGAGGAATGTGACGACCGGACAACCGTCGTATGTTATTCATTACATACTTAACTGGGACAGGAAATGTTGGAAAGTATATGATGTTAGATAGGA
Source organism: Agonopterix heracliana (assembly GCA_963693445.1). Taxonomy (NCBI): domain Eukaryota; kingdom Metazoa; phylum Arthropoda; class Insecta; order Lepidoptera; family Depressariidae; genus Agonopterix; species Agonopterix heracliana. The sequence goes on from OY856313.1 coordinate 21,015,343, forward strand.
TGTTGACGCTACTTCTTCATTACGATGGAAGAATATCAAAATTCATTAATTCTCATAACAGATTTTCGTCACACCACTTTATAATAAGTGTGTGCGCTAAACACAGATGCACTCTCACGTTCTTAAACTCCTGAATGTGATCGAAAAGGAAACCGATACGATCAGAGGTTTGGAGTGCGATTTTTGAATCTCATTCGCTGAATTCAGCACTTGAAAATGTCAAAATTAATTACTCGAGACGAGAGCTACCTATCTTCAAAAATAAGCTCGCAATTTGTAGTTGATGACTCAATAAGTCAATTTCCCTAATCTACCAACAATAATAAAATCACAAACTACCAGTTTCTGTAAACTGATGAATTAATTATGCCTAAGTAATAACATTTTTTTTCAGGACTGCGCTAACTCGTCACACTCAAAGTTGTGGTGCTGCTGACGAGATACCATGCCCACACGAAGGATGTTCTTTTGTTGCCGCCACTGCCGCACGACTTGCAAGGTTATTTTAATTCTACGTATTTATTTAAAAATTCGTACTTTTTAAATCAAAGAAATGTTTTCCAACGCCATCTATTGAAGTTTGAGAAAACTAATCAACTGAGCAGTTTGAACTTTCAATCAGTTAAAGAAACAGCGCCATCTTTAGAAATGAGTATGAAGTATTAGCTTTTAACGGAGACCAACGTTTCGTGTCTGGTCACACTGCTGGTACCATTGCAGTTGTTTTATAAACCAACAGATGGCTGCACTAGTTACTCTATTAAAATTAAATGCAGGTCTTCCAAATATTTTACAGACATCGTCGAGAGCATGGAGAGCGCATCAAACACCATGAATGCCCTTACTGCACCTTCAAAAGCGATCAAGCCAGCCATATGAAGAGGCACATGCGATGCCATGAAGGGATCAAGCCTTACGTTTGTCCTCATTGCCAGTTTACATGCGGCAGCTTGGTTTGTTCTCTTAGAATCTAATTGAAATTGATGAAGAATTGAAGAGACATTGCTAAAACATTCTTCTTTTTTCCAGGAAAATCTCCGTAAGCATGTACTAAGAAAGGGAGGACATCCCGGACTTTTTCTTTATAACTGCCGTCACTGTGCTCACCAAACCAACATGGCGACCGAGCTTCGCGCGCATCTCGTCGCAATGCATGCTGATAAATATGACACGAAGACTGCACTACAAGCTGTGAAGAAGCATCTCATGATTGAGACAATAGAATCTGGAGAAAACTAATTTTATATTATGTGAAAAAACTTCGATACGCTAGCGCAATCTATCGAAAAAGCTTCTAACAATAGAAAGCTTATTGGTACTACTTGTAACAATGTGTAGATGGAGCTACTTACATATGAAATTATATGAAATAACTTTGTGTGTTTAGGTGTTAAGCTAATACCTACTATTATTTCTTGCATTATACGTAATGTACACGAATAATTTATTATTTATATTTTTCTTTGGATCCGACCAATTTAAAGTCTTTCCACTGAGAATTATCCATGAGAATACCGAGACTCAATAATTATTAAGAATGGCAACACTGGTTTCCGTTTGTCAGTCAAGTTGACAGGCCGGGCGACTGCGCGCGAGCGAGGGAAAATATTATTTATTCGAGAAAGAGCGGCTTCGTACATTGCCGTGTTTATTTTGTGCGTTTTATTATAACACGGTAAGATTAGATTCTCGATCAGAATATAAGTGAAATACTACGATATTATTGTATTATTTAATATATTTAGCAAATCTCCGTTACGTAACAGTATCCAATAAAGTTACAGTGAAAAATATCTAAACAGTGCGTTTTGCAAAAAATTTAATATTAAAAATAATGACTGTTCTGTGAGCGGAAAATTGACTGAAAATCAAAATGTCGTTGAAGGTAAGTCGCATTAAATTTTTTATTTGTAGTTTTTGCATTATTTACTTTGTTATAGCTTAAATAGTAAAATACTCTGTTTGTTTCTGGCATGTTAGTTCCTGGATGGACCTAAATGGTTCCCAGGGGAACCATTTGAATAACCTACTTAATTAATGTCGTTTTGAAATTGCACCTTTTTACCCGACTGCGCCAGTAGGAGGGTAATGTTTTCAATATACTTAATAGATGAATAGAATCCCAAATAAAATTGTGTTTTCGAAAATTTTGCCATAGGTACGAAAAATTCATCTAAAACACAGTTTACCTCCTACTATCTTTAATTAAATCAAATCTGCTACTTTTAATTAAATCATCTGCAAAAGTGCGAAGGCTGATGATGACGTTGGTAATGGCACAATTGGACAGATATTGGTAAGTATGTAAGTTCTTAATTAATTTTTACGACTTATTCGTTTTACTACCTGAGTTTATACAATCAACATTACCTCTTCGTAACACGTAAACACAGTGTAAATAAACATTGTAGGTACCTACAATTGCAAAGGTCATTATTCTGTCCCTAAGCAGATAGATATAAATAAAATTTAATGGGTAGTTTAGACCATCAAACTGAACAACTATCAGTATGGGAATAATATCGAAAACGCAAAAAAATGTCTGATGTTCCATACTAAACTACTTTACTCGAGCTTTCTTTATTTGCGATTTCGATATTGGTCCTATAGTGAAAGTTATTCAGTTTGATGGTCTAAACTAAACAAGCCCCTTAAAAGTTAGAAAAGTTTATTTTTACTTTTATAACACCCTGTATAAGCAAACTTACGGCAGAATTCGCTTTCAGAATCGTCAAAAACATTGCTACACTAACATACAATTATAGTGGTCACATTTGTGGTCATTCAACCCATTGGATTGTTTTTTGAAACTAAAATAGTGCCTTGAATCTTTTTTCAAAAATCCTCGTTTATTAAAAGAAATTGCATTTAACATCAAATTGGAATTTACGATTTCGTGCCCCTTTCGTCCACGAAAACATTGCCAAAAACACCTCGAAACTTCCCACTTAAAACCGAGTAGGTAACGTTTATGCATTGCGGATCTAATCTAAGTTCAGGTCTTCAGGTCACGGGCACTGGAATTGGATAACGTTTTATTTTCTTTCCAAGGCCAAGGTTAAACGACGTGTGACGCATTTTAACTTTAGTTTCTATCGTATTATTTACCTACTGATACTGGTTTCCGAGGGCTAAACTAATTGATACTGTGTTTAACTTGATGGTTATTAATTTGAGTTGGGGCAGTAAGAGCAAACCTTGGCGCGAGCAGACTACGGATATTTTGACCACGAGGCGCATTTTCCATGAAAATAGACACTTGCAACTTCTTGTACTTACGGAAGATTTTTCGAAATTGTTTCAGTCAGCTAGAAAAATGCAAATTCCCATTTTCTTTTAATGACGTCGATCGATCCTGTTTCCATTACAATGATTAAACGACTCTTGGAAAATTACGAGACTCTCAACTGAAGTTGGAGAATCTACTGGAAACTTAAAAAATTGCAAATAATTTTTCCCATATTAACCCGTACATTACGTACGTATGTGTGATGTCAGAATCTATGGGGACTAGCTACTACCCAATTTCTTCCCGTAAATGTGATGTTCGAGTACAAGACGACAAAAGCCCGTGTCAGAACTTTTTTTCAGACTATGACTATTAGATAGGCTCATCTCACACACATGCCCACCACTGTAACTCCTGTAGTCCTGTGAACTAGGCTCAACAGCGGCGACAACTGAAAAAATATACAACAAAAGTTTAGCGAATCCGGGGGTGACGCTGAACTATAGGGATGACTCGTAATCTTGCCTTGGAAAAATAAATATCCTACTTCCATCCATTGCAAACGGGAGACATCAATAGGAAAAGCATGGCTATAATTGCAAATGGCAGATTTGAAGACCCCATTGCACAACTACCAGTTAAATTTATATTCCAAAACAAAAGGATGAATCCAAAACCAGCCTAATAATTGCACTGAAACTATGACCTAGTTAACGTATCATCACTTGACATGTCATTACGTCCTGAAACCTGAAAATCGAGACTTGCTGCAACTGCATTCTCAATAAAGAATGTAGTTGTAGCAAAGATTTTGACTACCCAGGTTAAGGCTGCGTGTGTCAGCTTTCCAAAACATTGAACGAAAAACCTGCAACATTCTTAGCAAAAGCATCAAACGACTTTTTCGCGATCCGATCGTTAAAGTACAGTTGTGGGGTAGGGTAGGTTCCATATTTAGCTCGCCGCGGGCAAGGCAGCAGACATCCTGTTATGGAACCAGTCTGCGAAGCCTGGGAGTCACTGAACCGAAATCATCTGCCTTCCCCTCGCTTATAAATCTACTACCTATATACAGCTTTGCTACAAGAATCTCCAGATAGTAAATATGATCGAAGCTAGATAGTATTAAAGTAACATCTTGCTCTTTAAAGGACAGGTTTTATTAGTTGATTGACAGTTTATTAGTCAACAGTATCGTGTGAACCTACGTTTATGAATATGGTAATGGCAAGGCAATGCCTATAGAATATTCCGATCGGAATGGTGTGATTGTTGGATTAAAGTCTCCTTAGAATACAAAAATGAATCTATTCATATTTATTGTTTTCTTCTTGTCTGTCATCTGTCACTCTGCTCTAACTTCTACATCATCCTAGTTGAAATGATCTAAATATATCAATATAATCTGATATCCTAATCCTAGTTGCTGGTGTATTTATTTCATCCAGATCCCCAATTCCAATAGGTTATGGGCTCAGTTTACGTTTAAAATAAATGCTTAAAATTTTTGGGGTGTTATGCAACTACGCAACTAGGAACCCATTGTTACAAAATGGTGTTACAAAATTTTTCTTTCAGATTTTTTTTCAGAAAGGAAAATACACGGAAAATATCAATCTATGGTGAATTCTTGAGATCCATGAACCGTGAATGGATGAAAATATAAAAATCTGTCATTGTGAAATCATTTCCTATATTATGATACACTTTATGAAAAGGGAAGTATTGCAACTAAACTTATAGAAAACAATGATTAGCGTTAAAAATACAAGGTTATGTAAAACCACAGTGTAAAACTAATATGGTATTTTTGAAATTTCTGGTGACCTAACCAAAAGGTAAAAGTAAAGGAAACTGATGGTATGTCATGCGCCAAAATATAGCGTATTGGAATAGAAATGTGCATGGAAATGGAAATTTGTACAATTTGAACATTCTCAATAGTCAGAAAATGATTACGAAAAGAATTACAAAGCGAATGCTGATAAGATAACGCTGATAACGTGTTGCATAAAACTGTCTTCATCACCCGAATTGAACAAAAAAAAAACCGAATGCTGCTATTTTTGAAGAATAAATCGGCAGAAATTATCAATAAGCCGATGCAAATAATAATATGAAACATTTTTATTCTAGAGAATAAAGATCACAGTCTTAATTTTCAGAAAACCTGTTTGCTCACATTGATTTATTGTCAAAATTATGTTACTAATGCATTATGCATTCATTTCAGCTGCAAAAAGAACAACTACAGTTTACCAGTATCGTGGGCATTCAAGGAGTTGTGGTGGACGTGCTGTAAAATAGCATAATTATAATTTACTACCTGTGTCAAAGATACAACGACCCGGATATGAAGTCATCTTCGATTCATATAGTACATAGATACTTAATTAATATTTAGAACGGTAAAAACCGTCATGAAAGGTATGTCAACAAGTAATGTAATTGCTGTAGATATTATGTGGCATCTGTGAATACTAGCCTCGCGATATTTTCCTGAGAAATAAAAACCAAACTAATGCAGTGGTGGCAAAATATGATTTATGTAAGGCTTGCCAGAATATGACTTATGCTGTAAGGCTTGTACAAACGGGAAACAGTTAAATATCCTTCACGCCAAAAAAAAATAAAAGTCATGTTAAGCGATGCGACCGTTTATTTGTTGTCTATTAATATATTTGTACTCCTCTCACAATTTACAATAATATTATAATTAGCATTTTTTTATTGTTGATCAATATTACTGTGTTACCGTACCTAAGAAAATAAACTTAGAAGTATTGTAAATGCTACGAAAGAATTGTTTTAAACAGTAAGGCAACTTAATTTAAAGGTAGCTTATTCATATCCTTATACTCATATCATAAGTAATGGTGGAAAATATTTACAGAATTAAAAGCTGTTTATTAAGTGAGGAATCGCTTGTCATTTGACAATTTAGAATTCCACATAAGAATTCAATAGTATTGCTGAGTGTAAAGAAAGAAACGGTACTAAAGTATAATGTTTTCTGAGATCTAGCAGTATTAACTGTTGTATATTAAAATTTCACACTAACAGCTATTAAAGGTATGGTTTTGCCAGTAAAATTTGTGTAAGTATTAAATAAAACATACGAGTTCGATGATAAGTTATGAAAATGTACTTAGGGGCTTCGAACCTAACGGCTATAAAGTTTGGGAACCACGATCTTTTATTCTGGCCTACACTTGAACCAACAATACAATTAATAGAAAATACCTGTGACGAATCTGATAGTGGTGATAAGTTTAAATTAGTGTCAATAAAGTCTCGAAAGCAAGTAAGATAGTTCTAAATCAGAACCCATTTCAAAATCTGATGAACGTAGGTTTAACTCTGATAATTCTAAGTCAGATCTCTTCTTAAAATCTGATAGCTCATACAGACATTTCTAAATCAGATCCCTTCTTTAAATCGGATAGTTGATACGAGTTCACGAATAAAATTTGCATAATCAACCATGATACAATTGAAATAAGACCAAACGGTTGAGTTACATTTTGATAATTTATTCACTGAGTGATAGGTCACGAGAAATAAGAAAAAGTGATCGGCTCAAACTAAAGGTCTGGTCTTGCCCCTAATCCCCTATAATTATGTTGTAATGAAAAGTATTATTTATTTTTGGCGTGCAAAGAAAGATTATCTTATGTCTTATCATTCATGTATATCATGTACTTATATTATCTTACGTCATGAATGTTCAGAAAATTTGTTCAAATTAAAAGTTAATATGAAGAGATCAAAACTTGAGATGATAGAGCTTAGTGGGAAAACGCAATAAGAGATGAATTAAAGCAAGTAATTAAATGACCTTCGATGATGATTAATTATTCCCCCTTCAGCAAATAAACATGACTTTAGTACGAAGATCAGAGAACAAAAACCATAGTAGACTGTAAATGAATTTTCAATATCAAACATTTAAAATACAGTGTAAATGAAGTTGCTAGAGAATAATTCGAAAATACTTTACGGACTACGACGAAACTTTGCATCCGACAATAAATAGTTCCAATATAAATAATTAGTTTTTTCCGAATTTGAATTTGAGAAGTTGACCGACCATATTTTAGTGGACTTTTTGCTAAATTGACCAACCACGAACAAACGTATAATCATGTCAGATTTAAAAGAAAGAGAGTAATTTCCCGACATCAAAGTACAGTCAGTCAGTCAGTAAGTTAAATTCTCATGCTAAGTTTACGTTAGATCAAAGTGTGTACATTAAAACAGTTTTGAGTACGTTTAATATGTATGGTGTGCCCGATCAGTAAATAACATACACACAGAAAGTAAACTATTTTTTTATGTATTGAACTCTGAAGAGTAATATAATGCTCTGTGTAGCAACGTTATTATATAAGTTGTAAAATGTACCTAATGTTATGCACTCGTCCAGACTTAAGCACATAAGAAAATGTAGCAATACCTTAAAAGGGTGCGTAGATAGGTGGTAATTAAGGTTCGCTAAATGCATAATGAAATGCATAATTGTTGACATGGTGTTAAAATGCATAAGGAAATGCATAATTGTTGACATGGCGATGAAATGCATGAAGGTACGCTAAATGCATAAGGAAATGCATAATTGTTGACATGGTGTTGAAATGCATGAAGGTACACTAAGTGCATAATGAAATGCATAACTAATTTCGCTTGAGAAATATTATTAATAATTAAATTGGCTCATGGAGCTGGTGGTCCCCGGGTGAAGTAAAATAAGACGACGTGTGTTCTGGTTTGGATCGTATATTGGAATGGTCAAATGCTTCACAGGTTTTGTCCGACCAGAGGGGTCAGTCGATGAAAATAAAAAGCGTTAAGCTGGTAGTGACCTCGGCAATATTCCCCTCGAACTACATAGATAATCATAGGTACAAATTAAGTTAATGTTACAAGAAATGTTTTTTTGTGAATATGTAGACTCGATGTTATTGAAATTATACAAGAGGCAGAAAAGTATAATCTACATTATAATCCTTTATGAGGAGGCCATGTCGATGAAGTAAAAGACACAAAATAATAGTAAATAAAATAAAAGTCGAAATGTGTAGGGAATTGTATAATCTATAGCCCGAGTAGGCAGTACATAGAGACAAAACTGTCAGTCGCAGCCATAGTCGCAGCCTTATATTACTGAAGCGGAACATATTGTGGCATAAACTGTTAAAGAAGCATTATAGCTTAAATAATAGCATAGCTTACATGATATAAATAAAGTGCATACGCGCTTAATGCATAATATAAATGAAGTGCATACGCGCTAAATGCATAATATAAATGAAATGCATACGCGCTAAATGCATAATATATATGAAATGCATACTTGCTAACTGCTAAATGCATAATGTAAATGAAATGTATACCCGCTAAATGTACCATAATGTAAATGAAATGTATACCCGCTAAATGTATCATAATGTAAATGAAATGTATACCCGCTAAAAGTATAATAAAAATGAAATGCATGCAAGCTGAAATGCATGCAAGCTTAGTGCATAAATGATGTCTAAAATGCATCCAAGCTGAAATGCATACAAGCTAGCTAAGTGCATAAATGATGTAAATGCATACAAGCTAAGATGCATGAGTGATGTCTAAAATGCATAAAAGCTAAATGCATAATTAGGTATGTGAAATGCATACAAGCTAAATACATGATGATGTGAAATGTATACAAGCTATAAATGCATAATAATGTGAACTACATACAAGCTATAAATGCATAATAGTGCATAGATAGTGATGTGAAGTGCATTGAGAAATAACATAGCACTAGGACGAACTAAATGATTCTTGTTCTGTTAGTAAATTTTTAAATCAATGTAAAGTTTATATACATGGTGATTAATTTTGAGGGGGCGTTTTGGAATTATTCCTCCTCCGTACACAAAATTAATCTTTTTGTAGAAAAATGTGTGGCAGGTTTAATGCATTTGTCTTTTTTGTATTTACTTTTGAAATGATTCATCATACTTTTATTGAAAATGTTAAAATAATTCTTTGTATTATGAAGTAATGATTTAATTCATTTAATTATGAGAATGGAAATGGTCTGATTAGGTTTTTCTGGGTTTTCCCTAATCCAAGCAACAAATGTTGGACCATAATGTAATTTTCCCAGCTAACACTAGGATGGTGTAGATGTTTTGTTTACTAAACCAATTAACCATGGATTTTGTGTGGTATATTATGTTTGAACACATGGTGTCAATTTAGATTGGAATATGCAATTGATGATCAATGACTCATATACAGGGTGTTCATTTTTGAGGGGGCGTGTTGGATTAAAGTCTCCTTAGAATACAAAAATGAATCTATTCATATTTATTGTTTTCTTCTTGTCTGTCATCTGTCACTCTGCTCTAACTTCTACATCATCCTAGTTGAAATGATCTAAATATATCAATATAATCTGATATCCTAATCCTAGTTGCTGGTGTATTTATTTCATCCAGATCCCCAATTCCAATAGTGATAATGTAAACATCGGCAGAAATAATTATTTCAATTTTGTTATGAAACCAAAACTTAGGTCGACTTGCTTACATGTTTAAATTGATGCTGTCACTGTTATCAATATGAATTATGCTAGCGTAAGCGAACTAAATTTGGTCAATGGAATTAAAATAATAAATGAATAACGCTCACAGGCACATACATTGTAATTATCCCATACTAACACTAAAGGCTTTTATTATGGAAACCATACAACAACGGCACGAACATAACATCCATGACCGAACCGGGATTCGAACCCAGGACCCTGGTTTGGCAGTCCGGCGTGGTAACCATTACACCAACCGGGTCGTCCAAGGAATTATGTGCAAGAGAGCTGAAACGTCATTAGGTAAATACAACTTGTAAAATTGAAAGGCGTAAATAGTGCAAGGTTTAATTAGTGTCAAATATCAAACAAAACACAGCCTTTACTGTACTTCGTTTACACTACTGCTGTGTGCTGTGCGTTATTGGCATCAACAATGTATGTTATCTTCATAGATTCAAAACTTTCGCTTGTTATAAATCTTCTTTTGTACAAAGCCAAGATTTTTGAAGACAAGAATGTTTAATATCTTATATTATTCTTAGCGAAACTATTATTCATGTCGTCTTTTTAACATCTCTCGTCTAAAGTTTGCACTCTTCTTAAAAAAAACTAAGTAAGTATTCAAATATAGGTAACGAAGTAGGTATCCAAAATTAGTATAAATCCATAAATCTCGTCCCACGTTCGCCAGTCTTGATTTAGATCTAGACGCGAACCGTTAAGTCTGGCAGTGGGTGCCAAAATTAACTAAAAATATACATATAAATGTAAAGTTGCTAATTCGAGTCAACATCGTTTCCAAGATAGTAAAAAACTAAACTAGTCACCAGCTTCGATCAAAAATAATTGTTGATAGAAAGCCATTAGAGTCATTATTCCAGAAATCCTTCAAAATATTTACTAAAGTGAAACTTGATGCAGCTACATCTAACTGCACGCTTCAAAAGATAGTTGTAGTAAAGATTTTGACTAGAGATTCATATTATAAGGTCGTAAGTCTATATTTAATTTAAAATCTTCTGTAGTCGAAATCACGTCACTATACCTACTTACAACAAATTTTGAGTCATACAATATAACATGTGACGATGAAGTTGATGGCCTCGATTGAGTTGAGACTAATTGAATGACACCACTGTCAATATTGGATTACTAGTTCACACGCTGATAACTAATAGTTTAAAATTTAATAGCTTCATCAATCAATTCTATTGTGTTCCAACACCAAACCAAATATAACTCAAAATGTGAATTTCTTCGCAAATAAAAATTACGCCTTCACCGTAAAGCTAGAGGTGTTCCAATCTTACATATTTTATTTGTTATGATTGTTTGTTAGTTGTACGATGCTAGGCTAGGATCGAACCGATACTCCCTTAACGTGGCGGCAAAACTACTAGTCTCTAGTCTAGAACACCACGGCTTTTCTAGGAAATCTTAAAGAACCTGGTTTCTCCAACCGAGAGAAATACTTCACCGTTTCTCCGTGTTCTGTATTTAGAGCTCGGTGAGATTGATTCTTAGAACCGTCTACATCTTCCGACACCCGTTATCAATGTTTTAACCGACATAATTATAATTCTTGGAAATGAAAAATGCAATTTTTCCAAGTCAACAGAAATACTTACTACGAGTACGAGCGTTAGGTTAGATAAACATGACAACGGAAGGTGATAATGAGAAACTATGTCAAAACCTAACCATACCATTTTCGAAGAACCCAAGAGAAGATGAACATTATCGTCAAAATTTAAACGACTGAGACACAGAATAAAATTGAAATGAAACGATGGAATCAACATGAAAGGAAAGTACTAAATTCAATCGATAACTTTTTCCGTATTTCGCTCAGACGAAGCTGTGGGCGTGATTCGTTAGTAAACCTATAAAATAAAGTAAACGTTTCACCCCAATACTGAATTCTGCAAGCGTCTCCAATCAGCCATCTACGACAACCCGTAGTGTTTCGTTCGAAGATGTTCAATCAAGTATCGGACAGAATGAGGCCGTGGTAATGCGGTATTGCGCATAATTTTATCTACGTAATAAAAATAAAAGACCGTAACACATAATAACATTTCATTACGACTATAATTTTGCACTATAGCTGAAACTGCAGATATTTCTTCATAGAATAGCGAAACCATATTTAAAAAAACTGGTGCTTCGAGCCGGATATTCGTATGATACCAATTATTTAGAGCAAACTTGTTTGGAATTGAATGATTGGATTTGTGAATATATTTACAATTTAATGAACATATTATTTCGAAAACATCGATGAGTCCCTTGGCTAGACATTGGTTTGGAGAAAACACCGACCAAACCATGTAGGAAAGTTGAGCAACAGACTTAAAAGCATCCAGAGGATCCTTTTTGGGGTGAGAGATTCAATAATACCAATGAACAACCTTATAAGCTAATGTTAAATCTTTGATTCAGTCTTCTGTATGCCAATGAGGATACATAGTAGGATAACAGATTTCCACCTGTTACGTTGCCACTCTCCCTTCCCTCTTTCATATTCATATCGCATGCACCCTTCTCTGTTTTTGTAACATTTGACTTGGCTCCTTTTATGTATTTGGTTGACGTATCCTTACCGACTTCGCATTGTTTTCATTGGTCAATGCACTTTCACTTATTTATGTTCCCTACTTTAGGTGACCATGTCAAGCATGTCTTAACATCTTATTATTCTTAACTTATTCAGGAACAAGAAAGCTCGTTCTTGAATAAGATGACTATCTAATCTAAGAATATTTCTTTATTCATTCTAATTGCGTCTAAAGAGTTTAACTTCTAAGAAGAGAAGAAGAGAAGACGCACTCAGAATACTGACGCATTCTACTAGATAATTCCCTTTCTTTTTTGTGCACAAAAACAAGATTTAGGTTCCTTGTAATAAAAAATCTTACAAATAAATAAACGTTACCAGCAAGTCAAATTTCTCATGTGTGAACCCTATCAAATCGGAAGAATGATGGGATCCTGTCTGACCATACACATGACACAGCTACGTTCATTATTGAGAATAGTGATCCTATCTATCTATAAATAAAATAAATAAAACTATTGATCAAAATATAGATAGAAAGTTAGATCACTCATTTATTTCATCTGAATAATACAGGAAAAAAGTGACAGACAAAATTATAAGAACTAGATACACAATCTCATGTTAAATCTTATAGCATAATGTTTTTGTCTGAATAGACATAAGGTGGTAGGTAATACTAGGATTACTAGGATATAAGTGCTCTCGGATATCCGTTTGAGGGCACTATTGAATCTGCCATTTTTGGACCGTTGGTTATGTTTCTAGCTTTTTATTCTTCGTACAATATACAACGTATGGACTTGACAACTTTCCTAATGTAGTTCAGCATAACCTTCCTCGTTTCACACTCGTTCTTTTTTCCTACCCACAGTTCTTCAAGGAAGTCCATCTAATTGGCGAGTTCAATTAAAGCTGTCCTTAATAGCAGTCCCATGTTTAACGAGTTAGCTACCGTTTAGCAAGTGGCTACAACGGTTCACGTTGCGTAACTAATTACTCTAAAACAGGTTTATGTTACTGTTATTGTGTTTAATTGACGTTACGGGGATTGTATCAATGGTCGGTAGGCAATGATTACCGTCGATTTGTTTATGTACGAGAAGAGTTGAATTATTTTCCTTCGCTTTTATCTATTATGCACTGGCCGAATTTACAATTTTGCTACAATTTTTAGGTAAGTGCGAGGACCGAGGTGTGACCAAAAATATCTGATATTGGTTATTTCATCGTCAGCCTATCATCGGCCACTGCTGAACATAGGCCTCGCCCTTTGGTTATTGCTTATTTAGAACTGGCAAGTTTGTGATTGTTAATTTTTTCTGAATGTTTTTTTTTCGTGGTATTTTGTTGTTACTACAAATTGTAACTTTTTCATTGATTTCTGTATTTCACATAATTTTTTTGTGATCTATGAGTTGACACTAAGCCAAAAGTGTTAGTGCATAACAAAAATAATAAAAGTGTCTACCAAAGTAATTTTTGAACTCCTTGTAGGTATTTTCCATGGTGAATATTGCTGAATGATTTGCTGCAAATTCTGTGCGAAAATAACGTAATAAGCTGATTGCAGGTCTTTCTTAACATGCTGACGACTTTTTAAGGAACCATCAAACTGAACAACATTCTTTATGGGACCATCAGCAAAATACCCAAAAAAAAATCTGCTATCCTTTACATTTGTGTCCAGTAGGTTTGCAGTTACAAATACAAAATATTTATTCAATAAATTTGGTTTGTTGGATACATGCGGTATGAGTGATTAGTGTTGGGCACAGCTCTAGGCACAACACGCAGGTTGTGTCCGTCATACTGATACCAAACACTCTTGACTTTTTGTCAGTTTTGACTCAGTTTTGTATAGGACAGGAGATTTTCTTCGCGATTTTGATCTTGGTCTCACAGCTAAAGTTTATAGTCTGATCATCCCCTCAAGAAACCGTAAGCATCTTAAGAAAGGCCTTGTATTATAAAGGAACAACGTATAACAAAAGGTTAAGTTGTGGCGCATTTCGTTCAAGGGTCAAGTCGTCCTTACATAGAGATCAGCACTTACATGGCTTCGTAATAATGGTGTGCGAAGACTTAAGTGTAAGTCGTTTATGGAATTACTAGCTTTAGGCTTTAGCTTAGCTCTTTGGGTGGTTGTTTCATACTTCTTTTGATTCACAAGTATTTCCTCTACATTCATACTTTGTCATAGGCATTATCGTCGGTTTGAGATACAATTGCAATTCGTGATGGGTAAAGCCCTTATAATTTTTTCACTGACGGTCCAACTGATGACGTCCTTCTCCACGATGACTTCAACTTCGACGAACTTATTGGTTTTTGTATTGGCTTGAGCTCGGTTTTGACTGGAAAATAAGAGTTCTAAATATTCTGTCATACTCTCATGTAATCAAATGTAGTTGAACAGTTGAATAAAATTGTGTTGAAGACGGGATCAGATACAAACACTTCCACTCTTTTAGTAGTATAGTTTTAATAACATACTTATTTGCACGCCAGGCATGTCCTTGACGTTATGTTCTTGCATGTACAAGAAAAACAGAATGTTTTTATCTTACTGTAACAACCTAAATAATTTATTGATACTTAGATTTACATAATGGTACAATAATAGTAAAAGCAGTATTCGTTTTCGCCTTCTAGCCGTTTTTGTACCTTTATTGTACCTTTACCATCATTCATTTGAACTCTTCTCTGTTCTCTTGGTAAGTCTACTCAAACTCAAACACAAAATAATTTATTCAATGTAGGAGCCTGATTCTTTTTTAAGCTACCACTGCGTCGGAAGGTGTTGTCGCTGTAGAGAAGATGCGGCCAGAAACTCTACTACAGCATACCTTTGATTGTTTCGATCCAGCATAAAGCCGCCTTTGTTGTTTTACTACACTATACCTAAGAACCTATACAGGGTGTTTCATAAGTAACAATAAATATTTAAATCTCTTAAGGGGGTTGTTTAGACCGTCAAACTGAACAAAACATCGAAATCGCAAAAAAAAAATTCATATCCCATACATATTTTAGCTCTAGTCGATTTGTAGAGTATGGAACATACTTTTTTTTTTCGCGATTTCGGTATTGGTCCCATAGTGAAAGTTGTTCAGTTTGATGGTCTTTACCACCCCCTTAAAGGTTTATTTGTATTTTTGTAACACCTTGTATACTATACCTAGTAACTATAGTAGATATTCAATAGGATATCCTTGTAGACAAGGCGATTGAAAAGTTAAGCGGATTACCATCGCCGCATTAATAATAAGTAGGTACTATTTGAACTGTAGAACTAAATGTCATAGGAGTTATCTTTAGTCATGACACCCTTATGATGTCATGTGTAACTTAATTTTAAAGCACTGATGTTTTTTTAATTATTGCTGTTTATTATGGTTGTCTTTGATAGACTGATCCTTGAATGGGTATAAATAGTCATAAATTGATGGCTGCATTTAGGTTCCTAATCTAAATCTACTAGAATGTATGACAAGATGTATGTATCTAAAAGAAGCGAGAATCTCTACCTATCCCTCTAGGAAAAAGACATGAGTTTATTCAGAATGTAACAAAAAACCCTTGTAATACTCAAAGAGGTTCTTCAGACCATCAACCTGAACAACTTTTACTATAGAGCCAAAATCGAAGTCGCGAAAAAGATCAGGCAGGTGTCCCATACAGAACTGCAGTACCTGAGGTACTACTACCTACTGACTGACTCGACTCAAATGTATGTGACAGCTGAATTTTTTTTTGCGATGTCGTTGTTGGCTCCATAGTGAAAGTTGTTCAGTTTGATGGTCTGAAGAACCCTCTTTAGTATTACTAGGGTGGTTTGTTACATTCTGTATATAATGTATATTCTTTAGTGGCATCGAATATTCTTAGAACTACCTAAGAGCAATAAATCTAACCTAAGTTGAAGGAAAACTACCTTTTGCTAAAGGTCTTAGATAAAGTGACACTGCCACAGGGTCAAACTAGTAGCTCTTACATACACGTAGCATCACGTCATGCCATGGAAATAACGTTTTAATTTGTTTTAATCCCAATCTGAATGTCCCTAATTTTGAAACGTAAAACGACGGGTTAGAAATAATAATGGAACAACTAATGACAGGAACAGTTAAACGTTTGAAGTTTACAAGAGGAAACGTTTTAGGCAATTTCCTTATAATCTTTTCTGTTACTATTTCGAAATATCCTGCCCTGTGCTACTTTTTGAGAGGACGTGGAAATGTTTTTTTTTTCTTTTTTTATTTAAATCTATCGCCATGTTTCATATCTTAAATTTTCAGCTGATTTCGTGCATTTTAATATGTTAAAAAGGGTTCTTCATCATTTTAACGAGTTCTTACCGCGTTTTTTATTGTTTGTGGAGTTCCCGCAATTATACCTAAGTGCGTTCACACACGATGACGCATCGACGCAGCGGCAGACGTCAGTCCGTCATTTGTGAAGCAAGGAGTTGTATGAAACCGCACGTAGAAGCACACACGGTGACGCATTGACGCACCGGATGTGGTTCTATGAACTGACATCTGCCGCTCCGTCAGTGCGTCATCGTGTGTGAACGCACCGCACGTAGAAGCACACACGGTGACGCATTGACGCAACGGTTGTGGTTCTATGAACTGACATCTGCCGCTCCGTCAGTGCGTCATCGCGTGTGAACGCACTAAGCCGTAACTCTCAAAAACAGTGTTTTTGGAATTGAAATTTGGAATACATATTCTACAGAGCATAATAGGGGCGCACTAAGGAAATATGTTTCGAAAATCCGAAATCCACACGGACGAAGACGCGAACGAATAAAAAAACAGTAAAAAATGATAAATCCGTGTGATTCCCGGCTCGGAAAAACCCACCGACGTGCATTTTTCCCTCAATGTCGATACGGCCTTTAGATAAAATGTTTCGAGTCATAAGATAGCAAAACAATTTAGTCAATAAGATTGTTTAAATAAAAAAAAATTAACATGCTTTACTCGTAATTTTATAAATCTTATTCTTAAGTAGGATATTACATCTATTACAAACGGTGTACCAACTTCGAATGTACACAACCTCGAAAGTACGCAAAACTACTATATATACTCGCAGACTATATAGACTATACACCAGAAAATCGCACTATTCCACATGACCTTCCCTTTTCTCCTATATAAAACAGTTTTACTTTGTTTACTATCATGATTTCTTGCCAACAACTGTTATATTTATTGCCCTAGTGACTAGTCTGTATGTCAAGGATGAATAGCTGAATATTTATTAACTTACTATCCAACTGTATTTATTACACAAAACTTTAATCCTTATAACGGCTTTGTACCTACATAAAAAGGAAAATTAATGTTTGTCCACGTCTCAGAATACTTTATGGCTACCTACTAAAATAATTCGTAAAAAATTCTGCAATATAGTAGGTATTCTATAATATGCGAGTATCTCGGAATATTTAACTCTTATCCTTATGTATCGGTTCTGTGGAATATGGTGGACTATAATTGGTTAACCACGGCTCTCTGTGGAATATAATGTACAATAATTGGTCAACCTTAATTTTCATATAAAGTAAAGGCACCTTATCACATTTACCACGGAATACCTAATTCCAGGATTCTGTCTATAAAAGTTTCACTGGAAAAATTCCACTGTCTCTGCCTACCTCAGTGGCAGACGTGAGAAAATAATGTATACTTGAAACATCCGAAGGGCTTTTGAAAGACGATGAACGTAATAAGTATGTCTGTGTTTATAGTGTTAACTAAATACACAGTAAAATTCTCATTTTTGCAGGATTTTATCGCGACTTTTAGTATTATCCTAGTAAGTAAACTTAATGGGAAATAATATTATGAACTCCGTAAGGTGACATTTAAGCAGACTCCTGCGCAAATGGGTCACATATTTGACCTCAATGTAACTTTTCTTTCCAAACGAGGGCATCCTAATTTTGACCTAAAATTCATAAGATTTATATCTTCTCAAGTAACTATGTTTATAGCTTTATAAATATTTAAACATCGCCTGCCATTGCCATCTCGACTACATTTGCCGACTAAATGTTTGCCAAGGCACGTAGTTTTCATACTTTACTCTATATTCGAAACAGTATACCTCCAGCACAAACTACTTCGTTTAATTAACAAAATATATTTGTTTCACAAATATAGAAGCCAACGTAGGAAAACCTCAAGGACAAATAAATTAAGTCCGGATATTGCTTTTGCATAGTGATCTCATACAAGGTATACAATAGTGTATCTTCCAGTTCAATGACGTTTTGTATACCATTTTACACTATTTTCTTCACTATCTTCCAATCATATTATTTTGATGCTGGAATTTTCCGTTTTCAATCAAATTTCGAATCCATCTTCAGTATAAAACTCATCTTGTCAAAGCCATGTAGATATACCGAGTTGTAGCAGATTTCAGGGCATGCGACTCTTAAGCGGGAAGACCAGACGCAATATCTTCTTTCCTTATTGGTGCCATCTTTTATCGGAGGTTGGTTATTCGAACACTGGAGAAAAGTGAGGTAGTCTTCATATCGAACCACGCAGGTTCCTGATCCAGAAACTCCTTTTCCTTTTCAAAGTCATCTGGAGAAGTACCTATGTATTTTTCACTTCTCATAATAATATGTCGAGGTAATATAGTATAGGTACCATTTCAAAATCTTCCTATTTGCCCAAAACTGACAAAAAGACATCGATCCAATATTCATCGTGGTTGGCCTCATACAAACTCTCAGTTGACCGATTCATTTTCCAACGACTGTCAGAAATAACTTCTTTGTTCTCAAAACATTAAAACATCCATCACTCGCAAGTCAAGTCTCGAAAAGTCATCTAAAAGTAAAAAGAACAGATTGTTCTAGAAATATACTTGAAGCTGTCCCGTGCCGGCTGCATTATGCATCTGTCCCAAGGTTACCGTTTGTGCCGACTGCCCGACGACATGCTCATTCAAATCACTGTCTCGTATAATTGCTCAATGCTGGAGCACGAGCGGCGTGTTGACACAAACTGTCGTTTAGATTTGTGTGCAACGTACAATAAGTCTACCATGAGTTCTCACTAGTGTTTTTCACGCACTTTTGTCGTAGCTGTTATGTTATTCTGGGACTGGGACCTAATTTGTATTTTACACAAACGGATAGGGCTTCCTACCATTTACTTTTTCATTCATCGCACATTACTCAAAAGTTAGATAAGTACCAATAGAATGTTAAAGACGACGTTAGGTACGTAGTTATTAAAGTTACAGATTACTCAATAGTTACAACCGTTTAAATTAAAGTGTAAACTCATGGTAAGCCTACAGTATCTGCTGGCTGCCAAATGGAGCGGCATTTTGGTTTATTTATTGAATTGCGTCGCGGTAGTTCATCTTCATTCCACTTCTTCAGTTTAGATTTTAAAGAGCCTTACGTGGCATTTTAAATTTGTATGAAAGGAGCTCCTAGAATTACCTACTTCCCTTATACTTTGTCACAATATTAAATTGTGACAGAATTTATGAACCTAATGTTCTTCTATTATGAAGTAGTCGTGGGTAAAATTCAATTTCATGTCACCGACCTTTCGTTGCGTTGTACCTTGCGTTGATCCGCTATTTATTAGTATATCATTCAGTTTCATGTCATTGTCACTAAAATTATTCAATCTTCGGAATCTGGGTTTCAGTCTATTGTAGTTTCAGTTTACTTCCACGTTAATGAAGGAAAAACACATGTGGATCAATATATTTGAGGGAAGCCGAACGAAAGACGAATTTAACGAATGTCGTATATTTCCTGGTATATTCTAATTTTTCCTGGTAAGTATATCAGAATCGATATAACAAACCAATTACATTTTGTACAGAACAGTTGTAGTATATTTTATATTTAATCCGTTCCCATAAAAGCCTGTACCCTGAGACATCTGTAGGTTGTAGGTTGCTAACGACCACCACTTCCCACGGTACCTACGCACTTCGAAACCGTTTCATTTACGAGTTTCTCGCCCTCTCGTGATTCATTGCAGTTTGTTATAAACTCAGTAAGATAAGCCTGGCTTTCAGAACACCTTGTAAGTTTGGATTGTGTTGCTTTGCCACTTTCAAAGTTGGTTGTTATTTGGGTTTTGCACTATTGCTGGCTGTTCCAATCTAAGCATACTTATACATAGTTATAACGCCTGTCTTCCGTTAAGCTATTTAGCTCATGTACCTACGTACCTTCTAGTTCTGGAGGGGCGATTACGCTAATTCAAAACATCCAAGTTCAATCCTAATCCCATTTCAGTTCTAATCACATTGCAATCCAATTACTATTCAACTGTGCTGAATATCAAATCGCGCTAAACTCTATGTAACTGACAGCCTTTAACGTCTGAGCGATCTGTCAAAACGGCCCTAACGGATGTCAAGAGCAGTACCGCCATTGGCGCAATACCAAATGTGTCAGTTATGGTTCGTAAGTAGTACAATCACGGCTCAATCACCGAATATTTACCGCAATTTCAGCCCTGGACTCAAACCTCAGTCGTCGTCAGAATTGGTTAAATCTGTTTGGGACACGTTCGTGTCACACGAACGACAAAATCAAACGCTGCTTAAAACATCTTAAATGGAAAAAAAAAGACCCACAATAATGATGATTGGAGCGGTATTATTTTTACTTATTTATTTATTTATTTATATCTTTATTGGGAAAATCAACAGCCTAATACAAATAACTATTCCTTAAACTAGGATAAATACAGGCCAATTACAGATTTTCCTCAGTTAGTTTAAATTGGGAAATAATATTGGTTCCGACAAATAAATAAATCTCCAGCTATCTCTGTCCGACTTTTATTCTAATTTACCAGCGTTATAATAATATACCGACAAAAAAATTCAAAGCATACCGAATAAAATACCTAAATTTTGCTGACACCTATGAACACAATCAAATTACATTTCTACTTATAAATATATTAAACTTTGAATAACAAAACTAAACTTCTGAATAAAATACTGAACCTCCGACGAGATTACTGGGTTACTGACAACAGAGGTCATGTCAAAATAATCATTCTTTTACGAATTTTATGAGTTATTTAATTTTCTAGTGTTGGTTACCAAATATATTTTTTAACTCTCAACATTGATGAAAATACCGAAACTGGTCGGACCGCGCGAACGGCGTTTGAGCAAAATGCATTCGGTTGGGTTAGCGAGGAGCGAAGCGACGAGCGGGTTAGGTTTCTTGCGACCAGCCCCACGAGCCGAGCGAGCGCAGCGAGCGTGCCGCGGCAGCGGCCGGCGAGTGGCAGAACCGAATCGCTACTGTTTTAAATAGTAGACTAAAAAAAATGTTTACAAAAAAAAAACTTAGGTTAGGTTAGGTTAGGTTAGGTTTGGTTAAGGAAAAAAAAAAAAAAAAACTTTTTTTTTTTAAAGTTGAGATTTTTTTTTAAAAGTTATAGGTTAGGTTAGGTTAGATAGATTAGATTAGTAGTAACTAGAATTCATGATTATAGTAAGTACATTTTTGTATTTTTAATAACTTTCTGGACAAGCGCCAACAATAGAAATTTAAGTATAACATTGTAGTAAAAATAGCACAGAGTTTATGAAAAATTAAATGTAATTGATGAATTTCTAGTTGGCAAGTAAAGGTAATAATTACAAAGCATTGTTATCAGTAGAACATAATTTTATATGGTAAAAAAGTATTACAGCAATTAATAGTCATAAGATTTTTTCTGAGATTTAAGTATATCATTCGGTCGTTTCGTCATTTTTAGTCGGACAGAAGTAGTCGGAGATTTAGTATTTCGGGCAGTAAATATTATATTTTTAGTAAGGACATTTTTAAATTTATTATCGGAGCTTTTATTACTACCCGTTTAAATTACATTATAATTGAGCAAACGTATTACCTGCAACATGTTACATCATATTCATTATTCATAACAACAACAAAACATTACAACCCACGGAAGAAGATAGCCGAAACCTGGGTATGAAGAGTCCATGAGCATAATTCCATACAATAAGACCACTAGTAAGACTATATAGGTATTTGTTTAAAACTATATAATCTTTCTTATCTCGCGACAAAAATAAATAAATATTAGGTAGGTAGGCACACAATAATATTTTACTACATTGACATTAACCGAGCCAGGTGCCAAGTCAACCTCAGCGGGCTGCAGTGTATAAATCATTATGGTTGTTTGTGTATTGACAATTATATACCTATATATATTTCCTTCCCTCGCAATACAGTCTGGAATAGATCTCAGTGAAGTAGGGTAATAAGCCAAAATAAAAAAATAAAAAACATAGGTACTTAGACTTAGTGCTAAATCAAAACAAACAACAAAAAAGTACGAAAGTACCTAAAGAGACTAGACGTACGCAGTATGGTATTTGCCTACAGGGGTGCGATTTTCGAATGTCATCGGCGAGCTTGAACGGTTTTTAAATTACATACAAAAGCGTTCTCATGCATCCTTCCACCGCCGATCCGACCCTAAAAAATTGCACTCCAGAAGTATTATTCTTGAAAGTCAAATCAGCAGTAGAAAGATGCATATCTCCATAGTAATTTTGACATTTTCAACCGCTGAGCTCACCGAATGAGACTCAAAAATCGCACTCCATGATGTTGGTTGGTTACGTAATATAGTTACTGATAACACAATAATTATTGTAGTAATATTAAATTAAGTACCTAGTATTACAAACTATACACATAGGAAATGAAAAAGAAAAAGGTCACAGACCCTGCAGCAGGGGCATAAAAACATTAGGTAGGTAACTATGAAAGATCCTATAAATATGATTATGATTAGTTGCCTTGCCACGGTGAGCACACAAAGAGCAGTGTCCATGTGCCAGTGATGACAACAATGAGTGGAGTAGGTTAAGAAGTTTATGTTTAATGAGTTGGTGATGTGCGGTTGATGCATGCTTGTGTGGGTTTGAGTGCGATTAACAGGATGTTTATAAAAAAAAAACATATTATGAATTTTTCTTTACTCTTTTTTTTTTTTTTTCTTTTTTCTCGTCTTTCTGCCTACCTAGCCCTACGGCTAATAGTGCCTTGGGGTCGGTGTATAAGTAACCACTAGGCAGAGAACATAGACAAAAATAAGTAAGGAGCATGTGGAAATTAGGAGATAAGTTTATTGTTAATATTATCTTTGAAGGACTGTTTTGTACCAAGAAATATGTCAATGTCGCTAAAATTATTGTTGTAAGTACGAGGCAGTCGGGTTAATACAGCGTTCTTCCCATAATTAGTTGAATGATGAGGCACGTGAAGGAGAGGTGTCTGCCTGGTTCGGCGCTTCGGCGCTAAAAATGCGACACCTTCCAGTAGTTCTGGACAGTCTAGGCGCCCTCGCAATATATCGTGTAGTAAACACATATCCGCTAGAACACGCCTGCTTTCTAGTGTTAACAAGTTGTGTAAGCGACAATTTACGCTATATGAATTGTTTGGTCTCTTGAGTTTAAAATTAACAAAACTCAAGAACTTAGCTTGGATACGTTCTATGCGGTCTTTGTGAACAGCATAAATAGGGGACCATACAGGACTAGCGTATTCAAGAAGACTACGAACGTATGCGAAGTAAACAACCTTAAAACTAATGAGATCACTGAACGGTTTACACGTACGTACAACAAAACCGAGGCTTCGAGATGCTCTGTTTACAATATTCTCGACATGAGATGACAAAAGCATTCGACTGTCCAACAGCACTCCAAGATCACGGACCACCCCGACTACTTACTATTACTGGTGACTTCCTTCTACCTGTTCTGCATTGATAAATCCAGAACTTATTCTATCTTCCATCTCAATCCATTCAGCTTAATGCGTGATTGAGTCGCAGACTTCGTTAGAAACTTTCACATTAAATTAGTAGGTACCTATTATTTTTATAACATGCATTGTACTTCCATTTTTCAATCACTGGTCATTATAACAGTTGTGGGAATCTCAGAAATAACTTCATTATGTAATTCCTCAACATTCCCAATATCAACTTCGAACAAAAGTTGATTGTCATCAAAAATCACATTCCCATCAAATTGCATGTGAAATTTTAACGTGTAAAGTTCCTGGTACGTTATGCAATAGTTGCAAGTACTGGCAGCTGCATTGATGCATTGTTTGGTATAAAAACCGAGGGTCGTTGACCTCGCATTTCTATGGTATAGTTTGACCTTCGTAGTGGAGAGGAAATAATAATAGCTTTGGGATGTGCTTGTGAAGTTGAAAATATTTGTTGCCAAGTTTTATATCGATTGAAGGAGAATTAAGGGTCTTTACTTTTTATGTAGTCTGTCTAGAGGACACATTGAATAAGGGTATTGAGAATATATCTCTTTTTCAAAATGATCTCGCTTTTATGTGTTTATCAACAAACTTATCACGATGTCTGGATACAGGCCAATACATATGTCATCCTAAAAACAATCATACTACTTATCATTTCGTTTATTTGGTATTTCGCCCAAATCTCGTATCTTTCAATATGCATCTCATCCAAATACGAGTTTAGTCTTACTCATCAGGTTGTTGTGTGTTCTTTAATTTCATATACCTATACATATGCTCACGACTATATTCCCCGAGTACCGTAGTACCGTAAGTCTGTCCAGTGTGACGGGGGGTGAGCCCGTCGCCACTTCTCGAAATTGAAACATGCAGGTTTCCTCACGATGTTTTCTTTCACCGAAAAGCCAGTGGTGTTACAAATCGTACATAAATTCCGAAAAACTCATTGGTAGAGTTCTTTAATTTCATTCACTCATTTAATTATTTAGAGCTAAGTATAATTTTTCGTTATTTGTTAAATGTGGTGCTGGGTGGACTATTTAATTTTTTGTAAGTATAAAGTTTTTTTTTCGTAGTAACTGGAATCAAACTCCAAAATACTTTAGAGAAAATTTTCGCCAGACAAGCCTACTTAAAAATTTACAAGAAGACATAACGAGGCAGTGTCAAGTCCGAAGCCCGAGGTCCCTGAGGTCAACACAGCCAGATGACTCATCAGCGAAAGTTGCGACCACACTCATGACGATACGCTGATACGCAGTCATTTGCACGTCGTTTGTTACTCGGTGAGAAATGTTAGCGGTCAATTTGAGTCGTAGTGGGTAGAGGAAATAAATAGATCGGGAGATCATAGGTAGTAGGCATCACTTACGTCCAATTTGCAGTAAAAGAAATTGGGCAATTTCGTATGAACACTCTCCATACAAAGTTGTCTATGAACCGAGATGGGAGTATGGTATATTTGTTGCCTTACTCGCAGAAAGGCGCATCAAAATCGGCTCCGAGGATTTTGAGAAAATCATATACATGTCCAGTTACCTACTATGAGATTTTAGTTACCATCAGAGTATTTTTAAACGGCCTTAGTCGCGTTACTACACTGTGTGAGGCCGTTTGAAAATTGTTCTATTCCCTCCACTCAATGAAAGTAACAATCGGCTAATTGTCAAGGGCGGGCATAGCAATCATTTTTTCCCAGGAGGGCCTAGATCAATATAATCCCCTGTGCCTAGATCCAGGTTAGGTCATAGCAAAATAATCTAAATCCAGAAGTGAACGAAGCCCGAAATTTTTCTACAATACTATAAAGAATATAAGAAGCGCTCGTTGGCGTAGAGGAGCTTCGGTATTGGAAACGATCACCGAAGTTAAGCAACGTCAGGTCCGGTCAGTCTTAGGATGAGTGACCGTTTAGTAGTATTTCATCTCGAGCGTTTCCGTACTTCGGAAGGCACGTTAAGCAGTTGGTCTCGGATAGTTCCGTCAGATGGCGTTGTAACTATTCGTTAAGCCAAGTCAGAGGCCTATTGACGGCTTGAAAATTCTCTGACAGCAAGGTGACCACTAACTTGCCTCCACCAACACGCACTGGGCCCGCGTGTTGGAGTATGGCCCACTCCCTCTCACCCTAATTCGTGAGAGTAGGCCTTTGCCCTGCAGTGGGATTCTACAGGCTATAACTTACTTTTTTTACTATAAAGTAAAATAAATCCTGATTAGATATTCCCGCATTTTACTGCAATGCAACTAGGACGAAACAGCGAGCTCGAGATTTTACTGTAATGTAAATAAGTCATTTGCAATACCTACTGTCGAAAAGCAGGTGGCATTTTGCCAGTCCTGCCAGCTAGTATTACGCCACTGTCCAAATACTTTGTGACTTCAAATCAAAATGTTTTCCTGTCATTTATTCCTGTAATAGCCGCTTAGTGTTATATTTTTTTTAATATTTACTTTAGTATGATGTAAGAATTTCGCATTCTTTGGTGTCTTTGATTTACAGATTCGATGTGTTTCGAGCTAGAACGATAATCGTTCTAGGTTTCGAGTCTTTGTATAGGAGGACGCTGTAGCATTCCTTTCCTTTCAAAATAAAAACCAACTTTTATCACGGTGAATATTTTCTAGCTACTTTCTAAGGCCTGAATCCAGTTATTATTTATTAATCAAACGATATAGTTACCTAGAAAAACTCGTTAGTTCAAAACAGCAAATGGTTAAAGTAGCGGAATTCATTATTATGCTTATAAAAACATTGAGTAGCAAAATTGTTTATGTTGAAACGTTTTATTATAAAAACAGTAGCTAAGTATTAATGATAATCTATTGGCTAATCGTATACATGTAAATACGCACGCCATCTACTTTCTAACACCTAGCTAGCTAATCGCTTAATGAATATTTTCACGCGACATCAGATGTCACGACGCGATGTCGAGAAAGTTGATATTTGACACACATATCAGGTAGGTCACATGTTTATTCTAGATAGCGAGGATCTAGAGGAATGTTATCTGTTACCTGCAGCGAGCGAGATGCAGCGCGCTGGAATGTTAACTAAAACATAGGCTAGGAGCTGGTGAATGTTTTGTTTAAATGTGCTACTTATACAAGTGCTAATTTAGGTAAAGACATAGACGAAAATTCTAGCCATGTTTTAGTTATAGTTTAGAATAAACCCTTATTATTATTCTTCTTAGCCATTTTATCCTGAAACCTTAAATATGCTTAATACTGGCTGCAACTACACTTAATTTGTTGGAAGTCGCAACAAAGATTTTTATGGTAAGGTTCTGACGACTTGTCGAGGCAACTCGTGTCTCAGGATCTAAATAATTGTTAAATTGAACATGGAAATGTTGTATTTGTAACCTAAATGAGTGTTCTAAAATATTCTACATACGAGATCGATGTTCATTGATTGAAATATTAGTTTTGAGAGAGCTGCCTTAAAATTTATTTTCTATATATTTTGAAGTTTGGTGTGCTAGGTAAGTAGCATACCTACAATTATGTGTTATTGTTATACTCGACAAAATAATTATGTAGATTCTATGACAATTTTAAATAGCCAATTGGCCACTATCGAGGAGTAAGGAAATTCTTATCGTTACAATACGTTGGATATGAAAATGATCACAAGCTCTTAGATTACATTATGTGAAACTGCAGAAATCTCCAGAGTATAAAATGGTCTTGGTTGACACAGTAACATTTACTTTGCGATCTATGGCTTTGTTTTGTTTTAGATTCGACCTTTTCGTCCGTACTGTAAATGTAATGAATATAAACGAAGCTATCTCTTTGAAAGTGTAGACAGATTGAATGTAATTAAATCTCAAACCAAATTACTTTTGTTCGACCTAGCGCAGACCGATTTTCCATAGACTTGAAATAGAACACAAGGGTGTTTCTAATCAGATGTTTTGAGAATCTGACATTATGCTATTCTGACTTAGCGTAAATCCGATTTTATGCGAATCTGACAGGATGCGAATCACTATACTTAGTTTGCCCTAAATCTGGTTTCATATTCATATTCATTTATTCATGCAGAATCATATGGTACAATGAGGTGGTGGTTTTCATTCACAAGCCACAAATCACCACTTGAATTGTCATTTCCTCTTGAAACCAATTTTATTTGATATGAGAGCGACGTTGAGCGTACCTAAAACTAGTACTAGGTTCTACACTAATGAAATTGGTTACTGGAAACGAAAATGAAATTTTAAATTGTAACAAAATTACTCTGAAACCTTTCTAAACACATGACATTCGCTTGAGAAGTGTGTTTATAAGTAAAATTTACTTACACAACTATTGAATTGACTATCTTTTTATTTTCATCACGAAAGATGCATTAAACCTACAAAATATGAATTAGAAAGTCGCAAAGCTATTTAAAGATTCATCGTAAACATCAGAATAAAGCTGGTAAAGTAAACATTAAACATTTGCTGAATAACCGTACCTAATCCACGGATGATGATGAGTGTGAACTAGTGTTGTAACTCGATAGTCTACCTGCTATCGATAGTTAAGAATGTGAGAAAACTATCGATGTACCTACTTTCTTCTTTCGTTTCGTCACGAGCCATTTCGCATTACTCATCCCGTAGTGACAAGATTAGCTAATAGTCAGTAATGGTCAAATCGATGCTGACTGCCCAGGGTTCGCCAGTTTTTTATCTTTTCTAGGTTCCATAGTGAAAGTTTCCAGTTGAATGGCATATATGCTCACGACTATATTCCCCGAGGGGTAGTCAGAGATATTCTGAAACCTCAGAACATCCAGTTGAATGGCCTAAAATGTATTTTACTAGGGTGTTGTGTATCACAAAAGTATCCGCTCGCAATTGTCAATAGGAGAGCAGCCAGTTTTGGTGTCCGATCGATACATACATATTTTCACACCTGTCTCCCACTGGGGTAGGCAGAAACAACGGAACGCCACTTGCTACGATCCTGACAAACCTCCTTAGCTTCCTCCACATTCATTAATCCTTTCATGCATGCTCGTCGGTTTCGGGTAGATCTGACCTGGCTCTTTTTAAGCACGTCGCCAATTTGGTCCGTATATGTACGTCTAGGCCGTCCCCTTCCAACATTTCCACTTACGCTTGCCTTATAGGTTGCACTCGTCAATCTGCTCTCATCCATTCTTCCCATATGACCAAACCATCTCAACATACCTTTCTCTATCTTTGTCACTAAATCTTCTTTCAGACCACAGATCGATACTATATATATAAGTAGTATTGCTGTTCGTTGATAGTTTTGCTATACTATGGATAGTATAAATTGATTTTGAATATTGTCAATTACCTATCGATAGTTTGGCATCACTATAGTGAGAACAAATCAAAAGCCGCGTGTCGTCGTGATGTGGTCAAATTTGCGGTGAATACACATTTGTTATGGTCCGAAGGATTGCTTCATGCAGGTGTCATGATCATGCATGACTATAACACGTTCAGCTTTTCTTATAAAAGAAAACTTCATTCATAAGATAAACTGAACGCGTTACAGTTCTAAGAATGTTTTATAAAATATTTATGATTGTATTATTCTTATTTAGTGGCCTATGCATGGCTTGCATGGCATCATGTTCTCTGAAAATCAATTATTTTTATTTATTGCATATTATATTGTTTTTAATAATCACTGGCATTGATGAAGCTCGGGGAAAACAAGTTAGTAAATGTCAATCATGGCTCCTCAATATCAGACCCATTGATCAGACTATTACCTATAGTGTGGGCAGCAAGCCCAGGGGGGTTATTGTGTAACCATACCCGATTCAATCGGTATCAAATCGACATGGTGTTTTAGCAGTTCTTGGCGATTTTGCTTCTTAATATTTAGTTAATTTATCTCAGATAATGAACACGATGATCACAGAAACAAAATATTATTTAAAAATTGGCTAGGACAGTCATAAAACGTTATCGATTTCGTAAACGATATAATCGGAAGCTTACACAATAGCCCTACAGGTCTCAGATTTTTCAAACCGCTTTACGGCCTCTGACGTTCCAACTGCGGAAAATGCACAAAGTAACATTTCACTAGGTGCCCCCGTGGGAATCGAACCCACGATCTCCGTGTCAAGAGCCCAATGCTCTTAACCATTAGACCACGGAGGCAGTACACTAGAAAAGATAATTAACCGACTTCAACAAAAGGAGGAGTTTCTCAATTCGCCCCGTGTTTTTTTTTGTTTTTTTTTTTGTAACTACGTGTGTTACGCGATTACTCCGCCAATTTGTGAATTGATTTTTTGTAATTAAGTTTCTGACTAAAATTACCTACAGGTTACAGCATAAGAATAATTATTAGTTATTCTATGGTTAAAGGATTGAAAGATACGATCAATAGTTTCGATAATGACGAAACAGTAACGAAATAGACAGTTGTTTACATCCGCACGTCACGAGTCACGGTGTCGTAGACAAAAAATGTGACGTTGTACCCGATCGGACACCGGATAAGTGTGACGACCTGTCGACAATACCGTTGGGTTTGAACTGACGATTGTTATGTAACTTGGTGAGCTACTTATTGTTACTCTTATTATGATTGGTAACTTTTGTTTTAGACTATGCGCTTTGTTAGAAAGACCCTGTTACCACATTAAAGGCATCCGCACATTGCACCAATATTATCGAGCGATTTTATCGAGCGATATTATCGACAGCGATATCGCGACACCTTACACACTGCAGCGATTCCGCGATTCGCGTCACGCATGCGCCCTTCACTGAATGTAGTCGAAAGAGATTGCGTCAGGTTGCGATAATATCGCGGCAGTGTGGGATCGAGCGCATCCCCATACAAAATGTACTGAGAACAATTATCGCAAAATCGCAGCGATATTATCGCTCGATAATATCGCGGTAGTGTGTAGAATCGTGCGCGTCCCCATACAAAATGTACTGAGAACAATTATCGCAAAATCGCAGCGATATTATCGCTCGATAATATCGCGGTAGTGCGTAGAATCGTGCGCATCCCCATACAAAATGTACTGAGAACAATTATCGCAAAATCGCAGCGATATTATCGCTCGATAATCATATCGAAATAAGTGTGTAAGGGCTCTTATTTATTTTGCGTAAAATTAATTTTGGTACTCTACTGTGAAAAGTTAGTAGGTAGGTACTTAAATTATGTTAGTAGGACCTAGACATAATTAAGAATCGCAATATTAAAAGGCTAAATGAAAAACGATCAGTTTGATGGTCTGAAGAACCCCTTTAAATATATCCTTCCTGAAACGCCCTGTATACTGAAGTTGAAAGTTGTAGCAAAGTGTATAAAATAACAGTGAATATTATTTGACTTATCTTATACTAAGTAAATAAGTTCTACAATCTACTCAATGTAGACCTAGTTTAATTCATGCTAAACTCGACGCCATCGCCACGATAATGAATGCATAAAGCAGAGACAATTTATTAGCTTCGCTCTAGTAACTCCATGTTTGCTCGCAACAATCTTGAAGTTATTTACTAGCTCTTTTAATTATTTATGGAGATCTTTTCAGCTTGCAGTGACCTTGAATTCGCTTCCTCATTTGTTTAAAAGTTAATTATCTTCTTAATTTGAGCTGTAATTTGTTTAAGGCATTTTACAGGCTGAATAATGTTTGTTAATATTAGCATTCTTATTGTTATTGTAGTGCCCCCAACAGTGAATAATTTAACCAACTTGGAATATTAAAATAATGATGTTGAGATTGATCCCATGCTCTGTATGTTCAGCAACTTTTATCAACATCGGAAGTTCGATATCATCGGTGTGAGACCACTAAATAACGAAGGTGCCTACCAAAAACTGTTTAGCTATACAAAGATGAATGAATACAAGGTGTTACAAAAATACAAATAAACCTTAAAGGGGGTGGTATAGACCATTAAACTGAACAACTTTCACTATGAGACCAATATCGAAATCGCGAAAAAAAAATTGATGTTCAAATGTACAAGATGTACAAATCGACTAGAGCTAAAATATGTATGGGAAATTAAATTTTTTTTTTTTGCGATTTCGATGTTGATTGTTGGTCACATAGAGAAATTTGTTCAGTTTGACGGTCTAAACAACCCCCTTAAGAGTTTTAAATATTTATTGTTACTTATGAAACATCCTGTATACACACAGGTACTTAATCGTTATTTTTAATTCATGCAAGAATAATCAAGTATGTACCCCTCAATACCTATACGTTTGTCCACCTAAAAGTGATAATGATGAAAGAAAGAGATTGTCTATACTCGGAGGTCTTCAGGAATATTATAGTTGGTACTTTTATTAGAAGACCAAACATCTCTCGAGCACAGAATACCTAATAGTACCAACCTACTAATCTCGAAGCAAATATACAAATTGATTTTTAATCTTTTCTTTCATTCTTCTAAAGTCAAACAATTCCTTTCAGTCATGTTTACCTTAATGATAGACCGTTTTAACTTTCTTTGAAAACTTTCTATTTTTAAAGACGATGATTGAAGAGCATTAGCTAATGTATTGTTTGGTAAAACACGGAACTGTGTACGGGACAGAACAAAAGAGTTTGTACGGAACTACGGCAGACATCCACGGGTTCGACATCGTAAAGCAATACTAACGAATTACCTATACATTTTATACTGATTAGTAAATGGACAGTTCGGAAGGTAAAGCCCGATATGAATTAAGCTCAGAAGAATCATTGTAACACCATTGGCTTTTCGGTTAAGGAAAACATCATGAGGCATGTATTGTACCCACTGTCCATTACAAGTGGCGACGGCCTCACTCCCCGTCACACTGGACAGAGTTTCGGTACTACCAGTGAAACGTGGATATTCTGAGTTTTCAGAATATCTCTGACTACCCCCTCGGGGAATATAGTCGTGAGCATATGCTTATGCTATGCTTTACATGGACACAACAACACAAGACACAGAATCACAGAACACAGGAAATTGTGTAAAAAGCTGACATGTTTCACAAGACATTTTAACCACAAGTGTGAAGTTTTGTAAGTCTGGTAGCTGATTGAAGTGATTGAGATTTATATGCACGTGCTCTTTACCACAAATGTTGGTAATAATGGTAATGTTGTCCGACTCAGAATACTATTAACCTAGACGGGCGTCGCGAAAGGCGGCTAATTCCTTCAGGTTTTTCAACAATTCTGATATCCACATAGCTGCCGGGTATATAATTTCTGCATCTGAACCTGATTGTAGCCGATTCCCGTTTCATCGAAAAAACTCTGTGTTTAGTTGCACACTTATGCACTTAAAAACACGTACCTTGTGCACTATTGCGGCCAGCACTTTTGACAGATCCTGTCACTTTTGACAGATCCCGTCACTTGACAGCTACCTACAGTAATTTTTTGTAATTTTGGTAATTTGTTTGGTACGTTTGTTTAATAGATAAATATCCTACTCTGCGCCCGCGGCATGATACATCGATAAACGTTTTATCGCGCCTGCTAACTCATTCGTTCGCGCGCAAAAAGAAAGGGAGCTAGGGCGTGATAGCGTTTTATCGCGCGATCATGCCGCGGGCGCTGATTTGCATCCAACTTTTCTTCATGCTTTTACTTCTGCCCTAACGCGAATTTGACGTAACGCGAATCTGCCGTAACGCGAATCTGCCATAACGCGAATGAGCGCGTTACTGCTTTTTGTAAGAAGCTTCAGAGATCGTCAACATCTCTGAAGCCCTCACTGTGTGGCTGCCAGTTATAACCACTGCATCCATCTCTAGCTGTGATCGTATCTGTTAACTAGTGCATTAATACAGAGAGAGTATGCACATATCTACACACGTGAAAATATTCTGCATACCTAAGTGTTTTACTAATAACGCAATCGCTTGATGTAGCCAAAGTCACAAGAACATGAATGAATAAAATTCTGTTGTCGATATCGACAAAAAGCATAATCAGATTAAGTTTACATCACGACACGACAGTTTACATCAGCAAAGTATTTTCTTTGTCACAAGATATCTTAACATCAGAACAAGTGTAGCGTAAATTCTTAGTGACACGAGCACGCTTACATAGCGGAAGAGATAAGGGGATAGGAAGCTCTCCTGTCAACAATACGACATGTTATGTAAAAAGAAATGGGCTTGTTTCTGATAAGAATTTTAGCTTCAACACAATGGTAAGGGAAACTGAAAACTTCTGAGATAAATCGTTGAAAAACGCCACGTTACATTTCCACCCTACCTTCAGGTAGGCATGTGCCCTGTAGTAGGACGTATAAAGGCTGATGATGATAATAACATTTCCATAAAATGGTTTAGGACGTATAACATCATCATAAGCTTGTACTAGTCCACTGCTGAATCTATCCCACTACATGCCACCTTGCCCGCATTAGCTTTTTGCATCTAGACCTGAGTAACCACCATCGCAGATCTGCTAAGCTCGCTAGATAAGCTCACCCATACGTCTGCCCTAACTCTTGTGTTGACGTGACATAGCTCAGTCAGTACTGAAATGGCAGTAGGCTGGTCATATTTATGGCAAAACTGATTATGTTAGAGCTCTGTTCTGTGTTGTGGTTTGATGATGTTGAAACAAGTTCTGGAGAGTGGAGTGGATTTTTTATAAGTAAGATATTTTCCTATAAAATATAGGGCAGAAGAAGCCATAGTCATTGTTCAATTAAGTTCAGAATTGATACGGTTGGGATCCGATTTGACATTTTTTAAAATTAGTCATTTAGTATGTTATGTTGCACCTATTTCATATCCACCGCACCAAATCACTTTGTGCTTTGGTATATGTGCATCTAAATAAGCCGAAATATTATGGTAGCTATATTCAAAAAATGACTCTTCGCTGTATTGGCTTATGTTTTTCAATAAGAAATCTGAATAATAACAAAAATAGAGGTCAGCACAAGTGTCGTCAATTACACATATAGGGTCCTTCTTAATATGCTGACACTTTTTTAAGGGGATGCTCAGACCATCAAACTGAACAACTTTCTCTATGGGACCAACATCGAAGTCGCGAAAAAAAAATCAGCTGTCCCATACATTTGGCTCGAGTCGGTTTGCAGTTTTCTATGGGACAGCTGATTTTTTTTTCTCGATTTCAATGTTGGTCCCATAGAGAAAGTTGTTCAGTTTGATGGTCTGATCATCCCCTTAAAAAAGTGTCAGCATATTAAGTTGGACCCTGTATACTCAAACAGATATAAATCAGCAACAAGCTACGTCAAAACAATAAAATGCAAACTCAGTCAAATAACCCGTCCCTTGTCGATCCCGGCGCAAAGGAGACCATAATGCTAGCAGCGTTGCCACGCTGAATTGCTACGGCTAGCCTCTACACCAGAAACGACCCGGAACGGGGGTCACAATTTCGCTCCCTCAGTCGACGGCCAATCTCCGCAACGAAGGTCTTTGCCTCGGCACCCCAAACCCCCGTGGTCTCAACGGCGACAGGTACGAAAAGAACCGACCGAAGACCGATCTTTCTAAAATCCTTAAAAACATTCAGATTATTAACTGACTTTAATGATAAGTTTGCCGGCAAAGAATTCCAAGAATACATCCACTCTCACGTGATGCCACGATGATTGCAATAATGACGGTGTTTAGTATAATGGGAGCTAACTCGAGGAATGCGCATGCGCGGTGCTCTGGTAACTGTTAGGGCCTTCTTGCTAATTTGTTACGTTTCTCTCCAGTGTTCTGTGAGTGTTGAAACTAAATCTAGGATGGTATATTTTAAAAACAAATGATAATCAGAAAATTTCACTTCGTAACTATTTTACATACATACACACATGAACTCACGACCATAAACCCTTTCGGGGTGATCAGAAATATACCAACATTCTGTTTAAGAATGTAGTCGTAGCAATGCTCACGTTTAGCAATTTAATATTTAGGATGGAATGACGTGTCAAGTGGTGAGAGGTGGCTAGCCTTTCGCCCACATAGACACTGCATAAGAATCCTAGTCCCTTAGTAGCCTCGTACGACACCCACGGGAAGAATTGTCGTGGTCCATTCTAAACGAGAACCACACGATTTTAGGTAATCATTATAAGCCTATAATCATAAGGAAACAAATCTTAATGCGTAGGATGTCCATGACCCATCCACGTTGGGCACGCGTGGTAAACTATCGGCCATAAACTTATACCCTACCAGAGAGTAGGCCTGTGCCCACTGTGATGTTGGAGGAAGCGGTTCATATTCCACGTGGTCGGTTACGGTCCCAGTACAGGTAAGCTAGTTAGTGGTCAACCGGCATTTGACCCCATCTCTGATCGTATCGGTTTTCCGTTCCGATCTGATTCCGGAGGGTAAAGATGAGAGAGTGAATTTGTGTTTAGTATTTAGCGTATCTATAGAACAGACAACACGAACAAAATCTGTGCATCTCGATCAGCAGTGCGGCGCGCGTACTGGGAGCGTCGCGATGCAGCGAGCGCCTGGCACATACTATGCTTAAGCTTGTACCAATTGGCCTATACGAGTGCTACAAACAATGCAGTCTGGGTGTCGCCACTGATACCTCAATGCGTATCTTAGTGCTTTTGTAATTATAAACCTTTAGTCTTCTTTTTTTTTTATTTATGTTATAATATGCCTTTAGTGTTATTGTTTTGTAAAATAATTATATGGAAAAAATTCTGGCGTCTGCCTTTTTGTGTATAATCTGGCGTGAATTCAGTCAGTAGGTATTTTGTTTCACGCTTGGTATTGTATTAAAATACTTACCCATTTTCTCAGTATAAATGACTCATTTAGAATCAATTCTTTACAATAGTTAAGCTGTTGTTTAATCAGGTGTGAACTAGTCATTGTAGTTTAAAAGTACTAGGTATTTAATGTTATGTTCTATCTTGTTTTGAACGTACTACGTACGTTTTTGATACATTAAAACATTCGAATCAATCACAAGATGGTCTAAGATTGATATAAGTATGTACTTAAGTAATTATTTCATACGTGTACTAACATACAGGGTGTAACATTAAATTCGTTAATATCGAACAGGATGCTTCGGACTATCAAACTGAACAACTTTCACAAAGGAACCAACATCAAAAACGCGAAAAAAAATCAGCTGTTCCGTAGAAAATATCACTAGCTTTCTTTCATAGTAAAAGTTGTTTTGTTTGAGGGTCTGAAGCACCCTGTTTAATATATGTAGGTACTATAAAAACGTGTTATTCTCATGTATGAATTTGCCATAAAGGTAGCGATAAAAAGTTGTATAACAAAATTGATCCATTGGAGTAGCAGATTCGATACCTGCTCTAGAAGTCTGTCACTCGCAGACACCCTGTATTATCCTCTTGAAACTACAGTGTATAAATAAACGGAATCGTTCTATCTGCTCAAAGCTTCTGATATCAAATACACGGCTTTGCTTTTACCGACGATGAAAGTACCCAGACCCAATGTCTTCCTTATTGGATAAACTGATAAAAGTCTAGACTTGCTGAATAG
This sequence comes from Agonopterix heracliana, assembly GCA_963693445.1. Classification (NCBI taxonomy): domain Eukaryota; kingdom Metazoa; phylum Arthropoda; class Insecta; order Lepidoptera; family Depressariidae; genus Agonopterix; species Agonopterix heracliana. The sequence goes on from OY856313.1 coordinate 21,053,030, forward strand.
GCTGTAACCTATTAGATATAATGATATTTAGCTGCGGGGTTGCTGTAGATGTTATGATACACAGATACAATAAGCTCACGGTCATGTTCCGTTTCGTAATGGTCAGAAAGTTTGCTACAACGACCAATTTACTTATATTTTTAAGAATAATCTTGTTTTTGCTCATTTTAAGCGTATGTAAACTTTCCGAATGGAACGACGACGCATCAAGTGTTGATAGAATAGAAAAAATAGGTGCCATGTCAGTTATTTCACTAAACACATCAAGTAAACACATAGGAAGAGAAATCTTATCCTTTAGTCGGCCCTTAAATCACCTACGGGGAACCACACGGCAATGTAACCACATACATTACCATCATCAGCCCGGTAAACCCCACTGCTGGGTATCACGCCAGCCTCGGCTGGATTTCTTCCTTTTCTCTCCCACGCCACCACGTTTGCGCCACGCCGGCGCCGGCCACTTTAATAATAATATAATAATAAATATCTTGGACAGTGTTACACAAATTATCTAGTCACATTTAAAGTTCCAGAATCTAGCCTGGACTTGTATTATGATAACTAGACAACGATATAGAATACATATATAGATACCTACGAGCATATACCCCTATAGAGACGTAATACATGCGAATTTAAAAGAAAACAATTCTGTCAACTAGCTGAGGTGCGGGGGGGTTGGAAATGCTCCGAAGTACTACGAAGTCTATTCGAAACAATGGCGGAAAACAAAGGCGTTGCGAAATATTTCAGTGAAAAGTCACTGACGAGTTGACAGAGTTGGGTCGCCTTATATTACGTCTCTATAGGGGTATGTACTCGTAGATAGATACAAACATCCATGACTCGGGTACAAATATTCATATTCGTCATAAAATATTTGTCCCTTACGGGATTCGTTCGAACCCGCGACCCCCGCCACAGCAGGCAGGTTCACTACAGACTGCTGTCGGGCCGTCAAACTTACTGATGTCGTTAACTTTACTGATGTCGTCTGCCCATCTGGCTACTGGTCTATAACACAAAATGATAGATTTCTACAAGAGCATTATGGTCTTATGATCTGCATCAGAATAAATGATACCGTAATCTGAGATGGCAAGAAACCAGACACGCGTCAGGATGAATCGGCTGATCGGCCAGCCGGAATGTGAGCGTCGTACGTGTTAACCGCCGATGAATTATATTAAATGTTCAATGGAGGAAATCCCCTTCGTTTTATGATTAAAATTATAATATAGGTATGACCAAATAAGCTAATTGCAAAATATAAGTAGATACATAGAAAAAATTCCAATTATACCTACCTACGGTTACAGGTCAATTTTCTCGCATTTTTTTCTTTCCAATGTATTTTTTTTAGTATAATGTCTGAGCTGCCATGAAGGGAGAATCCATTATAATTCGTAGTTGACTCAATTATGTCCCGACATTCTAGAGCGACGGTGGCGCATTGCGGAGAGCTATGGAAACTCGATCTTGAGGTCCAGTCCAGGTTCGAATCCGCTCGAATGACATGTCATGTACCAATGAGTTTTTCTAACTTAAGTACATAAGACCGATTGCTCTCAAACGTGAAGGTAAACATCGTGAGGAAACCTGCATAAGCAGAAGAAATTCCGATGCGTAATGTGAAGTCTACCAATCCGCATTGGGCATGCGTGGTTGACTAATGCCCATACACCCTTCCATGAGGGTACCGTAGGTCTGTGCCCTGCAGTGGGCCATATTATAGGCTGTGATGATAATGATGATTCTAGTGATCTACATGGTCCATAATATACAACGAAGGCGCCAAATTTTAGCATTTGATATTTAGGTACCTACATTACAACTTATTTTTATTTAATTATTTTTTATTATTTAATTTTCACGTTATTGTGCTATTACGTTATAGTTCTAACAAAATTAGCTGAAACTATTTTAAGGGGATGATCAGACCATCAAACTAAACAACATTCTCTATGGGACCAATATCTAAATAGCGAAAAAAAAAAGTTGTTCCATACAAACCTACTCAACCTGAATGTATGGGACCGCAGATTTTTTTTTCGCGATTTCGATATTGGTCCCATAGAGAAAGTTGTTCAGTTTGATGGTTTGATCAACCTCTTAAAAAACTGTCAGCATATTAATTTGGACCCTGTATATCTACTGGTTTGTTTGTTCTATTCTATTCTATATTTTTTTTAAATGGCTGCCATCTTGGGTATTGATGATTTTGCCAATGTCTAGTTTTTGTAGCAAGAGTGCTTGACGTTGTACGGTAACTTATGTATTTTGGTGACTTCAAGGATTGTTTTTCGAAAAGAACACTATCTTGAGCCACCACTGGAGTTTCGTTGTAGGCCGGGGAGGGGGCAACCAACAATCGACTCGCGATGCGACTACCCTATAGCAGACCTACAACGCGACTCCGGTTTGTTTGTTATTGTATTTTCGTTACGCATGCTTTTAGCAGACTGTGCCAGAGAGGAATTTTATTTTAAAATTGGAGTTTAGCAAAACCATTACAAGAATTCGTGTAAAACTCAGATTTTCAGCTGTCGGTAATCATCAAGCAACAGAACAAAACAACTATGTACTTACTTATAGCAAATTAATAAAAAGATAACACGCGATGTTTGCATTTGAATGCGCATGATTTATTTATAAACAGAGATAATGATCGCTCGCACTAGCTGCTCTGTTACCGTTATCAATGCCGTTTCATATAGGATATGACTTAGTTTCACCCGGCCGGCTGGTGTTTACTGTTTATAGTTACATATTTAAAAACACCTCTAAAGAACCATTGACACGAATATATAAGAAGTTAAAAGGGAAAACTATTGTTCAATTCAATTAAAATGCAAGTATCTAGGTATAGATAGCATGAAGCGGTTTTTCGGGCTTCCAGCAGAAGCTGGGCAACCCCAAAAGCACTCTGAAGGCATTATTATATTGCACACGCAGGGCGTTCAGTGACCCTTGAGTATAGTAGAGACTCGTGCAGAAAGACTGTTTCATCGATAATTCTGATGATGATTGACGCCATTAAATTTTACTATGGGAAACCATTTTAAAATTGTTCTAAAGAACATTTAATAATAACAAATATAGTGAAAGGTAGATAAATAAGATTTTGGTGTGCAAATAAAGAATATTTATTTTATGTTATGTTATTTAAAAACATGTTATGTTATGAAAATAGTCGTATTACACGTTTATATGAAAAGTAGAATACTTATTTGTATTTGCGGATTTTCCTACATTCCTTTGAGAAAGTTAAACTAAAACCCTAGTAAAACAATTTAACTAACCGCATAACATAATATAGGGTCCTTCTTCATATGCTGACACTTTTTTAAAGGGATGATCAGACCGTCAAACTGAACAACTTTCTCTATGGCACCAACATCGAAATAGCGAAAAAAAATAACTGGTCCTTTACCTACTTGAGGAAATAATGTATGGGACTGCTGTTTTTTTTCGTGATTTCAATGTTTGTCCCCTAGAGAATGTTGTCAGTTTGATGGTCTGATCATCCCCTTAAAAAAGTGTCAGCATATTAAGAAGGACCCTGTATACTTACTTAAAACCTACCTAATTTTATTTATTATTTTTGCTTTTAAAATTAACTCCTTAATACAGTATGGTACACGTCCCATTCAAATCGCTAAGTCATTTGCTAATAATAAATTGCAACCCTTTTCTGTCGTCACCGGTAGGGTTACTATAACAATAGCTCTTAGCTACAGGGGAGGCATACGTACGTCAAGAGATAAAGGGTCCTCTCCCCTCGAAAAGCGTTTCAAGTTGTGATTGATTCATGATTAAATAATGTTCTTGCAAACGCCTCCTCAAATTAGTAGGCAAGCCTCATCTTAACCACTAATTCCTATTTTAATTTAGCTGATCTTAATAAAGGTTTTCCATCTTTACAGAAGGAGTCAAGGACTGATGTTCAGTTCCACCTGGCAGCTCTCAGAGGTGACTGCGAGAGGCTCCGGCAACTTCTCGACACCGGGAAGGTTCACATCGACTCCAGAGATAGGGTAAGATAACGTCCGCACTCTGCAATGTTTGTGGGAAACAAGACTTGTACTCGTATGTTTGGGGCATGTGTATACGTCCGCTCAAAATGACAACAGTCTCAATACTAATGTTCGATAAACAAGAGTTTGGGCACAAGCAGTGAAATGTGGACATCCCCATCTATGAGGATGATAGTCGTGATCATAAAGCTTATTGATATTTTTTTGGCAAGGAAGACAATCAGTTTAGCCAGCCGTCACTTGGCATGTCTTTCCTTTATGTAGCCCCGGAACGTAAAAGGTCGGTATTTATTCGTTATACCTACTTTGCATAACTTCTGACCACGCCACGTTTTGTTAGCGTCAATTGCTCCTAAAGACGAAGAAAAAATCACCGGAACATCGTCCATAAGACGTACGAACAAGATAATTATCCGGTGAAAACAAATGTGAAAAACGTTCAACATAGATCGAGTTCGTAACTAGATCGAATCTTATAAAATGTGAAGCGACGAAGGATATCTTTATACCTGAAATCACGATCCCCTCAGACATGTGCGAAAATTTGTGAACAGAAAACAAGATTTCGGCCTTATTTTGTTGCACGAGGGAGAAATAGCGAATCACGATGATAACAATCTGGATTCATATTTCTCTGCCAGTGAATAGTTAAATGTGATAATGGCAGTACCAGCGAATTCCAAATTAATTGAATAATTGACAATAATAGCTGTAGAGAACCCGGCAATAATTACCTGTATTGATTATAGAGTAAAGTAGCGTCTATCGATATACGACAAAAGAATAGAGAGAGCTAAATTCACAATGGCATGTGAGTCGATACAAATGCCAAGATTTATTTGTCGGCGGTACGATATCGGCGGGTAAACAATTACGAGCTTTTGTGTACTAAAATAAAGCGGCTGCCCCACTTTCAGTCAATCTCTACTTTTTGTAGTCGCTTTGATTCAGTGAAGTCATCAGCGGGAGCGATTAGCTTCTTGTTTGATCCTAAAAGAATATATACATTCGGTTAAAGGTCTTCTTTGCACATGCTTGCCCTGTTCTCATGGTTTGTTTTTCAAATTTCTAAGATTCTAAGATTTTTAAGATCTGTAAAACGATTTCTACGAGACATTGGTCCGCAACACATGGAAGTTGCTCCATAAATTATCAAGAACACGAACCTCCTTCTATCCTCTTTCATTCGTTATTCCGGAACGTCTGTCCGGCCTGAATCTGTGCACTCTATTTATCTCTTTTTATCATTTTACACCCATACCGTCTACTCAAAAACTTCACGCCCTCTTCAGTTACCTTAAGTTTACCTTGGAGCTAAAATCTCGAGAAGGTGATAATATCTTACTACGATTAGTTTTTTTTTTTTTTACTCGAACGCTTCGTACCTGGCCTGCTACGTTCATATTCCTTTAGCATGAATTTAGCATGTCTATAATGAACGCTTGGCGCTTGTGACTTGCGGATCGTAAAGGTCGCACTATTGTGATGATTTATTGTTAGCGCTGTGTTCTTTCACCTCCTTTCCATAGCGTAATCTGACGTAAGTCTGTTATGTAACATTTACCCATAGTTTCGGCGTTAGTAGTTTACTTTGTTTTGGCTGTTGCCAAATATTGAAGCGTTCTAGATTAGACCCTTTAGTAATTACTTTAGACTGATAGAAACCGGTTTGTAGCGGATAAATTTCATCTTTGATTGGCAACAGACAGGAGGCTAAAAGCTCTCTAGGTCTGTCTAAGTGAGATCAGTCGAATTCCATAAAACTAATTATAAGGACCTACCTACTTACGTCTTCAGCTCAATGAATCGACCTAGTTTAGGAATACTTAGTTTAGGAATTCAGGATTCATTTTGGTTTTTGTTTGGGACGGAAATACTAGTAGGTTACTACAGTCTCTATATAGGTAGGTACTGTTAAAACTTAGAAAATATATCATGAATAAAAGAACGTCTCTTACAACGTCATAGCAATTTTTGGTCCAAATATACATTTTCTCCAAATATAAATTTACTTTTGCTTGTGCATTAAAATAATTAGTGTGTTTGTGGACAATTTTAATATAAGGTATTGAACTCGTGCCTTGAATTAGTTGCAAGGGGCAAATCTGCTAAATCACTTCTTTGTGTCTGTATTAGCACTATAATAGTATCCATCTTTCGCATGAAAATCGTCATAGTTGGTAGTTAATGAAAAGATTACCAGATTTACAAGGTTGAGCATAATTATTCACTGATAGATTTACGAGCCGTTGGTGATTTGTTTCGTGCAGGTTGGTTATTTTTACCTTTGGTTTGTTCCAACAAGTCTTAATCTCTTTCTTCCAACGTTTCCAATTCCGTAATCATTGTTACATTAATATTCATACAAGAAAATCCGTCGAACGTAACAGTTCTTACTGAACCAACTAGTAGAATCAATTCCGCGTGAAGTAATCTTCTATTTAAATACGAACCCGGGTGTTACCGCTTCGAAGAACCTGCTACCCATTAGATATCTATAAGACCCTTAGGATGACGCTTTTAGCAATGTGATAAGGCCGAGAATAGCTTGATTTTTAAGACATAGTGGTGCAGCTATAGTTGTGCTGCATACATTTTCATGTAAACACGTTATAAGATTAATGGTCCAATGCGCCAATCAAGCAGTACCTACTAGTATGTGCCTATTGCGGGGCAAAATAGTGGTCAACAGGGTGAAAACTCGATAAGTTAGCATTTTATTGTCAAACCATTTTTGAATTGATTAAACAGTTCTCTTTTTGGTACTTTTCAAGACGAACTAAGTACCTACTTTCGAACCATGGAGGTGCCCGATATCAATCAATCAACGCACAGTTCCTTCGGGCCTCCTTTTTATTGCGCCACTCGTCGTGGTCCTGTGTTAATCTGGTCCAATGCGAACCCCTCACCTGCACAAACATGCTTGTGGACTGTCTGCAACTGGCCACTGTCTCTGCCTTTACCACCACCCTGATACTGTTTGTTGTCCTTCAGCCGTCTTCACTTCATGAATAGGTATCTCTTAAAGTGGTAACTCTTTCAAAGGCCCATTCCACGTTTCTGCGATGGTCTTACTCTAACGGTCGCCGAATCGCCACGACGTTGACGTAAAGAACTCCTCTATCCCATGGGTATTTTTTTTATAAGGTAGTTACGACTATTTTATGTTATCTCTCTAGGCTCTTGGGCCTATAGTACAGACTACTTACTACCGTCCTATAGCCACAAGTCTTTCATATGTGTGTCCGAGTCAAACGGGCAACGTACGCTTGCTACTGCTTGTTTCATATATTGAGGCGATGGTGTAATGTAAGTCGTTGTCTGTCTGTCCGTCTACGAGTGGGGCGTTAACTGTGGTTTTATGAGTTTAGTCGTAAAAGTGGAGGATAACGTCCAATTGGCTATTCTTGGTAGGTTACAATTCTACGGTTACTAGATAATGTCTCTCCTCATTCCAGGCTAAGGTACCTAACCTATATTGTGTAGGACAAAGCCTGCCATAATATAAAATGATTTACCTATCCAAATGAACGAAGTCAAGGAGATCTAGAAACCAGTCTCTGGGGTCGGAAGGAAATGTAACAAACCCAGAATTTTTGAGCAGAAAAGCGATTCTCTTACCGCCGACCGGTGATGTCATTCATATTCCTACCTAATTAATTTTTTACCAAAGCATTTTCAATCATCTGGGGTTCGATTCGTTTTCAGGATAAAAATTACCATAATATTATGTCCATGTTCCTTTCTCACACAGCAGATACCGCTTTCTTTCTTTGAACATCGGTTTGATTCCATCGATTTTTCGTCTAGTGGATCCGATGCCAATCTTATTTCAAGTAGGAATGTTCAATGTAGGTACCTATACTACCTATTATCATTAACTGGAGCCGAAATAGATGTTGAAACACTTGAACCTACACTGCTGTAGGTACGGCCTGTGTTCAACAGGATTATCTATTGGTTTTTTTCTTTTCCCAAGCATTATCTATCTATCCCTAAGTATACTAGACAAACTAGTTTTTCAATTTAGGTACTCCGACAAACATGAACAGGCACGTAGATCATAAATATTCGCTCAAGGGTTTAACTAACTGAAGGCTATGTTTAGAAAATCGATGACACCCACACAGCCTGAGATCTGAGAGGGATCGTTAGAATAACGAAGGGGAGACAGTGACGTCAAAGTGCAGACGTGTTGAATAATGTTGCAACTTCAGCGTAATTGAAAACTTCGTAATGTACCGTTCTTAACAGATGGGACTCCCGCGTTAAGATGATTTTTTTTTTATAAAGAATACTTACTAAACCTGCATAGGTAATCATAATTATACCTCCTCACTCATGACCGTCTTCCATATTCATCTCTCTTAGCTATAATTTTAGCACTCACTCCATTCTAACCACATTCTAACACATATAGGTATCCTTCACACAAGACAAATCCACAAGGTTTCAGGAAGTCCCAATTCCGGAATCTCCCTTTTCTCTACTTATATTATATAATATATAATATATAATATATAGCATATTTTGCTGTAATGTTATTAATGTATTCATTTAATAAATAAATAAATACTTAAATACTACTGTCAATATCATCAAACGGTGGGCCAATGCGTAGTTCTTCCGAACAACGAACTTTTTCAATTTGAATGGGACCACCTGTATCTAGTTGTAATTACCGAATATCAAAAACGTCCTGACCGTATGTTATTTGAATATTCCAGGATGGAACGACGCCTCTGATCCTGTCGGCAGCTATGGGTCACACGGAGTGCGTGAGGGAACTATTGGCCCAGGGCGCTGACCCTGCCTGCTGCAGAACGGTATGATCCAACATTTATCACCTCTAGTTAGTTGATGTGAATGAAGACTGTTCTACGGTCTTACAACGCCACCCATTACGCCTTGGCAGCAATTTTACTATTAATTAATGACAGAATAAAATGCAGTCTTCCTAACCAAGAATAATGATAAATTCGAGAATCATAAATCATAAATTCTTTATTGTGATACACAGGTTAATGGGTTAACATGGTGTTTTATATAATGTTCACTGTGATCCGCCAAAAGGCATACAATAGGTAGGTACAAATACATGATGCATTACATTAATTAATTCAATACAATGTCTTTATATCATTTAAATTTCATTTTTATAGGCATAATGTCAATCGATACAATAATAAATCACATAAGTAAAATCAATTAAACATCATTAAAAAAATCAGTAATATTGTAAAATGTCTTATCAGAAAGGTAGTCAAAAAGTTTCCTCTTAAATGTAGTTATATCTTCACACATCCTTATTTGAAGAGGTAATTTATTGTATACTTTCGGGGCCATTGCAAAGACACCATGCATGTACAGGGATGTCTTGCCTCCTTTTGTACACAACTGATCGCAGCGACGGGCACTGGTTACATAACTAAACAGACTGCTGTGGCGTTTAATGAACAAGGCTGTTTCATAGATGTACATTGAACATAATGTTAATATTTTGTTTCTGGAAATGAGGTCTGCAACTATCCCTTCTTTTTAAGCCACATATTGCACGTATACATCTTTTTTGCGCCAAGAATACACGATCATTGTTGGTTGCATTCCCCCAGAAAATTATACCATATCTCAGTCTAGAAGCAACATACCCATGATATGCTGTAAGGACAGCTTTTTGGTTTACTAATTTTTTAAGCATGTATAAAGCGTAAGAAAATTGACTTATTTTAGTACATACAAAGTCAATATGTGATTGCCATCTCATGTTACTGTCTATATAAAGACCCAAAAATTTGGCCGTAGCCGTTTCTCCTACTTCAGTACCGTTGTATACTACTTTGGTCACTATAGGAGTATTATTTCTTTGTCTAAAATTCATTATACTAGTCTTCTTTAAATTAATAATTAAATTATTAGCTTGCAACCATTCAATAATTGATTTGAGACTACTATTTATTTCATTTTCATTATTATATATTACCGTGCAGTCATCTGCAAATAGTATCATTTCATTCTTTCACAGCTTCGAAGTATTTGCAGCAAAAATTATTGGGAAGAACCATTGATCTTTTCTTTTTCTGTCGAACGAGATCCATCACTTGCTTTCTTATACCACAAATAAGTGGAACTTATATGATTCGGAGATTTATAGATGACGTTAAGATTCAGTGTTAGAGGTACTTAGAATGGCTTACCACTAGAGCTGTGCAAAGTAGCGAGGCTGTGAGCGAGGACGAGGAAAACCACCACCTAAATTCCGCTCGCTCAATCGCGTCATAAAGAAATTGAAACTATTCTATTAGTGGATAGTTTCCTCACTCACCGCCTCGCTACATTTCAGTCCTGGTGAAAAGCCAGCCTTGACCATGTGGAGGTCCAACTTCGAGTAACAGTAACACAGGCGACTTATCCCTTCAGGCATCGTCAATATCTCTGATGGCCACTCTGTGTGGCAATCTATTAGAGATAACCTGCTATCCACATGGCCTCTGATCGTAGCATAGTTCCATCAAATCCAGAACTTTATATTGTACCTACTTATCTGTGCTGTAGCGCATACAGCCACGCACTTGATAGTATCCTGCGCTGACTGTGATACAAGAAGAGACAGGCGTGATAGTGAAAGTGGTTGGTGTGTCAGACAGGAACGAGCGCGTTGTTCTTCGCGGCGCAGGGCGGCTTCCTCGACATCGCGCGGCTGCTGCTTGACTCCGGCGCGGCCATCGACGCGCCCAGCACGGTAACACACTTTTAAAAGAATATTATTCCAAGATCGAAAATGCGCGCTGCATACAAACGTACTATGGTGATATTTTCAATACTAACCAATTAAAGTCAATGAAATTTTGCAGAAACAATCTAGAAACAAATCTCTATGCTTCTATAGAGTCAGATTTTCGTTAAAATATACAGTTTCAATGCTAGGATTAATTTAAGATTTGTATGAAAATTTTTGAGGCACTGTAACTTGAGAACTTATACATTTTAACGAAAATCTGACTCCATACAAGCATAGAAATTTGTTTCTAGATTGTTTCTGCAAAATTTCATAGACTTTAATTGTTTAGTATTGAAAATATCACCATAGTACGTTTGTATGGAGCGCGCTCCGAATAATATACCCTTAACTATTATACTCTAGTGTATTCATCCTAATCAGCCTTCTTTATAGCTCTTACTACTGGGGCAGGTATACACTTAATGCACGAACGAACGGAAGGGCGTTAATCCACCACGCGTACCCAATACGAATTGGAAGACTACACCTAAGTACCTACGCATGAATTTCTTCTTCAGCGTATGCAGGTTTTCTTCATCATTTGAGAGCGGTCGTTATCATAACTTATTTATGAACTAGTACTTAGTTAAAAATTACTATTTAATAAACCATTTATTTAATTTTGTGATTATTAAAAGCTTATTACATATTATCTAATTACTTTATTTCTGTAGGTTATCTCAATGTTGTTAAAATTGTACTTTCTCAATGTTTCCAGGATGGAGGAACGCCATTATTTGTTGCGTGTCAGTGCGGACACTTGCCGGTGGTGGAGGAACTCATCCATAGGGGAGCAGACGTCAACTCCTGTATGAAGGTAAACTCAAACAATGAAATGTTTTTTTTGTAGCGACTCAACTGAGATTTAGGTAACGCCATCTATTGAGGCACTTTGTGAAAGTAACAGTTCAGTGTTGCCACTATAAAATAATGTTTGACATAACACGCTTGGCTTATGCCGCATGTGGTACGACGAGAAATAAACAGATGGCGTTTGGCGAATAGAGTCATTCATTATCACTGGCTTGAAAGTTGTTCAGTTTGATGCAAATGGTCTGAACTTCTGACGATTATGTGTAACGTATTTAATTTTACATTCGACCCCGAGTCATTGAGCAAGGCTTCTTGCAGTAAACCAAACGCAAAACCCCTGTGAAAAAATAAGTTTCCTTAAAACTATGGTTGCCCGTTCCAGGACAAAGCGAGTCCGCTGTTCATAGCGGCGCAGAACGGTCACGAGGAGGTGTGTCGCCGCCTGCTGGAGTGCGGCGCCGCCGTGGAGGCCGCGCGCTCGGACCGCGCCACGCCGCTGTGGATAGCGGCCCAGTGCGGCCACGACCACGTCGCGCGGACACTGCTGCGGCACGGCGCACACGTGGACACAGTCAGACAGGTGCGTGTGATAGATACTAGCGGTCACTAGTGCCGGCGCCTGCTGGAGGCCACGCCGCTGTGGATAGCGGCCCAGTGCGGCCACGACCACGTCGCGCGGACACTGCTGCGGCACGGCGCACACGTGGACACAGTCAGACAGGTGCGTGTGATAGATACTAGCGGTCACTAGTGCCGGCGCCTGCTGGAGGCCACGCCGCTGTGGATAGCGGCCCAGTGCGGCCACGACCACGTCGCGCGGACACTGCTGCGGCACGGCGCACACGTGGACACAGTCAGACAGGTGCGTGTGATAGATACTAGCGGTCACTAGTGCCGGCGCCTGCTGGAGGCCACGCCGCTGTGGATAGCGGCCCAGTGCGGCCACGACCACGTCGCGCGGACACTGCTGCGGCACGGCGCACACGTGGACACAGTCAGACAGGTGCGTGTGATAGATACTAGCGGTCACTAGTGCCGGCGCCTGCTGGAGGCCACGCCGCTGTGGATAGCGGCCCAGTGCGGCCACGACCACGTCGCGCGGACACTGCTGCGGCACGGCGCACACGTGGACACAGTCAGACAGGTGCGTGTGATAGATACTAGCGGTCACTAGTGCCGGCGCCTGCTGGAGGCCACGCCGCTGTGGATAGCGGCCCAGTGCGGCCACGACCACGTCGCGCGGACACTGCTGCGGCACGGCGCACACGTGGACACAGTCAGACAGGTGCGTGTGATAGATACTAGCGGTCACTAGTGCCGGCGCCTGCTGGAGGCCACGCCGCTGTGGATAGCGGCCCAGTGCGGCCACGACCACGTCGCGCGGACACTGCTGCGGCACGGCGCACACGTGGACACAGTCAGACAGGTGCGTGTGATAGATACTAGCGGTCACTAGTGCCGGCGCCTGCTGGAGGCCACGCCGCTGTGGATAGCGGCCCAGTGCGGCCACGACCACGTCGCGCGGACACTGCTGCGGCACGGCGCACACGTGGACACAGTCAGACAGGTGCGTGTGATAGATACTAGCGGTCACTAGTGCCGGCGCCTGCTGGAGGCCACGCCGCTGTGGATAGCGGCCCAGTGCGGCCACGACCACGTCGCGCGGACACTGCTGCGGCACGGCGCACACGTGGACACAGTCAGACAGGTGCGTGTGATAGATACTAGCGGTCACTAGTGCCGGCGCCTGCTGGAGGCCACGCCGCTGTGGATAGCGGCCCAGTGCGGCCACGACCACGTCGCGCGGACACTGCTGCGGCACGGCGCACACGTGGACACAGTCAGACAGGTGCGTGTGATAGATACTAGCGGTCACTAGTGCCGGCGCCTGCTGGAGGCCACGCCGCTGTGGATAGCGGCCCAGTGCGGCCACGACCACGTCGCGCGGACACTGCTGCGGCACGGCGCACACGTGGACACAGTCAGACAGGTGCGTGTGATAGATACTAGCGGTCACTAGTGCCGGCGCCTGCTGGAGGCCACGCCGCTGTGGATAGCGGCCCAGTGCGGCCACGACCACGTCGCGCGGACACTGCTGCGGCACGGCGCACACGTGGACACAGTCAGACAGGTGCGTGTGATAGATACTAGCGGTCACTAGTGCCGGCGCCTGCTGGAGGCCACGCCGCTGTGGATAGCGGCCCAGTGCGGCCACGACCACGTCGCGCGGACACTGCTGCGGCACGGCGCACACGTGGACACAGTCAGACAGGTGCGTGTGATAGATACTAGCGGTCACTAGTGCCGGCGCCTGCTGGAGGCCACGCCGCTGTGGATAGCGGCCCAGTGCGGCCACGACCACGTCGCGCGGACACTGCTGCGGCACGGCGCACACGTGGACACAGTCAGACAGGTGCGTGTGATAGATACTAGCGGTCACTAGTGCCGGCGCCTGCTGGAGGCCACGCCGCTGTGGATAGCGGCCCAGTGCGGCCACGACCACGTCGCGCGGACACTGCTGCGGCACGGCGCACACGTGGACACAGTCAGACAGGTGCGTGTGATAGATACTAGCGGTCGGCTTGCCACTATAACATGCGTGACCTGACGTAGAAGAAAACTAAACGTTCTATCGTAATGTTTCAGGATGGAGCGACGCCATTATTTAAAGCGGCGCACAAAGGACACGCGGCGGTAGTCGTCGAGCTTCTCAAATATAAACCCAATCTTGGATTGTTACCTGTGAGTATTATTATAAAATAAAACTTAAATAATATTAGATAGTTACACAAGAAAAATGTTTCGGAAACTTTCTCTAGCTTTAAATTTGCATTCAACTGGTCAAACTGAGATTTCTTTTTTTTCTTCTTTCCTTCTATTTTACTACTCCGTTTAATTTCAAAAACTTAATTAATGTTCAATGGGTTTCGTTCAATTTTTTGGACACATTCAGTACCTAAGTCTATTAATGCACGGCGTTTATCACCCTCGCTACGGTCGGGCGCTAGCTTCACGCCGTGCGATAATGGGCTGCTCAAGTAACTTGTAACGTAATGTACATGTACAATGAACCTGCAGAACGGTCAGTCGGCGCTGCACGGGGCGGCGATGTTCGGTCAGCTGTCGTGCGTGCGGCTGCTGGCGCGGCGCTGCGACGCGCGCCTGCGCAGCGCGGCCGGCGCCACGCCACTAGAGGCCGCGGCCGCCGCGCGCCGCCACGACGTCGTCGCCTACCTGAAGCGGCTGCACAAGTGATGTCGCCGTCGGGGCACTGCCGTGTGAGCGCGACGAGTATTGTTGACCTACGCCTGCCCGGTGACCGTATTGTCGTTATATTTACAAGCGACATTTTAGTTTGGATTCAAAAATGGGTATCGAGGAAGCGCTTAGTTTAAAAGATGATTGATTGTACTCATGCTTCTGAAAAACTTTAAATATTCAACTTTTCATACAAATATTCGATCAGGTGATTGTATTTAGATTTTTGCTAATTTCCTTTTGGTTCCTCAGGGAAAGTTGTTCAGTATCATGAGTTCAGTACAATCACCCTAAAGCAATGCGACTGACTGTATACACTTACACTATTCTCTATTCATAGATAGGAATATAAATGAATATACCATATACAGGGTGAAATCGATAACATTAGCATCCTTTTAAACTAAGAGTCTACCCATCAAACTGAACAACTTTTACTATGGGAGCAAACCAATCGGAGCAACAAAAAAAATTTGCTGTCCCATACATTTTAGTCGTGTAGACAGCGGCGGTGAGTGCAGTTTAGTATGGGACAGCAGTTTTTTTTTTTGTTTCGTTTTGTTTGCTCCCATAGTAAAAGTTGTTCAGTTTGATGGGTAGACTCTTAGTTTAAAAGGATGCTAATGATATCAATTTCACCCTGTATACAGAAAATGCTGAATCCAAACTCTGGCCAGCCAATGTGTGTGAGGTATTGAACCCATCACCATTTCAAATGGACAATTATTTATTATTGCTTGTCAATGTTTAACGGCATTAAGGTCACCAGTCGGTTTTATATTTGTATGACTGAGTTAAGTATGAGGTATGTTTTGATGTAGAAATAAGTACAGTCTGAGGTCTCTGGACCGATTCGAAGTAAACGAGTCGTTTAGTTATTGTAAACTAAATTATAAGTGGTCAAGATGCAATCTACAAGAATGTAACAACTGATAACAATTACCAGTTTAAATGCATCATTTTGTAAGTTCCCAGTCGATTATAAAAACAGATACGCAGGATATGAATAAAGAATTATGTGCGCTAAAGGCCGTATCGAGCGGTATTTGAGCTTAGGCGTAGAAGTAACAATATCGCCGTGATATTTCTGAGATCCAACGTTCATTCAACGACTGCGCTAAGAAATCGCGGCTATTCAGTTGCGGCGGTACAGTTGCGAAATCGTCTACGCTCAAAAAGCGCTCGTGTGATAGGTCTTTAACACATTCGTGACCTCCCGTTTGAGATTTTAAGGGTAAAACCTTATCTGCCAGGACCGAATCGCATTTTTACCGTCGCTCCATCCTTTTCTGTCACTCAGGAGCGTCATTTGCTGGGGCGAGAAAGATAGCGGGGCGGGAATGCTTCGATCGCACCTTTCTCGCTCTAGCCAATGACGTTCCTGAGGGACAGAAAAGGATAAAGCGTGAAAAAAAAACGATTCTGTGCTGCCATATCAGGCTCAACCATAACTCAGTGCCCACTCTCGATTCGATCGCAACGCGCCCATACATGTATGAACGCATATATTATGCAGTTTGGGCAAAGCTACAAAGTCCGATAAACGCACATATGCGTTAGGGGACTCGAAGCTGCTAAACAAATGCACTTTCGCATAAAACAGGTGGTTATTTCTATTATTTTACTTTGATTTAATAGGGTAAATTAAACACTCGTGTACCAAAATACAAAATGTATTCAATTGCAGTCAATAATGCGTATTCCTAATCAATATACTATTTTAAAACGTAACGTTAAAAATATTTTATATAAACTAAACTGTATACATGTCATTGATATCATAATTATAGTAACACTAAACTCGCCTTGCCTTACACGTAATACCTCACAAATAGAAAATACAATTAAAATAACAGGGCGATTGCAACGAATCGTTAATTTTGGGTTCATATCATCGTCCATGTACTCGAAGAGCTAAGAATGAATGTTTAGGTGTAACATGGCTAATCATAATCACTAGATTTCTGTCAATGTCAAGTAGATTTTGGAAGTATCGTAATATCATGGGTAGTTTTATCAAGCTCAAATGCGTGTTGGTTCATAAAAAACAAAACAAAGTGGGAGATCATCGTGGCAAGCCAGAAAGCACACAATCTTCACGACCGTCCGCGAACCCACTCCCCACGCGACTCTCATTTAATAACTTTGTTCCTGGACATATTTTGATGGACTGGATAGAAAAACTTCCCCTTTCGCAGAATGTACCCTTCGCAAAACGTGATTCTGTGCGGTTGTGATGGTCCCATAATTTACAATTCATTGCAACCACCCCAAGCGAATCTTACCCTCAATATCTTTACCTCTCTGATATAACTTGAGAAAGGTAAACATATTTGCTTAAAAATACACAAACATACATTCATGGTTACTGTATTCATTTTTAGAATTTGATTTAAATTATTGCGTTTAATTGGTGCTCATTAGATGTTAAGCGATTGCAGTCCATTACAATCGAAGATTTCAACAAAATGTTTGTATTTGTATTGTCAATATAAGTTAATCTTACCGATTGATATTGGACAAAGTACAGTTTTAATTTTAAACTAGTCAAAACTATTTTATGTTTTTCAAAACGCAAAATAATGAGAGAATTTTTCATTGTATGAAAATCATCTTAGTTAATCATCTATAAATATTGTAAATAAGTGTATTTTCACACACATAAAAGTAAGTACATTACCAGAACAATAACGATTGTATATTGTATTGTATTTTTATCTGATTGATTTTAAATATTTTTAACTAAGTCGCTGACAGATTTTCAATGATCGCCCCGAAACAGCTTTATAGGATTCCACACGATGTTTTATTTTACATGGTGTGGTGTCACAAATGGTACGGGCCTGGGCGGGAATCGAACTGTAAACTCCTGTACCGAAGATTATTAGGGTCATATCACACAAGCTATTTTTGAGCGTTCGCGTTGATGGAACGAACGATATTTCTGAGATCAATCGGTACTGCGGCGGTATCGCGGCGATAACGCTGACAATGACAGTGCTTAAAATCGCGGTAATTCAGATGCGACGTCGTGGCGGTGTAGTTGCGACATCGCCTATGAAAAATAGCTTGTGTGGTAGATAGTGTCTTAGACCACTCCGACTTTCTTGTCCTATTTTTTCGGTGTAGTGAAAACGTTTTTAAAATGGTAAGAAATCAATGAAAATTCTGAAAGACCTGTGTCCACTGATGTGGCCAAAACAATTTCAATAATAAAGAGCTTCATTTTAGTATACTGGTGTTATAATCGCTCAATAAACATAAGTTAAAACTTTACAATCTCATTTCAGAACGGAATCTCAGTGAGATCTGTTAACATGATAAGTATAACAAAAATCTCGCATTTTACTCTCGAGAACGTTAAGTTCATTGTATTCAGTTACATGTAATTGTATTTAAAATGTAGGATAAGGGTCGTAATTGTTGAATTTTTATTTATATGTTACTGAAATATAGTTGTTTTAAAATAGCTTGTCTATTATTATTTACATTTAACTAAGTTCGAATAATACAGTAAGTAAATATTGTTGTAATTTTAAATGTTACCCGGTATACTCCACCGACAAGAGCGCAGCAGATTAATTAAAAAAAAGAAAAAAAAAAACACCTTGTTACAATACATAATAATATCGTATGAGAGGCTCGAATAAATCTAGCATCATGTCAGGCGTGTTTTTTTTTCTTTTTTTATGTAGGTATTTTTTTGTTAATGTATAGTATAGGATGTGTGACATTAAATCTTGAAAGTGATTAAATTCCATTGAGTTTGACATCACTTTCGTAATCGAATTAGTATGTGACTTTCAAAAATAGTCTTCTTGTAGATGTAGAGAAATCGCCCATCCTAACTAAATAACAAACTTATAAAACTTAGATAGAGACATACATACACTCTTACTTGAGCCAGTGCAGTTTTACTGGTCAAGTTGATGCAGCATGTCGCTAGCGGCAACAGCGAGGTGTTTCCCCGAGGGCCTCATGCTGGGCATGGTCTCGGTGCAGCAGTAGAACAGCGCCAGGGGATGCAAGTACTTTTCCTCCGATATGTTAGCCGGAACCGGCGGTCGGGTACCTAGAATCAACATCCTTATTCAGAACCACGAAAAAGAACCGGTGGAACCCGTTGGATGAACGGTCGTTGTGGCGATCCTTGGGGGAGGCTTATGTCCAACTGAGGACGTCCGACGTCTGAGATGGTGATGATGACAGTTCCGCGCATTAGAACTCTATTTCGTTCAGTAACATGTCATTATGAAAATTTTATTAAGATTCACTAATAAACCTTATTTTTTCATTATTTCATATCAAAATCACTATCCACCACCAACACATCAAAATTTCTCCTTTAAAACAGGCAGGTTTCCTCATGATGTTTGTTTTCCTTTACAATTTCCGTCATTCGTGTTTTTTTTCTGTTACACTAATTCTCGAACTAAATAAACAACCCACTTGTCTGTCTAGAGAAATGAAGTGCTAGATACAATCAAAAGGCCATTTCTACTATTATAAAACTTTAGCAGAAACGTGTCTGTACATTGAAGATATTTAAAAAAAAGTTACCATATGGTTTTTAGATGTCCAAATCACAAATTTTGTATTTTTTTGTTTGCTCATCACGTGAAACTACTGGACCGAAATTTCAACAAAACTTTTTGTTTGAAAATATTATTATTATGAGACTTGAAATCTGGTATATCATTTATCTAGCTAAAATGGGAACTTGCGGAAGAAGTCCCGGGTGAACTCTAATTAATTTATAAATGAAAAAGATATTCGATTTAAAATTACCGTATCTCTCCGAGAACAAATCCTCCATGCTCTCCTCCGTGTCGTCCAAGCACACAACGCTGTCGTCCATAGACTCATCGCGGTCCTGCGCGTGCGGCGGCATGAGGGCCATCATCTCCCAGACGGTGAGGCCGAGGGGCCAGATGTCCGTAGCGGTGCTTATCTTACCACCGTGGATCACTTCCGGTGCGCTCCACGCTTCTGTGCCTGAAATTATATGGACATTTTATGAGATTCACTAGGTTTCGATTTTTTGTTTATCTACACTATGAACAGGGTGAATGATGTCATTAGCATCCTTTTAAACTAAGAGTCTACCCATCACACTAAACAACTTTTATTATGGGAGCAAACAAAGGGAGCAAAAAAAATCTGCTGTTGCATACATTTGAGTCGAGTAAACATTGCAGTTTAGTATGAAAGTCTTTTTTTTTTTTGCTCCTATCGGTTTGTTCCATAGTAAAAATTGTTCAGTTTGATGGGTAGACTCTTAGTTTATAAGGATGCTACTGCTAGTGATATTCACCCTGTATAAAACTGTTACATAAGTGTGTCATGGCATCAAGTGGCGACAGGCTCACTCCCTGTCAGACTGGACAAACATGAATGTTCTGAGTTTTTAGAATATCTCTGACTACCCCCTCGGGGAATACAGTCGAGAGCATTTGCGTGTATGCATGCCGAAGTGTGTCAAAGGTCTATTCTATATTTATTTTTATTATATGGCGTTTCCTTGTTAGATTTCGCCAGTGTCAAGTGTTGAAGATATATTTATTAGATATTGTACGGTAATAGGATATGGCGATCTCAAAGCCCCGTTTTTAAACAAAAACACACACTTGAAACCGCCATAAAACGGCGGAGCCACGTGGCCAATCAAATCGCAAGCCGACGACATGTCTACTTCTTACCCCCTTAGCCACGCGACTCCGTGTAAAAGGTCAGTCAATCGAAAAATTTCAAAAACAAAGTTACTATCTTTAGATTTATTCAAATCATCAACATTTGGATTTTTTGTCAGTCTATTAGCATCATGCAAAAACTTTTTCCATCACCCTATCTTACCGAAATAAACAGCCTTCCCTGCCTTCCGTTTGTCGAACACCCCATTCTCATCCAACGGCAGCGTGACTCCAAAGTCACACAGCTTGCAGACCACAAAGTCACCGTTCACGAGGATGTTATACGACTTCATGTCTCCGTGGAGGATCTGCATCTTGGTGTGTAGGTAGTCCAGGCCGCTACCGATGTCGGCAGTCATCTGAAAGAGTTTGTTTAAAATATAAGGGTAAAATAGAAATAAATATTATTTATTGTGAATCATAGGTATATAAAACAATCCATAAAGTACTGTAAATATTGAAATTTTATTCAAAGGATTCCTAGTCTTCCATAAATTTAAGATGCAATTTTCATTAGATTTGATTTGAAGAAATGTATGAAAGAAAGTGGATGAAGCGAGAAGTGTGTCAGAATCGTAGTGTGTGACGAGCCATAGTCTCTGCCAGGGGGGTCCCTGTAGGATAATGTCGTGCCTATATGTATGTATGATTGACACTATTGCTTGGTGCCATATAAGTACCAGATTTTTTAGATTCAAGTTGGATTGGTTACTGGCTAAGGGCTCTTACAGAAAAATGACACTTTGTGACAGCTTGCAGCGGTTACAAGTTACGCAACCCTCAGCACAAATCAGACTCGAACATGGCAGATTTTTTAGGAATATTAAGTTTTATAGATAAAAAGTTACCTTCAACATCTGCCTCGGTGTAAATGGCTCACAGTCTTCCTCCACTCGTTTCTCTATCATATCACCCAGTGAAACATCACAGGCCTCCATGCCTAGATACAATATCTTCCCGTTGCTGAACGCTCGGAAACCAACTATGTTCGGATGAGACATTCTTTGCAGCAACTCCGCTTCTGCTTGCAGTCTTTCAGAGTACACTTTACTGGGTTTTACGCGCTTATTCAACATTTTTAGCGCCCATGGTGATCTGATCTGGCCAGCTCTGGGTGATCTTACTAATTGCATAACGTTTATTCCTAAAATTTTACCATAAATAGTTAAAACAGAAAAACTTTGTCTAATAGAAACTTAAATTTCATGTTTTTAAATCTATGATAACATTATAAAGAGGAAAGATTAGATTTTTTGTTTGTTTGTAATGAATAGGAGACTACTGGAGAGATCTGAAACCTTGCCTGCCGAGCAGGAGGCGTTGGTTCGATCCCCGTCCAGGCACACTCGTACCAATGAGTTTTTCGGAATTTATGTACGATTTGTAACACCACTGGCTTTTCGGTGAAGAAAAACATCGTGAGGAAACCTGCATGCTTCAATTTCGAGGCACGTGATACCCACTGTCCATTATAAGTGGCGCAGGCTCACCCCCCGTCACACTGGATAGACTTACGGTACTACTGGTGAAACGTGGATATTCTGAGGCTTCAGAATATCTCTCGGGGAATATAGTCGTGAGCATATGCTTATGCTTATGCAGAGGATAACATTTTCAACCTACCAGTTCCATATCCAAGACGATTCAGGAAAGGAGAAGGTGGAATAGTTATTTTGTCGTTTGCATCCAATGGTTTAGTTTTTTTGATAGGCGTTTGGAATTCGGCCATTATACAAACTTTTAGCACCTTTTGATACTATGTTATTTTTCACACAACGTAATATCAAATTTATTATTAATTTTTGAGTGGTTTTTCGATTAGTGTAAGTAAATTGATTGATAATTAAAATTAAGTTTCAACGACGATTCAGCATTCGTAGTATGCTACACGTGATACGGCTGTATCATGTCTTTTATCTCGTTCGTTCGCACGCAAATAGAAAGAGAGCTAAGATGTGATAGCGCTGTAATGCAGGATTCGGTTTGTTTTCGAACTTTTCGAATTTTGACAGCTTATTTTTTATTATTTTTTTATTTACTGGCCTGGTTCCAAGACCTTTAGGCCAAATCTTCTAGCGTAAGAGGTAACTTTGTGATCATTTTCTATCGAGAAAATTATATGGAATCGTGTTTTCACTAAACATAGTACCTAGCATTGGTCCTCAACTTTAACATATATATGCATTACAAAGTGTATGATGTAGTACTTTTAATATAACAAAGGTTTAAGCGAAGCGATTTGAAGTATCATAGACTCTTAAGCCTCTCTATTCTGAAAATTGCCCTTGCCAGTTGCCAGTGTGACCGTTTCCAAATTCAGTAATTTACCAAACGGATTGTGTGCTCCCACCTCCCAGCGTAGAAAAAAAGTTGGCCGATGCATTGATTTAAATTTATTCAAAGGGCCGATGTGATACTTCTCCCGATTTTAATTTCGAACGTTCCGCTCGTAGAAAGAGCAAGTAAGCGAAATACTTGGCTTGGCCTATGGTTCCGCTCCAGATTTTTTCTAATTTACGTCACACAGCGGGGCCAGTACGCCAACCTACCAACAAAAAACTTAGTTTCCCCTTAACTACAAAAAACCAGTTTTTTCAACATTATTTCTTCTGGCTATAACTATTATAATATAGTAAAACGGTCAACTAGTAATACCTTAAAATACCTAGTACAGACAGAACAGCGTCAAACTTGGTGTGAACCTCCCATCTCATCTACGAATAAAGAAATAAATATGGAAATATAATTCACGTCAAAAAATGACCCCACGAACTTTGGTGTACACCACGCAAGCGCGCAACGCAAGACTCAATCATTATGGCGACTCCAATGAGCGTATTTCTTTTTTTTTTTTAATGCTGTTTTCTTATACCTCAATAGATGGCAGTAGTGTCTGTACGACAAACTGTCAAGCAAAAAACTTCCTCTGCAATGTCACCTATAGACTTAAAAACGTAGAGATTTCCAAAGAGAATTTAAACGCTAACGCTTAGAGATTTCATTCTTTTTGGTTCGGATTTGGAAGACGTCATCAAAAAAAATTTGAAATTATTTTCGATTTCTTTCTTAGCCGAAAATACAGTCCTTTTTCGTTGTTTTTCAGAAAAGCAGTTTGAAGAAAACTATTCTATTCTATTTTTATTTAATGGAGTTTCCTTGTTAGATTTCGCCAGTGTCAAGTAGTTTGATGGATTGTCTATCCAAACTCGAGGATTGTTTTTGAGTAAGAACACTGAGAAGGATTTTGGAGCCTCGTGGCAGGCTGAGACGCGAACCGCGCGAACACCACGCGAGAGACAAGTGTTCGAGGCAAACCCTAGCTTATCTATGCAAACCCTGCAACACTATGCCCTGCAACGTGACTCCTGAAGAAAACTAACAAGCACGACAAAGTGTATACTACGATACGAGTTTGATTGACAATGACATTTGACAGCTCAAGTTTTCTTATTGCCAGTTCAATTTCCGATTTTGCCTTATGATCAAAGAGTTTTTATATTTATTTTAGTCAAATTGTAGTCTTATATCACCTTAAAGAGTAAATTAGCATAAGAAATATAGTTAAATATCATAAAAAATATGTTTCATTATGTTCAAAAAGATTTTTGTATTTTTTTTCACTTCACTTTTACCCTCATTTCGGGGAATGATAATTTTTCAGTGTTTGACATAGATTCGTATAGACCGTAGCGTCATCTATCGATCTACTATGAAACGAAAAAAAAAACGCTCATTACGGCGTTTGCCGCCAAAACTCATGGTGCCAAAAATTAAGGAGATTTTGTTCGGAGTTATCGTTCCATATTTATTTCTTTATTCGTAGCATCCCATGCAAAAAAAATACGGTGCGATTTTCTATGTGATAAATTTTGCGTTCTTGACACACAGCTACAATACCTAAAGCCATTTAGTCCGTCTTGCTTGCAGTCCTACACCAATATTGGATCGTGAATGGTGTTATAGTCCTACAACAAGGCGTCCGAGGACCTTGAGCAAAATGTATGAGTACCTAGTCCTACTTGCAGGATAGTGAGTGGGCTCGTACCTACCTATAATGTAGGACTACTGTGAAGTAGTTAGGTACATTGTATGATCCTAGGGAAAGTTGTTTAATAATACACCCTTGTTTTTTTATTAAGGTTCCGTACCCAAAGGGTGAAAACGGGACCCTACTATTACTAAGCCTACTTTGTTCGTCCGTCCATCCGTCCTACATATTTAGGGCTGTACCTAACTTTTGAAACATAATAGCTAGACAGTTGAAATTTTCACAGAATATATATTACGGTGGGTTTGTCAACAAATAATAAAAATTTCAAAAAGGTAAAAATTTAGGGGCGGTCCTCATACAAGAAACTAGTTTTAATCAACGTTTTCCCTTCTCGCTCTATCGTAAAAAAAGGTGATAAGTACATAACTTTGGTAATACATACATGCATCAAACTTAGTGTGATTATAGAGTAAACTCTACAGTACCTATAACAACAAATAATAAAAACTGGCCAAGTGTGAGTCGGTCTTGCGCTAAACGTCACGGAGAAAACAACACTTTTCTAGGTTAATATCTTATGTGGTGGTATGGTACAGAACCCTCGGTGTGTGAGTCGTCCGACTCGCACTTGACCGGTTTTTATTTAAAAACCAGCACTGGTAGCATGGTGTGCATAGCAGAGCGATGGTGTGATAGCGCTGTATCACTGCGGCATGCTAGCTATGCAGGGGTGTAGATAGGTACCTACCTACTAGTACCTAGTCGTAGCAAAGTTTGGAAAGAGAATAGGAACGGTCATGAGCTTGTTTAGGTACACACAATAGGTACAGTCATGTAGGAAAGTCTTTCGTTGCGTAAACGGAATCACTGTACCTATCTAACAAAATTTAACAGTTTTTTTTTCACAAGTAGGTAAGTATTATCAACGATTACATAGGTACTGGTAACGTTAATACAATTCTATTTCTCGGAATACAAAGATTTTTTTGTGCGTGAGTTTTCTCTATCGTATCGTAACCACTTGCGTATCCATCCATCAAGGTTGAGTACTTAATTAATCGTAAATTCGTTACCATAACTGCACTTTTTCATTCGTATTTCGTATTTAACAACAATTCATCGATTTAATTAAGTTGTATGAACAAATAATAATAATGGCCACTAGGTAGGTAACTAGTTAGCTACTGATCTATGTACCTACCTATTAGGTGTTAAACATATTTATTATAGCGATACACCTACTAAATTTTAATTAATTACGATCTTGTTCTGGCATTAGTTAAATCATAAAGGTATTATACCTTACAGGAATAGAGGTACTAACATGAGTTGTCAAATGAAACCGTTTTTGGATGTTTTCAGGAGGCTATTCGCAGACAAAAAATCGAATAGGTACTGTCTATAATTCTGAGTCTAACGTGAAATCGTGGATAAATTAATGAAGTAGTGTCAGTATATTTCACAAAATTATCTACGATTTCACTTTAGATTCGCAATTATTCACGGAAACTGAATTGTAAAAATTGATAAGAGACTAGAAAACAGTTCTATTGCCTCGCGTTACGTATCTCTTTCTATTATACAGTGGTGCCGCTAGGTTAGATCTCGCTCCCTCAGCTGTCTGTTCCTCTATTCCTGGTATAATACCTTTATGAGATAAATACTCGTTGTGGGTTATTGCGTTACCATAGACAAAGAATTTTTCGCTTACGCTGGTAGACCGAATATCAGTGTAACCGGGTATGAGATAGCGAATTTATATGAAGTGACAACTTGGAGTCAGGTAAAATCCTATACAATTTATATGAAGTGACAACTTGGAGTCAGGTCAAAAGTGGCTACGTCGATAAGGACAGCAATAAGTAGCGATCTCCTTTTTAATATTATTGATTATAAACATGTTACAGCCATGTTGTGCTATTTCGAATCAAATTAAAGATTGAAAAATTTGTCTCGGGCGGGACTTGAACCCACGCTCTTCCAAACCGGGGAAACGTGCTAACCAATTACACCACCGAGTCCACAACCCGGAGAACGAATTTTTCAATCTTTAATTTGATCTCCTTTTTTAACTAGAGCGAATTTACTATTGTGCATCTCATACTGAGTGAATATGACAAGACACGTGCTTCCTTCTAGTCTAGTGCCTTCTCTTTCTACGTGCGTTACCTACCAGGAGTGCGATTTTTGAACATCACGCGTTCAAATCAGCAGTAGTAAATGTCAAAATTAGTATGGAGATTATACATAATGCTGATTTCAAAGAGTGACTTTCAACAATCGCACTCCAAATCGTATGAGAAGCAAAAAAAGTTGCGAATTTTATTAGGAATTAACTATGCTGTCTGATAGGTATTGACTACTGAGTTAAGTAGGTATCTATGTTGTGTTTAAAACAATACCAACTTAATCTAATGGAAACACTTAGGTGATCGTCCGTCTGTCTGTCTGTCCACAAACCATAAAGTTTATTATACCTTAGTAACTTTAAGCCACAAACGGTTTATATTTGACTTAGGGGCCTTGTTGAATTTTTATTTAGAAAGATGGCAAGTGGCTAATTAACTCCGTCTGTAATTATTTTCAGTTAGGTGCCTAGTGGCTCGTAGTAGAGAGCTCATCAGAGGCGCGTTGCGGAGAGGTATGGACTCTAAATCATAAGGTCCGGGTTCGAATCCGCACGGACAACATGCAATACCAGTGAGTTTTTCTAACTTATTTACCTACGTATTACCAACTGCTCTCAAACTGTGAAGGAAAACATCGTGAGGAAACCTGCATAATATGCAGAAGAAGAAATTTTGGTAAAGTCTACCAATCCGCATTGAGCACGCGTGGTGGACTAACGCCCAAACACCCTCCTAGAGGGTAAGCCTATGCCCTGCAGTGGGACGTATATAGGCTGATGATGATGAGGTACCTAGTAGGTCCTATCGATTACCGATTACCTATCAATTTGACCATTTTCGATTTTCCATTACCTAACTAGTAGGTACTTAAATAAATTGAGCATAAAACACTAAAAATTATTTCAAATTCCCACCTACCCAGGAGGACTTTTACAGGAGGAGTTATCTTATTTAAGTCTCTTCTTATCGAGTGGGCTGCAAGCCCTGGTGTCAGAGTTTTATTCAAACCACCTTACGGCCTCTGACGTGGTTTTTATGTAAAAAGCTTGTAAAAAAGAACATTACCTAGGTAGTAGTTAGGTACCTACTATATTAGGTAGGACTTACACTCTGTGGTACCTTTTTATTTAAAAAGTTATATTTAGTTCCCCAAGGATCGCCATCACGACCGGTCCTGCGCTGCCCTCATCCAACGGGTATATAGGTATTATTTAGTTAGAAAGAAACCTTTGAGTAATGGAACCTACTTCGACATCATTCTCTTGCCCATTTCCCATATTATTTGGGATCGGCACAATATGTCATCCTCTTCCATTCATCTCTCTTGGCCGTCGTTTCAGCACTCACTCCTTTCTTACAGATATCATCTTTCACTTCACACAATCCATCCATATTTTCTTCGGCCTTCCTCTCCTACCACAGCTAGCCATCTTGTAACATGACACTCGTCTCTCCGCACTTAATCTCTGTCTTATCGTGTGGGCAAGCCCTGGTGTCAGAGTTTATTCAAACCGCCTTACGGCCTCTGACGTGGTTTTTTATGTAACGACTACTACCACCAGAGATAGTAGCCGGGACCAACGGGCCATCCGAAGCACGGAATCATTTTCCTTTTCAGACAATCAGGTGATTCAGCCTGCAATGTCCTAACCAACTGGGGGAAAACGCACAAAGTGATATATCATTAGGTAGGGTGTCCCCCGTGGGAATCGAACCCACGACCTCCGTGTCAAGAGCCCACTGCTCTTAACCATTAGACCACGGAGGCAGTTAATAGCACTTAATGGAACCTACTTATTATTTAAAAAAAACATTATCCTCATTCTAGGGCAGAAGCATATAGATATCTATGGGCAGAAGGGTAGAAAAAAAATTGAAAACCGTCCTTTGTTTTGGTTGTTTTTTTAATAAAACAATAACGAACATTGTGTTAATAAATACCTAAATGAACAAAAACAAAACATTAAGTTATTACGTTATTATGATCTATTATATTGTTAGGTTGTTAAAATTAGCTCTGGTAAAAAAATATGAAAGCTACATACAACCGACGATGGAAGAATTAACAACAAATATCCTGAGGACGTACGAGAACTGTATAATTTATCCATAAATAATAACAAGGTTAGTAGATAACGATAGGTATCACATTAATTGAATTAGGGCTAATTTTCCGAGTCATTTAAAAATTTAAATAAATAATGATCGACTACCGTTAGCAGAGGAAACTGCGTGAAATGGAAACTATCATGGAGCCCGCGGACGAAGGACGATGCCTGAATATTAGTAGTAGAATAGTAGTAGGAAGCTATAGGGCTATTGTGTTTCCGATTATATCGTCTACATTACAAGATCGGTAACGTATGACTGTACAAGGCAATTTTATTTCTTTGATCATTACATCCATTGTCTGAAATGAATGAAGTCATCATCATCACCACAGCCTATACAAGGTGTTACAAAAATACAAATAAACATTTAAACTGAACAACTTTCACTATGGGACCAATATCGAAATCGCGAAAAAAAAATGATGTTCATACTCTACAAATCGACTAGGGCCAAAATATGTATGGGATAACCGTTTTTTTTCGCGATTTCGATGTTGGTCCCATAGAGAAAGTTGTTCAGTTTGCCGGTCTAAAGAACCCCCTTAAGAGTTTAAAAATATTTACTGTTACTAAACTTATGAGTTATGAAACACCCTGTATACGACCAACTGCAGGGCACAGGCCTACCCTCAGGGAGGGTGTATGGGTGTTAGTCCACCACGCGTGCCCAATGTGGATTGGTAGACTTCACATGTAGGTACGCATCGGAATTTCTTCTTCAGCGTATGCAGGTTTCCTCACGATGTTTTCCTTCACCGTTTGAGAGCAGTCGGCAAGAATAAGAAGCGTGAGCCAAACACAAGCACAGATCTTCTCGGACTATACAGCACATCACCTTTCTGTGCGACATGACCAATTTGACCAGTGTAGGTACCTACCTACCTACGCCCTACCATACATATTGAGTTACGAAGTCGCCCCAGTGGCCAAAAGATTTATTCACGACCACTTCAATTCATTCTCTCTCTACCACATATTCAAACCAACGTATTTTGTACGTAGTAACTACTTAGTAATTCTATGCGCGTTGCGGAGAGGTATGGAGGAGGTATGATTGAGAGAATCATGAGTTCTGGGTTCGAATCCGCACGGACAACATGCCACGTACGAATGAATTTTTCTAACTTATGTACGTATTACCGACTGGCTCTCAAACGATGAAGGAAAACATCGTGAGGAAATCTGCATATTATGCAGAAGATAAAATTCTGATAAAGAAGTCTACCAATCCGCTTTGGGCACGCGTGGTGGACTAACGCCCAAACACCCTCCTAGAGGGTAGGCCTGTGCCTTGCAGTGGGACGTATATAGGCTGATGATGAATTCTATGCGAGACATACCATTTCTCAATCCTTGTCACAATCGGTATCTTAGGCTGGTTTTAGAGCTACGGCTCTGACCGTATGCACCAACGGCAATCCTACAGACACAATCAGCACTAAATCCAATCCTTGTGGTCATACTGATGATAGCTAAACTCGACCAACGTCAGTGCCGACCGTCGGTCAAGCACTAAAACCAGCCTTAAACAACCTAGGACCAATTCCAGCTCAGTTATCGTGCATCTTTTGCAACAATCCATATCCATTTGAGGACCTAAAGATTAATCAACGAACAGTTCGCAACCGATGTCCTTCCATTGCTCAATGAAAGGAAGTTTCGGTTGGACGATGGCGATAATCGTCAATAGTTGCCAGTAATAAGGTGACCGCAGTCGTGCGCGCGCGCATAGCATCTACTGATGCAAAGATGTCACTGTGTTACACGTTCAGGTGGGTGTAATGCTTGTGTTGTAATGCTGGTTGTAGAATAGTGTGTGATATGGCCTATATAGTTGACGTGCGTGTCTTTAATTAGGTGGTTAGCAAGTAGTTAGGTTCGGGTGCGTAATGGATTGGTTTGGAGACTTGTTTTTGAACGTAACTGTAAAAGTTGTTTTGGTCAGTTAACCGATGGCTAGGCTAGGTAGGTACGGTACTTCAAGAAATTTTCAGTGCGTTTTTGATTCAGTTGTTCTTTTCATTCAATTAAAAAATTTTATTGGTCCTTCTATAATATAAAAGGCGGACCCCCTCCTTCATAAGTCCTTCATCCCGAGGAACGCGATTAGGTACCTCTGGTAAATGTTTTGCGGATTGTAATCGATCGATTCCTCTTTTTGATACTCTTTACCGATCGTGCGATGATTTATGATGATAAATGACGATGGAATCAATATTGTGTTTTAACAGTTCATGTCGATTCAATTGGCAATGTTAATCGGTCGTATCAATCCAGAGAAATTGAACCTAAAGTAGGTAATTCTTGTTCTTGGTATCGATCGATGCATAATGAGGTTGATCGATAAAAAATACTAAACGATTTTTTTTTTCAAAATCGCCTAGTATAGTCAAACTAACAATACCTAAATCGTACGCGTGGCGGACTACCACCGTTACACCCTCATCTCGGTTGTGGGTCTGTGGCCCACACAGGCTGATAATGATGAAGTTAATCTTCTAATAATACTTAACCATGTTGTAAGCTAAGTATCAACGCAAGAAGGGTCAGATCAAATGTACCCGAAACCGAACAGCGTGTATGAAAACGACTTATGACTGTGGAAGAGGCAAAAGAGGTATGTCAGGATCGTAGCCGATGGCGATCAATTGTCTCTGCCTACCCCAATGGGACACAGGCGTGAGTATATGTACCTATATACACTATGTATGTAAATGTTAATTCAGCATTGAAATGTCAAACACGCAGTTTGCAAAACTGATATAAAATAGGGCAATATGGCAATCCAACGAACTTTACGCACCGGCGAATATTTCTGAAAAAACTTTATTAACATAATTTACCGTTAACACGACAAACTTGACTAATGCACGATAATAAATTTAATTGCAACAATATTTGCAATTAAATGAAAAAGACAGCGGGAAACGATTTGATGGGGAATAGAGCAGATGCCATGCAGGATCTCTTTTGCAAAATATGCGTACCGCAGTTTGATTTCTGTTTATGTATATTTGAGGTCACAGAGATGAATAGTTTTGATGTTACCCACAAGTTATGTCTGGAATTAAAAAAAGAGTCTATTAACCTGTTGTGTGAGGTATCAAATGAAAGGGCTTCGTGAGCTGATTCTAAAAATATACTGCATCATTCCATTTTAGCCACATGTTTTCTAAAAAAACAAATAGGTATCATTTTCAAAACATACTAAGTCGCTCCTCCTGGTAGGAAGCCAAATAACTCTTAGGGCCTGTTTCATCACTTCACAGTAAGTTGTTGTTAGCTAAAACATACCAAAGAACATGCCCTATAATATCCTCATAATCTAACGTCATTAAAACAATTTTGAAAATATTTACATTTACAGAAAACTACACATCATTGTGACTTTAAGAATCCATTACAGAAGTCAAACCACGGTACGCATATTTTGTAAACAAATCCTTCTTACCCCGCCCCGGCCCTAGAAGTCCGAAGATAGAGTTTAGTGGCGCGCCTTGGGAGAGGCCTATGTTCAGCTGTTGACGATAATGACGAATAAAGACTAAAAGTTACTCCAGTTTAAACCCTAGGTTAGAGACGAATAGAAAATTTGTTTTTAAGTTAAAGATGATCAAAGATGTCAAACCAGTCGGTGTATGCCTGCATTAGGATAAACGGGGCATACACAGACTGGTTTGACATCTCCAGGGGTGTCAGACAAGGATGTGTAGCATCACCGTGGTTGTTCAACTTATTCATGGACAGCTGTTTGAGTGAACTGAAAGAAAGAGAGTGTGGTTTAAGGATGAATGGGTTGCTCGTCAAATGTTTGTTATATATGCTGATGATCAAGTTTTACTTGCATCATCGGCAGAAGACTTACAGGAGATGGTAACATGCATGAATGAGTCATTTAAGAAGAAAGGAATGGAATAGTGACTGAATGTAAAATTACGATAGGAGATGAGAAAGTGGAACAGGTAGAAGAATTTGTATAGTTTACCAGAGATGGTACGTTTGATTGAAGGAGACATAGAGAGGATTGTGAAAAGGGGAAATAGGATTAATGGAGTGATGCACACATTCATGAAAAGTCATAATGTGTCCAAAAAGGCACGTTTGGCAGTTCATGACGGTGTGTGTGCTGGCACCAACTTTGATGTATGGCAGCGAATGTTGGGTATGGCAGAAGAGGAATGAATCTAGGATAAATGCTGTCGAAATTATGTGTTGCGCAGTATGTGTGGTTGGACACATGTTTTTAAGTCATTCGGTACGTGCACTAAAAAACAACCAAAAATGATCTCAAACCATTATAAATGTATTATTATCCCTCATCCTGGACCCCACCAAATAATACTTACTTACTTTTGCAAAACCTAGTTTACAGTTTTATTATAATTTTAGATTTTAGATGTTACTTTTTAAAATTCTCGAATAAATTAATCGAGAGCATCGTTTTTCGAAATTGAGAAAGTTAATAAAGCTATCGATTCAATTTAAAATAAAAAAAGATGCTCTAGAACTACGAATATAGCTCTAGAATAAATGACTCGTTAGTACGCTAGAACTACTCGAGAGCATAGTTTTTCGAAATTGAGAAAGGAATTAAACCAATCGGTTTTATACAAAATGGTTATAAGGTATTTTGTTTTTTGTTTTTTTTAACGTCTTGCACTGTAGGTACTAACTTACGGTAGTATATAGTACTCTGTCGTACTAATAACAGAGCTATGTAGTGCAGTGCACCTAGCCTAGCGGATTCACTTTGATATTAACTGTGAGCCAAAAATGTGCAAGGTTTGCATTTTAACTGCATTTAATTATATTTCTCAACTGTCGAATATTTAATTATATTCAGTAAGTAAGTATATTTATAACCAAGGTAAAATAATAGGAATGCAGATTTAGTAACAAAAGTTAAAGAATTGTGAAACTAACAATGTTATCTTTTGTACAAAATAAAATCTGCATAATTATATGATTTAAATGAAATAGTAAAAGTTATTTTCGTTAGAACGGGCAGGCTATTTAGATAAACCAGTTATTTATATTATATAAGTTACGAAACCTTTGAAATGGTATAATTGTAAGTATTAAGTCAGGGCTGGCGAATCAACGAAATTATAAACATACCTAGTTAAGGTTTGTTGACCTCTTCCAAATTATCAAGATTTCACATCCAGTTTCCACTAGGGACGTCAGTTTATTTTATATACCTACCTACGAGTATAAGGTACGAGCGCTAAACACAGCTCTCTCTGGTCCTTACCCTTCTGAATCTAATGGAACAGGTAACCGCTAATATAATCTATACAACCAGTAATCTATCTTATAGTGGGTGAAATTGATATCAACTAAGAGTCTGCTCAACAATCTTTAACTATGGGAGCAAACAGAGCATAAAAAAATCTGCTGTTCCATACTTAACTGCAATGCCTACTCGACTCAAATGTATGCAACAGCAGATATATTTTTTGCTCCGATTGGTTTGCACCCATAGTAAAAGTTGTTCATTTTGATGGGTAGACTCTTAGTTTAAAAGTCTCAATACTTATAAAGTTCCGTGAATGACAGACAACGCACAGCCTAAACCGCTGAAGATAGAAACGTGAAATTTGGAATATACAACGTGTTAATGAATAAGCGCAAAACCTCATACAACCCAACGGATTTATAACAAAGTACTTAATTATATTGAAACAATAATTTCATTATTTTCATAGTTGAAATTCAAAGTTATTCGCATTTCAAGTTTTGAGGCAAAAACGATTTGTTATCATTTCAGCAATGAATGAAAGCGCTAACGTGCTCTTGGATACATTTTAAGATTCTTGTTTTGGTAGTAGGTACCTAAGGGTGGGTGGGTGTGCCCGTGCGGTGGGTTGAGATTCTTGAGATCGAGTTCAGTAAATTTTAAATTTTACAAACAAGTTATTTAATATTTTGAAAAAAAAAACTGTGTTGAAACCATGATAACTCGATTCTGCTCTCAATTCTAAACAAACTACTTTGTAGTTTTGCGCTTATTCATTAACATGTTGTATATTCTACAGAGAACGAACGGGTGCACTAAAGAAAGGATTTTTCGAATTTCAACCCCTAAAGGGGCGTAACGGGATGTAAAAGTCCGAAGTCCACGCGGACGAAGTTGCAAGATAACTAAATTAGGTCTAACGGTAGCCACACGGTGTGGACCATAAAGGTATTATACCTTATTCCTGTTAGTAAGGTATAATACCTTTATGGTGTGGACTGAAGAGACTTTGACGATGCCTGATGAGCATAGCCCACTATCACCGAGGCACGAAGGTCTGAAACCAAATAGTAGTAGAAAAGAAGGTATATTTGATGAAGTGGGGATTTTAATTATAAGATTAACAAGACAATGAGACAAACTAAATTCCAAAGATGATAGAAGATATCTGATAGACAATGAGCGTTTGTGCATTGTTTCTCTAGGGGATTGCTCGATGGTCTTCGCGAGTAGAGGTCAAAAGAGGAAGCTGGCAATAGGTATTGTCTGGTCAAAATAACATAATACCTTGGTTTCTTCACAATTATAAATGGTACAAAATTTAAAAGATGTTTAGAAGGATGCCAACGTAGGTACGTTGCTATCATGTTCTTAATGTTTGATTATATTATTAATCCCTAATTTACCTACGAATTACGAATGTTAAGTACCTAAGATGTAATGTGTATAAAGAAAGTATTATGCTAAGTCTTTAGCTTGTGTTGATGTCCTCAGGACAGGATTGAGGTCAAGAGCAAACCCATTTTTAAATAAAAAAAAAAAAAAAAAAAATGTTTTATTTTGTTTTACGGATGCAGTTCTTATTATCGTGTGGGCAAACCCTGGTGTCAGAGTTTATTCAAACCGCCTTAAGGCCTCTGACATGGTTTTTATGTAACAACTTCTACCACCAAAGACAGTAGCCGAGGCCAACAGTTTAACGTGCCATCCGAAGCACGGAATCATCTTTCTTTTCAGACAATCAGGTGATTCAGTCTGCAATGACCTAACCAAAAAGGGAAAAACGCACAAAGTGACATATCACTAGGTGTACCCAATGGGAATAGAACCCACGACCTCCGTGTCAAGAGCCAATGCTCTTAACCATATTAGACCACGGAAGCAGTAAGAAAGCGCTCTTATGTTTAGTTTATAGCAGCTGAATTGAGCTTGGGGCAACCCTACGCGATACAGTAGGTACCTATTTAAGAATACGTTTTGGTAACTCGATGACGTTTCCTTTCCATAAGGCAAAAGGTTATTGATTATTTTACGTAATTAAAACGTTTACCGTAAAAATAAAAACCGGGCGTCTGTATGTATGTTTAGTTATACAATGTGTTAAGAAATGAACGCGAAACCTGTATTGTGTTAGTTTACGATTATACGGGGTGTAACAAAACACCCTGGTAATATTAAAAGGGGTGGTTTAGTTAGTGCATCAAACTGAACAACATTCACTATGGAGACCAAGACGAACAAATAAATATCTGCTGTCCCATACTTTTGAGTCATCTGTTTTGTATGAAACAGCAGATTTTTAAAATTGTTTGTTGAATTTGGCTCCATAGTGAAAGTCAAGTTTGATGGTGTAACTAACTTAACCAGCTCTATAAATATTAATGGTTTTTTAGTACACTACATCCTGTATAATGAACAACCAGGCCAAGTGCATGTCGGGCTACTCGCCAGTACTCGCGTACCGAGGGTTCCATTTCCGTACCACCCCACAATACATAAAGTTAAAAAAATGTTTTTTCCGGGACCCGTAGCGCAAGACCGAGTCACCAGTTTTTATGTTGTTAATATAGAGTTTGCTCTATAATCAAACCAAGTTTGACACTGGTATCATCATCATCATCATCAGCCTATATATGTGCCACTGCAGGGCACAGCCGCCTCTAGGAGGGCGCTTGGGCGTTAGTCCACCACGCGTGCCCAATGCGGATTGGTAGACTTCACACTGGTATAAGTACTCAATTACCGTTTTTACGATAGAGCGAGATGAAAAAAACGTTTGTAAAACTAGTTTCGTCTCTTCCCTTAATTTTGTATTCCGTTTTTTCTATTAATTGTCATCAAATTCAATACTATTACGGTTCAGAAGATACAGTCCTCTGAAGCTTAGGATGGACGGATGGACGGACGGACAGCGTAGGCTTATGAATAGGGCCCCGTTTTCACCCTTTGGGTTCGGAACCCTAAAAATAATCGAAATCGGTTCAGGGCCTAAGACAAAGTAACATTTCTATTGGCGTAGACGCAAGTAGAAATGACAGAATGTATGGATTTGACATTGGCGATCGAAACATTTTGACGTTTGCTTTCGTCACCATACGTCAAGTCCATACATTTTTATGTTTTCTACTGTCGTTAACGCTAATTGAAAGACACTTTGTCCATAGGCCCAGTTGTTTTTGAGATAATCGCAAACATACATAGTTACCGTTACTACAAACGGATACGAAGATACGAGTCAAACGAATAACATTTTATTTTTAAAGTCGATTAAAACATTGCGATTAAACGACGCCCCGTCAATTGCGAAACGTCCAATTACTGCTTCAAACATCAAACATACGAACGATTTATTTAATAAAAACACTACATTTATTATGTTAATTGACGATCAAATTGGCCAAAACAATGTTGTAACACAATTGATTAACGCTTTGCGATTTAGTAAACAAATGAAACAATATAACGAAACTTATTGTGTAATTGGTATCATAACTCGTGCGATGGCGACGAGTTACGATATGTTTGATAACACTATTGTCTCGGTGTCTGCACGCGACCACTTCGATGGGTACCTACTGATGACCTCACATGTTCCGACGTTCACATTAACTTAACAACCGCCGAGCTAAGCTCATTACCACAAGACATGTCTGTTTCTTGGTGAGAAATTATAACTTACGTAAATAAATCGGTATCCATAAATTTGAATTTGATTAGTGATATTGGATAACCCTTAAAGCCAGTTTTGTTGACCACTCATTTAGGAGTGAATGAAGTAAAATAATTGCATTGCTAATAATTTAAATAACTTCCATTTCAGGTCTTTCACGATTTTGTTACTAATCGAGTTAGCAGTCCTTGAATCTGAAGTCAACGCGTTTACCATCCAGAGGATACAAGGAACCAACGATTCTGAACCAGACCTCGTTGAATCAGAAAGTGCGTTGCAAACAAAGAGTGACATAACACCTAACGATGTCAAAGTGATCGACATCAAACACGATGCAATACAAAAAATAGTTCCCATAGA
Source organism: Agonopterix heracliana (assembly GCA_963693445.1). Taxonomy (NCBI): domain Eukaryota; kingdom Metazoa; phylum Arthropoda; class Insecta; order Lepidoptera; family Depressariidae; genus Agonopterix; species Agonopterix heracliana. The sequence continues at coordinate 21,091,109 of OY856313.1, forward strand.
AACAACAGCTAAAACAGAAGATATTAAGAAAAGTGTAGGTACTAGTGAGAGAACTACAACCCACTCATTGACAGCATCAGACTCTGAATATGAAGACGAGAAAGAAACTGTATCAAGTACAGTTTTAACTTCAAGCACAACTGTACAAGAAGATGCAACAGATGCGAAAAGTAATAAAACTACAAATGTACAGCTTACGACACCTTCACAAGCAATCAAATCTTTGAAAAATGGAAATGCAAGCGCACCTACTTCCACAACGTCAGCAACTACAACAATATTATCTTCACAACTCGATTTAACTACTACCAAAATTGAATTCAAAAATGTACCTGAAAGCACAACAAAAGAGGTCCAACCCGAAACGACTGCCGCAACCATAAGTGTTAAGATACCTATACAGAAAAAAAACAATACAACTACTACAAGTGAGGCTAGAGATGATATTACTCCTACTACTACTCAAATAACAACGCAATCAATGTATTATGGACTGAACACTACTGAAGATATTAAAACGACTACTGCTAAAAATATGACTACAAATGAAACAGTTAAAGAAACTGAAAAATCAACTGAATCTTTAACAGGCGAACAAAGTTCGGCCACAGCGGTCCCTTACTGGAAAAAGTACACTATGATTGAAAGAAAACGAATAAGTGTAACCACTGAAGAAAATACAGTGACTAGTACAGAAAAAGAAGAATTGATTCCGGCAGGGTCTGCACAATCGAGTGTAAGTCTAGAAAAAGCGTTCAGTATGACATCAAATATACCATCATTAGACAAACTAAAAAACGATCTTCCAGAACGAACGAGTAAACTATCAAGTACTGAAAATGCACAAGAAATTGATACAAGTGTACCAACATCGTCTGAAACGTCTTCAACAGACACGAGAACCAGAACAAATAGAATGGAAGTGGTGTCTTCAAAAAGAGCCGGTTTTCTAGATTTGTCTTCTCGGTCAGCGGCAGAAGCTACAACTGAAGGCATAACGGTAACAACCAAAAGCGTTATAAGCACAACTATAACAGGCATAACGCAACATAACACAACGTTGAAAGGACAACTTGGAGAGCTAAACAACAAAGAAGAAACTGGCATGGCATCGCAGAGCCAATTGGTAAGACAACATTTAAAAATTATGTTCAAGTTTGAAACTCTTGAAGCCCAGTCATTTTACGGTTTGATCCGGGACTAATTAATTAAGAATTAACGCGGCGAACGAGCCGAAGGAAGGAAGCGAAAGAATAGAATTTTAGAACTCTTGGTATGAAATTCTATGATTCACCTCGAACACTTATCAGACGAATCGTCAGAAGAATTAAAATGAAATTTGTTTCGTTCGCTTCCTTCGCCGCGGATAGTTATGCGTCCACCCATAAGAGCCGATTTGAGCCTAACAAAAAAAAAAAATCTCGTCATCAACTTCTTCTTCTTCTTCCTCCTCGCCTTTCCCGCTACACGGGGTCGGCTTTCCTTAAAGCAGCTCTATTTTGAGCGTCTTGTTCGCTTACGTTTAAGCTTTTCATATCCTTATGGATAGTTGTCAACCACGAGGTTACAGGTCTTCCTCGTCCTCTTTTTCACTAAATATACATTAAACAAACTTCAAACACGGAGTAAATATTTTTGTCTACTTATAAAGCTTTGAAAAATGCATTCAACTTATTTTTTATTACGATGGCTCTTTTTTGCTCAAAAGTCATTCAAATTGTTGAATCTAATTAAAATGAGTGCATCGATATTAATATTATTAAGTTGAAAGCCTTCTGGGAGACACAATATTTTCAGATAGAGTTTTTGTCAGTGCCAGTTACAGTTTAAAAGTCCCATTCATAAATACTTCCTACCGACCCCAACTAAAAAAACTCCGTAAAACGACTGGGCTATCCTGTGGTTAAATCTTTCGTAAATATTGTTCTGTATGTAAATTTTCAGGCCGAGGACGCGATCAATGAAGAGCTGATGAAAGAAGAAGTGCTCAACGACAATGTCGCAAACGACAAGCGGTACATAGAAGAACGCACAGAGATAATACGTGCCAAAGCCAGTACGGAACCATTGAAAGCTCCGGAGCAAAAAGGTCAAGACATTTCAGGCGAAGACAAACTAAGCGTGAAGCCAATCAACGCCGATAAGAAGTCTGCACTGTACACGGTAAGTTCTAACTACAAACCTTTGAAGAAAATTGACGTGGTTCCACCAAAACCATTTGTAAGAAATCCTGACGACAATAGCTGGAGGAACGAGAGTCTAAGTTCACTTGGAATCGTCTTCAAAGCAAAAAATTCATCGAAACCTTTCACTCAAGTCTTGAAAAACAGGACAGAGATAGAATGGAATAGTCTACTAGAAAAATACAACAAAGATATTGAACCAGAACTTAGAGAAAGGTTAGTGAAAATTTCTGAAACAAGAAAGAGGAAAAAGAAGATCGACAAGTTTGGGGAAACTGTGTACACGGACTATGAGGAGAGCAATTCATCCAGTGAAAGTGCTGGTGTACTAAATAGTGACTTTCCTGAAAATGTGATGCTACCAATAGCAGAAACTCTTCCTCCTAAACCAATGGATACTGATATTTTAAGAGAGAAAACAAAGGAAACCACGACATGGAAAGTTTACATGAATACAGAAACTGAAATGGCAACTACTATCAAACCCAAGAAACACTATCATTTAGAAAGTTATGACACCGAAGACGAAGATGCGGATTACGTGACCTTACCAAATATTGACATAAAGAAATACGTCACTTCAAAAGAAGGCGATAAAAATAAAAGTTTACCTGAGAAGCCAATATTACAATTCCTGCCCGAAAGGAAACCTACAATTCAATATTTCCCCCCCAGAACCACAAAGAAAGTTCAACATGTAAACGAATACGACGATTTACAAAACAAATTAAACCAATATGTCGTGCAGACTACTCCCAAAAAGATACCAATGCATTATCCTACAATGCCTACATACCCCAAGCAAAAGGTAGAACTAAACAGGCAGAATACAGCAAGAGCAATGGACCAATTAACACCAAGGCAGAAATCTATCGATATCAACAAGAACATATATCTCACAAATCCTAGTGAAGTAGAACAGAGAGGATTTGATGGTTACAATCGCGGAACATACGTCATCAAACATCTTCGAGACTTCCTCAACGAAGCAGCAAAGGAAACCGACGATGATAGAAATCCGCCATCATACGTCACTGATCTGCCTCTTCGAGGAGTGACGACAAACGAGCTCAAGCCTAACAAAGTGAAACCACCTGCCGATTACTACGACTACGAAGCACAGTTCCGCAAGGATGTACTAGAGAGATTTGTTGAGAATTTCAATCAAAACAGCGATCGATTCAAGGTCGATTTCCCGATTTTGTACAATACGAGCGTAGTTCATAGTAAATTGGCGGAAAACGGCAAGGTCCACGCGTCGTCTAGTGCATTCGTGAAGAGGTTATACGACGAAGAAAAAGTTAAACCTGGCGATTATGCCAAGTCTTGCGACCCTAACTGTGATAGGACGGTGGAATTGTCGCCGGCTTACGAGCTCCATTACTACGTTCCCGAGGAAGAGGAGAAGGAACAAGTGGAGGCAAAGAGTATAACATTACCATACCGCTATAGCTTATGAACATGAATTGGCATATTAGCCTTAGTAATGTGCCAATAGCAGTCACACTTGATGCCACTTCTAAAGCTCATTGGTTTCTTGTAAAGAGCATTTTTTTGTGACAATCTTAAATGTAAGTACCTACCAATTTATATAAGTACCTACCTACCTAATTGTTTTGGAACGTGTAAAAAAATGTATAGCAAACCAATAATTAGGTAGGTACAGCAAAAATTATTGCATTATGGGAAGTCATTTAATCATTGTTATGTTCATAAATAAAATTTTCTAAAAACATAAAATTACCTATAATTATCTAAGTACTTACCTACATTTAAACAGGACACTAAGAAGTCTAAGAACAAAATAATGAAAATGTGAAGTGGCGCTAGTGTGATTGTTATTAGCTCTTCAAGTACTTACCAACGTTTGAGTCTATTAGTTGCGATGATGACTGCAAAAATGTATGATTAAGAAGTCACCGAAGTGGAATGCAATTAGAGACGATTGGTGCATGTCTGAAAAAAGAAATAAAACAATTAATACGGGGAAATTTATTGAAGAAATTTAAGGCATTATTACAAATGTAGGTAAACTTACATATTTTTGTAGTCCCATGTGTAAAATTGTAGCGGAATTTTGTATTGAGTTGATAATTAGGGTTTCAATAGCTCGATAATTGAACCTATGAGAATTATGTTGCTTACTATTCCTTTTTTTTTTTTTAAGAAAACCCAATGTTGTTTCAAAAGTTGGGTTACATATTAAATATGATGTTCGATTCTGCACAAGTGCGTTCACTGTAATGTGCAAAAGCGATTTACAAGTTTCCGTTCTGTTTTTAGTAGTTACCAGTTGTAGAACAAATTTATTGTATTACGGATCAGTCAAAATATTATATTATTGATATAGTTGAATAGCAAATTACTTTAAGTTTAAGGACCAAAGAGGCTTTGCCCATAAGATAGGTAATCTTCAGTAAAAATTGGGGTTAACATTTAATTTTGTACTTATACAAAATAAAGTAACGACCTTTGTGGTCGTTAAAAACTTTGCTACAACTAACTATCTTTTCAAGTTTTTTTGGAGCAACAGTCGTTTAAAATATTCAGGGTTTTAAAGTGTAATGGCATGTTTTATTGATAAGCAGCCTACTGCTGAAAATTTACTGTCTGCCACAACCAGCGACCACACAGTGGTCGCTGGCCACAACAAAACAACCACCTCGGGATAAACGTTTTTTTTATCTTAATAGGTAACTCGTATTTACTGGGTACGCGTGTTTTCAAAGCGTAAATCGAGTGATTTACTAGAATAAAGCCAAAGATCTGTGACCATTTTAATTTTTTCTTTCAAACCGTCAAGACCTGGCTATATTAATTTAATTACTGTATTATAAAAAATTAAAGACCAAAGGGATTTTCTGCACAATATTGTTTGTTTCAACTACCAACAGTTTATTGGATCATCGGCACAATATTTTGTTGTTGTAAATAATATACTGTCCACCTAATCTATAAAGTTTGTGACATAATTAGTTCTTCACTCGGTACACGCAATCTCTTACAGGGCACACTTAGATTTATATAATTTTATTATTTAATAATTATTTATGACTTTGTATCACTCTCCTTTATAGGTACCGTATGATTTAAAATGCTTGTTTGAAACAAGATTCGATAAAAATGTTGGATATTAAAAGGTGAGGTTGTGATAACAATATAGTTTTAGTACAAGATGTCGGTTTTATTTATTTTTCTTCGAATGCGAATGAACTAAAAAGATTTTTTAATTATCATGGTATTGGATTCTACGGATACGTGTTAAAAAATATTTATTAAGTAATACTTGCTGGCTGGTTGCAGGCTTGCTTCCCAAAAGAAGAAGAATTACTAAACTACTGTGTATAAGTTATAACGTAATGAATATGTGAGGAATGTGTAGTACCTACAACGTTAATTTTATTTGATAAGGACAATAATTATTAGAATTGGGATGATGATCGATTCCGCAAGATCATATCTTATAACGAATTTAAAAATAAGGATCAATTTAATAGCAAAACGTTAAAACGAAATTAAAATTGAATAGAAGACAAAAAAGTTAAAAGCTATTGAAAGACGATTTTCATCATCTTTTATCTTTTCTTATACAGGGTGCAATTGAAATCATTAGCATCCTTTTAAACTAAGAGTTACTACTAGTAAATAAACTACCCATCAAACTGAACAACTTTTACTATGGGAGCTAGCCGATTAGAGCAAAAAAAAAAATCTGTTGCATACATTTGAATCGAGTTGCAGTTTAGTATGGAACAGTTCAGAACAGGTACCTACTAAAATTACATCGTTTTTAACAGTAAAATGCAGTAATACTTTTTAAAATACCATTTTATTGACATTTTCATTTTAGAATAGTATGCAAACATCACTCGATCTTTCGATCACTTGCAATGGCTATACGTAACTTTGAGCATAATTATACAATAATAGAATATTTATACCTAAATCATACATTTTATACTTCAACTGATAGCTATAGAGGAAACATTCGAATCGAGTGGAAAATGCAATTCTGGATCCAATAAATAATTATGTTACAATCTCAATTCATAAAATCAAGTAAAAATACAAAAGAAAAAAAACGAAATTTTATAAATGAACACATTCTTCTTTGGGTAGAACTAAAAACCAAGAACACGGGCTACTAATATTTACAACTGAAATGACATAGTTAAAAAAATAAAATGTGTCCATTTCGTACAACAGTGACATAAAATACTTCTGTAAGAATAGTGACATAAATAGGTACAAAGAGAAATAATACGACTGCTAGGAACCGATCAGAGGTCGACGTACATTATGATAATATTGCAAGTTTACATTTTTATTACAATGTTATTTCTATGGATAAAAATATTAAAAGATTATGAAAAGCTTCCGTTCTATTTTTGTTATATCTTTTGCGAGTGAACATTTTCTACCCTAACTCTAACGTATGGAAAGTGTCAAACAATTGGCAAATTGTTTTACAATTTCTAGTTATATTTACGGCAAATAGTGACACTGTTAGAACAGTCGTCATTCCATAATCGTCTTGTTCGACACGTTAAAGTTATAACGAGTCGAGGCTAAAATTTGAACTCGTTGTGTAATTAATTACGTAGGTAATTCTACGGAAATATTTCGCCTCGTGTCATTACAAGAATAAAACGGAGGCTGTACAAATCATGACTATAACGCGTGTCCCTTTTAAAAAAATCGATTACAAATGAACGTTTAGAAACAAAAAACAAAAGAGAAAAGATGTGGCAATCGCGTTGTCGTTGTATCGAAATAAAGGCATATTAAGAGGCATTGAAGTTATTTGAGGACTAAGATAGATAGATGGACTTGGATAGTTGTGTGAGCAGAACAGTGACAGTTCTGTCCACTACTATTCAACGCTGCTTGTCTTTAGTAAGAACACGCTAGATACAAAATTACCAGATTATCCTCTTTTGTTTTTGTGTTTACCAAAGATTATAATTTACTACATTTTTATTTGAAGAACACACGCTTTCGAATTGATACAAAGGAGACATAACTCAAAATGGTAAACTTTAAAATAATAAATAAAGCGACGGTTAATTGGATGCGTGGGTAAATACTTTAGTATTAGTACTAACAATACATGGTAGGTACATTAAGTTCAGTTATAACTATAATATTCATTTATAGGTAGATTTAGACTAAAAGCGGTTATTTACAAGGACACGCCACTTTACTAGCTAGATACCTGCCTTCCGATGCTCTCTCGGATCGTACACTGTGGATACTACGAAATCAACATTGTTATTCATTTGAACAGATGAGCTGTCTATAATAGTAGTTGCCTCACCCATTAAATACCGAATTTCAAAGACGATGACATTTAAAACTTTTAAGGGTGTTGTTTAGACCATCAAACTGATCAACTTTCACTATTGTACCAACATCGAAATCGCGAAAAAAAAAATCTGCTAAGTATCCCATACATTTAGCTCGAGCATGGAACATCTGTTTCTTTTCTCGCGATTTTGATATTAGTCCCATAGTGAAAGTTGTTCAATTGGATTGTCTAACTAAACCATCCGCTTCAATGTTTATTTTTATTTTTGTAACACCTTGTATATCGATTTAATTTTTACAGTAGCACTAGGTTTTGACATGATATTATTACGATTGTATCGATATCGCAAGCTTTTCTGAAATTTTTTATCGTTAAACTTAAAAGATAAGTGTCATTCTAGCTTGCAAATCCCCTACTTAATCTCCAGCTAAAATTATTGGTCATCCATAATTCCACAAGGTTCTGACAAGAGTTTTACAGCTGGCCACCTGCCTGACTCCAAAATATTCCTGCCCTAAGCTTGTACTCAATCCACAGTGTACAATAACCTCCGAGAGCCCTCCCACGTCGTCCTACCTCTTTACATTAGCCAGTCTTTCGTTTGCACTACAACTATGACGCCGAGTCTTGTGGGACGAGCGACGTCGACACAACCTCTCTTACCTCACACTTACATACATTGCTGTTTGTTTGCTTCACTTTGTGTTTTTGCATCGTTTTCTTGTTATAATAGAGAACTAAAATCTATGCGTACATACAGCTCAACTATAGTAAATATCCCTACAGAACGAAAGCTTCATACAAGCGACCGCTGTCGTTGCACTCACATATGCGCATACCCGGCTGAGTGTACATCTTGGCCCTGATTAATAAACGTAACAAGTGACAATCGACGATGACAATTCAGAGTACATTGCTGAGAATGCTAGGACACAGGAAGCACTGCAAGTTTAGCGTTATTAGTAACCTGAAAAATGTAGGTACTCTGAATTAGCATTGTCAATTGCCACTTATCGCGTTTATTAAATAAGACCCTGTTCCGTACGTTTGTGTGAGTACACCCCCCGACAGCGGCTGCTTGTATGGAGCTTTCGTTCTGTAGGGATATTTATTCATGTGACTTAACTGCAGCTGCACACTGACAAAGATAGTACATAATAAATAGGATCTATTCTATCTATCATCGGAAGAGTCGTAAAAGAGCAAAGAATAAGCCATTAAATAGCTCCGTTCCGTTTCTCGGGCGGTTTCCATTGATATCTTCTTTGATGTTATCGTACTAAGTGATCGGACTACGTGACCACAGGGGCCCATATTCTGTGGTCACTTTGCAGTATTATCAAGTCTAAGAACGATGCAAGCACACAAAGTTTTATTTAGCCTCAGAGAACCTCTTGACAAAGTAATAAAAAGCTGTAGTTTTGATTTGGTTACAGAGACAAAAAAGACCGAATACAATAATAAAGCAGTACCGACACCATGACCACACGCACATGCAGTAGGCCTACCATAAGTTTACATCGTAGTTAGTCTACTACAGTAAAACTACTGTAGTAAACTACAGTTTTTGTATTGAATTTCGTACAGCGCTCCAAGTGGTTACTTTATGAACTTATTCTGTCATACAAAATTGGCGCCGCAGCTACAGTAGTAACGTAAAGGGAAAACTCATGGTAGGCCTTCCGGAAGCTTCCCAAGTCGAAGTGTATTTCACACATCTTTAGACGTGTAATCGATTGGATTGGGTTCTTTGTCGCTACTGTTTAATTACTGTGTCGGGGTAAAGGCTAGGTTCTTGGACTGTGACATGTCCAAAAAGTGGCAGTATTGTGAACATTTATGTTTTAAATCTATTTTTATTTCGAATAGGTCGTTCTGAGGTTTCTGGGGACATATAGGGTCCAACTTAATATGCTGACACTTTTTTAAGAGGATGATCAGACCGTCAAACTGAACAACTTTCTCTATGGGACCAACATCGAAATGGCGAAAAAAAAATCAGCTCTTCCATACAACACTGCAAACCTACTCGAGCCAAATGTATGGGACTGCAGTTTTTTTTTTCAAGATTTCGATGTTGGTCCCATAGAGAAACTTGTTCAGTTTGATGGTCTGAACATCCACTTAAAAAAGTGTCAGCATATAAAGAAGGACCCTGTATATAAAATAAGTATAATTTATAGAGAACTGACATTTCCTTACATAAACATTCTTGCTAAAGCGAAAGCTGGAAGTCGTTAGATTTACATCAATTTAAAAAAAACCGGTCATCAACGGTCTAGCTAAAAAAAACCTTCGAATTGGCACCTCGTATTTTTGGCACCACTAGCATTAACCGAACGTAATTGTTATAAAAAAGTAATAAATTAATTTACAAAAAAATTTCACATAAATTCGGAATAAGCACCAAAATAACTAAATGAATTAATTAGGAACAAGGTGCCTTTTTATACAAATAGATATAATTTATACATCAGTGTCTACCTAGCACCACTAGAGTGTAACAAACGAAATGATTCAAACATATTTGTGTATAAATGCAAAACATTTTGTCTAACTATCGGTTATCATATCACACTGGTTCCCAATTGACTTGATTGTGTTCAAGATATGTGCAGACTTGAGGGGTTTTATGAACTGCCGATATCATGCAGAGAAATATTGAATTTTAAAATCTAAGAATTAATGTAAATGTCAACGAATTAACGTAAAAAATTAACTTTACTAGATTTATAAAAATATTAGAATAAAAATTACTTATTTTGTGTCCAGTAACATTTCAGTTTTCAAACAAAAGATATGGTAAGCCACTCGAATTATATAATTCGGTATGTCAAGTTTTTTTTTGTCTTCATTTTTATATTTTTTACGGACAGAAGACATAATTTTAAGATACCTATTTCATTCTTATTGCGATTCATCGAGTTTATCAATATAAATTTAATTTTTAAATTATTTTGATCTGTAATCTCTAAGTGCAAAAATGGTGGAGAGAAAATAATTCGAACTCCATGGAGAAAAACTACATACAGCTGTATTTAAAAAAATTAAAACCTGCCTCCTCTTTCTAACTCTATGCTGGAAAAAGATACGGCAACATCAAATGTCAAATTCTGACATTGTGAAAGTATTTTTTTTTCTTAATGGCCGGTTATTTTAAGTTGATTTTATGTTTACCAAGGAGTTCAGAGGTATGCCAGTGACGTCACTGCACGGACCGAAAAACGACGTTATTTTATTAAAAATATCTGTAATCCTTTCATTTTTAAATCTCTGACATAGAAAATATGATTATTCAGACAATTATCTCGAAATGGTTTTCAATTCAGCCCTCCAAAAAAAAACTTGACATACCGAATTGTAATCTCAGAAGGCTTTGCTATACAATTAATTTTATAATAATTGTAAACATGACTGACACAATCGATTGTAATGAAATATAATGTCATTGTAAGTGGTGAACCTCGTGACGAACAAACAATTCCTTAGACCTGACAACGAAACATTTTTTTCAATTGAATAACAGTTTCAACGCGAGTACAGCACAAATTTAAACCTTATTCTTATAGTGAGTATGTTCATTTTTCCGTATACTTAAAACCACATCCATAAAGCTCTAGGAGGAAGCCTCACTATACATATAATTCTAATAATTAATGTAGTAGGTAATCAATTAAATATTTTTAAATATCATTTTGTTACATTTACACATTCATACAAATTCTAAATAACTAAAGCATTCTCGATGTCCAAACTAACCTCTATGCAACATTCCGACTCATTTTTTTCTAAAATTTACAAATTTTTTCCTAGATTGAGACGAGATATTTTTATACAAATTTTCATTAGAAGAAAGCGTATTAATATAAATTTAGCGAATCGGCAGCTCGGATGTAGATTCACACTCGACTAGTAGTTTTTGGAAGGTGAAATGCAATAATTCTTGTCGCTATTAAACCGTTCACATCAACTTTTTTAGAGAGCTGTTCAGATTTTTAATCAAGGATTATTATATTAAGGTCTAACAAAATTAGATGAAACTATTTTAAGCGGATGATCAGACCATCAAACTGAACAACTTTCTCTATAGGACCAATATCGAAATTGCGAAAAAAAAATCAGCTGTCCCATGCATTTAGGTCGAGTAGGTTTGTATGGAACAGCTGTTTTTTTTTCTTTCGTGATTTCGATATTGGTCCCATAGAGAAAGTTGTTCAGTTTGATGGTCTGATCATCCCCTTAAAAAAGTGTCGGCATATTAAGATGGACCCTATATGTTTTCTTGCATTGAGTTTGATGGCCCATTTTATAGGTGACGAATGTTCAACTTCCTCTTACCCTTTCATTCGTGAGAGGAGGAGGTTTCAGCTAATTGTGTTAGACCTTTTAAAGGCAGACATGTAATTCAAAGAGATGAGTATCATAATTACAAGAAATGTTAAATTATGAACGTGGCTGCATGAGAAGATGAAGTGAGTGACAGACAACCTGTGTCAGAAAGGTGCGAGGAACGAAAAGACGCGCGCGTGTGCATCGTTTAACGCAGTTTGGCACTGACATACATAAGCAGACGCTCACGAATATATATCGGAGATAATCTGGCTTCATGGAGAACCCCCGATAGTAAGCCAAGACTGCATAAAGAATGCAAGAATGATATTGAAAGACGGGTTTGAACATGTTATGAAAAGAAAGTGGAGTATTATTGTACAATAACACACTGTCTGTCTTTAACTGAACACTTTCATGCTTGTGGAAAGAATCTCTCTTGAAGAAATTTCTACAGAGGTCTTATCCTGTGTGCGAGTGAGATGGAAATACTGATCAGCTCTCGTTGTTGATGTTGGTAGAGGCCAACAACAGAATTACACAACCCCATAATGGCGTTTTACCATCCCATAACGTTATTGTACCTGCGACTTGTTCAGTAAAGTGGGGTAAGTTCACGTAAACGGGGTAATTTTGTCTACCATCAATATAGCTACAGACTAATCGATTATACTGTCAATTTAGTAATTCAGTAATTCGTAGACGTAACATTGATAAAATCAGGACGTTCTTGATGTGTCAAATAATATGCAGCCGAAATCCAGGAGCATGAAGGAGCTTATTAATGTTGAAATGACCATAGAGTTCGAACAGAATCGGATAAAAATGGTAGATCTTACCCCACTTTACCACACTTTAGAAGACAGCAGCAATGCTAAAACTGATTTTATCTTAGTTCAAAGTATCAAGTCACAATTGATAACGTAATAACATTAACACTTAAGTTACGAACGCGTTTTCATCCTTTCGTATGCAAAAATACGTATTACGGCGATACAAAATCTCTTCATAAGACCCTTTTTTTCTATAAATATGCATTAATTCTAAATCTAAGACGGGTGCGACTTGATCCTAACGTTCTAAGAGTTTCCTTTAGAAATGCACGAAGGCTAAGTTCAAATCCAGGCCCTGTATATTAAAAGCTAGTGCGTCGGAAGAGAATCTGAATTTTAAACGCTAAAGGCCGTTTTGCCAGGACTTTGGGGGTAATTTCTAGAATTAAAGACTAATGCGTTTACTATTTAAACGAAAAATAAACATTTTTATGGATTCTTACAAAGTTTGTAAGCATTTGAGTTCCCGATATTTAGTTAATTACAACTGTCTTGATCACGGTGTAACACACCCCTATTTTTTTATTACCAACAAAATGGTAAGGGTTTAACTTTCCTTTGTGGGCATGGGTCGAAAAACGAGACAAATATTTTGACCTTCCATACAAAAGTGCGGATCAGCCGATCGATTTTCTATGGGAGGTCCAAAAAAGTAATCGTTTTTGGACCCATGTTCCTTTAAATCTTTTATTTCCTTATCTGTCATCAAGGCTGTTATACCAGTATCGATATATCAGACAAATTACAAACATTGTAACAACCGGGCGTAATGTTTTAAATTCAGTTTAAAATTCTAGAATAGTTTATAATAATGATAAGTCCTGCTTAAAGATGTAAAGCGATTCGCCTCTAATATTCGTACGACAGTCGGTTTCATTGGTTTAAGTAATTAAAATAAAAAATCTGAATAATTAATTTTACATGAAGAAATAAAAACCTTTGACATTATTACTGTTAGCATCATCTCGATAGAATTATAAGGAAACTATAGTTTGAAATACATTTTTTTCCCGAACAGTGTTCCCAAAACTCAATAATAATATACTTAAAGGTATAACGGTTACTCCTTTGGACGGCCGGAACGTAGATCTGCACAACTAAATAAAATAAATAAATAAATAAACTAACCATTAGAATTATAGTGTGTCTGAAATTGCGGCAACCCAAGAGTTGATCGCGATATGCTTAATATAACATAGTGTAAAACACAGAGGCGCTTAGACATAACTACTGAAACGGTTCGTCCAAAAACTTATCTGACCTTTGCATAAGCATCAGTACTGAATTTTAGAAACCTTTTTCGGATAACATACTGTATTTCTTGTGCTTGGATAAGAGTTAGTCCCCTTTTCACACGTCCCAGTCAGGGGGAAACTTGGCAGCGAAATGGACATGTATGGAAGGTTTTACACGTACCGACCAATGGCCAACACATTTACAGCCAGGTCACACGGCGACCCGGACTTGTAAAAAGGGACTTAGGCTGCCCTAAAGAGATATGCGAGTCCGCGAGCGAGGAAATACTTGATCCACCATTAAGAGAGCTTCAGATTCCTTATGACGTGATTAAGCGAGCTCGCTATTGGTGGATAACGTATTCGCAAGCCGCTTCGCTACCTCGTACATCTCTGGTGGATGGCCAGCTATTATAAAGTACAGTATCGAAAAGCCTTTGATGTACATTTCTAACGCAAGTGGTGTAAGTGAGAGGAAGCTATTAGCATCTTGTGTGCGTTAGGATAGTATAGCCTAGGCTGTGCGATAATGTGCTATATATTATAGCTCCTGTTTGTGGCGACTTTGAGACGTAGAATCACTATTAAACTCGCTCTCTAAGTTACAAGAGATCTAAAAGTGATATGAAGCTACGATTTTAAAGATTACAAATATAAGCTGAAATATTTAGTGTTAGTAGCGATTCTACGGCCCCGTGACTAATACAAATAAATATTTTGGAAATAAATTCAGAGTAAGAAGTTAAAATTAAACTGTGAAACAAAGAATGAAGTCTTAATACAATACGCAACAGACAATGGTGATAAAACCTAAAAACTATTTTTTATAAACTGACAAAGCTATCGACCATCCAGACTGAGCTAAAAAAGTAGCTGCACCAATAAACTACGTAAAAGCGCAATGAATACAATTGAAACCTGTCAACGGACTGTCGTCGAGACACGCGAGCTCGACCGCGTCACACCCGGCCGGGACATCCCCGGGAACCTCCTCGAACCGACGCTTGGGTGAACTATCCGGAACTATATACCCGCCGACACCATCGCACGAACCTGGGTAGACATGCCCGGGCCCAAAAGCCACGTGCCCATCATCGGACCCAAAAGACGCGCGTCCGATATCCTCCGACACAAAAGGTACTTCAAGCCTGGGACTAGTCACAGGTGCTTCATATCTAGGATAAAGCGACACGTCCCCATCATATCCAGGACTAAAAGATGCATCCATATTATGTCCAGGACAAAGCGACACGTCCGCATCATGTCCTGGACAAAAAGATGCGTGCCCATTATGTCCAGGACAAAAAGACGCATCCCCGTTATGTCCGGGACTAACAAGCACGTCCCCGTCACGCATGGTACAGTCGGCGGGCGGGGGCGGGGGCGGGGGGCGGCACTACGAGCACTAGCTGGCGACGTGCTGCGGCGCGCGGTGCGGGAGGGGCGCGGGCTGACCGAAGCTGTTGCGGAGCGACTCCTCCATTAGCCGGCAGATCATCTCGCGGTCCGCCTGGTTGTTGGATTTTAAGTTTAGTTAGTGATATGGGTTATGTTATACTAAGGGCCTGTTTCACCACTTCTGAATAAGTTCTTGTTAGCTTATCCGACCGATAGTTTGACATATTTTGACATAATTTCATACAAAATATGTCAAACTATCTGTCGGATAAGCTAACAAGAACTTACCCAGAAGTGGTGAAACAGGCCCTAATGTTTCACCACTTCTGAATGAGTTCTTGATAGCTTCATCATCATCACCATCATCAGCCCGCGAAAAAAAAATCAGCTGTCCCATACAAAACTGCCGTACCTACCCGACTCAAATGTATGGGACAGCTGATTTTTTTTCACGTTTCCTGAGGTAGGCTCCATAGTGAAAGTTGTTCAGTTTGATGGTCTGAGTTCACCCTCTCAGTTTGCGGAGGGCTGTCCCTTACACCCATACGTCCTACTGCAGGCACAGGTCTACCCTCTAGGGTGTTTGGGCGTTAGTCCACGACGCGTGCCCAATGCGGATTGGTAGACTTCACATATGCATCACAATTTCTTCTTCTGCATATGCAAATTCCTCACGATGTTTTCCTTTGTCTTGATAGCTTGTTTGACATATTTTCTTTATAAAAAATATGTAGCTAACAATAACTTATTTAAAAATGGTGAAACAGGTCCTAAATGTTTTAAAAGATTTCTAATATTTCAAAACAGAAAGAAAAAAATATTTTTATCGAACTACGAATAAATTAATATGTTTTTTAAGGTAACGAAGGATATACATCCTTTTATGTAAATTATTAATAGTCGGTGCATTCAGTATAACAGGCAAAACAATTAAAATTACTACATTTGCAGCATCTGTATTTTTTAAATTAAAGCCTCAAAATTAAAGCACAAAGGTTCCTCGCAACGTTTTCCTTTATCAAGCCAGTGGAGATGCAAAGGCGCAACATAGTAAACACACAGTAGTACTCGTAGTGAGAGTATGGACGTCGGTGCGTACCTCGTGTATGAAGCCGAGCTGCACGAGCTCGTGCGCGAGGGAGGGCGCGGAGTCGCGCCGCGACACGGGGCACGTCAGCTGACGGTTCATCTTGTCGTCCATGCGCAGCAGGATCGTCATCTGCAACACGGGATTCAATAGATAGCTCAATTAATAACTAATAACCCTCACACAACCACAAGACTTCAACTATGAAAGTCAGACAACAACGTCATAAACGTAAACCATAAATGAATGACCTGAGACAAATTAAGTAAGTACCTATGTCTTCGTCTTGTATGACGGAAGAGGATCCATTGGTTTAATCCTCTATAGTAATATTGCCAATGTCCAAGATATTTATTTATTCAGTATATTTTATTCACAGAAAAGTTGGAGGCCACAACGAGGCGATGTTGGTCCAGCGGTAGATACGACTACGTACGATAACTCTGTACGCACCAGTAAGTCGATGTGCGCAGGCTCGTGGTCGTTGTGGTGGTGCGCGGGCTGGGCCGGCTTGAGGCTGCACATCATGTTGACGACGCGGCGCGTCTCCAGGTCGCGCGGGGGCGGGGAGGCGGCCGGCCGGCCCGCCGCCGGCGCGCCCGGCTCCAGCGGCGAGGGCGCGCGGCCCGTGCCGCTGCCGTACGCCGTCAGCGGGTAGATGCCGTACCTGGACGAGTGAAAAACGTTTACCTATTAGAAAGACGCACTGCGCACCGCTAAACTCACAGAACAGAGAATCCGGCATCGCCTTTATAGTAATAGCAAGTAGGTGTAATCCGCGTGCCACTGATATGGTTGTGTAGCCATATCTTCTCATACATTTCGTTCGACAAAAGGTCATAAGAAACTGAAAATTCAATATGGTATGATATGATTCAGTATGGTTCGACTTTATTTCTATTGGCTAAACTTATTAATGATTAATCTTATTCCGATCAACCGCAACAACAAACCGCGCGAACGCGCCATTAGATGAATCTATGGATGAGGCATTAAAGAGTCGTTTTTTGTTTGTTAGTGCGACTGAGGCGTTTTGGGAGGCGGTACGGGCGTGTGTACCGAAGGTGGAAGAGGAAACCCCACCGAATTCGGAAGAAATCTCGCTTTTATCGTCAGATGAGGAGGAATAAACGTGTGAATGTGTCGAAGTATGAATGTTTAGCGCCTTTAGTCGGTCGTTTACCTCCATGTCCACGTGTTTTAAAGTATGTTTACACTGGTACATCTATTCAACGCGCTGATTTTCAATTTGGGGTTGGTCATCAGGATTTGTACCATACTTTCGCCCTTCTAACAATCGCTTCAGCATAGAAGGAATACAAAATTTATAAGAAAATTCTTCAAACAATATAATCTTATGAAACGAAGGGCGAAAGCCTTGCATAAAAAATTTACCAACACCAGGATAAAACACATACTTCATACTGGACCCCAGCCCACGCCCGACAACCCACCCCGTCGGCGGCTCCCATTCTTCTTTGTTTGCGGTGGACATGGTTTTTTGTGTCGGGCCATGAGGGGTGGTCATGTAAGATTGTACACCGTTTCTGGTAAGCTATAGAGGCTCTTATTTTGTATTATAATTGTAAGACCTTGTTACAACCTATAGTTTTGCAATAAAGACTCTTTGACTTTGACTTTTTGTACTACATACTAAAACGTACCTTGCGCAAGTACTAATCATAAGTACTTGCGCCAGCGTTCAATTCAAACGTATCGTTCAGCGATAACTTTTTTTAGCCTATTTTGTGTCCCATTGTTGAGCAAAGACCTCCCATCTTTTCCTCTAATCCTCCCCTCCCTATGATAACTTTTACTAAACACAATATGTTCACAAATGACAAAACTATATGCACAGAAGTAGTACTTGCGCAAGCTACTGTGCATCGTCTGCGACGGGCATAATGGTGATGGACATTACTATACCCATACACCAGTGGGGACTATAATTGTTTGTTAATAATAAAAATGTTTATAAGAAATCAATTCTAAGTCAAATTAATATAATGTCCGACGTATAACACGCAATCCTATAATCACGCACGATTTCTTTACGCACTTTATAAATTACACAATGTAGCGGAGCTACGAGAGCTGACTAAGCAACAATGCCGAACACATGGATCGAGTCGATGTAAACAGAGATCTATCTAGGTCAGCGCATGCGACCTAGCACGTCACACAGAAGACGGCCAATCACAATATGGATCTGTCCAACGCATCACAGCTCATTACGAATAACAACCAATCATATGGCGAGTCCTGAATCGCACTATCGAAGTTATCAAGAGACTTTGCATATATACAACATCCAACTAAGAACTGTTGGACCGCGGTCCCGGGCATTCCAACTAGCCCGTGGAAGATCTTCCCTTTTCCTCCAAACTGGTGACCACCGACAATTGAGCAATCAACCTTCTGGTACGTAGCAGTCACTGAAGATGGCAGCAACACGGAGCAGCAACGAGGTCCTGAACTAGCCTACAAAGCATAAAGGTCCCGCATCTCCGCAGCAGAGGTTATCGGCTAGCGCAACGGTACAGCAACCATTGGGGTCACACCGTCACACGCCGTACACATACCTTCATGAAGAATTGCCATGCCTGGACTGAATGCGTACCAAGCAAGCAGAAGACAAGTTTCGACACTCCGTCTGGAGGGGGAGTACTGTAGCGGAGCTACGAGAGCTGACTAAGCAACAATGCCGAACACATGGATCGAGTCGATGTAAACAGAGATCTATCTAGGTCAGCGCATGCGACCTAGCACGTCACACAGAAGACGGCCAATCACAATATGGATCTGTCCAACGCATCACAGCTCATTACGAATAACAACCAATCATATGGCGAGTCCTGAATCGCACTATCGAAGTTATCAAGAGACTTTGCATATATACAACATCCAACTAAGAACTGTTGGACCGCGGTCCCGGGCATTCCAACTAGCCCGTGGAAGATCTTCCCTTTTCCTCCAAACACAATATTCTTAATAAATAATTAACTAAAACCAACCATACTTTTTATCGTTAAACCGAATACATTTTCCCAAGAACTCGTGTAGAGAAATAAGTTTCTCACGCACAGCGTAGATCCTAAACCACTGGCAGCACATTTTACGTAACTGTTACATCTATCGATCACATAAAATATTACGCGTTCAAACGAATATAAGAGTACTTGACGGCTCGATAGCCTAATTGGTAGTGACTGTGCCTATTAAAGCACGCGACCCTTAGGTCGCAACTTCAAATATCGGAAAGGGCAAATATTCGAAGAATCCATCTTTAATTCTCAAATTATGGATGTTTGTATTTGTGTACTCTATTTATTTATCAAGTCACCCTAATACAAGTCTGGGATAGATTCTGGCGCGACAATTGCACACTAGATAATCTAAGTGAAAATATTGGAGCGAGCCAGTGACTAATTCTGGCCGCAATTCGGATTAACTAACTCCACAAAACCCCTCTTACGAGTATTGACTTATTGAGACGCTGTTAGTTGAGGCATGCACATTCAGATATCTTTACTTATCGACGAACAATACGAGGAGTAACCAGGGGTCATAAAAAGTTAACTGGTAGACATGGGTCTTCTAAAGGTACCCATAAATGCCACGCTGGGCATTTGGATTGACGTATGATGACATAGAGATAGATCAGAGAAGATAATAATGTTCATTTCTTGATCTCGCTTTATCACAGAGTAACTTACGAAATTATTACAATACAATACACAAAAAAATACTCTTTATTTGCACACCAAAAACATAAAATAACAATATTATAAGCAAACAAAAGAGTACAAATGGTAGTCGGTGGCAGTATTATTCGCGAATATTGAAACATTTTGTCACCTGAACGTTTTAACTTTGAACTTCCAATACTGATTTCTAACTCCATAATCACAAGATTTCACGGAAGACCTCAGCATACCGTTTCGTTTCAAATCGGCAGTACAACTGATCGTATACAAATATTAATAATCAATGCTAAGGTCACCGCTATGACAACAGCTGAACATTTTGTCAATACTGTAGGAGAATAGTCCTTTTGTGACCTTACTGATTTTATTTTAGAATTCCACATAAGCACAATAAATATTTCGATAATGAAGAATAATTTATTCCTGTTCCATTTCACACTTATTAATTAGACATGTTTGCAAACGTTATGTCCGTAATGGAACGTATGGTGTTAACCAATGAACGTAAAACTTTAAGGCCGTATGAGTATAACACAAATTATATTAGAGCCCATGACCAAACGACATCGTCGCAACATCGCCGCGATATTCATGAGATAAATCAGTGTCGCGGCGGAATAGCGGCGATATCGCTAAGTAAACGCTTGTGCAGCTGTGCTTAAAATTGTTGAGGCTATTTCGTTGCGACGTCGACGTCGTACAGTTAGGACGTTGCCAGGTTTTCAAGGTTATAGCCGACAAGAGTACTAACTTGACGTCCTCGACGAACTTCTCGAGCTTCTCGTTGTGCGGCGGCAGGTCCCGCGGCGTGAGCTCGACCAGCTCGCCGGCGCGGCGGCACCACGCGAGCGGCTGCGGCGCCGCCGCTTCGCTCACCTCGTCCGTTATAGTCTCCGATATGTTCGCTGCAACAGTCGTTTAGTGTTCATTATAGAGAGACGCATGTATTGTTGGATGACTTGTGTTTCTCAGTTGCCCGGTTCGCTCATCTGGCAGAGAAACGTGTAAGAAGGCATAATGCTGCTACGATCCCGCGTGTACAGTTCTGTTGTCGAGGCTGTGGTCATGTGTGCCGCTCTCGTATAGGACTGTGTACAGCAACAAGAAAAAGTGTTTATCCAACAAAACTGCTTAAAATGATGATGAGTTGCTCATTTTAATCAAATACGATAAGAACCTGTTACAATGATTGCGAATTTATGAAGATGAAAAAGGGACCTAGAATACTTCCTTGAGAAACACCGTGCCTACCGTACAGTATCCAATGCTCGTAATGAATTGCTTACATTATTATGGTACTTATTCTGATGTACTGATTTCAATACATCAGGGATTTGAAGAAATCTTCTCATGCTCTCGGCCCATCCCAGTATTTGGCCAGCGCATGTCGAAAACCAGGGACGAGAACTTGTCGAAAGCCTCCTGAAATTCTAAATTTTCAGTCTGATAATCCGGATAATCTACTATACTATACTGGACTAAAGCCAGTTCTGTCTCCTCTTATTAGTGAGAATAAGAACTATAATTATGAGTTACATTTACCTGTAGTATTGACGAGTGTATGAGCGGCGAGTAGCTTGAGGGAGTGAACTTCGAATAGCAGCGGGTGGAACAGGAGCTCGCGGGCCGTCGGCCTCTGCGATGGGTCCTTGTTGATGCATCTGCAAATATTTACATAGCACCTCACGTTAACGAGCAGATATAGAAAGTATTAAATTGTTATTTAAAAACCTACACCAGTTTAGATTTCTGTCACGCAACTTTATAACTTGCTCGGTGAAGTGGTAGATTTACTAATTTACGGTCAAGATGTACTCGTAGTTGCACAGAGCAACGTTGTGTTGTACAGGGGCCGTGAGGCTACTGACTGCACTCATTACGTATTTTTAAAAGACTACGAAAATGTTTAAACGTTATTTAGTCACAATCATTGCCTTCAAGCGAGGTTATAATGGCCGGCGAACATCTTGGCCTTGGATGCTAGACTAAATTTGTAGGGATTGCCGGGTATACTGTACAATCTACGCGGCATTCTAGATCACCGAGGCACCAAACAAGTAACAGGTAAAATTCTGAATGCTATAACTATAAGCATAGCTTAGAAAGTCCTTATTTGATGCGCAGTCACAATGCACACCCCTATTAAAAACAAATGTCGTCTCTCCGATGCAATGACCTGAATCCAGTTATAAAGAGCAAGTAGAATAGCAATACAGATTTGCAGGTTGGTTTCTTCGACATTAAATCCATATAAATACCTGTAAATGAAGTCCTTCTGCCTCGGTTCCTCGAGACTCTCGACGGTGCGAGCGATGAGCTCGTCGGTGACGTGTGTACCGGAGTCTCCATTACCCTGGATCTCCAGCGCCGCGGTCTCCAGCGCGCACATCCCGAACGAGTAGATGTCCATCGCTGGCGTTACCATTTGTGATGCTGCAATTATTGATGGGTCTTTATACAAAAAAAGGTGTCTATAGATATACATATTTGACGGCCCGATGGCGCAGTTGATACTGAACCTGCCAGCTGACCCGAGCTGATATCGTTGCATCGTCGGTTTGTAATACGGTCCGCTGCTCTTTCAATAGGGATCCCATAGACCTAAGGATCCCAAACAATCGTTGTCTAGTCATTATAATACAAGTCTGGGCTAGATTCTAGTACTTTCAATAGGACCTATCTGCGTGGCTATGACCAAGATATTTATATGTTCAGACCTATAAGAAAGATCTCAAAGTCTCAAAGACTGTATTATCTCTCAGAAAGAATTTAGGATTTATTTTCTCGATGACAGTTTTGTGGCGCGCTTTGAGAACGGATGGGGATACAGTGGATGATGATGAATAGATGACATATGAAATGTTGTTAATCTTTCTCTTGGTTTCCAGGTGTTCACATCACAGGAACAGATTTTTTTGTAATGATACCGCTACAGGTGATGAATTCACTGGTGGTGAAAGACTATAAGAATTTGAGAATAATCATTTTTTTTTAATCAAACTCACACTTTTCTTACAACTAATTAATGCCATTTTGGTTTGTCTTGGCAAGATCACGCTCAATTACCGCAGCAAAGCATGAACATTTCAAGGAGGGCAGCTTATTGCCAAATAGGTAAATAAAATAGAGTCAACTCACATCCATACTCCGGCGCAATAAGGTGCATATTCCGCATATTGTCGCGGCAAGTCTTGACGTGATGATGTATGGCGTCCGGGGCCACGGAGCCGATCTTCACGAGCCCGTTGTGCTGGATGAAGATCGTGTCGCACGTCAGATTGCCGTGCACTATGGGCGGCACGCAGCCGTGGAGGTAGCTGGAGGTAAACAAGATTCATATAAATCTACTTGTTTTAATAGTTTCAGGTGTAAACCAGATACTCTAACATGATTTCTCAACTTACACGCGACTCGGCCTTTTCCCATATTACCCGTCGCGGCAAGCACGACTGAATAGCGCGGGACGGGGTAATTTTCTATGCAGTGAAGCCGCGTCGCGCGCGAGTAGAGAAATCATACTAGACGTGCAGATTGGACAGTGTGGGCAGTAGTAGGCTTACCATCCACCATCTACCGGTCGCCAACCATTAGAATCTAGTCTGAATGGTGATGACATGCAGAGAGTGTGGGCGCATATTTACTGCAAAAATCGGGTACGTCAGACGCCAAATGAGAGCACACGAACGCCGCTCTCAGCTGTGAGTAAACAGTCCGCTGTGGCCGATTACAGTTATTGTAATGATGATGATTCTTATTTCTAGGTAGGCCTGCAGAGGGTTCATTCTCCCAATGCTCTTGGCATGCCACATCACAAGAGCTAGGGAGTGTTACCTGAGCGCAGATAATATCTGTGTGCACCATCGCTTCCACGCCTGCAGCGGCAACCGTTTGACGTTGCGCTTGGTGCGCTTCAGGAACTGCTTCAGCGAACCACACGACATGTATTCCGTTATGAATATCACCTGTAACATTCATGAAGTACTATTTAAGATCTACAATATGGCAAGGGTTGGGAGTGATTATAACAGGACCACGTAAGATGGCAAATTGCGCCGAAGACAGAAGGCAATCATGAAGTCTCATCAGCTTTGCTGAAGGGGTGGACACATATTGATGGTGATAATAATAAAAAATATGATGAAGACTTTATAGCGAGCCGATTGGGTAAGATACACGGCGTTGCGCTTCAAAACTGTTTTGGTGGACGTAGGCCTGTATGCCATTATAATAGTTGCAGGCATCTAGAGAGATTAGTCAAAGGTGATCCATAGTGGGTTTCAAAAGATACAACGGCGTATCGGAAAACACAAGATAAAATGGAGACACTTCAGTTCAGATAGAAGACAATTAAGCGACTGCTTGTTTACAAAAGCAATCAGGTAAGCAGGAAATTTAAGTGTAGGAGTGTGGGCTAAACGCACATGTACTCACTCCTTACCTTTCTGAATCTGATTGTTCGGGAAACCATAAGCTTGAACTGTCAGGTTTTCTAGAAGGTACTTTGTGTAGACAAGATTGTAGGTGGCCTTTTCTCTTCATTAGGACAGCAGGCTACAGAAATTAGCATCTATAAAGCGTAGTATTTGGGCTTTAACTCACCCTGGGCTTATCATTGTGCGTGTCAGTCCAATACCGATGGAACTTGACAATGTTTGGATGCTCGAGCCTGGTGAGGTTGTCGAACACCATCTGTATCTTGTCCTCCTGGGCCTTGAAGTTCTTGCGCTCTGAGAACTGCACCTCGTTCCACACGACCTCGACACCTTCCTCCGTGTCCATAGCGAGGTGCGCGCAGTCGATGCCGGGGACATCGCGTTGCTCTACCTGCAAAGGAATAATATTGCGTTATTAATCATGCTAATAAATGACAAATTGAACTTAAACTAAGTATGTTGTTGGAAAGGTACGAGTTTAAAAACCAGTTATGAGACAATTTATGGCGTTCAAACCCAGTGTAATTTATTTAGTTTAAAATTTTAGTTTTTGTTTACAAATAGATTACGCAACGAAAGAAACTTAACATTGTGAATTTTATTCCACGTTCCAGGTTCTTTTTAAGTAAAAAAGGCAGTTAAACAATGAATGGTAAAGAAGTTTGTAAGAACATCAACATAAGTGTGTATTCCGCAAGAAGCAATAACTTAAAAGGTTAATTGGGATGAATTCAGTCTACCATGACGAATAATTTAAGAAATTCGTCGTAAAAATTAATTTCTATTCTTTCAATCAAGCATATCTTTTAAATCGTCCACTTCCAAGGCAAAGTGTGATCTGTCAAGCGTGAACCGGTGAGATTTGAGGAAGGCGAGTGATTCATTAGATTTGCCGGGTTGGACAGATGAAGTGTCATCCGACCTTTGTCAAGTTAACTTTATCTAGCGTTTGGTCATAACTTTGTTAGCGCGAACCTTAACAATAAGTGACATTGACCGGTGAGAAAATGTAATATTTTAGCTAGGAAGAAAATTCTTTGGATTTCCGGAGAATCTAAGCTGTGAGCGCGTTCAACGTTCGTGTATTTTGTAAACATGCAATAAATTCCTTTAGGGGTGGAGAGAAACATAGTGGAGATAACAACTACGAACGTATGCTATTGTTATTGAAGTAAGATTCACTATCAGCCTTTTTTAGGGCTATAGGCTAGACACCAAAATAAAGATAGGTAGATAGCATTTTGTAAAAGTTACCTATAACAAAATAATCACAAATGTTTGGACGCTAGTAAAAGGCAAGGTACATAAGCTCAAGACCGTACCTACACCCAGCCCACTACACCGTGCCGACAAACTGTAAACCGCATTATTGTGGCAATGTTCATTTTCAGCCTGTTCAAGGATCAAGAAACGCACCAAAGTTAATTATAAAGGAACATAATACAGAAAATTCATAGCCTGTCTAAAAAGACACGTTTTCACAAGTAACAGGCAAAGGCCCGGATAATGCAAAAAAATAAGGCAAGAAGGATATTAAAAAACTGTTTTAAAACACAAAAAGCGACGGCCTTAAACCAAGACGGGAAGCAATCACATTGAATTGTCGATCAGCCGAAATTACACCCTCTCGCTTGATTCTAGACCAAGCAATCATTCAATTGATCTCCCTCTGCACCCACAATGTGACATGAATAATAAAGGAATTATGGAACCAGGAAAAGATTTTATGAAGATGTACAGGCAAATTAGAATCAACGGGATAGAGACAGGTGTAGATTTGAGTTAGACGTTATCCGAAAGTAGGTACTATTTTCGCGAAAACGGAACGCTCAAAATTATGCAATGTCAAGTGTGGTCTATATGTGCATAGGTGACCACTTTTTTCATCGCAAAAGCATACGTGCCAAATCCTCTAAGCCTAAAACAATTCTAATTATGTTGAACGAATTCTCGTAATAAAATGTTTGCTTATTTATTGTTTGATTCTACCATTAATTAACATAATATGAATCACTTATTCACTTAGTTCATAGTTAATTCCACGAATGATTATTTTCAATAAAAGAAGATAATGTAAAATAATAATTAAAATATATTGAAAACAATGAAATAAGCAAAGTGTAATTATAGTAAGGGTTATCAACCGATAGCGAGGTATCTATTTTAATTGACTCATTTATCATTATTGCGAATGCACTAAGGATGATATTACAATGGCTGTATAGGTACAGGATGTTAGGAAACGCATCATTAACCTTTAAACCACAGACTCTATCCATCAAACTGAACAACTTTTACTATGGGAGCAAAACGATCAGAGCAAAATAAAAATCAGCTGTCCCATACGATTGCGTAGGTATTGCTGTTTAGTATGGGACAGCCTACGCATTTGCATTGTAGTATAGAAAACATAAAATAAAGTTGGAATCGCACTCAACTCAACTATGATAAATGTCATCCATCAAATAGGTTAAAACTACATAAAACTTAGCTTCTCTTAACTGACTGGGAACCGATTATGCTAAATAAATCACTGAATCGTCATTGGACGTTGTGCGAAGCACTATTTTTATACATTCGGTATCATTTGACAGCTCATGACAGCCGTTTGACAGATCGCTGACATTTCAAGCTGTCAATCACATAGTAAATAAGTAAAGTTTAGTGCGATACGTATTTCAGCACAATCGAATAGTAACTGCAATGTAACGTGATTGCAATGTGATTGTAACCGAAATTTAACATGGATTTAATATCGATGTTTTAAATTAGCGCGATCGGGCCCTAGTTCTGTGATGCACACACCAACACACCATCCCATTTGGGATCGTCAGTGTGAATTTGTGCATGTGCAAGGTTCTCTTCAAGGTACTTTCCCTAAAGTATGGTTTGTATTAGTTAGACCATCAAACTGAACAACTTTTACTATGGGAGATGTAATATAAAACTATCGTATTGACTCGACTTCAATGTATGCATAGCAGATTTTATTTTCACGATTTCTATGTTGGCTCCATAGTAAAAGTTTTTCAGTTTGATGGTCTGTAAAACCTCCATAAGTATGTGACACATTGAAGTTTACACCCTTTATACAGGGTCCTTCACCCATGGCCTCGTCTCGCCATGTGCAAAGGCCCTTATAAGCTGTGTAGTGATCGAGAGCTATAAATAGGTCCGTCTATACATGGAAACAAGCAGCCTTTATGCTGATTGCGACCGATGACGAACTTGCACTATTTGTGTAACTATGCACTTCGTTGTTGTGGAGAGCTCACTGAGATATCGGGGGATCAAGTGTTCTGCATCTGACGACATAAAGGAGGGATTTAAATACTTACATGTCATGTACACGTGTAACTCAAAACGCTTTGACATAAAAGACCACATGGGCCCTATTAATAAACGTGATAATTACAAGCCAAGTTCGAAAAAGATTCTGACTAACCCGAAGGGGATTATGAACTAGAGTTTATATCATAGACATATTACTCTAGCGATAGACAAGCTCGTTCAAACAAACAACATGTCACACAAAACAACACAAAATGACACATTGCGGTCTATCATTGCCATAGTGACGAAGTGAACTCGGGAACATCAATCAGGTGCGTACACCTCATTCAAGTGGAACATGTTGCTTCTATGGAAGGGCAAGTCTATCGCTAGAGTTTAAGTCTATGGTTTATATCTATTTGTTTGTAAACTAACCTAATACCACAGGGTACTATATACTAGCTAATACTTATAAATATTTTACCTAAATATTGATAGTATCTTTAAACTTCAATCTTTTGTTTATCAGCAATATACTTACTTCATTCTTTCTTTACATATTATACCGACTTTACCGTTTGCGGTCAAATTTACACAATTTGTTTTTTGTGTTCTTGGGACAATGGTGGGAAAAAAAATTACTACTATGCGGACGAAGTCTAAGGGAAAAGGTAGTAACCACATAAGGTAAAATATTTATAAAATAAGTAGGTACCAATGTTTATTGCAAAGTCGTATTTTGCTCAACTATTTATAGATTTTGTTCATATAATTCTAGTTAAGTTTTACGACAGTGCTATTCAAAGATAGAGTGCAGTTTTGCAGGTAAATATTTACAAAACAATTTAGATACAAAAAGAGGTGTGGCATCAATAGTATGTTATTGTGTGGCATATATATTTGCAGTTTTGTTGTCTTATTGATTTGTAGTAGCTTTTAGTTTTAATTTTATTGCAATTATCTGACTCAATCAAAAGTTCTAGGTATTTTAAACATTAGGTGAGGGGTAACTTTTCTGTATGTAGTCTCACTAATATTATAAATATGACAGTTTCTGACGATGTTTGAATATTTGTGGATCAATCACGCCTAAAACGGCTGAACGGATTTGGATGAAATTTAGCTCACATATAGAATATGAAAGTACTTCAGTATGATAGTCTGAAGCACGTCCTTTTGATATGTAATGCATTTAATTTTACAGCCTGTATAGATTATGTCCCTTATTAAATTAGAACAGGAATGACGTAGATAGTTTGACGTAAGCGATAACAGTTTAATTTATTGCTTTCGTTACCTCTCTGATTTATTGTGGTGATATAATTCAATTCTGAGATAAATGCAAGACGTTCATGGCTACTAATAAAAATATCCATTTTAAAAAAATTTACATTTTACTTGGATAAAATGAGCCTTATTGTAAATAACATTATTTTAAAAGCAGATTTGCCTTGGGTCTGACTTCCATTATGGTTTAGCCGGAAAACGGATATTGTGGGGGTGATTTCCGTTTATACGGGACATCCTATCAAGGGGGGTTGAAAGAGGAAGCTTGTCGTGGGATCCTTCAGAGAAGTCACTTCAGTTCTTAAAATTTTGTTTGCGTGCAGTTTTAATAATATTTGGTTTTCATCATCAGCCTATACAGGCTGAAATTGATATAAATATATAACGAAACTCTGTCCAGTGTGACCGGGAGTGAGCCCGATCGCTCTTGTAATGGACAGTGGGTGGGTACAATACATGCCTAAATAGGCAATGCTAGATAAACACAAATAAACCTAAATACAGCTAAATTATTAAACTGCACTTTCCAGCATCTTATTATGCGCCCACTCTAACATAACTCATCGTGACAATGTGTTACTATTGTCTAACTCACTACAAAGTCACTCATGTATTCTAACATTCACCATAAAGATTCTGAAAGGAATTAGTTCATACAATTTGTGTAAGTGCAAAAGTACTTTGTTCGTTTACGTAGCAAGATAAAAATGAATGAAATGGACAATAACGAAATTACTACCTACTAATATTAATTACCTAATCAATCATACTTTATTTTGCACCATAAACATAGCAGGTATACAGTACAGGGAGTAAAAATTCATGCGTTACATACTCTAGGGGTGCTTCAGAACATCAAACTGAACAACATTTAACAATCAACAATTTTTCTATGGGCCAATAACTTTAACTATGGGCTAACAATGAAAGCGCGAAAAAAAAAATCTGCTGTACTATGCATTCGAGTCGAGTCACCAATGACGTTTTCTATAGAAACGTTTTTTTTTTAATTTATATTTCAATATAGGTCTCATAATGAACGTTGTTTAGTTTGATGGTCTGAAGCACCCCCTAAAGTACCTATGTAACAAATGAGTTAACACCCGTATAAAAAGTAAACATAGACAGGAATTAATACAGAAGGTACAGTCTTCTTCTATCGAGTCGATGGCATGCCATTTTCTCGGCGATAAGCGTCAGTCCAGGAACATATGGCCTACTCTGGCTCGTGTCCCGATGGGGCTCTTGTACACACAAGATATGGCAGGATACGGCATAGATCAGAGAGGATCTCTGACTTATCCCGTGAGAACCCTTCGATACTGATCGAAATCACGCACAGAACAGGTTTTGACAGTGGACTGACGGAGTTGGGAGTTTGACTTGCCATTGAGGTGAAGAGATTCGCAAATCAGCGTAAAAGGCTCGCTGATTGCCCAGGGTGCGCCGGACTTATCGGAGTTAGAAGGTACAGTAAAGGCGGTCTTAGCATAGCATAGCATATGCTCACGACTATATTCCCCGAGGGGGCAGTCAGAGACATTCTGAAACCTCAGAACATCCACGTTTCACCAGTAGTACCGTAAAGGCGGTCTTATAGCTAATTAATAGTAGTTTTCGTTAAAAAAAAACAAAATAACAGCGAGTATTATCGAACGAGAACCGCAAGTAGCACACTGGTTTCACTGGCATCTGCTTTCTTCGAGCGATTTATGGAGCGGCGCGAACGCACAAATTGTACGCTCTGCGATCGCTGCGTTCAACGCGCGGCTGGATCTCGTGGGTCTGCTCTATTATTATTATAATTCCAGAGCCCGTAATAGGTTTGTATTTGTATTATTAATTTGACAGTAGGCTTCTATTATGTTTACTTTCGTGCATCGAAAGTGCTTGCAAATAAGGTATATTTTCATTTTATCGCCGGGCATGTACATTAATGTTGACGATCGATAGTACCTACATAAATAGATTTTCTATGGAATGCAGACCGATAGCAAGACTATTCATAGTTCGGATCGTGACAATACTATTGTTGATAATATTGCAGCTCATAAAGTGCAAACTATTTAAAAGGGATATGTTTAACCATAACCATATACCTTCCAGAACCCTCAAATAATAAGGTTACCTATACAACGCTCGCACTCACATTTACGTACGACATAAAATCTGCTAAGTAAATAAAAGATGAATTTTTTTTTTCTTTTTCATGAGCTTCTTTTTCGCGAACCGCGATCAGTTACACATGGAGATTGCTATTATAGCGGAAACTTTTTGTTTTCCCCAATGATTTTATAATTATCATGACAATTTTCGTGATAATAATCCTTTTGAACCCTGGTAGTGAGGTACACCCCTCACCGCACGTTTGACCTGTCTCGACCACAAAGTTTCACAACTGTATACTATATCTATAAACTGTGGTACTCACAACATTGTAAAGTGGCTTGAACCCGCGGTTTACTTAGCAAAGCACCTCACCCTACCTACTAGTAGGTACCTAATAGCTGCACTGACCAACAGAGCTGAGATAAACAACGCCATTCATTGCTGGTAATGCGGCGGGCAGGGATTTCAGCACGTTTTGTTTTAAGTAAATTGCTTAAAGTAGTAGGTAGAATACATTGTAGACCCGCTACTCGTAGAAGTTATAGCTTTTCCCACTGCAGGGCAAGGGCCTCCTCTCACGAATGAAAGGTTAAGAGGAAGTTGAACATTATAAAATGTGCCATCAAACTCAACTTTTCCTTGCCCGCGACATCGTCTTCGTGCAACTTTTATGTATATTTCCTTCCTCAGGGTTCAGGCTCTATACCAAATTTCATCAAAATCGTTTGTGCATTTTAGCCGTTGAAAGGTAATATTCAAACCACAGCATAAGAAAGAGTATGTATCTATTACTACATACAGTGTGGACACTCCCTTCCTCACACCAATTTCTTACCTCACCCCCTCTATTGCCTATCTGGTTACCCAGCAGTTGTTACCTGCATGAAACTAATAAGTACAATTTTCGCATGTACTGACGTCATGACGTCATCTTGTGAAAATCAGTTTTTTGTAGGCAGAGTCCAGTCTATTAAGCTCAGGCCACACAGAGGCGGTCCTGCGGGAAAGCGGGCCGGCGGCGGTTCTGCGGGAAGCGAATATCTGCGGACCAGCGAAGATTTTTGTGTGTTGTGTAGTGTATGGTGTGGTGGAAAGGTCATGTCCGAGTTTGTATGTCCCCTGTAACAGAGAAATAAGCACTGGTCCGGAGATATTCGCTTCCCGCAGGTCCGCCCCCGGACCGCTTTCCCGCAGTCCCGCCTCTGTGTGGCCTGGCCTTTAGAGCGTAAGCGAAAAATATTTCGTCTATGATTCAAACAGAGAGACATTGCATTTTACAATATTAGCAGGTATGGATTATGACTCATGTCTATACTGTGACCTGAGTTACTTTTACTAGGTCTAAGAGCAAAGACCTAACATGACCAACGCCCATTAGGGCACCCTCGCGGCACATAAAGCTCTCCACTAATTGGATTGCTATGGAATCGACCAGAGCGAGGGAAGGTTATTGCGATTGCGTAAATAGCTGACCCTTGGCGCCTTTGGTAAACTCCGCTTTATAAACCACGACAGGAAACTGATGTTCTTTGATTTTCCAGGTAGAATCTGTGTACTTAATATTTAGTTCTTTAAACAGCCCTGTAGGCATCGCATGCCACACCCGAGTAAACGATAAAAATCGAGATGTGCCTCCATCCTAATTATTTTACGTATGCCCGAAAGAGCGCGCATGAAGTTTTTCTCGTTTAAACGCTTTGTCGTGGGTGGCATGCTAGCCGTGCTGTAGTAGCGACTTATCGTCTATTCGCCTCAGCATTGAAATCGCGGCGACAATCTATCATCTTACAGCCTTCTCATATTATCGCTTTCTCTGCGATTTTTCAGTGAGCGAGCCAAAAGCGCAGCGTATTACCGTGATCTCTACGATTCGCCAGCGATGTAAAAATGCAACGCGCTCACAAATCGAGCTTGCTGCTATTTCAAAGCTGCACCTCCCTTTCAAATTCTAGCAATCCCATCAAAATCAAATTGACTGCGGCTGAGGAAAAAATGATGGCAAGGGAAACCAAATAGAGGACTAGCTCAATGTAAAGGATAACATTTTTGTGATTTCAAAACGCTTGTAACACTAGCGTATAGTGGTGATGCTGTACCGAGAATAGCGTAGGTTTTAAACTAAATGATTATGATACGCAGAAAGATAATTTATAGTCCGTTTTCTATTGGGATCCGTTGTATGGAGAGGTTTACAATTTTGAGTAGAGCAATGCCACTTGGTACAGGTGTAATACACGTTAAACTAAGCCCAAAGAGCCTGGTAGGCAGATATAACTCCGTGTCTGGTAGGGGGGAGGGGGGGATAAAGTACCGGACTGCCAGTACTCAGAACAAAAATTCTAGCGGATGTATTTGAACTCTTGGGTCAAGTTTGGTATCGTTTTCAGGTAAATCGTGGATGGCCAATTCATTCCTCATACCAGTTTTTTAGGGTCTCGTAGCAAAAAATTTAGTAATCCCTAAAATAATAAATTTTCGGTACTAAAATTTTGCACATAAACCCTGATATTTTCAGATTTTTGTATGAAGCTTAATATTAAAAAAAATATTTTCTGAAAGCCCATTTAATGTAGATTATAACAACATAAACAAATAATATCCGATTTTCAATTTTCAATTTAAAAAAAATTATTGAAAGTACTGCGGCGTTTGGCAGCGGTTTGAAAAAAGACCTGAAAAACGCAATGTAACCAGTGGTGCGATTAAGATTAACAAAAAATAACGTACTTGTAGCTTTTACAGCTTTAAATTTTAATGTAAGTACTTATTTATTTAATGTTTCGTCATCATCATCATCAGCCCCATTGCAGTGCACATGCCTACCCTTAAGAAGAGTGTATGGGCGATAGTGCGTGCACAATACGGATTGGTAATTTTACGTAAGTACAGCTTGGCACCACAATTGCACAGCTCGGTACATTTGAGCTGACGTTTATAACAATTGCACTTTGTGCTACACGATTTCATGCACCGATATCTAATGAGCTCTAGGCACGCTTGAGCAGCCATCGGAATTTGTCATGTTTCTTTGTCTTTCTGCCAGCCCCATTCAGACGGGCAAGGAAGATTTTGCGTTCTAATTAGGCATTGCCCCCAACATAGACGCCCTGAAAAACTGCTATCAGAGTGTATATTATGTTGTTTAAGGGCAGCTTCAGTAGGAGGTAAAATTTCGATTTGTTACCAATCGAAGCTGAAGCTGCCCTTAAACAACATTCTTAATATACTCTGAAAGCAGTTTTTCAGGGCGTTCATGTTTGGGGGCAATGCCTAATTAGAACGCAAAATCTTCCTTGCCCGTTTGAATGGGGAAGATAAATCATTTGTCTGTCTTTTTTTGTAAAAATGTGTTTTCGACACTCTTTTACCGTTTCTGATGGGCATGATCTGAAAAACCAGGAAGTATTTAAAAACTGAAATTGTTGTTTGGTCCGAAGTATGTTTGAAATACCTACTTATATATAGTTTTCTTACGTATCTTCTTTTTCCGTTTTCTTATATATTTTTGAATATTAGGATCCGCTCTGTCATAATCAGTGATCGGAATGTCGGGGCATTTTTTGAGCATACAAGTATGGATACGCGTTGAATTTCCCGGAAATATCCGGATTAAATAAATATGGATAAAAATTTCACGGGATTTACTGGGATTAAGTACCTATTTAGATGTCAAGAGAAGTTTTTTTTTAAATCAAGAGTATTAGCAGCGCATACTAGAGGCCGCGCCTTTGAAACACGCCGCCTGGTACTTTGGTCATGTAGGTACCGCGCTTAGGTAAATATGTTGACCGTTATTAAATCACCCAGGACAAAATCTCAATAAAATCAGTCGGTTAACCAATTTCAATGTTATTATTGGATCCCAAATTACTTTTTCGAGATTTCATTACCATATAAAATAATTTTTTGTTGCCGTTGTAGTTTGCCGTCTAACTAAAGTTCTCTAAAAATGTTTAAAATGTTGAGACTTGGGAGTAAAATAAAACTATACTTAATTTCATTAAAATTAAATATACAGGCATCGTTGGCCAAATTGAAATGCTGGATAGAAGAGGTCTCCCCACGCCCCAAAAAAAATTATGCATCACGCAATTTTTATCCATATTTATTAAATCCGGATATTTCCGGGAAATTCCAGGCATATCCATACTTGTATGCTCAAAAAATGCCCCGACATTCCGATCACTGGTCATAATCCCTTCATAGAGTGATTTAAACCCTCGTGTTGCATTCGGATAGGCCTTCCATGCCTTAAACGCGGTTTTTTGCCCATTCCGTTAAACGAAGATGTACTTAGTATCCTATAAATAAGGGCTATATAAATAACACATGTGTGCTTTCAGGGCCTGAAATAAAAACGATCAAATTTTTTTTTGTACACATATTGTACAAATTGAATTAGGAATTAGGTATTACACGGTAAGACACGTCAGATATTGGTGATTTCTTCTAGTCCCGATGTGCACATGTGACGATACACGGAACTGTAGACACATATGTTGTTGTATTAGCGATATCTTGTGTTCCCAATAACTACGAGGTCTGGAAAAACTGTGGGAGCACATCGGAACTGGAAGAAATCACCAATATCTGTCGTGTCATACTATAGCTTCAGTTTAGGTAACTGACGTGTAATACCTAAATCAATTTGTACACAACTTTTACAAACAAATTTAACTCTGATCGTTTTTATTTCAGGCCCTGAAAGAACACACTGGTTTTGCCCTTATTTCATTCATTTACAGGATGTGATACTACATATTCGTTTACGGAAGGGGCAAAATAACCGCGTTTAAGGCATGGAAAGCCTATCCGAATGAATACCCGAGGTCTTTAGATGTCGGTGCATGAAATCGTGTAGCACAAAGTGCAATTGTTATAAACGTCAGCTCAAATGTACCGAGCTGTGCAATTGTGGTGCCAAGCTGTACATATAAAGTTAACCAATCCGCATTGTGCACGCACTATCACCCATACACTCTTCTTAAGGGTAGGCCTGTGCACTGCAATGGGGCTGATGATGATGATGACGAAACATTAAATAAATGAGTACTTGTTTACATTAAAATTCATAGCTATAAAAGCTACAAGTACGTTAATTTTTGTTAATCTTAATCGCACCACTGGTTACATTGCGTTTTTCAGGTCTTTTTTCAAACCGCTGCCAAACGCCGCAGTACTTTCAATAATTTTTTTTAAATTTAAAATTGAAAATCGGATATTATTTGTTTATGTTGTTATAATCTACATTAAATGGGCTTTCAGAAAATATTTTTTTTAATATTAAGCTTCATACAAAAATCTGAAAATATCAGGGTTTATGTGCAAAATTTTAGTACCGAAAATTTATTATTTTAGGGATTACTAAATTTTTTGCTACGGGACCCTAAAAAACTGGTATGAGTAATGAATTGGCCATCCACGATTTACCTGAAAACGATACCAAACTTGACCCAAGAGTTCAAATACATCCGCTAGAATTTTTGTTCTGAGTACTGGCAGTCCGGTACTTTAACCCCCCCTCCCCCCTACCAGACACGGAGTTATATCTGCCTACCAGGCTCTTTGGGCTTAGTTTGACGTGTATTACACCTGTACCAAGTGGCATTGCTCTACTCAAAATTGTAACACTTTTGCCCAATAGAAAACGGACTATGGTAGGATTAAACGAACTTACCTGAAGTGAAGTTCTATCCTAATTATATGAAGTACTTAGTCCGAGATATAATTACGTGTAGTATCGCTCATCTTGCTCGTATCCGCGTCCTTTAAATCATAGAAAAAAAAAAAACAAAAAATGTTTCCATCACCCGCCACCCACCTGTCAATGTCAGTAGTTTAGAGCTAACACTGGGTATGCGGGGGGTGGGAAGTAGGTATATATCTCGGACTAAGTACTTCATATAATTAGGATAGAACTTCACTTCAGGTAAGTTCGTTTAATCCTACCATTATATTCGTACTTAGTCCGAGATATAATTACGTGTAGATGTTTAGAGGAAACAACATCTTAAATTAAAACAACTGTTCTGTTGTGAACTTGAGTCACAACTAATAACAAAACCTTGTAAGTTATTAGGACTAATATCTCAACCATATCCCTATAACGATTGTTACAATTAGTCAGTAAGAATATCTTGTTAAGCATTCTAAATTCTAACTGACATTAATTATAATTATATGAGTACCTCAAACTGCATCTCCCAACTTAATCTGATCACTGTCAGACTCCATATTGTTGAGGTTATAGTAGACCGACCAACATTGGTGTCGCTTTTAAAAATACTATCCACGTTAAGACTTTTTGCGGACCTACGTTGCAGCAAATATAGTGGATGTGAAAAGAAAACACAGGTCTCCACTACACTGTCTCAGGACATGACTAAACCACCGGCTCATACATTCTGACAAGAGGCTTTCTGATGTCGTCTACCAATTGTCAGGGCCATGTATTCTTTTACTGGTCTAAGTTGACTAGTGACTTTTAAGTAGGTATTTATTGTAAGAGCCTTTTATTTAACGGGGCACATTTCAGGTTGATTGACTAAAACTTTCTAAACTAATATGTGTACCAAGAGCAGACATCTTTCAGTCTGTTATAATTATAACATTTCTCTATCAGTTTCATGGCTAATATTAAATATACATAATTAGTTGCAGGTATACTAAATATCATTTTTAATCTGAAAATTAAGTAAAAGGTATACTTAACTAACTTCATGGATAAGTTTACCTTTACCTAAATCTAAGTTATTGAATGGGCACAACTATTAAACATAAGAATCAGACATGATGTGAGTCCCACATACTAACATATTTTTGTTTAGAAGGTCGTATTTTGAATAACCTTTAAAACCGCGTTTTATCTAAATTGATCTATCATCAAATCATTGTCGATATAAGTGTTATTATCCATTATGAGATATAGAATAGGTGATGCATTTGTTCAGAATCACCTTTAGGTATCAGTATCAATAACAGAAGTATGTAAAATACAATAACACAAATAGAAACCTCTAAAAATACCTAATTTAACTAACAAGACTGCTTGCACTTTCGCAAACTATAGAAATTTATTAGTGTTAGCATCTTTTTAAAATTTAACCCAGTAAGAAAGAGTTGCCTGCGATCTGAATAGAACGTAGAAGATAGACAGAGTTAAAACATAACTATTTCTGAGACTTTCAAGTGCTTTCAGCAGTTAGTACCAAGGCTGAGAGTATGAGATTGGAACACTAAAGAACATGCTTAGAAGAAAAAATGAGGGTGAAAATGTCAACCTAACCCTCTACATTCCATGCGAGAGTGTCTGTATGCATGAAAACTATTTTTCACATGAACCAAACTTAGAATGAAACATCCAAAAATTTCTGAGAAAACTCATTCAGTAAGTATTTACCTATACTTAATTAGGCTAGTTAGGATTATCTCCTTTATCTCTCCAGGGGCCAGTGGCGGATACAGGGGGGGGGCCCAGGGGGCCATGGCCCCCCCCACGAACCTCTGAATTTTGAGGCCGAGTAAAGAAATGAGCTCTCTTAATTTCTTTTAATCTTAATACGTGGCCCGAGTTGGCCGATGGGCCCCCCCCAACATGAAATCCTGGATCCGCCCCTGCCAGGGGCTAGGCCTTCTTATGAAAATAAGTGTTATGTGGGCTGAATTTATCCACACGCTGTCAACCTTGTACCACTGAACGGAACTTTGAAGTAAACATATTCAAAACTTGCTGGGAAAACTCTCCTTCTGCTGTAGCTCCTTCGTTGTTGCTATTTGCCTGTATTTAGTTAGATACTTATGTGATATACTCGAAGAATTTAAGTGCAATGTAGGTTGCAATGATCCACATGCTGTGAGCTTCGTACCCTCTTAAATTTATACTAAATAATTTATTATACATCTTTGATTAAACCGAAAACCTCTGACTTTTAACCCATTTAACATAGTTTTTATATTTCTGGACATGTAGGTAACATAGGTACGTATTAATATCCAGATTATTTGTGTAAACAAAGCTCTATCAAACTGCCACACAACAGATATCAAATAATAATAATATAACCACTTAATAAAATCTTTAATTGCTCATGACCCTAAGTTCAGATATAGGTTAATTCGATTGAGCAGTGAATGTTAAAAATTATTTTATGTTTAATAGAACCGACAGATTCTAAAATATCTTTAGTCTTATGTTGTAAAACTTTCTGTGCTGTGACAATAGATCTGTTTCAATCAATCATTCATTAAACCATTATTTTAAACATTAATAGTAAGTCCTACGTACCAATGAGGTATCGATAGGTACATCTTCAGGTCCTTAAGTACAGGACTAAACATTCCTTAAATTTTTTAAGGGTTTTAACAGTTTTGTGAACATTGACCGCGCAGGCCGGGCCTAGCCAGCTAAGCTAGTCTATTGGGTAGGCCATCCATTTTAAATA
The DNA here is from genome assembly GCA_963693445.1 of Agonopterix heracliana. NCBI lineage: Eukaryota > Metazoa > Arthropoda > Insecta > Lepidoptera > Depressariidae > Agonopterix > Agonopterix heracliana. Next base: position 21,130,732 of record OY856313.1, read on the forward strand.
ATGAACCATTATTAATTGAAATCTTAAAATACTATTTATGATCCATATGTATTGTTACTAAACAGTTTTCAATTTTCCAAGGTACCCACCCACACAATGAAATCCCTTGCAACCAAAGTTTACCCAAAACTCTGATATTCCATCTATTTGAAAAGTTTATTAAAAAACAAAAACCTACATCCTACATAGGTACTTAATTATTGGGAGGTTCTAAATTTAAAATCGATGGCGTGTACTGTGGTACATCATCATTTGTGAATAAGTTATAACATAATTAATCTTAAATTGTTTGCCTGAGACTCAATATTCAGTTTTAATTATTTTCATTTCAGACATCTTTAACTTGTTATTAACATGAAAGTTATGTTGTTGCTACTATACAGGAGTAACAACATACCCAAAAAAGGGTATTATTAGATTTATTAGTGATATATTACTCAATTATAAAACTCTTTTAATTCAGCAGCAAACGCTACCTCAAAAGGTATTTTATTAGATCATTAGTGATATTGCCCAAATTGAAAAGTAAGGTATTTGTGACTAGCGATAAGCTTTATCACAAAGGGCAGGTACTTCACACGTCCAAATCTGATGGATGCTGAAGGGTAACTGTAGACGGTTCGGTTTGAAGCCAAGGTTTGTGTCCTCTGCGCCTTCCTGTCTTATGTGACGAGGAGTTTGAGGCTGGATTTAGTTTGTGGTTCATACTGTCTGAAACTTTCTTTATTATAAGACTTCACACTGTGGAGCAAAGGAATTCAGTTCACTAATTTCCTTATAAGGCCAAGGTATATTTTTGTAAACGAAAGGTGCAATAACCTTGTATCTTAACTCAATGTACTAGAAATGCAGAATGCTTAGCTTGGAGAGTCTGTAAGCATCCTTACTTGGTGCTAATTTATTGAAATCTCTTGAGAGAAAGAATATTGTATTGTAGGCTGTGGCCTTTAGCCTTACCAGATTGTTTCAAACTGCCAGGTGTTTCCAAATTTATATTAGGGGCATCTATATGTGTGCAGTTTTATGGTACCTAACCTAATTATTTATTAATAAATCTTTTAGAAACGGCATCTTTCTCTCTTTGTGTTCTTACTATTGACTGAACATTTTCAAATTGAGAGTAGATTGACTCTGCCGCATTTCTGATTTGTTTTCTAACCTCACCTTAACTTAAGGTGAGTAGCATGCCTGAGGCTAATCGAATCCTGGGAGTGTGACTTATGTGCAGTTATTAAATGTTTACTGAATATTCTAAGTATGAATTTGATATCTACCGGGATTTAGCTCAACGTCTCTCTTAGTAACTATGTCAAAATCAACACTAAGAGCTATAATGTACTTACAGAGTAAAAGCTTTTTACACTAGCCTCATACATGTTAGTAGGTAGCTGGAACATAGGTATAGGTAACCCCCACTGTTCGGAGTTATGTTTTCCCACCGGGAAATCACCCTGAATAGGTAAATGAGGCATCAATGCCTAATTTATTATGAGGCAAACAAAGAAACAAAAACAAACCCACTTTCCAACGGAAAGATGCATAAGTATTACACGATCACACAGATAGAACCATATGTATGAAAATAAGGACCATAACATAAATATGATAATTCCCAATGGGAATTGGTGGGTGGTCCAAGTGGAAAAAACCAATAGATCAGATAAGTCACTTAGTCCAGACAAATCAAACTCAGCGAGTATGTCAATCAGAACACAAAAGCTGTGTTAGTACATTATGTCACAGGGCACCGGAGACGGCGGCAGTTGACTTCCCAGCGGGAAAGTCATCATCATCATCCTTTCAAGGCCTAAGGGCTCAGGAGCTGGCCATGGGAGAGTGCTTGGTGGCAACTCCAAAATGGTGGGTAATAATAGGTACCCAACGGGAATGTGTCTGTTCGAAACTCAAACGTGTGTGGGCATTGGGCACTAGTACTGGTATAGTTTTCCCAACGGGTAAACAAGTGCATGGTCGAAACTCGAACCTGCATTGTGCTATGAGCACAGGAGCTTTGATCGGCGTCAGTTGTCCTTCCCCAACGGGGAAGCCCAAGAAACGTAACACGTTCATGCGTGGGCCGCGATTGGTACGCTATTGTACCTACATTTCCCAACGGGAAATAGCATGTTCGAAACTCGAAAATGCATTGTGCTATGAGCACAGGAGCTTTGATCGGCGTCAGTTGTCCTTCCCCAACGGGGAAGCGCAATAAACGTAACACGTTCATGCATGGGCCGCGATTGGTACGCTATTGTACCTACATTTCCCAACGGGAAATCGCATGTTCGAAACTCGAAAATGCGTGGACACAAAGTGTCAGGCCGGCCGGGGATATTATTCCCTCACTAGTAGCAAGTTAACTTCATTTATAATAAAATTTTCTTTGTGTAAACCTTTGTAAATTGTGTACATACTTACAGTCTACATAATAATATATTACTTTGTCATTCAATCCTCCTACTTATGTTTCCTTTACTTCCACCTTTCCTGCTTGTCTTCAAACTTCCTTCATATCCATAATATGCACAAAATAACATTTTATATCAATATAATAATTAACAATTTGTTTCAACACAGGAGCGCGATTTGAGCGCGACAAAACGACTGACATTGACAGGTGGGTGGCGGGTGATGGAAACATTTTTTTTTTTTTTTTTTTCTATGATTTAAAGGACGCGGATACGAGCAAGATGAGCGATACTACACGTAATTATATCTCGGACTAAGTACGAATATAATTATAACTTATTGTGAGATAAAAGCGTGGTTAAGTATTGTTGTCAGATTGATTGTGATGAGACTGACAGGAGAGACGATTAAAGATAAAGCAATTACGTAAGATTCAAGATTAATGACCCTGTTTCAATTGTTTGATCAATCTACATAGTAAATTAAACGACTGATTATATCAAGCATAGAACGGTCTTTTGATTTAATTATTATAATTAGATACAGCTAAAAACGCAAGCACAACGCAACGCGTGCGCAACGTAGCTGGTGAAACATGGAATTTCTGAGGTTTCAGAACATCTCTGACTACCCCCTCGGGGAATATAGTCGTGAGCATATGCTTATGCTTACAGCTAATTGTCTAAGACAGATTTCGATTTGATACGGGCAAAGCAGTGAGGGTAGGGAAAACAATGTCAGTGCTGTTTAATATCATGAACTTCTGGAAACATGAATTAACAGTTGGCATTGTTGACTTTTATTTAAGCCGATATGTGGGCAAAGCTTCACTACGGGATGAAGGGGATGGACGGTAGGTGACTGCTTGCGGTTAATATTGTCTTTATCGGTACTGTGTATTTTCTGCATTACCGTCTTAAAAGCTATGGAAATACTAAAACACACCGTTCATCTTTTCAATTTTATAATAACTTTGTCTGCGCGGAATGTTTATGCCCTTGTTCCTTCAACAGGGTTCTATCTCTATATCGAATTTCATCAAAATCAGCCATTCCGTTTAGGCATTAAACATTAACAGACACACAGATGCAACTCACTTTTTTAATATAAGTATGATGATTCTTGGTTAAAGTACAAAATAGCCAGAACGCAGACAGTGGTCTGAATACAAAATTGACAAAATAATATCTGAAAATAGCAGATCTCCGCAAGAAACTTCATAGAGATGTCAAGATAATACGGAGGCCAATCTAAAGTTGGCATGCACTCGAGCCGGCTCACTGGCGCGGCGTGGATACTACTGTAATTAACTCTGAACAAAGATTAAATTAACGCTAAGACGCTGGACACAACTAGAGACCACAGTACAGATTATTTAATAGTTACTAACGTAACAGATATACTGCACTCTCCCGATTTAGCGCTTTTTTACAACCAACCTCGACGAACGACGAAATAAGGGCGCCACACATAACTGCGACGTCACATCGCATCGCAATGCGCTGCGCTGCGATGCGCTGCGTGCAATAATCATACATAAGTCATCGTAATAAGTTATCGAGCGCTGGCAGATATTTGCGATGCGATGCGACGTCGCAGTAATGTGTGCGCGCGCTAAAACGCGCCTTATGTCAATGCACGACAGCCTGTATCGTGCGCGATACGCGCCGAAGGTACTTATCTCAGCTATCAAACACAAGTGACGAAGCGCTGACCCATTTTTACTACTATAGAACTGATTGGTTTCAGCAACATTAGCAAAAAAAAAAGCCCAAGCCTTTGCACTGTAGTGGGATCCAAAAGTAGTGGTGCTATGTTTCAACTTTTAGGTCTTTGATCACTATGGATCATGGATTTATAACCAATGGACTCTTACCTATCCTTACAAGCATGGAAACACGAAAATTTACCATGGCGATCGGAAAGATTCGTCCGTCTTTCGTACTTCTTTCTCGTACGGGTCCGTCGTCGATATTTCTGATTTTACGTATGTCCCTTTCTATCAATTTTTGTTGTTGGATTAGAAAGGGACAAAGTTGACGTCAGAAATAACGACGGGAATTTACGAAAGAAGGACGAACATTAAAGAGTATTTTCTTGTTTCACCGCTTGTATGGTAGTCTGCTTTCCAGGTATAGACAATACCTATTCCAACCTGATATGGATCGATTAGGTAAAGGGATTTTCAGAGCTGCTCTAAAGAAAGAATATTCCGAATATCCACACATCACTGACAGTGCTCTAAATCTAAACAGTATGACAGGTAGTGAGCGCATCGCGTCCACTTTTAAATGAGGATGGACACAATAAGAACAACCTAATAATATGACGTGGTATTTATTCTTACGTCTGCAACAAACGGACAGAAATAACGAGAGAATATAAGACTAATTTATTAGCTCGAAGCAATAGACGCCTCGGGAGTAATTTATGCGCCTTATCACTTTGGCACACGAAACAATATCAAAGGGGGCGTTCTCATTTGTCAGACGCTGTTCAATTACTGTATTCGGTCGGAGACTGATGGAAAATTAACACTGTTGTGGAAAACTACCTACTATAAATGAATTCCACAATACTGGCAAATACAATTTGAAAGGCCTAGAGGATAAATGCACAGAGGATAAATGTCAGTCGTGTTGCAAAGTGTTGCAGTAAGTACAATTTAACAAGATCATGGTGTGTAGATTTGTAATGACAAGTTTCACTTTGTAGGGTTATGAGTACTTTCATTAGATGTCTCCATTAGTTATTAATTGTCAATTCCGTGAACCCTTCAATATTATATATCTACTCTTCATTTCCTATATCTCTGATTGGGGAAACCTGCTAGTTCTTTCATTTCAAATGTTGTGTAGTTTTTAGCCTCATTATTTCTACGTTTACGAAAGGTAAAGTTTTATGGATGTAGTAGCTTGGTAGTTTTGGCATCTTCACAAAAAACGACGTAAAAAAGTGAATGCGACAATCACCACATTTAATAAATGATTTTGAAAACCTGCAACACGCTTCGTCAAAACGGTAAAATGTCCGTATCTGCAACATGCTTCGTCAAAACGGTAAAATGTCCGTATCTGCAACATGCTTCGTCAAAACGGTAAAATGTCCGTATCTGCAACATGCTTCGTCAAAACGGTAAAATGTCCGTATCTGCAACATGCTTCGTCAAAACGGTAAAATGTCCGTATCTGCAACATGCTTCGTCAAAACGGTAAAATGTCCGTATCTGCAACATGCTTCGTCAAAAATAAACAAGTTCCCAATCAGGAACATGCTTCGACAAAATCTTAATCCTATACATTCTAAATCTGCAAATAAAGACTGTCGCTCAGTCAACGGTCCTGCCCCACACAACCCCGGCTCTGTGGTCCCCATGACGCGCAGCGGTTCCTAACCTTTTCAGTCTTGTTACCCCTATGGGTTATTGGAAACTGATTTTACCCCTCTTTAAAACAGTGGGGTACCTAAATACACTTTGTGACAAAACAAAATGTGGAATTGTGGAGCCCTCTGCATCCCTCAATCAAATTGAAAATCCACCGAGGGCATAGCCAATGATTTTTCCAGGAGGGGGAGGGTCCAGGTTAGTTCACGAAAAGAAGTAAAATGAGAAGCTAGATCATTGCAATGCAATAAAAAACCAAAAGCGTGCGAAGCCTAACTACCTCCTTGCTGAAAAGATCGTTTTTGTGACATTCGTATTACCCCCGCAGAATAGCTGTTTTACCCCCAGGCACAGTAATCTGTGCCCCCAGGTTAGGAACCCAGGCACTAGCGGCATTTTTTGAAATAAAATGCTGACCTTAAAAGTGTGCCAAAGTATTAAGTCTAGGAGAATTTTTTGTAAATACCGTTTTTTGCACCAATTTTTTTTAGTATTAGGAGCTAAAAAGAAATAATGAGTTAAACGAAACGATTAAACAGATAGCAGAATCTACACAATCGAATGCAAAGTAACAGTCGGATCACGACACGACATTGGCTCAGTTTTCAATCACGGCACCCATTGATCAAACCCTTCGTGGGGCCATCGATTGAACGATCCCAGTTAGGGGCCATTTCACGATGCAATGTCAAGGGTGAATCTATTTTCGTCCATCGCTCGCGTCACGAGCACCGCGTCCGTGGGAGGACTCGGCGAATGCGTAATGAACACCTACGTTTTACGAGCGATTGTCTTTATTAATAAAACCGTTTAATGGTAAGTAGACGATGGATGTTACGACAGATTGATTAATACTTTTAATTACTGTCAGCCATTGATTTCTGGAAACGAGACTGAAATAGAATACGATGAAATTGGCTGTGAAATAGAATGGGTGTATTTATTTATTTACAGCAAGAAGCCTTGCTTGAATCAGACTAAATTATTTTTTACATTACTGGCTATTCGGTGAAGGAAAACATCGTGAGGAAACCTACATGCTTCTATTTCTTCGAGGCTTCTAGTGTGGTTGTGTACTCTGTCGATTAAAAAGGGACGACGAGCTTACTACTTGTCGTCAGTTTTGGCACTGCTACTGATATGAATGGATATATCTTAAATGTGCTGTATTTAGAATATCTGTTAATGCATCCTCGGGGGGCATTATGTCGTGAGCATACAATATTGACAATTTTGTCTACATGCCTAAGAATAAACACAAAAGATCTGTGATCATGACAATAATAACAATATACTGTCATGCATTGTTGACAGTAATTATGCCATAAATCGTTCCCCAACGAACTGGCAAAAAGCCCTGGCCGAATTCAAAGTGGTCAGTTTTGAAGTTGAACCAGGTCCATCTATGAAAATAAATTGTAGCTAATGTATCGGGCATCGTTCTGGCTTTCAGTACAAATAGGGGCCTGAGTGGGAGAGCCGTGAATCTATGTACCTATTGTTTGTATGCAATCTGTGGTACCTATTGTGTGATTCTATATTATGAAACGTGTCAATAAGGACAGCACAACAAAGATGTTATCTCGCTAGCTCTCTTTCTTCCGACACGGTATACTGTTGCGTTGTATCATACTGTGTAGTTACCATAGCTTAAACTAAGTTCATACACTGAAAAAAATGTTTTGTTTGATATAACCAAACTTTAGTGACTACCGAACTTTTTTGTAGCATATAATCAAACAAATTTGGTTAAAAATAGCTAAAAATTGTTCTATTTATAACCAAAATGTTCGGTAGTCACTAAATTTGGATAAAGACATACGTTGGCATAGAACCCACGCAGTGAGAGGATCTGGCGGCGATCCATCCAGCAAGGAGACCTCGTGTAAACAGTCTAATTTATAATTTTGAAGCGAGTAGACGATCAGTCGATCACAACTAGATACCAAACGCGATGAATTGAAAGCCCGACTACCAGCGGCTATACATATAGGTACAATATCACTACGAAAATGAGGTGCCCGCTATGTGCGAGGATCTTCTCCAAGAAGATTGGCTATGTTAGCCACATATAAGTGCTCATCAACGCCAACAAAGGAGTTGAATCAGTCAGTTAAAACCTTTAAATAATAGAAACGTAAACTTTTAGCATATTTAGGACTTCAGGAACAAAAGTCGCGAGTTTTCGCCCATAAAAAGACTTCTGAGAAACGTTTGGGAGTGGCTAGGAATCGCTGGCACAGGACAACTCTTGGAAAAATGGCGATGGGCAGAGGAAGGTTTGTCGGAGCTGACAAACAGCCTCCAAGATTTCTAAGTCGGTAATCACGCGAATTGATGTCGTAATCTAAACAAAAGAGAATGGGCAGTGTCGTCGACCCGGCGCTGGTTTTCAGCGTGCTGGCAGAACTATTCGCGACAATGATACCTGTCTGGCTAGGCGCCAGGCGCCGCGTGGCGTCGATACATCGTCTGCACATGCAATCGCGTTCCCTTCCTTTACAGGATGCTATGGTTCTAGAAGCTCCCATCGAGAAGATTGAAACGATATTTAAACAAATATACAGTTGCACCGAAATATGACCATAAATAACTCAAGCTACATCCACTCAATTGACGAGGCATGCATCACATAATGCAACAATGTTCGTTTTATATTCATTCTCCTCCATACTGCTTGCCTATGTTCGATGAAGCTTTATTAATCATAGTAACAGATTTAGCGAAAACAAGCACTATTATTTAGAAAAATATGTCCGGTATTTTATTGCGAGACAGAAAACTCCAGTAGAGGTCGCCTGATCCAACCCTTATGAAAATGCGCATATTTTTGGAAATAACGAAAATAATTATGTCAATTTTAGAAGCAGAATGTGTACAAGTTTCCTTATCCTGCATGAGGGTTTAGGACTACATTGTTGACAACCATTTATTTGCTTCAAGGAAAATCTCCCTGTACACAACTTACAAGTACCACATTTTATTGCTCTTCAAACGTAGACTTTACTGTCTAGGCGATAAGACTCAATTGCATTCCACATCCATTAGACACTCGGTCCTTTGATGTTTCAGTCGAGGAAGTAATTTTGGCGGAGATGGTGACGACAAAAGTCAATCTAAGTTTAAGTGCAAATTACGACGCAATATCGACTATTTGCCAATACACATAGAGTCTAAATAAGAAGTTATAAAGAATCTAATAACAAATTATTACTAACATTGAAGCTATCAATAAACCCTAAATACAATAAAAGAAGTTCGAAAATAGGAACGAAAACGCGCTGAATGTGTTTAGTTATTGTATGACGCACGCAGGTATGATGAGTACATGACTACTCATATCATAATTTCGAAATGCACATGTGAATTAATACCTAATGTGTCAGGAAAAAGATATACCTAGTTTGAAATAATTTCAATTCGCAGAAAGAAACTACGTCAAGCCAAGACACGAGTAACTGCGGTGGATGTGTTGCGGAGTGACCATGTTTTACACTAACTTGAACTCTTTCTTTCCGTGGTACTTATAACGAGACAAGAAATAACGGAGTGGAAACAACTGACTGGCGTTATCAGGAAGAACACTTAGTTTCACTATCAAATTACAACTCTTGGGACAATCAGAAACATTGCTTCAGCTATCGTTTTGAACATACAGGTGCAGCAAAAGTTTACTCTTAGCATTATCGTGGTTTCAATTTCGTCAAAATCATCCGTTGAGGATGATCGACGATGAATTATTGATGTTTCAAAATTCTCCATCGCTTCAAAGACACACATACTTCAAAGAATATTGTCATTCTGTCGTCCTGCACACAAGTGAAGAAAAAGAGCTTCAAATCCGGGAACCAACCAATTAATCAAAGGAAAAGTTTTCCTGGAAAACTAAACAAACCTACACTCAAGAGATTTGAAAATTACCAACACCCAAATCCATCCATCAACTAAGATTTGGTAACTATTACAGTTCAAGTTCAAGGCCTGTCTGCAATCCCAAAGAAACAAGTTCTTCAGAATTAACGTAAATTTTCCAGGCAAACCAAACAAACGTGCCTAAAAAAGGTTGGAAAAATACGGCCACGCAATTTTCCATGTTTTGACGTCATCCAAGATTTGGTAAAGATACTGTTCAAGGTGGCACATAATAGCCAAATGTGTCACCGGGGACACGACGTCATGAGTTAGATAACTCCTAAACCAGAGCTTTTGGCAACGCTGGCTGGTTAATTTAGATACCTATTGACATTTCGTGTTTCAGATATTGGATTTTGCATGTACCGCTTTCGTGAAATTGGGTTGACAAATTGATAGTCATACGATTCGGTTAGATAAGTATGTTGATATTGGTTGGTTGTTAAAAGGGAAACTATAACATTCGTCGTTTATGACATTGTTGAAAGGCTTTTCTCGGACCTACTACTGTAATCCACAATGAGTTTGATCAAAAAACTGTAAGAAGTCGAAAAAATTTCTATCAGATTTTCCTCCAAGATGGTTCAAGACTGTTTAAGTAAAATAATATTCCACTCTCTTGCTGGACTTCAGTGCCTAGGGTTGTGAATGGTCGCTGCTGTTGATCCTGGTTAAACAAAGATGACCTGGTTGGTGTAACGGTTACCATGTGTCGTACTGCCAAATCAGAGGTCCTGGTACCGTATTCCGGTTCGGTCATGGATGTTATAAACATGTGCATGCGCATGCCATGGGTGTTGTGTTTGTTATTTGACATTATTATCTGGTTTCCATAATAAAAAGATAGATAAATAAGAATAGAAGCCAGTGGTGATGGGCATGAACCGGCGTGATATCCCAAAATTGCTAGAACAAAGTTGATGTAAAATCTTTGGACATTAAACTAAACTAAAACGAATCTCAAATACATCAGCTAAACACAAGTGAGAATATCGCCCCTATTGCCGTTGTGTCGGTACTAAAATAGTCTAAACTAATAGAATGCAATGAGACACGCAAATCGAATGTATCGTTTCTCCACGGTCTAGCGAGCCGAGTGATCGATGTTAGACGTTTACTTTTTGCTCTAAATAACGCATTGTTAGAAGTCTGAGTGAAGACTACTTGTAGTGTTTCTTTTGTTTGTACACTCGATGGCATTATATTTCGAGATTCATGACTCTTACCGCACCCTGACAGAGGTATAACAATAGGTAGAAAGAAAGCCTAATAAGGGTCAGAAACAACGTTGGAATGGGGAAAAATCGGAGAGAAGGGTTCGCGGATCTGACAGCCATCTTCCATCAAGCCTTCCAATATGAGTTTTTGTAGAAACGGTCATTTGTAAAATCAGTAGATAATTTTCACTAATCTGCCATTCGTAGAAAGGACTCCGTACCATTTCTGGAAGCGGTCCATTTTAGACTAAACCGAATAGTGTGAGAAAAGGGTACGATTATTTCAATTTCAACAGATCAAAGAATCACCACATATTCGATACTTTTTTTTTACCCCGAAAACAAAACCGATTCTACGCAGGCGAAGCCGCAACTAAAAGCAAATAGAAACATTAACACGACCAAAGGAAAATATTCCAGGGGATAACCGCAAAAATGTGATCATATCAGAATTTAGGTCACACGGAAAACCACTATCATGTTGCATATTGCAGGCTACTAGCTTCCATATAACCCGGCAGCGATATTCTAGAACATTATTTGGAAAATACACAATCTTTCAGAAATAATATTGATAATCAAATGTTGTTTCTTACTCTTGTTAGAATACAAATAAACACTTTGAGTTAACATTATGAAATGCTACAAGTAAAAATCATAAATCCTTTGAACCTAAAAGGGGAACCGACAAACGGTAATGAACAGAATTCTTACAAGAGGTTCCAAATTTTCCAGTTCCTGAACAGAGGGTCGCAATGTTTCAAATCCTTAAATAGGCTAAAGATTGTATGGTAAATACCTACGACTCGACTGTTTTACCAAGATATTTGTAGTTTTTACTTAGTTTAGATTCCGGCAATTCGATTGGGACTATCCGTATAGATTCCGAAAAAGAAACAACTCCAAAACCGTAACACCAACGAAAACAAAGTATCACCACCACCAATCATAAATAAACTTTGTAGACAAAAATAGTTCTCATGTAGACTCACTTATGATTCAATTTGGTGTGCACACGACATCAACCCCTATTTGTTCTCATTACGTTCCTGGAGCTGGAGGGTATAAATATAGAGAGTTAGTTGGACTTGGCATATTTGTTTCATGACGCGATGCGACTGCGGTAATAAGGAAAGGGAACTATGACTGGACTCCTGATTCACGTTTCTGAACGTTGGCTACAAATAAAAATATTTGTCTGAAAGTGTTTTTAGGTGAACGAAAACATCGTGAGGAAACTTAGTCCTATTCCAAGGCGTTTCCGTTGTCTCCATTTTCAGTAGTTCACATCTATACTACAGAGTAGATTTCAATTAAATTAGACACAGGTAGAGTATGTTTTCTTGAAAACTGAATGCTTTCTCGGAATCCTAGAGCGAGCAAAAGCTCTACATATTTTATACAAGGTGTTTCATAAGTAAGAATACATTTTTAAAACTGTTAAGGGGGTTGTTTAGACCGTCAAACTGAACAACTTTCTCTATGGAACCAACATCGAAATTGCGTAAAAAAAATCGGATATCCCATACATATTTTAGCTCTAGTCAATTTGTAGAGTATAGAACATCTTTTTTTTTTCTCGCGATTTCGAAGTTGGTCCCATAGTGAAAGTTGTTCAGTTTGATGGTCTAAACCACCCCCTTAAAGGTTTATTTGTAGTTTTGTAACACCTTGTATAAAACATAACTACAATCAGCACACTGAAGTAAATCAGGGGTACACAAAAACGAATGTATATTGTAGTATTTTAGCTTTCAGCCGATGCTGACGGACTCGTACATAGCATCTGTTAAACCTGCGGTTTTCCGACCTCCCTTCTGAATGTTTCCGGGATTTCATGTAGCTTTGCTACCAGGAAGCCACAAGATTTTCAGCACTGAAAATTAATGAAAACTTTCTAGGTATTTGGTTTAAAAAATATTATAGAAATTGAAAAGAGCTTTATTGGGGCAACGGTCATACAACAACATACTTACATATGAGGGTAGAAAATAATTTAGCAAAACCACTACCAGCTGGTGCCCAGAAAAGAAAAATCAGCTTCGTGGGAGACATAGCCGAAGATAGCGGGACGAAACTGACGGCTTCCTTAAGAACAGGCCTATCGAAGTGCAGAACCGGAACTCTTGGAGAGAACGAAAGGGATACCTTGGCAATTCAAGCCCAATAACAGGACAGCAAAGGCTGACATAATTAAACAGTTGCGGGCAGAGAAAAAAATCTAAGGTATTTTGTTCCTAATGAATCCTAGTAATATTGTTGAATGAGATCATTGTCGAGTAGATCGTAGTTGACATGCTTCGCGGTAGTAAAGTAAATGCGCAGTTTACGGCGATAACGCTAACATTGACTGCGCAGTCGCACAATGAATTAACACGTGCCGTGACTTTGTTTGAGTTACTACAAGCACTTTGTTTACAAACTGTCAAACAAGATTTTTACATCAATATATATTCATCTTATCAGTGTCATTTCTAAGGTATTTTTTATACTTCCACACAAGCATATCCTGCCTGATAGGGGAAAGAGTGACAGAGTGGTGGCCGGAAGAAGAGTGGGTCGTCCGGTTACCAGTTGGATTGATGACATAAAAGCAAGACAATTTATTTATTTAAATAAATTAATGTCATAACGTCTTTTTCTGTTTACCTCTTCTTCATAAGGTGCTTAATATAATGGTTGTGAGAAGGTGTGGCTAGAAAACTACCACAGCATAACTATATTAGTTCTCACAGTACGGCAACGGATGTACTTGCACCTTCGATCAACAATATCCAACTAGATAACGCGTCAGCGCTCAAAACATGTCCCGGCAAATAACGCCTCACTATTGGAGTGAGGTCTTATTCTGAATTAGTTGCGTTCGAACAAAGCCAACGTAAGCACGTCTCGCAATGCCGCAGTGTTCCTTCAAAAATTACTAGGAATTATGGTTGCTTTGAGGTCGAAATTATAATTTATTCGGACTGTTTTCTCGGTTCGTTAACAAAAAATGTTGTATATTCACGAGGACAGAATTTCTCTTTGATTTTGTATGCGACCCGTTATCTAGTTGTATATTGTTGATCGAAGACTTGCACAGAGCAACGGTGGGGGCCTTGCGGGGAAGCGGGCGGCGCGGATTTTCCCAAGATCTGCATAGGTAGCATGACCCCGTGATAAAGCTCTATCACACCTTCGCTCTCTTTCTATTTGCGCGCGAACGAACGAGATAAAAGACATGATACAGCTTTATCACGTGTAGCATGCTAAGAGTGCTGTATGAAGATTTTGGGATTGACTGCGCATGACAACGTAATTACACCGTGCGGCGGCGGGGCGCGGCGTATCAAGAGCGTTACCATAGTGTGAGAACCATAGTTATGCTGTGATACTACAACAGTTAAGTATTTCAAAATCTAAAATTACATCAAATTAATGTTTTAAACTAAGCGACATAGTCGCCTAGCTTTTCTAATAAAGACTTAAAAAAAGTTTTAAAACTAGGGTCGCCTTTTATTGAACAAGAATATTCAGCTAGGCTATGGGAAGGGGGTGAGGGGTGTGCTTTGCGCAGTAGCGCTTTCGCCTACAAATTTTGTTCTGCGCAGTTAAGGTTTTTGCCAAGTCGTTTGCCGTCTATTATAACAAGTTAGAGTCATAGACCCACGCATTTTGGTAATCTACTGTATTATTTTAATGGTTTAATTAAAACGTTCCGATCCTTCAAAATAACCGCTAAAAATAACGCCTATCCAGTAACATTCTCGGAAGCCCACGTCATATGGCAGAAATATTACGTAAAATGGAGAAACAATACCTACTCGTACGTCACAGATCACGGGGATCGTAAAACGTTTGGATAAACATTAAAATGCGCACAAATCATCTGGCCGATGTCCAGTTGTATACAAGCGTTGGGAATAGCGCAGTAAAGGATACAAAAGTTCCCATCAGTAGAAGCTAGAAATTATCTAAGCAAACCAATATCCAAGTCACCAACTACGCAGTCAACTATCATAGAGCAAGCATAGAGCGAATATCGCCTGCATCGGAATTCTAACAAGTTGAATATCGATTTTAACTTTTTCCAATCTGTAAAATAAAAAAAAACATTGCGTTCACTTTGACGCCTACTCTGTGTTTGCCAGTGCACCAGAGCGAAGTGAAATAGGAAAAGAGCTAGGAAAAATGCACCAACAAGATATATCGAATCGAACTTTAACTTTTTAGTAAAAAGTTTTTACTGAAGTCATATTTTGATATTCTAGTGAGTCATTCATGAGCTGACCTATAAGATTTCGAGGAGTTAAAATTGGAGTACTGGACATTCTGTATATATCGTCAATCATTTCAATGAAAGATACAAGCATAAAATGCTCGAAACAATGATGGAAAGCTCATCGATTACTAAACTTGTTCTCACCATCAGGACAGAAGAACAACTAAGAATTTTACACGTATGTAGAATAGGCGCTTAAAACACAATTAAAAGACTAGACAAAGATAAAAACACCTGCTTGTTAATTATCGTTTGCCTTTAATTAAGCTGTAATTAATTGTTTATTAAAGAGCGGAACGTCGAAGCGGAAAATGTGGAAACTTCGAGCCATTGTCGCTCTGTTAGCGGAAAGCGATTTTATGTTGTTGATAAGCACCAACCTACGGTCAGGACGTTAACGGTTCGGAATAAAGTGTTTTCTACAGAATTCGGTATGTCAAGTTTTTTTTTGTCTTCATTTTTATATTTTTTACGGACAGAAGACATAATTTTAAGATACCTATTTCATTCTTATTGCGATTCATCGAGTTTATCAATATAAATTTAATTTTTAAATTGTGTGCATTAAGTGCAAAAATGGTGGAGAGAAAATAATTCGAACTCCATGGAGAAAAACTACCTACAGCTGTATTTAAAAAAAATAAAACCTGCCTCCTCTTTCTAACTCTATGCTGGAAAAAGATACGGCAACATCAAATGTCAAATTCTGACATTGTGAAAGTATTTTTTTTTCTTAAAGGCCGGCTATTTTAAGATGATTTTATGTTTACCAAGGAGTTCACAGGCATGCCAGTGACGTCACTGCACGGACCGAAAAACGACGTTATTTTATTAAAAATATCTGTAATCCTTTCATTTTAAAATCTCTGACATAGAAAATATGATTATTGAGACAATTATCTCGAAATGGTTTTCGATTCAGCCCTCCAAAAAAAAACTTGACATACCGAATTGAATAGGTAGCACAAAATCCTTGCGTTTTGATTTGAATAATAATAATAAGGCATCTGTTTCGTGCATGTCATTTATAATAATAGTGGTGAGTATTAAAAGCTACGAAGCACAAGTTTCAACTCATAATTTAAAAAATCCAATAGCATACCTACTAACATAATATTAAACATTATGAAGCCGAGAGCCGTTGGTTTGAATCTCGCAACGGCCAAATAATATTACGATTAATTACAAAAGTAAAACCATGGAAATTATTTATTAGGTACACAATTATGAATCTATCGTTTTCTAATAAGAACGGTTCGAATTTTATCCTGAAAAAATATCAATTCTCAAGCAAATTCTGCCAGTATTTACTCTGCTATCATCAGAACCGCTTCGCTCATGAACTCGCTGTCACCAACGCCTAGCCTCGACACCCACACAACCTCACATTACAACGATACTGACGTCACAGACAACACAACTATAATTATCTTCTACTATCCAATATGCTAATTGATTAGTTTATAAACAGGGCATAGCAGCACGCGATAAGCTTTACCGATTAAAGTCAAGCTAGAATTATGATTCACTTTGACTTTATAGGTATAGATGTGGAAGATTCATTTAGTATATTTTTATTTAAACTTTGCTACCTAGTTATACTAGGATCATTTTAAAATGACACGCCAGTGATTCACATGCCTTCTGTGCCACGGTTAACTTGTTGTACCCATAGCCCACACAGATGTTCAACGGTTATCTTCTTGTACCCATGGTCTACCTAGGTGTTGCATGGTTAACTTGTTGTACCCATGATCGACCTAGGTGTTCCACGCTAACTTTTCCCACTCGTGGTCCTCCTAGATGTTCCACGGTTAGCTTTTGTACCTACGGTCCACCTAGGTATTCTACGGTTGCTTTTTGTCACAGATTTTTGTACCCATGGTCCACCTAAGTTTTCCACGGTTAACCTTTGGTTCACCAAGGTATAACATTGGGTGTACACGTGGAACACCAATAACCCTTTTACTTTTGAACTCTCTTATCATTGTGATAAATGAAAAAAAAAAAAAACTTGTAGTAAAAAATCTTGCTACATCTCTATTCTCTACGTTGGCCTATCTCGCCAATCTCAAGCAATTGCCATAAATTTAATGGTAAATGCAAACAATACTATAAATAACAATGAACTATAAGTTAAGTAATAAACAGCGAAAAGCTAGAAAGTGGGCCGGACTCTCGCGATAACCCGTTTGAAATATGATAAATACACATTTTATCGGCGCCCGCGCCGGCGGTGTATCGGCTTGTAAATGTAATGCTATTGTTTCCTTCGTTATTTGATAGAGGATATAAATAGTAACATACATACATAAACTTACCACCATAATGGCTTTGAAAGTGGTCAGTTTCCGACAGCCTACAACTATCCTAACTATATTTTTAGGCATGCAGACTGCATTTTTCAGGTGTAGCGATTGGATTACTTTTAGTATATTGAAAGATTTATGATAACATGACACAAGTTTAGAAGAGTCATCCCCATTATTTCCTTGGTCGACGTGGGGTAGGGCTAGCCGCCTGTCAACACTTGCTTGACATAATAATTACCTAATTTCGATCTCTTTCAAAAGACTAAAAGTGAGACTTGCTATAACTACACAGGGTTGATAGTTGTAGCACTTGTAGCAATGTCTCTGACAGCCCCGAAAAGGATTATGGTCGTGAGTTTATGTATGTACCCGCAAACATTGATTTGATTGTCAGTCATTAATTTCAACTCTCTAGGCATTTAATATCTCGCTCCAATAACTAGCAACATGATTTGAATGAATCAAATTCACATTCCAATCACTCCATCCTGGAACCTATTAAATATGCAATACCATTACTCGCTACGCTTTGACGAAAGTTTACGTATTCTATATCGATAGTCGAAAACACAGTACCTTTCTAGATACACTGGAGCCAATGAGAACTCGTCGGTTGATGACGTCACGCAGAAAACTTTACCCACACACGCGCACAAAGTCGTGACTCACCTGAAACAAGCAGATCACGTGGTTAGATTAAGTTATGGATCAAAACATTGAGTTTTGAGAGTTGTTAATTTTGGACTGATATAATAAACTTGATAATTTTTCAGCAGGTAGTAAAAATTGCTGATACGAACATCTTATATCCAATAACCTGGATACAGTGATTTGTGTTTTGGGATCAATTGTAACATTGATGGATATAACGCCCAAAGATCCTTATTAGTTTGAGCTTAAAGTTCAAAACGAAATGAACTTGGGTTTATGCATGTTGGATGTATGTAGTATACTTGATAGTGGACACAGTCAAATCATAAATGAAAGAAAGTCCTAACTCCTAACGCAAGGAACCCCCGCCCTGTTTGAGCTTACTGAAGCGGTACAGGAAGTCTTCGATCTTCGATCGCAATTTTCTTTTTTGATTTAGTATTTAGAATGAGATTACTTTTTGTTTGATTGGGTTCTCATAGATGTAAAAGTCAGGTATACTTAACCAAATAACGTATGCGCTTAAAATCTGATAAAACGATACGATCAGAGAAGGGGAATGGAGTGACCCTAACCTGTAGCAACACAGTGTTCAAAGTTGATGGAGATGCCTGAAGTGATAATTTGCCTCTTACGACAACTGTTAGGTTTAGCTATAAATATAAGCTGTGTAATAAGTATACAGTACAAACGTAGGTATGTAATCTGTAGGTAGGTATTAGGTATTGAACGGCACGATTACGGTCATTCGATCGGAGCGAGCGACAACCGCGACCGCTGGGAACAAAACACGCACTTGCGCCGGTACGAGTATTGAGTTACAAAGAAGTACTACAATAGCTAGGTAGTATTAAACGTGTCACATACTAGGTGTTCGAAATGAAACGATTGACTCATCATCATCGCCTATCGCAGGCCTCTTGTGCCATCACAGCTCTTCAAGCCGCTCGATCTTGAGTCCGATATTTCAATTCAATTCAATTCGTTTATGCTGGCCTGTGTATGCGTCCTCTTTTCCTCTAGGAATATATGGCCGCTAATTGTTAGCACTAAACAATATGATCTTCTGACCGTAGTAATCATCATCATCATCATCTCAGTCGATGGTCGTCCACTGCAGGACATATAGGCCTTCCCCAAGAATCGCCATAAGGACCGGTCCTGCGCTGCCCTCATCCAACGGGTTCCTGCCGCCTTCACCAGGTCGTCGGTCCACCTCCTCTCGCGGTCCTGGATCAGACCCTCGACCCAACATACCTAATACCTGTCTAGTAATAAATAACTTTCCTCTATTATATAAACTTCCCGATATCAACTGGAAACAGAAAGGTCAGTGACTTTGCACCACTTTATCGAATCAAACCACTCTCGAGACGATTGCAAAGTTCTAGAGATTGATAAAATATTTACAAGCCAAGGATACTGAGTTGCTCTTAAAGAGAAATTATTATGAGATGGAAACCTAATGATTATTTCGTTGAATAGTCAGGAAGCAACGACGGGTTAGCAACGACCTGTTTGACATGGAATCATATATACCGTGTCTTTGTAGCCTCTATTGTATGGTTCGACAGAGGAAGGAGGTTCTCACGATATAGTATATTGATTTTGATTCCATGTGTGGTAGGTGCCACAAACGGCGATCTAGCGGTGAGCTAAGGCCTTTTTTAACCTTGTAATTGTAGCAAGGTTAACTTTGAGCCTATTTTAAGGTTTCAGATGGTGGCTTGTTAAATAGGAGGCTTTTCGCCCACAAAAACACTGTAAAAGAATCCTTGATCCGTATTCTTACAAATACATTAGGCCGCCAGTCACAGTGGCAATTTTTGCTTTTCAGAAATACTTTTATTGATTGTGAGATCTATACAGCTACATTTTGTTACCCACATAAAAGTATGTATTAAGATTATGAAACCAAATGATGAAACAGTAACAATATTAAATGAAAGAAAGAAATCTTGCCGATATTCCGCTTTATGTCAAATAATAAAGATCATTATCTCAAAGTCGCCATCGGCTGCGACGCAACAGGAAACTGCGTCAACGAAGGAAATAAAAACAACAAAGTGAGGATTAGGAGACGTTGACTTATTTATGATGTTGACAGCTGATTCCGAGGGTCAGGTGATGCGCCTCGTGGAGTCGCTTCATTTATTAATGTAAGGAGAACAAAGATCGGGACATTGTTTACTGATAGCCAGGTTGTGGTAGTAGCATTGGATAATGCTATGCTTACGACGGGTAAGTCCACTCTGATCACGAGATCAGTTTCACCTAAAATAAAATGCATGGTTTTGTAGAATCCGATTGCGTGATCCGATTCCACCGAAATAAAATAATAAATTATTTCCACTCCGATCCCACGAAGTTAAGTCACACCCGGGACTTCATAATATGCACGAGGAAAACAAAACTGAGGTAAGCTTGTGCCATACTGTGAGTGTAGAGAACTACACCATATTATTATTGTCTACGAGCAGTGGGAACATTGTAAGTTGAACGATGACAAGAGCGTCGCCAGCCTGTGGACTATATGGTTTCACACACACATCGACAAAGCTATAGCTAAACCTGATTCTTTGTGCTGAGAAATGTCGAGCTTGCTTCAGTGTCTCCAATTTTTAATGGGCCCAAATTATCCGATTTCAATGATGAAAACAAAAAAGTACCTACCTAATTCACACACCTTTAAAATACAACTTCCTGTTGAAGTTGGCAGACACCTGTTATGATCCTATTATCACATCGAGCATAAAAGCTGCTTATTCTGCTATGACTTTCAGTTGTTTTATTACAGGCTTTATCTCCTTACACGTTTGTCGATACGACGAAAAACCAAGAATACTCACTGTGTAACATCTTTATCACGATGGCAAGTTAAACTCTATGACAGGC
The DNA here is from genome assembly GCA_963693445.1 of Agonopterix heracliana. NCBI lineage: Eukaryota > Metazoa > Arthropoda > Insecta > Lepidoptera > Depressariidae > Agonopterix > Agonopterix heracliana. The sequence goes on from OY856313.1 coordinate 21,151,774, forward strand.
TTTCGACTTGTTTAACAATTTTGGACCTCCCAAACAAAAGTGCAGACCAGCCGATCTATTTTCTATGAAAGATTCAAACATTTTGTTTTCTTTTTTCTAGCCATGTTCCTTCAGGAAAAGTTGTTTAGTTTCATTGTCTGAACCCTTACAAACCCTTAAAAGGAAAGTCCCTCGTTCAGTGCCACCCAGTATATGGTGCTTATTTATCAAAATTTTTGGTTTTACAGCAATACCATTTTAGGCTTTCCCGCAGTCTGAATAAAGTCAAAAGTCACGTATTGTTGTCGTCACGTGTGAACAGACAAGATATAACTCGTATTGTCAGCTTTTATGTGCACAAGTGTTACAATTACTGTGACGTCAAGCCTTGATCTTGATCATGCATGACAACTATTAATTGCGAAAAAAGCATTAGGTATTACCGGTATTACAAAAGGATGCGCCCTCGGATCATTGACATCCATTGAAGGCCTTATATAGCGTAGTTGGTACATATTAAATCACGTATTCATATACCTGCCCCAACCTAGCTCTTATGTTTAAAAGTTTAATTTAACACTAGTAGTAAACACGTAAGATTGCATTAGAACGCTGTACGCCGTCATAATTGAGGTGCTTTGATTTAGTTTAATTTGTATTATTTGTAAGATTGATGTAGGTAGTTTATTACGTGCCAAAAATTCCTTGAAGTCCTTAAATTCTTCGGGCGTACGGTCAGGAGCTCAGATAGTTTGGAAAAGCTCATAATCACCGGCCGTATGGAGGGAAAGAGAGGTATAGGACGCATGCCTTCGCGATGGACCGATGTAGTAAAAGAAATTACCGATACAACACTACAGGCCAGCATACACCGGGCCCAAGATCGAGCAGCCTGAAGACCTGTGGTGACACAAGCGGCCCACGATGGTCACGTCCCTCAGCCATGAGGTTACGACCAAGAAGAAGAGATACATGCCAAATAAATAAAAATAAATCAAGTGCTTGAGAAACCGAAGGGGCCTGAAACCCGTAAGGGGCAAATTTTGAAGTTGACGGATCGATAGCTCAGTTGGTAGTGAACCTGCCTGTTGTGCAGTCTTGTAGGATGGAATCCCGCAATGGGAAAATATTTGTATGGTGAATACTAATATTTGCACCCAAGTCAGGAATTCTTGCATTAATGTACGTATTGCCATATCATTGTCTGGTCATCATAAAAAAAGGCTGGACGCCATCTTCCCTGACTACACCTATTATGTTTTATGCACTTTCATCATCATCATCATCATCTGTTAGAATATCAGCTGTGCCCGAACACCTGCACGATAGAGGATTTAAATACAGCTACACCTGTGTAGAGCTTGCCGAATACCTGGCTACTAAAATATAAAAAACACCACTGAAGAACTATTGATACGAAAAGAAGAAGAAGATCATCATCATCATCATTGTCAATACTCTCCACAACTCATCAGTCATCACTGACGCTTTTATTATGTAGGTACGTTATTATAGGTAAATTCATTCTTTAGCGCCTACTGCTTTTATAACTAGAAAGAGTAAGAGCGAACCATAATTTGTAATCTTTACATCACCTCCTCAACCATTAAGGCCCCATCAGCTGTTAACTGAGTCGGATCACACAATCCCTGGTAACACGATCGTCTCTCATTATACAATAGCCGGGTAATCGGCTTGTCCGGCGTAATCCGGTTCGCGCCGGCCGTCCGGATTAACATTAGGCGTCTCGGTCACGACCGGTTTATGTTGATGGGTATGAAAGGTTGATGGCGGATTATTTTTAGGTTTTAAGCTCAGGCCACACACAGGCGGTACCGGAGGCGGTCCGGAGGCGGGATTGTTTGTAATGTAGGAGTTTATATGGACCCTGCCACACAGAAATCCGGGCCGGGAGCGGCGTGGCGCGGCGCGGTACCGGACAAAACGCTATGACAACCAGGCGGCGCAGGCCGGGGGCGTCGCTGAAGCGGCGGCGGCCGCTGTATTCCATTGTAGTCAATGCGAGGTGTCACACAGAGCGGTGGCGGGCGCGTCGCGGTCCGGAGGTGGTATTTACCACGCTGTCATTTTGTATTTTATGGATGGCCGCTTTCGATGTCACACCGGCCGCCTCCGCGCCGCTACCGCGCCGCCACCGCGCCGTGCGGACCCTGTGTGGCAGGCCCCGGAACGCTTTCGCTTCCCGCAGAGCCGCCGCCGGCCCGCTTTCCCGCAGGACCGCCTCTGTGTGGCCTGAGCTTTAGGGGTATTTTCAGGTTGTTTCTAATGTTTGTGGCGCTTAGAGCTGATTCACGTCTGCCGCTCTCTGAACATCGTCATCATTATTATCATGCCCATTTCCCACTACTTGGGGTCGGCGCAATATATGTTCTCTGAATTTGGAAATTTCCCTGAGCTTCACACTGGGGCGAAAACGCAGTGTGAAGGTTATAACAGTCGGTCGCCGTTTGAAAGTGCTTCTTTCAACACCCACCCTTTTATATATATTAAATTTTAAATATATTAAATAACACTACCGCACTGTTCTGGATCTGGACACACTGGGCTGCAGTCTCCATGGTCCGAATAGCCCAAATGAATAAACCAACCACCGGTAGATGGCACCATAAGAAGAATTGCCAACTTCATCCATCCATTCTAATACTATACCTACCTATTTATCCGATGCATGTTAACGTCACGACTCTTTCCTAGGAGGGCAGAGACTAGGGAGCCACACTAATATTATCACGAATCCTAATCGATTTTCATAGAGGTAGCATGTAGTAAGTTTAGGGCAGATTTCTGTTTAATGTTGCAGCAAAGTTTCTGACTAGTTTAATTATTGACTCTTTTGGAGTGTACGGTCAGCATAAGAAAAATTTAGCCCTCTTACGTTTATAATAAGTAGAATCCCACTGCAGGGCAAAGGCCTCTTCTCACGAATAAGGGTGAGAGGAAATGGGCCATACTCCACCATGCGGGTCCAGTGCGTGTTGGACGCAATTTAGTGGTCAACTTGCTGTCAGAGAATTTTTAAGCCGCCTTAATAGGCCTCTAACCTGGCTTAACGAATAGTTACAACGCCATCAGACGGAACTAACGTGCCTTCCGAAGCACGGAAACGCTCGAGAAGAAATACCACTAAACGGTCACCAAAGACTGACCGGACCTGACGTTGCTTAACTTCGGTGATCGTTTCCAACACCGAAGCTCCACTACCCCAACGAGCGCTTCGTTTATAATACGTGTAAATAGGTGTTTTTGAAACTGTATAGTATGTTGTATATGGATAGAATTTTATGATTTGAATCTTCGGACGGTTAGATTCAAATGGAAAGAACCGAAGTGAAGTGGTTTACTTAATACGCTTATAAAACGAACCCTTCTTAAAGAATCAGCCGCATGTATCGACCACATGCAGTAAGCACGCAACCAACATATTTTAGTAAAAGTAAGTACTTATAAGACGTTCGTGTTTTTATTGGTAAATGTTGCTATAAAATTTGGCAAAGTTATGGACCAGAATATGATAGTACATTCATAATAGTGAATAAGACTACAAAAAGTCCATTAAAAAAAATCCTTCATCATTTCATTTAATCTATGATGTGAAAGTATTTTCAAAATTGGTCCAGTAGTTTTCGATTTAACCGCAAACATACAATACTTAATGGGTCACAGAATCTCCTTTTTTTAAGTAGTGTGAATTTCCACTGTTGACTGAATTCAATTAAAAATATGAATGGCTACTCTATCATTTAAATAGCTAGACCTCGAAACCCACAAACAAAAAATTCTAAATGCACAATGCAGAAGCGAAACGCGCTTGGAGTCACGTATCCCACACGAGGAAAGGGACAGTCATCCACAGAGGTCTCACTCACACCACAGAGGATTATATTGTACAGAGTGACAGCTTCAAACAAGCTCGCAAAAGCGGTGCATCACCTACGAGGTTCACCAACGAGACCGAGGGTGACTTCGGGCGAAACGAAGGTGTGACTGTGAGGGGTGACACATCGTTGATTTTACCCGCGCGCCCGTCACCGCTCCGTGTTGTACGCTCGATATTTTTATTTTATTAGTTTATAGGTAGTAGAAGTCGAATAAAAAAATGTAAAATTATTTTGCACTGTGTGCATGAACTATTGGAAGAGTAATGTAAACATTTATAAAGAAATACTACATTGAAATAAAACTTGGCATCATTTTAACAATGTTTTCATTATTTTTTTATTTTATTTTAATGAAATACATAGTTTTAACTACAACTAAATATGTCTAAGAACTACAAAAGATAAGTAAATTTTTTTTTTATTTTCATGCCTAAAATGAATTAATAACATAAATTGAGTCATAAAACATTTACCTACCTTCATACTTACTCAAATTAAATGTATTTCCTTTAAGGCAGCCCTACAAGAATAGGCTAATAAAATTGACTCTCCTTAGTAGCTGTTACTCTGTACACTCCTCTGTGCTCACACATCAGTCAGTCACATTATGTGACTCACATACGGCAGTCGAAGAAGTTATCAAACACTTTCGCTGTAGACTGTACGAACAGGACGTTCGTTCCCTTCAGAATCTCATTTGTCATGTCAACACATCCCGAAGCAAGACTGTGTTCCCACTACAGTTTTTTAAAAGTCGTAAAATAGAGCAAAAGTGCCTGGACAATTAAATTGTCCAAATTAACAAATAATTCTATTTAGGTATTCTTAAAAAGAAGAGATGGATGAAAAATAGATAAACAAATTAACCCAAAAAGACATCAATGTATTCTTTTCTTCGTTTGAAAAGATTAGAAGTGAATAAGGAAATATAAATATTTGCATTAATTATTGACTTGGTTCATGTAGGTAGGTAAATTAATTTTAAGGCCTTACAAAACAACATGAGAGCAATAAAGATATTATGATTGTGACTAGTCAGCGAAAACTGACGTGCGATCTGAGCTCTCATTTCTTGGGTTTCTGAAAAAGTGCACCCTACCCTAGGAGGCTAATTAGTTCATTTGCCTATGGAATTCTACATAACGACTTTGTCGAAAGTCGCCAAGGAAAAAAAACGCTATATCGAGCGACTTTTAAGATGGCAACACATGCTACAAGCGAACAGGCAGGGGAGGAATAAATAATGTCTTTGTTGTACACATGCAAGTAATTGTGATTAATTCGCGGCGTTTGCGAAAAGGAAATACAAGCGAGATGGGACTTCTCGCTGATGAATACTAAGCCTGTAAAGTAATTTCATTAAAGTGACAGATAAAACCAAAAAGGGCTGATGCATGTTCAAACGAAGTATCGTATATTCATTAGTTCTGTATCTACATAAACTTACACGGCACAATATGGGACCGGTTAAATACAATTGCATCCTACCTACCCCAACTCAGGTTTTCCGTTTCATGAGATTCAAAAGGCAGGGACGAGATAGTTTATCTGTGTTTAGACACACACATGAATGCCCACAAAAATATCCTACGTGCTACGTGTGAATGTGTACATGTCACAAAAAATCCTCCTCTTCAAACATAATTAGATGAATCATAAACATTCACTTCAATCCACTAATGTTGTTCTCGTTGTAGATGTGAAAGTATGTTTGTTTGTTTTTCTGTTTCGTACGTTACTTACTACGCACCGATTTTGATGGGTTTAGAGCTTCCTTTAAGTCTGAGGTAGGAGACTACTAGGGACATAGGTAAAGCTAATTTATTCTTTCTGTTACGTCTTAACTGCTGAACCGATTTCGATAACATTTTGCTGAAAGGTCCCTTGAAGTCCAAGTTAGAACATTTATGCTAAGTTTTGTTTGTCCCGGAATCAAAAAGAATTCCTCGCAAGCGAAGCAACAGCAAAAGCTTAACAAATAAGATATCATTATTCACGCGTACCAAGACCGCGATGTTTTTTGCTGAGCACGCGCAAAAACGTCGGCGTGGGCGCAGGCGCAGGCGCCTCGGACGCAGAAGGAAACGTTCCATTACAGTCATTGACATGACTCGTTTATCATAATCACCACCGTGAGTGAGTGGCATCTCTATTTGTGTTCGAGGACCGTTACATACACGTTTTTATGTAGGCGATGTTTTCTATTTCGAGAAATCTGTTGTTTGTTTGTTGTGTATACATTTATCATAGTGAACATGATGATCTAGTATTGTTTGTCGATTTGGGAGGCAATAGCCTATTAGCCAACGTTTTCCTGGTACAGGTCGCACCACGCAAATAGAGTGCTGTCGACTATGAAATTGCGCAGCAGACTCCCGGTCTATTTGATGGTACGAAGTGGTGCGAGCTGGTTACGTGCAATCGTAGAAAGAGAAGGCACTAGAAGGAAGCACGTGTCTTGTCATATCACTCAGTAAGAGATGCACATAGCAAATTCGCTATAGTTAAAAAAGGAGACCGCTACTTATTGCTGTCCTTATCGACGTATCCACTATTTTGTACTTCGGCAATCTGACTCCAAAATGTCACTTCATATAAATTGTATGGGACAACCACCTGACTCCGAGATGTCACTTCATATAATTCGCTATCTCATACCCGGTTACACTGATATTCGGTCTACTAGCGTAAGCGAAAAATTTTTCGTCTATGCGTGCAATATTCATTATTTTATGACATTAATTATAATTATAAGTAAAAGGAATGATTGTCTTACTAACGTAGAGCACACACGCATGCTCAAATAAATAGCCTGCGTAAACGGTAACTGTTTTCATCAACATCATCATAGAGCGCTACCTATGCTTCAATATAATAAACTTAATGAAGCCGAAATTGAAAGTTAATCCATAAGTAATAGAGATTAAAATAGCTTTTCGTTCGGCACGTGCCATAAGGTCTCTAACCCATAAAGAGTACAGTTAATAGAATGATTCAGCTCGCAGGGCGTCGCGTCTGATGAATCATGATGGGTTCATGGGTCTTGTATTACACACGCGTATAGGAGTCAATGTGTTAGTTAACATGTAGGCGGGTTAGGTAGACTGCAGTATTCTGTAATTTTGATCAGAAGTGCGATTGTGTAACTTTGTGATAATCGATTGATGCGTGTTTTTAGGGTTCCATAGTCAGACAAGAAACCCTTATACTTTCATCCATTCTGTCTGAGTTTCGGTACTAGTGAAAAGTGGATGTTCTGTGGTTTCAGAATATCTTTGACTTCCCCTCGGGAAATATAGTTGTGAACACACACCTATTGATAGATTTAATACTAAAGGCACGATACACAATGATAATGGTAATAGTCTTGTAAATTATAACATCCTTCTTTTTGCGTTGGGAATTAAATAGAACGAAACGTCATTTTGGATGAAGTTATTTTATTGCCTTCTGTCTCAAGATGTTTGTGCTTAAAATGAAAAAAAAAAAATGTGCGTTTTTCACCAAAGCTGTGCCAGGTAGCGAGGCGGTATACGAGAAAAAATTCACCAACGAGATACCTTCAATTTCCCTATGACGTGATCGAGCGAGCGCACCATTGGCAGATTTTCCTTACTCATCTCCTCGCTTCCTCACATCACATAGTACTGGTGGAAAGGCATTGTGTTCTATTTCTTATTAACATAGATATGTACATTAAAACTCTCTAAAACCTTCCTAGAAACATAGAAACATTTATCGACAATTTTCTTCTAGCAAAACTATGATTTAGTTTGTCGAAAATAAAGTTTTCTATTCTATTCTTGAACAAAATATCCAGTTGCTCTCTTTCACTAATCTATCTTTTAATTAAAGGTCTTATCATAATTGGAATTCCAGATGATTCTAAACGTAATCTTCACCTAGCGTCAGTGCCTAGTAACTGATAAGAATATTTATGAATTCGTATCAATCGAGAACAATCGAGATAGGTACTGTGATTGATATGCTAATCGCGTTGCAGTATCGATTATTATTATTATAATATTGCAACGAACGTGGAAACGGGAACAAACTTTCTAAAAAGAAATGAAAACCAAAATCTGATTTGCCATTCGTCCCGAGGTGCTATTTTTTAAATTCACATACGATACTATTACAATTACATTGATTTTATCACACAACGAGAAATTGGCTGTGGGAATTTTCTACGCTACCTAATTCGAATACGAAATAATCCTGGTTTTCGGACGCAAGAATGAGTACAATGAAAAAATTACACTTCTGGAATATCCTGTGTTTGGACGCCCGGACGCCCGCACCATTTCATCCTGGAAACTATTTTCAGTGTTCCGTACCAAAATTTAAAAAACGGAACACAAACGGAATCTCCTCGGTATCCGTCCGTCAGTCACACGCGTTTTTCTCCGAGACTGTTAGACACAAGAAGGTCAAACTTATTTATTTTATTTATTAACTTAGTATAATACTTATAGCAATAATGACCTAATTACATAAATAAATGAAGTTTTCCTGGTGGGGCGGGTCCACAGATACACTCTTATTCTTGGGACTTGGCTGTGGACTATCCTCACCCGGTATTATTATTTTGGTTGTAAGGGCTTGGTCAGTGACCAATAGCTACTGCGACCTTTATAGATCTATTGTAGCTGTCACCCTTGACCTAGAGGTCATTTCCTAGGCCCACGGCCTTTATGAACCGTGTTATGCTTTTGGAGGGGAGTTCCCTAATGTCAGTAGGTGTTATCACGTATCCACCCAGATGGCGACTCCTGCTGTGAATAAGCACTTGGCATTCGCAGAGGAGGTGTATGGGCGTTTCCTCTGCTTCACAGCAGAATCTGCAAGCGGGTGACTCTACGAGCCCCATTCTGTTTAGATGTTTGTTTAGCTTCTCACCTGGTAACAAAAACATCAATAAAGTGCACACCTACAATATTTCCGATTCCTGCGCTACGTGTTTCTAAGCGATGATTCATGATGTGATGACCATAGAGAAATTACACGCTCCCCTAGGTAGAGATGGTGTAACAAAGTTGCACTGTAGCCACCAATTGTGCACTAGTTTGTACTGCGACCATAGAGAAATGACACGCTCCCCTAAGCTTTTTGTCTCCCCTCGCCCGTCCCTCACCCCCTTTGTCGGCGACATAATTTTCTATAGAAACAAGCCGATATGCCATCTCCTCTTACTCCATGGTGATGACACATAGTCCCATCGTATTCTGTTCACGTTAGACGTACGTAATGCCGTTTCCATTAGGTGCCCATTATTGGAAAGAAGTTTGTTTTTATAAAACTTTGTTGAGGATAAACAACTTGGAAGTTAGGGCTTTTTGCTCCATTAAATATGATTGTATTAAAAGATTATTTTGGACACGCAGATAAAAGAGAAAAGGGGATGTGTGTGGCCTCTTCATACGTTTTCCTAACAAAATTATGGTAAATTTTGATTATTTATACCTATGTATAGGATAATCTCTGGAGCTACTGAACAGATTTCTCAAAAATTCTTTACCATGATGAAGATACACCATCCCTGAGTAATACAGGCAGAATAAATCACATGTCCACGCCTAATATTAGGAGTACAATTCAATAATACATAAAAATTGTTTGGACATGTAAAACGAAGATCAACATAACAATGGACTTTACTCTACTAGGCCAACGTGGCGTAGGCAGGCCAAAACTCACGATGGTATTATGTCGTTAAATGGAATGGATAGTCGCGAGCTCTCCCTCGAAGATGTTCAGGAAAGAGTGAGGTGGAAGAAACAGACTAGGAAAGCAGAACCCGCTACCCAGCGGGACAGCAGCGAGGACATAAACATTTCACAAGCACAGTGTCTCAACTCCAGTAGAGAATATTCACTGAACCCGTTGCCACTTAATGGACATTGGACCTCATAAATGTTTGAGCCATCAGTCAAAACGGTACTAACGGCTGTCATGAGACTCATGAGCTGTACCATGATTAGCGCGATACCAAGTGTATCAAAAGTTATGCTTCGTATGTGGTCCAATCACTGTTCAGTCACCGAATATTTACAGCGATTGCTCTCCAGTTCCTAAAGCTATTTCTTTATCCATCAAAATCGGTTCAGCGGTTTAGTTGTGAAAACGTAACGAACACAGACAGAACAGACTTTCGCTTTTGTAATGTTAGTATGGATAGATAAAAAATACCTTTTCTCAAGCGTAAAAAGGGAAACCTCTTCAAGAACCCTCCTTACAACGTCACGTAATAAACTTTTATAGCCCAAAGGTGTTAGGGCTTAGCAAATTACACCTTTTAAATTATTCGCGCACTTAATAGCATTAAGGCACATAGCTTTATGTTAATGGAAGTTTTTGGGTAAAAGGTCGCGGGGGTGCGTCGCGTCGCATCGTCGGCGAGACACGCTATAAATAAGTCACTTAAAACATAATTTGAGGTAGGGCTGCTACTGCTGGCTAGATTTTGTGTTGCTAGGCTGGAAGAACGGTGTTTTTCCGGATTTCCGCAGTATTGTTTGTGAATATAGATTATTAAAATTGTATGGTCCTATTCATAACAAATAAATTATTTCATATCATTTAAATTAAGATTCTATTTTAGAATATGCGTCGCGATTTTAAAAGCGAAAATATGTACATTTACATAAATAGACACTCTCGACCATATTGCCTTGGGGGTGGGATATTGCTATAACTTTTTTAAGTGTGTAGTTGTAAAATAATTTCCCTTAGTCGCCATGTACGATACCCACGGAAAAACCGGGGTGGTCTATTTAATTAAACCCCTTAAAATAAAATCTTGAAAAAGATTCTTGAAAAAATCGTCGAACTTTAAGACTTTGAGAAACTGGATAAGTGGTAACCCTACTTGTCCTGTCTTTGACATGGGAAATGGGGTGATGGAGTGCGTTTTTTTTTTTTTAGAACTGGTGTCATTAGACGTCTACAAGGAGGTTAGTAAGACGATGAATAGAACACTACGGTGACACATTCGAAACACGCATACACTATGACGTCCGTATTTCCGTTCAAGGTGGACAGAAACATTGTAAAGAAACCAAGGAATATACTACTCTCTACCGAGAGAAGAAGTGTAACGTAGTACCAAAAAGATTTGAAATACACTGATTCTCCGATACTACTAGAGCGTCACTCTCCACACGGAATTATAAGGAACTAACAGTGGCAGGATATGCGAAAATGGACCTTATGTAACGTCTTGTCAATAAGGGTCAATTCACACCAAAAGAGCAGTGAAGATCATTTGCTAGCAGCGGAAATCTTATCACTAGTGAATAAAGGTTACATTTATTTGCACGTCCGCGGCCGCGCGGCCCGTAAATTTGACCTTTATTTACTAGTGATAAGATTGCTTTCCACTGCTAGCAAATGCTCTTCACTGCTCTTCTGGTGGGAATCAACCCTAAGGTTGATCGATACCATGCTGTCCGCCGATACTTCACAATTTTCAACTGCAATAAAACATATTTTTACGCAAGTTTCAAGACTAATTCTAAAAACACAGAATTACAAGCGAAAAGAACGAAACGATCAACCTTAATTTAAAGTTTAACGATGGATTAAAGATGTTGTTTGGTACCTATTACCATCGTATATTGAAGTGAAAGCCTGCTTTGAATTTCAATTAAGGCTGAGATTCAGAGACGATTTTTTAGTCTTAGTTCGAGCTAAGTAGGGTAGAAATGTATGGATTTTGACATACAGGAGTTCGAACTATGACTTACAAATCGTCTCTGAATCTCGTCCTAAGAGTAATCTGAAGATAAGTATTTTGTTATGTACTTAAATTAATAATAATCTAAAAATAAAAATAATACTAAGTACATCAAAATCTAATCAAAATCAGTTTATTAAAACTCAAACTTAAATATAGTTTACTCCCTAAAGATATTTCTTAACTTATTAGTAGGTATTTAACAGCTGTTGTTCATGTTATACACACAGCCTATCTGCAGCGTTCATTGTGCGACTTCAGCCTTCTTGAGATGGTGGAGGTGACTAGGAGCCAATTAACTTCCTTTCAGAGACAAATTTTTCTCATATCCCAAAATAGCACTGCATTCAAAGCGTCGAATAATTGGTCAAATCTATTGAACAGCGCTGTAGCATGCGCATCGGCAGTACGTTCATCTAAAATTAAAATGTTAGGTCATGTTAAAAGGTTAAAAATCCACAATATTAGGTCGATATCCCACTGAAACTTAAATGAGGGATTTTTCGAAAGCCATTAAATAAAACCGGTCAAGTGCGAGTCGGGCTACTCGCACACCGAGGGTTCCGTACCACACCACCACATAACATAATACAAATTTACAAAAAAGTTTTGTTTTCTGCGGGACCTTTAGCGCGAGACCGACTCACATAAAATGTCCGGTTTTTAGGGTTCCGTAGTCAAACAACTTATGGTGCGTTCACACGCGTGCCGGGCAGCCGCGGCGGCATGCAGCTCGGGAAGCTGCCCATCATGCAGCTCGGCACGCAGCCTGTCGAGCGGCGGGCGAAGCAAACTGTCTCGGCGGACGGGCTCCAGTGTGACCACTTTTAGTAGATTTCCACTTTTTGGTAGATTCAGGGCAAAGAGAACTACGATTTAGTAGAAAATTGATTAGGAGATTTTGGTAGAAATTCGGTATTCAAAAATTTGATTTAAAGTAGGCAAAAAAAATCAAATTTGAAACAGGATTTAGTAGATTCTCTAAAAAAATGGTCACGGTAAGCAATGCAACCATGGCGGACGTCAATCTCGTTGGTGAAATAATTATTTATTCCAGATTATTCAAATTAAATTACAACAATATTAGGTAGGTAGGTAGGTACAGGTGTGAAGTTTGATCTATTTGTATTGTAAAAAAACGAATCGAAAGGAGACGATTTTTGACGGCTCGCTAGCCGAGGGTCGCGGGTTCGAATCCCATAAGGGACAAATATTTGTATGATAAATATAAATAACCTGGCTTCAGCACCAGATCTTGGTTAAATATGTGTTTTGGTATCAAAACTGAACGTGTACAAAAAATTGCAAGCCAATGCTTAGCCATTGAGGAGATCCCTCGTACGAAGACCTTCCTGGCTTCAGCATCAGATTCTGGTGAAATATGAGTCTTACAGTAGGTAAGGCTACATGTAGGTATACAAACAAATTCAAGTCAATGCTGTTAATCGTTGAGGAGATCCCTCGTACGGAGACATTCCTGGCTTCAGCACCAGATTCTGATTAAATGTGTGTTTTGCTATCATAACATTCATAACTGAACTTATATTTAAAAAATTCAAATCAATGCTGTTAACCGTTGAGGATATCCCTCGTGCAGACATATTCCTGGCTTCAGCACCTTTCTTATGTCCGTTCTCCACGAAGTTGCATGCCAAAGAAAATTCTTTACCGCGCTCGCTTGCCTGTAAACAGGTACACAAGCACATTCATCCTTTGACATGACGTGTCGAAAAACCGACACTCGTTCGGATCGAAGCATTCACCAAGCAAAGCACCAAGCCAAGCACCGAGCGCACTGTTCACATGCCGGCGCTCGTGTATGCGCCCGTGAATTTCGCTTCGATTTGAACGCGAAACATTCACCGACCCAAGCACCGAGACCACTGTTCACATGTCGGTGCACGTGCACGAGCTCGTTGAATGTCGCTTTGAACGCCAGCATGTGAACCCGGCATTATACTTTCGTCCATTCTGCCTGTCTGTCTGTCTGTGTGTCTGTATGCCCCCTCAATACCTAACTCGCTCATTTTTGCACCGATTGAATCGAAATTTGGCATGAAGACAGATAACAGTAACCCAAAAACAGAAATTTATGTAGTAGTTATGAACACAATATTTTTTTTTCGACCGGGACGGGGTCTCTCTCATACAACAAATAAAAAATAGTTTTTTTTTTAAATCAAGTGAGGTGTTGTTGGATAGGTCTTGTCCAATGTCCAATGGAACAAAACTACCATAGAAACTAAATCGATATAGGTAGTAGGTAATGCTTCTGTCTCGAGATATCTGCGCCAAAAACAAAAATAGGGCGTACCCCCTGAAATAGTTATAAAAATTATAGCTTAAGGTGGTTGGAGAGCTGTCAATTTCATACAAAACGTTGTCGTAGAACACTCGTAGACGGTGTTAATAAAAGTAATGTTTTATACATGGAAAAATAGCTTAGAAATTATATACTTAAATACATCCTACCACAATTGACATCAACCTTCCAACCCGTGCAGCTCGGTTTCGGTTCGAGAGGAGGCTGTGAGGCCGCCGTGCATGCGACCCGCACCCTCCTCCTGAACAACGGAGCCGAGGTGCTGTTGAAGGTTGATGTTAAGAATGCATTCAACTCCGTAGACCGAGGCACGCTACTCAGAGAAATTCAAACCAATGTCCCACAGATTTACCCCTACCTTTGGCAATGCTACAGCACCCCTTCTACCCTGATACACAAACAACACCTTTTACATTCCGCTGTCGGCTGCCAACAGGGGGACCCCCTCGGACCTGCAATTTTTAGTCTCGCCATCCATCCGATTATATCCAAACTAAATTCAAAATTTAATGTCTGGTATCTCGATGACGGAACCATTGGAGGCGATGTGTCATCAGTGCTGACCGATTTAGAGACCTTGATCACAGAGTTCGCCTCCATTGGCCTCGAGCTAAATTTTTCTAAATGCGAAATTTTTATTCCCCACTCAATTGACCCAACGAAAAAATCCGAAATCATATCTAAATTCAACGTTTTGGCCCCCAATATAAGCACGGTCGATGAACATTGTCTTATACTTTTGGGAGCCCCTATCTTTGATAGCGCTGTTCCAACCTTTTTAACGGACCAAATTTCTAAATTCAACCATTCATCGAACCGTCTCCACCAAATTAACTCACACATGGCACTATTTATCATCCGCTTTTGCCTTTTCGTACCAAAATTTACATACATCCTCAGGTGCTCTCCTATCTGGCAACACAATGACGTGCTAATTTCTGGTCGTCCTCAAAATTTCAAGTGTTTCTCTACCAGCTTTTTTTGTCATCGGCCCACAGCACGCTCAGCCTCTTCGGGAGAGTCATAAACCTCGAATTAGTCTGGCCATACAAAGAGGCACCGCTGCCAGCCTCCTGGGCACCTTGCCGTCAAGCGGCGGTAATTTAGAAGATATTTTTTATTTGTAGTAAGTATAACTGTGGTATAAGTTTTGTTTCTCTTTTTATTTTTTTCCTTTTTTCTTGTTCTTTAGATTAAGGCTTATGTATATTTTTACCTTGTTTGCTGTAAGTAAATAAATAAAATGTTATAAGCTCAAAAAAAAAAAGCTTAGAAAATCTAGTTTGCGCGTATCAAATAAGATTTACAATTTGTAATATAATTACGAAGATATAAGGGTTTGAAATTTTGTATGAATAATTTCAAAGCGTGATATCTTCGTAATAAATAATACTATAAATTGTAAATATTATAGTGTTATTTGGTATCAATGCATTCAGTATGACCTCCTGATTACAAATATATGAGATGAAAAGCGCTCAGACTGTGGGGGTAGTAACTGTGACGTCATAAAGATGGCCATACAAAGTAAAAAAAAAATTTTGTTTATTCATGCCGTGTGGGGTATCAAATGAAAGGGGTTTATGAGTAGATTACAAATATTTATCATACTATACCATTTTTACTTCTTGGTCTAATAAATTAATAGAAATCGTCCAAAAATTTACAATGTTATTAAAATTGATTAATTTTTTTTTATTTTGTAATGAATCTGGATAAATATTTTTGGACTCAATTTAGAGGATATCCTGAGTCATTTGATATATATTCTACAAAAATCCATTTAGTCGTTTATAATCTATAGCAGTTCAAAGTCAACTCAGAATTGTGGATTTTTTTACTTTTTCGAATAATTTGTTAAACTAAGTAGTGAAAATGGTATACTATGCTATATATTTGTAATGAACCCTTTCATTTGATACCACACACGGCATAAATAAACAAACAAAAAATTCACTTTTTATTCTTTATGACGTCACAGTTTCTACCCCCACAGTCTGAGCGCTTGTCATCTCATATATGTGTAATCAGGAGGTCATACTGAAGCCATTGATACCAGATAACACTATAAAAGAGATGACTTGAACGGAAAGTTCTAAAACATCCTTTTGCCAACCCTCTAATATTGTGCTGCTTACTTTAAAACACGAATTATTACTATTTTATTTGTATTTTATTATCTGCAAGGTCACTCGCCCCTGTCTCGTCAACGCCATCTATCGAGCCATTAGGAACCACTTTTTCTTTTTTAATGGCTTTCTGAAATCCCTCATTATAACGGATGCTGTAGCTCAACCAGTTTCGGAAAAAACCACCAGTAAAATACTCGTACACTTGTCCTCTATTGAAAAACTTTGTTTGCGTTGCACGAAAATAAGCACGATAAATAAGAATCGAACTTACAACTATTTTCTTCTTTTTCTTATGCAATGGCTACGGAACCCTATCATGGGCGAGTCCGACACGCTCTTGGCCGGTTTTATTACCTATTTGTTGTTATTCTGTAGACTTTGTTCTATAATCACACCAAGTTTGACGCTTGTATGAATTACCGCTTTTACGCTAGAGCGAGAAAAAAAAGTTTGTTAAAACCTAGTCTCTTGTATGAGGAGTGAGGAGTGAGGAATGGAACATATCCTTTGTGACTGCGATGTTTTGGCGGCGAAACGTATGAACCTCCTCGGAGATGGATACCCAAAACCGGGTGATCTCATGTCTCTTCCCCTCAATGGTATCGCCTCCTTCATTGACCATGTATTTGAAGGGTGAAGAAAGCAAAGAATATTAGGGCTAACACAAAAGATCCCACTGGGTCGAAGTGTTGCTGGCTTGCCAGCCCCCACAACAAGATAAGAATAAGATAAGAGGAGTGAGGACCCCCCTTAATTTTTAACTATTTGACATTTGTTAGCAAATGCGCCATAATAACGCACATTCTGTGAAAATTTCATCTGTCTAGCTAACTACTACGCTACGGTTCAAAAGTTACTGCCCTCAATAGTTAGGACAGACAGACGGACGGACGGACGGACGGACGGACGGACGGACGGACTGACGAACGGACGGATGGACAGTCGGACAACGTAGGCTTAGTAATAGGGTCCCGTTTTCACCTTTTGGGTACGGAACCCTAAAAAGAAAGCCCGTATAAATAATAATCATTTAAAAATTAATAAATAATTAAGAGTAGATTACCTAGATATTTGAGTGATGATGATGAGTGAGCGTGCGGATTTCGATGTTGGTGCCATAGAGAAAGATGTTCAGTTTGACGGTCGGTCTGATCATCCCTCTAAAAATTGTCAGCATATTAAGAAGGACCCCTTATAATATATTATCTAGTTACTCATAAACAAATAATTATGTACATTTACAACATATTGACGTAGAATACTATGGACGCCGAGTCTAGTAAAAAATTCTCGAAAAAAGTGTCCGAGACTAAACTACACAAACCTAAGTACCTAGTCAAACGGACATAACAAAAATTTTAACCAAGATTTGGTACTGAAGCCAGGAATGTCTCCGTACGAGGGAACTCCTACCTTTGTGTACACGTTCACGTCAACAATTAAGTCAATTAAAAAAACACTAGCAATCCAAAAAGAAATTAGATCCCATCAAAAACATTTAATGAAAAATAAAAAAGCCATGGCTCACAAATCCTTAGACTAGCTGACCTTTGAGCCTTTCTAGCGATAGTTACCAAAATCATGTCATGAATATATCTCTTAGACTATATTCAGTGAATTTCAGTGGTGACGCGAATCGCAAAATCGCACCTGTACGTAAGGACACGTGTCACAAAGTCGCTCGCGATATTATCGCACCAGTGTGTGTGTCCCCCCCCCCCCCCCCACATTTCCTAAATTGCGGGATCCGGGGGATGTGGGAGTATTAGGGTGGGGGAACATTACCTCTGGTGACCCTTGACCAAGTCCAGTCCCCATACAAATTTCACCCGAAAATTCGTCTAAGTTGATGGCTCATACAATTTCGATCAAAATTTTTCTAAGTCCCAGCTCCATATAAAATTAGCGTAAAATTTTTCTAAGTGTGGGACCCTCTTTACGACACTAACCCTGGTGGGATGATGTAGGTCTTCAGTGACCTCATATGATAGACCCTAAAGCCAGTTCGTGCCGGGAATAATCCGTAATTTACGCTTTTCTTGACAATATTTTTGGAGAGTTCGTGAGTGTTTAGTATAGGCATGTACGATGCAATCTTTTCTAGGTATAGAAATGAACAAGTAAAGCAAAAGTTGAAGAATAGGTTCTGAAAATATTTATGAACATAATTATTGGAAATATACCTACCGTTCAACCGTAGTTTTTCCTGCTCTGGGAAATCTAAAAGATAGGTATTTGTATGAGGCCATCTTGGATCGGTGTTGATCTGCATTTAGACAATTTTTTGTAGGAGTCTGTAGACATTTTGTTGATAAGTAGGATTACGCTTTCTTAAATATTTCTTATTTTCACGTAGAGGGTAAGTATTTTAAGTTTCTAAACATTATTAAAATACAAAATTTTGAAAGCAAAAAACGGTTTTCCTTTGTTACAAGAGGTGACAAGTGACATGCGTGTTGCTAGAGCAATTTATAAAATGTCCAACGTTAAATACTTGTTTGTTAGCAAAACTAGACAAATACAACTTTTAATAGCAATATGATCAATTTAAAAACATTGAAATATCGCGAGGGCTACTTTTTAAATTAAAGAGTGTGCTTTGAAATTTATGTTCAACATTTTAGTCTCCCCACAAATGTTGTTATTTCATTGCTGTGACATCACCACAAATTGCATAACCCACACATAAACCTTTTCTGCATGTGTGCACCGGCAAAAGTGAATGTATACAGGACGGAACCCGTTGAAAGAAACCGAATAGAATAGAATTTAACAGATATGTTATATTTTACACAAAGCTAAAATTTCTCATTCAATACTGGCTTTTCAGTGAAGACCTCATGCTTGATGCATTGAAGCGTGTATACCGCCCACAGAGAACCAGCCATTAAAATCGACGACAGACTCACGAACTCTCACACTGGACAGAACACAATTGAGAGCAAATGCTAATCTTCACCATCTCACCCGATAGACGTCCACTGCTGGACAAAGACCTTCCCCAATTATCGCCACAACGATCGGTCCTACGCTGCCCTCACCCAACGAGTTCCCGCGATCTTCACCAAGTCATAGGTCCACCTTAGGGCTGTGGGTACGCAAATGCTAATGCTTATTACTAAACAGACAAAATTCAAAATGACGCTAGTCTTTAAGACTAATATGATAATTTATAATACTGGTACAGTACAAGGGCTGGACAAAGCGCGTGGGCGTCCAACAATTTCAGATAAATTGCTTAACGTTACAGTCTCTCGGTCAGGAACAAGTTTGTTGACAAGAAAGTTTGTTACATTTACAACCTGGACCGCCTATTGAAGTTGCAAGATTAATAGCTACAAGTTATGCTGATCATGAATAACTTCAATAGACATCATAACCTAACCTACAACAGAAACTTTGCTAGAACTATTCACAATCTTTAGCGTGCTGTCAATATTTGTTTAATAGGTATTTTTATGTCTCCGTCATCAGCCTATTAGATTACGTATTGTATATCCCATAGTAAGGCACATGACAAAGTGGGGATGGGCAGGTCATTGCACGTATGAATGCTGACCGTTGGACCAGGAGAAAACTGTTGTGGAGGCACAGAGACTGCACAAGCCTACCCTCAAAGAGCGTGTCCATACCACACAAAAAGGCGCCATCGATGCTCTGTTTATGTCATATAGTTATGGTTAATACCTCTGGGGCTAGCATGCGATGCACAACGAATGGATAAACGGAGATAACCGTCATTTTGGCATGCGCTAAGTACATCTCGATATTTCTCGGAGCTGGCTTGCTAGACTTCAGGCATAAGCATAACCATCAGCTTCATGAAGTCTTCTGCTAGACATGGACCTCTGTCAAATCGGCGAGAGATTCGCAGACAGAGGAAACTACTAAATACAATAGTTCAGCTCAGATATCGCTCTCCGCTCCTGACTAAACCACGCAACGTTTTATTGTCCCATAGTATGACAATTTGCACCGAAAGTTGAGTCTAGCCATCAAAAAGCCGTAAGCTTACTTTCTTTCAGCCTTTTCTGGCTTGCTAATTTCCTTTGGCATGATAATAACCTAGAAATTTTGCACCAGCTGGCGATATTTATCGTCGCCTTAAAAGCTATCATGTAAATTTCCTATAGCTTGGAAGTATCCACAGATATCGCTCTCCGCTCCTGACTACACCATACAACGTTGCATCGTCCCACGCGACAATTTGCACCAGCCGGCGATATTTATTGTCGCCTTCAACTTGATCTGTAATGTAGCCCTTGCTTGCCTGCGCATTGCGCACACGCCTGCTTGCGTGTTGCTATGGTGTGGCTTTCGTTTTTGGAATGCCGTTTCCTTTCTCGGTTAATGTTATTCTTATACTTTGTTTAATTTTGCAAGGTGCTTATTCCTTTGTCACAGCCTATATACGTCCCACTGCAGGGCACAACCCTACCTAACCTAACCGAACTCTCCCTGAGGGTAGGAATTTAGGCAAGGGCGTTAGTCCATCACGCGTGCCCAATGCGGATTGGTAGACCTCACATAAGCATCGGAATTTCTTCTTCAGCGTATGCAGGTTTCCTCACGATGTTTTCCTTCACCTTCACCATTCGTATGAAATACTGATGAATGGCATGTCGTTCATGCGGATTCGCACCAGAACCTCAAGATTTAGTTTCCATACCTCTCCGCATCCTCCTCACCGACGATCTTATTATATTATAGTAAGGTAATACAAATCATAGCTTATTGTTTTGTAGACATCATCACAACGCAATACTCTCTCTGTAATTGCTGTTTTTAAACAACAGTCCAAATTACTGGACACTGCATAAGAAATATTACCTTACTCATACGACAACCCATACGGGAAGAAATGGGCTGGTTCATTTAAAGCTGAAACTAATATCGTAAAACTTGTGACCACCCCGGAAGAGATTATGGTCGTGAGTTTAGGTTTATATAAATATAAATTACAGGACCGGTTTGGCGAAATAGCAATTGGAACCAACTCGAATACTCTTTTTAGTGTTCCGTACCAAAATTGGAAAAGCTGAACACTTAAGGGTCGGCACTACCCTGATCGGGCCAAACAGGGTCCGGCGTTCCGACTTTTGAGGATAGTAAATAGCTATATTTCGAAACAAAATTAATACCATCGCTTCTTTAAAAGATGAAGTACAAGATGAACAAAAAAAATTTCAGTAAAATTTTATAGTTACATCAGAAAGTAATCCAGAATTTCATGAAAAACTCTAGAATAGCACTGCCGCGTTCCGAGTCCTGTGATTTAGTTAAACAAAATAAAACAACAAAATATATTTCAAATCAATGGCAAAGCATCAAAGAACACTTTAAACAAATCAGTTTTTCGATATGACTTCTAGTTTTTTTGCAATTTGTTACCAAAAATCACATATTTTTTTGGACGTTTTCTTCATACAAATTACTATGGGCCGTCAATCGTTCGAAATTATTGCGAATAGACCGGTGACCGGCAACACCCAACACTGTCTTAGAAGATTAATGAACAGATCCATTTTGTACCCATTATTACTTATAAAAAACCGGGCAAGTGGGTGTCGGGCCACACGCAGTGTAAGGTTCCGTAGTTGCCCGTCACGATATGTGGACTTAGAAGTACATTTTATAAATTGGTCGACTATTACTCGTAAATTTTTGTCCCCATTATTATAACAGAATAATTATAAGTTTATTATTATTGGTAGGTACTAGCAAACTTACGATTGATAATCTGTTATCATTATCATCATCGTCAGATATGTTATACAGGGTGAATTTGATATCATTAGCATCCTTTTAAACTAAGAGTCTACCCATCAAACTGAACAACTTTTAATATGGGCGCAAACCGATCGGATTTCAACCTGTACATAAGTATGGAATAAGAGTGAATTCTGTGCCGTAGCAGTAACTCAAACGATTGCCTTCAAAAGACATTTGCACGACAGAATTTTGCGCGACACACAAGACAACACAAAGGAATTTCACAGAAGTTACTTTCCGAGCACAGTTTGGTAGTTTTTGGTTATTATGGTAGTTTTGGTAATTAATGGTAGTTTTTGGTTCTTTCAGTAATTTTTGGTAATTTTCATAGTTTTTGGTTATATTAGTAGATTTTCGTACTTTTTGGTAGATTATTGTTATTTCGGTAATTTTTCGTATTTTTGGTAGTTTATGGTTATATTGGTACTTTTTCGTACTTTTTGGTAGTTTATGGTTATTTCGGTACTTTTTGTTTTGGTTCATTTCATTTCATTTATTTACTTTAAATTGTAGGTAGTTACTTACATAAGTTTCAGATGGTAAGTACAGAGTATTAGTCACACTACAATATAATTTATAAACATAAAGAAAAAAAAACAGATTTAAACAATAGGTGCCAGACAATTACATACTATCACCTTTCACTACTACAATCAAATTAAATGTCGCATAAAATCAGTTTAATGTTATTAAAACACCTTTCGATTAATTATACCTTCTTCAGAAATCTCTTGTCGGGTAGGGCTTTAATGTCATCTGGTATTTTATTATACACAAAAACAGCATTCGACTTTATAGTTCTTTGCATCGATGCTAGTCGGTAATTTGGTACCAGTAGCTCATTTTTGCGAGTTAAATTTAGTCTTTTGCTACGGAATGGGGGTTTACTTGGGAATTTGTCGGGGTATCGTCTCACGATTTTGCACAGCTCGAGGATATACAAAGCTGTCACAGTGAGCAATTTCAAGTCGGTGAACAAGGATCGGCATGACAGCCTGTTGGACTAAATTCCGCTTACGGATCGAATGCACCTCTTTTGCAAAACAAATATTTTATATTTTATGTCAACAGACTCACCCTAAACCGTAGTGATTACTTGCTCAGTGACTCACCCCGTAGCCAAGCCATAAAGAACTCTTTTGTTTATATGTTAGTTTTTGGTAATTTTCATACTTCTATCAAATAATAACAAAAAGTATAAAAATCTACCAAAATGACCAGAAACAACGAAAAAGTACCAAAATCTACCAAAACAATCAAAAACTACGAATAATACTAAACTCTACCAAAAACTACCAATAGTACCAAAACCTACCAAAAGAACCAAAAACTACCAAAATCTACCACAAGAACCTAACTGTTGACATTGTAATAATTCAGATAGGCAGGTCGTGGGTTCGAATCCCGCTCGCCGCCCGACTTTTTCAATCTTTAATTTGATTAAGCTAACATGGCATACATGTAAAATAATAAAATTCTATTGTAATAATTATTTTCTTATCTTTGTAATACTTCTTGTTAATATTGCTGTGCCCTTTCAGGGTTCATGGTTAAGTACATGACTTTAGCTACTAAGTAACACCTATGCTGTAACTGTACATGAATGCGAATAAATTAATATGAATATGAACCAAAAACTACCAAACAGTGCCCTTTGTAAGTAACATTTTAGTTTTTAAAATAACTTTTGCAATTCTTTTGTGTGTTCTTTTGTCGCGCAATGTCCTTCAGCTTGACCACTTTTTTCAGAGAATCTACCAAAATCTACAAAGTCCTGTTTCAAATTCTACCAAATAATATTTATGTCGTTCCAGATGGTTAAAATTTAATATTAAACACGTTTTTGAACAACATGAATGAGTCTTTTAAAAAGAAAGGAATGAAAGTGAATGTAAGTAAAACAAAAGTTATGGTGCTAGAGAGGAATGATGATGACGAACGTACTGTATGCAGTATTAAGATAGGTGATGAAAAATTGGAACAGGTGAATAAGTTTGTGTACTTGGGATGCATGTTTACCAGAGACGGTAAGTGTGAGGGTGATATTGAGAGAAGAGTGAAAGCAGGAAATAGGGTAAATGGAGCTCTGCATTCTTTTGTGAAAAGTCAACACGTGTCCAAAAAGGCACGGATGGCAGTTCATAACGGAGTGTTAGTCCCAACATTGATGTATGGAAGTGAATCTTGGGTATGGCAGAAGACGCACGAAAGTAGGATTAACGCTGTGGAAATGCGCTCATTGAGAAGTATGTGTGGTGTAACTGTTATGGACAAATTGAAAAATAGTTTAATCAGAGAACGTTGTGGTCTGAAAGAGGATGTAGTGACAAAGATAGAGAAAGGTATGTTGCGATGGTTTGGTCATATGGAAAGAATGGATGAGTGCAGATTGACGAGTGCAACCTATAAGGCAAGCGTAAGTGGAAATGTTGGAAGGGGACGGCCTAGACGTACATATTCGGACCAAATTGGCGACGTGCTTAAGAAGGGCCAGGTCAGATCTACCCGAAACCGACGAGCATGCATGATGGGACTAATGAATGTGGAGGAAGCTAGGGAGGTTTGTCAGGATCGTAGCAGGTGGCGTTTCGTTGTTTCTGCCTACCCCAGTGGGAGACAGGCGTGAGAATATGTATATGTATGTATGTATGTTGAACAACATTTATTATAAATTTTATTGAACGCTCATCATGTTATTTCCGCATTTTTGTATAATTTTTATTGGTTTTCATCGATTCAAATTTGTATCATGGATTCAAAGGTTAAAGTCCTATGACAAAAGTGCAAAGAACGTGTTATGTAGAAAATTTTATCCGATTTAATTTGTCTTTACAAAACTTTTCGATAAAACGTAAAAAACTGAAAAAGTCACCTTTAGAGCCCTCCTTCCTTGAACTCGCAAAATCGGGAGTTCCAACATCGAAATTCGTGTTCAACAGGTCCGAATTAGTAAAAAAAACACATTTGGCTAAGTGTTACCCAAAATGCCTCTAGAATTTAAATCCGTCTAAAAGTGAACCAGTCATTAAAGCTTTACTAGTAGTTCCGGAAAACTTCCAAACCCTGCAATGGATGGTTTTTTTTTGTTTAATTGTTTTACAGCCATTTGTATTGCCAGCTTAGATTTTTTTTAGACTGAATCCTTGCATTTATGATAAAATTTTCGAATACCGAATTTCTATTCTGCTAAAGAATTTCCCACTACTAAATTATCGTTCTCTTTGCCCTAAATCCACCAATAAAGTAGAAATCTACTAAAAGTGGTCACACTGATGTCCTTTTGCACAAATGTTTTTGAAGGCTCCAGTTACTGCTGCAAAATTAACTTTTATTACGTGCTAAAAACATATCTGACGATGATGATGATGATAAAAGATTACAAACCCTTAGTTTGCTTATACCAATAATATTAAACTTAGGCCCAATTCGACCAAACACGAGTAAATTTAATTCTTAGATTAAGTCGCTTTGTTACTATAGAGTAAACTGATTTTGCGTTTTGCCAACCCTAATCTAAATGAAATGTCAATGTCACATAATTAAAAAAATTATAATAAAAAGAAACCTAACAAATTAAAACTGTATAACCTCACATTACAATAAGTACGGATACAACGACCTCTTTCCTTAGGTGAATTATACATTCGTTCTTTTAGTACGGGGTGTGTAAACAACAAAAGTAAAATTGCTCCTTGTATAGGTTACTCTTCTATAAATCTAAGTTAGTTTGGTCGAATCCGGCCTTATAATAATAAAATTATTCTGTTATAAGTTTTAGTTTGCTCTGTTATAATAATTTTAAGTTTTTTTAAGCCTTAGTAATACTGTATATATGGTTGGGACCCACCAGGGGTGATCTTTGATCAGTCACATTTTGGGTCCATCACGGTACTATACTGTTACTGTAAATGTCAATTTCGACCTACGGCCCTCAAATCCAGATGCTGCAGGTGCAGGAGTATTGCCACGTACGACCAAATATTCAACATCAATTTAATGAGGTAAAATCTGCCTTCCAGGTAGTAGGTACCCTAAATTCGGTCGGACCTATAAACCTGCCAGGATAGGGTGCGGCCTACCAGACTTTTTAGGCCTTACTAATTGGCCTCTATACCAACAGACTTCAACGAGGTAAAATGTTGTGTCACCAGGGTTCACTTTTTCCTTCACACCAGTAAACGTGCCATGCCAGCCAAGCTGCGCCGCGGCCGACCAAGTTTTTTGCAAGTAACTTATTGCCAAATTTAGCTATAAAATTTATTTGTTCATTAATCTTATAAGATAGGGTTGAGTGTTGTCGGCCACCGGTCTTTTTCTTTTGACAGATATGTCAAACGGGCCGTAGGTAGTGCCGACCCTTAAGGAATCACCGAGATCAGTCTGTCCGTCCGTCACACGCGATTTTCACAGTTATCGTAAGACATAGGATAACAAAAACAAAACAGAGCCATTCAGAAAAGTTCTTGCAATTTTTCTTTCAATGCTGGATTCCACGCGAGCTGAGTCGTTCGTAATTACGAATTGAAACTCCTAATCGACCTCAATTAGGTAACGTTTAGTCGATCGCAATGAACGGAAAACTCCATTTAGGTTTCGTTTATGTTTTCTAGACGGTATACAATGGTTGATAGCAGCAGCGGTTAGACTAGGTGGAACTAGGGAGGTAACCAATGCCGATACCGATACGATATTCGAAGCCGATGTATCTGCATTCAGATATATCGGCTCTGTCGGTTTAGCGCGAGATTTTTGTCGATGAACTTCATGGCATTTGCTATTTAAATAAATATAGTGCTAATCTTCTTCTATGAGTCTGGCATATGTCTTTCCATTTATCCAGCCCAATTTTAACTGGTATTTAATTCAAGTGTGAATATTCTGAATATGGTTTTCTAAGAATAGCTCAGACTTAGACTCGGACCCTTCAGGGAATTATATGCGCGAGTCTAAATAGGTATTATTATTATACAAATCCGTGCATCGGTGTCACCGAATATTTAATACAGCAATCGGTATCGGGCAATATAAACAAGTATCGTTCCATCCCTATACGTGGAATGTTGGATCGTTTAGATCTGGCGCTAGTTCCATTACGGTCTATTTGCTGCTGTCAATGGCATACTCTAGAGGCTCTGAGGGCAAGAAGTTTGAAACAACTATCTTGTAGCAAGCTTCACACGTTGAAGATTTTGAGAATACAATGTAGTGTCACACGGCAATATTAGTGTTATTTATGGTTTTCGGGATCTTGAAACAGATTTCTATTTCGGCTATCGAGTAGGTAAATCCTGCTTCTTTGATATCCAAAAGATTAAAATCATATTTCCAAAGTGCTATTATTCCTAATGTTGTCTTATGATATAAGGAACAGATATCTTCGTACCCAGAACTGTCTTAGATATGTAATACAAAGGAAAAGATGCCTTCATATACAGCAAAGTAGAAGCGTGAAAAGGGAATTTCCTTTGTCGTATAGACACCCGCATAATGCCCACGTTTGACCTTGAACAGCGCTTGGACGGTGATAATGGTAAAGTTCTAGGTCAGGGTGACCTACAGTCTTATAGGTTATGCTGTAGGCTGAAATCAGCCAGACAGTCCTTAACAAATACTGTCTTTAGTAGGTCTTCCGTCTGCCCTTCGGTATTAACTCGTGTCAGTCATGCTGCGTTGAATAGAGGACTTCTTTTAATAGATTTGCTTTCGAATCTACAACATTGTATTGTCATATACCAATAAATAATAATAATAATAATAATCTAGCCAAAGAATTGAACTGAACAACTTTTACAATGGGAGCAATTCTAAAATCGCAAAAAACAGTTATTTCATATATTGATTCTATACTTCATTCCAAATAAGGACAATCTTAAAATGTCTGAGCTATTTGGAATGGAGTAAAGGAGGCATTGGAGTTTTGAATGGAAAAGCAGATTGTTTTTTTGCGATTTTAAGTTTGCTCCCGTAGTAAAAGTTGTTCAGTTTGATGGTCAGAACCATCGCTGAAAATGATAAAAAAACTGTAAAGTGAAGATTACAAACATTGCAAACAAATTTGGTAAGTAAATGAAGGATGACAGCCTAAATGACAGCATTCACCTTTTATTCCTATTTTTGACTGTAAGCCTGTTTATTTTAAACTAGCACACGCCTCAAATAAAAATTACTAAACCAATTAGGATTGGAATTTTCACTAACGAATAGGGCACTAGTTTCTATTATTTCGTCGCAATCCGCTTACTCAATCAAGAACTTATTCGCATTATTTTTGAAGCTTACAAAATACTAAATCTACAGTTAAGTACAAATGAGTACTTCACTGGTCTGCAATATATTAGATACCTAATGTAGACTGCTAAAGTAGGATGAGGAAATAGTACAGCATTTTGTAACGAATCTCATTCGCCTGCTCATCGCGTGCTTTCCAGACGATTTCTGTCAGTATCAGAAGATACATGTCTCCTACAAGAGCTGTATTTTATCATGTCTATACGAGTACCTAGACGGGATAAGTGTGTTTGCGAAACAGTAAGCGGGTCGTCAATGTGAAGACGTGAGTACTAAACAAACCTTCGTCTCAAGATCATTAGACAGGATATCTGGTAACAGTTTTGTATTATACGCAGAATATCAAGTGTCTGTTTGAATCACGAATATACACGTTAAGAGGTCGATCCAGTATTTTCTTTAACGGGCGTAGGTCCACCACACTTTCCCGCCACTGTAACTCATGTAAACCAGGATAAACAGCGGTGATCAGTCACAATACAATACAATGAAGTCCAGCGAGCCCGGGGTATGACTCTGATCTGTTTTGGAACCCGATGAATACTTCATCTTATTTAACACCTCCACTCTTTTGGGTTCATTCCACATTATGATCATAGTTCATAGGCAATTCATTCAAGTCACAGAATGACCCGGAGAGTTATCCACCCAGGTGATTCGAATTTCAATCATTTTTTGTTTTGGTATCCAAATCAGTGTTCTTTGTAGAATAATACCTCTTAAAATCTCCTGCATATCCCAGGTGATTAAAGGCGACTTCACTTTATAAACCTTGGTGTCCCCAAATCATCTACAGAGAAACGACGTATCGGTAGAGATAGTAGATATATAGAGTATTCGCTGATCAAGTCTCTTTTCCGAAGGTGCCTTGGGTTCCTAATACCCGACATAACATCAAAGGGCTGTAGGCCCTTCAGCCCGAGTACGAGTGTGCCCCTTCAATTGGGCACTCGTTTTCATTGCTGAAAGGAAGCATTATTTTTTGCTGCAGTGGAATCCTTTAGACATAGAAAAATGTCCAGGAATAGTAGAAAAATACTTCTTTATAGTTTCGTGGTTGACGTTCAGCCGCGGATTGTCTAGCTAGTTGTAGTCTAGTAATGAGACTTTTTTTCCCGGTAGTTCCGCGGAATGAATCAAACATTTAATCGGTCTTTAATTTGCTTTCCCATTATTACGTTGTTCCACCATTTACCTAATCGTTTCTTTTCAAACCAAACAACCCAAGCTATTTGATATAAAACAAGCATTCTAAAGTCATTACAATTTCCTAACAGCACTATCAGTGAACACCGCGACTATTATTGCACAGTCACGTAACCCGAGGTCGGATCATTGCACCCGACAGGCAGTGCTTCTAACCACTGAGTCAGAGCCTTTCTCTCGTCTACCGGCCGTCTGGCCTCGCTGCCATGGCCGTCGAGCCAGATGCGTCAGTGCATTGAAAGTAATTATATTTTACCCACGACGATGGAGTCCTTCCCTATCTGCCACACAGGACAGTTTGGGTACGATAATGAAATGTGGATATTCTAAATATTTCTGTGCCCTGGAGTGGGACGTATTGAGGGTGTCTTAAGGCGCTATAGTTCCTC
The DNA here is from genome assembly GCA_963693445.1 of Agonopterix heracliana. Lineage (NCBI taxonomy): Eukaryota > Metazoa > Arthropoda > Insecta > Lepidoptera > Depressariidae > Agonopterix > Agonopterix heracliana. The sequence goes on from OY856313.1 coordinate 21,181,497, forward strand.
GATGACCTTTCACGTTTGGGCGTGGCCGCTTCCTTTACCCGCTTCTTAACATTATAATCTTGGAAACGCACGGATTTTAAACACATTACTGCCTAAAATTGTCCCAAACGTTTTAGAATATAATTTAAGGGGTGCTTCAGACTATCGAACTGGACAATTTGCGTTATTTGATAGTCATGGGCATCGCAAAAAAATATCATTTATTCCATATTTGGGTCGAGTAGCCATTGAAGTTTTATCGACAACAATTTTTTTCACGTTTTGGATGTTAGCTCTGCAGTGGAAGTTGTCCAATTTGATGGTCTGAGGCACCCCCTAATAATTACACATTATTGTGATTGTGATGACGATGATGTATTATTGGTCACTATAAAAAAAATATCGCATTTAAACGATCGTACAAAATCTGCGTGTGCACTTGACATTGACGTGTGAAATCTTCCAAGAATTATAAGAACAAGAGGTATGTTAATAGCAAAGCAAACGCCAAGCCGATGCTTAAGACAAATATCTGAGAAAATATCCAGTTTAATTGATGTTTGAAGACCAACATGAATTCTATTCTCGGTCGAGCCAATTTGTACATCACGATATAGCTATCAATTACTGTTAATTAGCGTGCAGTTAGCACTTAGTATTTAACTGTGTTCCAGATCTAGAACCAGGCAATCTTGTATTCCGATTTATGACTTCAAGCAACGAAGACAAATGAACGGGGTGCACGGAAACCACTCCTAATGACGAACTGATACGTCCAGCGCACCACAATCAAGCCTATAATGCTGGTTGGCAAATCAAAAATACCTTTTCCATCGAATCGACAGAAGGCTATTAATGAGACGTAACATAAACATACCGACTGCTCTCAATTTCTGATGTGTATGGTATGTGTAGTCCACCAATCCGCATTGGTCACGCGTGGTGGACTGACGCTTAATACACCCTCCCTGAGGGTAGGCGTGTTCCCTGCAGTGGGACAAATAGAGATAAGAACATACCCAAATATACTGTCTCTTCAATCTTCAGGCCGTTTAGATTTAGACGTTATTTTCTGATATTCTAGCGTTCAGATTCCACTGTCACATTATTTGTGGCAACTTGATGATGTGCAACAGCCATAATAGCTTCAATTTCGAGGCATTTATTGGATACCTTGTCCATTAAACATTGACGACGAGCTTAAATACCTGTCGCACTTGACAGAGTTATTTGGACCCTGTAGTGTAGGGCTAGCGTGCCACACATGACCAAGCGACAAAACGAGAAAAATGTTATGTGAGCATGCGAAACGTAACAAAGACACAGAACATCTATTTTTTCCTCATTTTGTCGAGGGTGGCATGCTTGACTTACAGCTAGTCCAATGTAGATTTTCTGAATGCTTTATTTAGAATGCTTGGTAGAGTACGACCCACTGCGCTACCTTCACCCTTATTCTTGATATGCCTTTTCCCTGCAGAAGGATCCTAATTAGTAAGGTTATGGAATGTGCAATTCTAGGTAAGTATATCAAGTTATGGCGATCTTTGGGGGAGGCCTATGTCCAGCAGTGGACGTCCTTCGGTTGAGATGATGATGATGAAATCAAGTGACAAGTGAATGAGTGTCGCCTCTACTTTAATTGCACAGAGTTTATTCTATGACAGCAAAGAGAACAATCGGTGACATTTCAGCGGCGCGGCGGGCGGCGGCAGCGTGTCGAAACCATCGGGCGCTGAAACAATGCTTTATTTCGGGCCGCGAGGCGCAGGCGTCGACAAGCTCAAATGTCAGGTAATACCTGCATACACACTGCATTATATAATGCATTACGTAATTGTGTAACCGAATATGTAGCTTGTAAGAACAGTTGGGAGTTATGGCGTATTTGATGTTCAGAACATCTCAGACCAAAGTATGTTTATACATGAGATGCCTTATGTATCATCATCAGCCTGTATACGTCCCTTAGCACTATAGGGCACAGGCCTAACCTCAGGTGGGTATATATGGGTATTAGTCCACCGCGCGTGCCCAATGGGGATTGGTAGACTTTCTATTGTTGCCTCCTGTTTCGACTGGAGAGAATTCGATTAGGTATTTGTCTCGACTCATCAATAAGGTTAAGGCATATTGCAAGTAAGTTAACAGTTAAATAAATATCTTTTGACCTGGAAAATGTATAATACACATTATATTATACACTATATCCAAGACTTGAAAAACTTTAAGTTTATAACAGAGTTAGGGTTACATCTCAGTTTGGTAACTATCGGAATTGATTACATCACAAGTTTTAAAGTGGATTAGACAATACAACAAAGTTTGAGGACTTGGAGGTTCAATTTTAGAAACAAGAACCCTTTTGTTTATTATAGGTAAGTTCGCTTCGTCTGGGGACCACAGGAAATCGAAAATTTTTAAACCTCTTAGCAATGTTATCACTTGTATACTATGTACATTACTTGTATACTACATCATCATAATTATCTGCTTGTTATACGTTCCAATGCAGGGCACAGGCATATCCTCAGGGTCAGGAAGCATCAGAATTTCTACTTCTACGTATGTTTCCTTTTGATATATACCTTCATAGCTGGAGAGCAGTCGGTTACGGTAGTAATTATAGTACCTACTAGGTACTTTGTGGTATTACGTACATTAAGTAAGAAAAAAACTTTGATAGGTGTAGCACGCCGTTCGTGCGGATTCGAACTCGGACCCTCGTGTTCGGTGTCCATACCTCTGGACAACGCGCCACCGACCGATGCTCACTGTGTATACTTATACATAGATAATTACAGATTCTTTGAATCTTGACTGTGCAGAAGGAATTTAAAACTTCAATTTCAAAATTAATAATACCCAACCGGCGAACATCGAATGCAAAACCATTAGGGTCCCGTAACAAGATCTCCGTACCGATAAAGGCCACATACCACAACTGGTTCGCTCTTCGGAACCCATAACCATTTAAAGGGAACACCTAATGAGTGTCCAAGTCTTGTATTATATTATAAATGACGCCGTGAAACCGATAAGCGCGTTATAGACGAAACCACGTTTATTTGAGTACACATAGACTGGTTTTAACGACTAGTTAATATAAATATATAGACAGGATAATAAGTAGCCGGGTAGACCTGTCATTAGAGCTAATGCATGATTGGAATGTAGCACTAATTGCGCAGAGGTAAAGTTGACATTTAGTTGCTAATTGGACTGCTTCTTCCTGTCCAGAGCATGTCATGAAGTTTGATTTGCCACAATGGTAAATAGATTTTCTAATCAGCGGTTAGGGCGTGATAGTCCAGGTGAGCCAGATGTTTCGTAGCATAGCATAAGCATATGCTCACGACTATATTCCCCGAGGGGGTAGTCAGAGATATTCTGAAACCTCAGAACATCCACGATGATCCAGATGTTTCGTATTGGATACTAATATCTCTTATGAGCGGGAATTATCTTTAGCAGCCAATACGTCCTACTGCAGGGCAAAGGTTTCCACTAGGGTGCGACGGAATGGGCAATACTGCACCACACGGTTCCATTGCAGATTGGTGGGCAAGTAAGTGATAAGATCAAAATGCTGCAAATCTTTTCAAGCTACCTTTACTGGCTTGACTTAGCTGAATGCATGAATCCAAGCTCATGATTCTACGTAAAGACTTTTTTTACTTATGAAAAGATATCAACACTTATCTGGAAGACAGTTTCTGCAATGGTGATAAAGATCAGGCAAGATTAAAAAATACCTTCGAGACCAATAAACAAGTTGCAACAACTAACGCAGCGGTTCACAAAACCGATCCCCAGAATGATATTTCATTAAATTTCCCAAAAAACTTCGGAGCAAACTTTCTCGAATTGTCAAGCACAAAGCGAAGTCAAACGACTGCCATTACAGGCCATTTTGTAAGTAATGTAATGATCAGACCGTTAGTGTAACGAGTATTTCAGATTCCTTATAGCTTTAGAAGCTGAGCACTTTAGCTGTATATTGCTGGAATGGAAATGGTTTGGTGACCGTGGACAATTTGTGAATACAAAATAAGAATCTTAGTTGCCTATTATTATACCAAATGTGTGTCTTAATAAGTGACATATTGAAAAATTATTTAGAAAAACAAAAAACCCGACTGCGTAAAAAACTATTAACTGAAAAGATAAAAACAAGCTCCTTAAATCAGCTATAATAACTTTGCTTGAGCTAATTAATACAATTTGAATGTAATTACTTATTAGGTAGGTATCGCAAACGGGGACAAAGAAAAATGATTTGTTGGTTTTTGGTTTGTCCCCGCCTGCAATACCTACCTAATAAGTAATTACATTCAAATTGTATTAATTAGCTCAAGCAAAGTTATTATAGCTGATTTAAGGAGCTTGTTTTTATCTTTTCAGTTAATAGTTTTTTACGCAGTCGGGTTTTTTGTTTTTCTAAATAATTTAGTTTATTTCATACTTTTTAGTCTTGTGTCAAAATGGTTGCATAAAAATACTATAATATATATATAATTGGAATCTGCTCTTCACCAGCTTTCATTTGATACCCATATTGTATTTTTTTACGAAAAAAATTTTATTCTCCCCCCTCTCTTTTTTAATTCGCATACGCCACATTAAAATAATGTACCCTATGTCACTCTCACGATTTTTACGAATCTAACGACACCTCCTATGTTAAAATCCATCAAGCCGTTTAGGCTGTAGGGCGTGCCAAAGAAATAGACATACAAACATACATACATACATACATACATACATACATACATACATACATACATACATACATACATACATACATACATACATACATACGCTCGAAAAACATAACCCTCCTTCTGTCGCAGTCGGGTAAAAAATGTAAAAGCTCTCACCAAACGAACTAGACGATGCGCAAAAAAGTCGAATAAATCCCAAATTACACACACACACACACACGTAAAAAGCGGACGATATGAACTTATTAAAATTCTCACTTTCATTCAAAGACAAGAAAAAACTCATTGAAATTTTAAAACTGTTTCGATTGCGACCTGAAGACTATTTAATAGGAATCAATAGTGACCTTAAAATATGCCTTAGTGCCACAGTAATAAAAATCACAATGACAAATCGTGCCGGTTGGGTGCGTGTAAAAAATTTATGGTAAAAAATGGTCTGATCATTTAATATGATGAATGATCTTAAAATAGGAGTTCCGCGTCGTCAATTTCTAATGTGAATGAGAAAGTGGTAGAAAAACTAGACAAGACAGACGTCTCCCGATAACTTATAAAACTTATTGAGTAAAAAATATGGACTTCAAGATACTTCCAAACTCTTAAATCGCTGATTTGCTGTCATTGTTGGAATTAATCCACTATGATCACCTAGGTGATATCACCTGGGTGATTTAATTCGACATTTTTGTCTCCTAAAATCACCTGCCGGAGTTCAATTATCTATCTCCGAAGTGCTGCATCAGATCTTCACCAAATTTGAATAGGATCAACATAGTGGTATCCCCTTCTAAACAAAAAAAGAATCGTCCAGAGAGTTACAACAACCCAACAACAAGAAATACAATACGAATTGATAAACTCCTCGGTAATTTGTAGTCAAAAAGTGCGTGTGTTTTATAGCCTGCAGAATCCCACAGCAGGGCACAGGCTTTCTTTGAGAAAAGAAGTTGGGAAGGCTACATTTCAACAAGCTGACCCAAGTCTCCATGAGCGTTATATTTTCACTTAATTAATCTCCTTGCAAATAAGTTACCATAACCTTGCCATTCAAGCTTGAACCTTGCCAAAGAATCCAGAAAGTGTAGAACGCAGGACAGGTCTCTAGGAACTAACATATGTGATTAGTTAAAAGTAGTCAGTAGACAGATGGCATTGAATAAGCGTGGGCCATGATGACAATTGACGAAAGCTGGACTCGACCTCAGGTCAGCTCTGAAATAGATGTCATTATGCGCAACACATGAATATTCTACTATTTCTTTCTGACGTCTAGTTCATAGATGACTCAGACTGAGACTACAGTCTCAGTTTAGGGGGTTAGAGCTCAGAACTATGAGACCCAATTCTACGCATCACTCCGGGAGCGCGAAAACGCATAATAGCTACGTTACGTATGTCGTAATTTGGTCAAAATTCATGAAGTAACGCAAATAAGGGATGCGCCACATTGTCCGACGGCGATCGACGGCCCGTCCATAGATAAAGCGCACTTTTAGTATGGAAAGCCGTCCGCAACCTCGCGCGTGTTTTTTGTATGAACAAACCATTGATTACATAATTAATACCTACGCTACTATGTATCCAAAAAGTAAATGCTATCCAATACTGCATGCATTCGTATCTCGAATCATCCGTAAAGAAATGGAAATACGGTGGAGGTCCAAGGTGTTACTGATTAAACCTACGAATAAGATTAAACCTTTTTTTCTTTCAGTTTGTGAAATTTTTTTTGAGTATTTGGCGAGACTGACATTCATATGCGGTGCATTAAAATAGTAGATTACACACCGAGGACAGGAAAGTAAGATAGGTCTCAGATCTCATGTAATTGATCTGAGGTTTTCTTATTTACTGTCCGAGGTTAGTATACAATTTTTCGGACGGAGGTGGAAAGCGACAACTTCGTTTAGCGCAGCGGGACGACAATTGACGCTTTCCGTCCGGAGAGGAGAAAATTTGTTTAATGTTCTGTGGACCTATTGACATTGACCGAGTCATTTATTTACAATTCAGTCTTCCCATTAGAAAATCGACATCCTCTGATAAGGTAAAACGAGTACCTAAGTCAATTAGATATCAGTTTTAAAGGTAGGTAAAATAGATAGATTAATGCGTTTTAAGAACAGAATATTCTAAGAAGTGTTTGTTTGCGAGATCCGAGAACGAAATGATTTGCTCTAATTGTTCCGTTAGCAAGAAAATCGGTAAACAATTATGTAAATGTTATAATGTCACCGCCAAATGATCAAACTCCAACTTTAATGAGCCTAACCTACCGGCGCGACAGCGTCTTTAAGCTCCGTTCGCATGCAAGGTCTGGACAGGAAGCGCTGTTATAACAGGAAGCGCGGTCATAGTCAGAGGAGCAAAGCAGCAATGCATTCACACCTGAACCTGAGTACTTGAAACAATATTAAGTACTGAGGCATTGCCAGTGAATACAAAATTTTCCCATATTTATTAAATCCCGGGAATCTCAGGGCATAAGTGCATCCATACTTTTAATAAAGTTTGCCCCCGTCCGTCATTCCGATCGCGTCACGACATCGTTATGCGCTGAAACGAAAACCATATGACAAACATGTGATGGCCATAGAAAAGGGTAAAAGAGACGGAGGACGCCCATTGACCACCCCGATGCGAACGAACCAAGAATGGCGAAATAGTATTAGGATAGGAGGGTTGTCCCCAAATAGGGAACAAGCCGTTAGGATTGATTAATTGATGATCTCCAAACTGATACTTGTCTTGATCATACATAAATAAATAAAATAAATAACGCTCACAGGCACATACATTGTAATGATCCCAAGCAAGCACTAAAGGCTTTTTATTATGGAAACCATACAACAACGGCACGAACATACATAACATCCATGACCGAACCGGGATTCGAACCCAGGACCCTGGTTTAGCAGTCCGGCGTGGTAACCATTACACCAACCAGGTTTTCAGTCTGGTTTAGTGCTATTCTAAGCCGGATGCCACACGGCAAAGATTACGACAAGCGTGTCAAAAGCCACCGGTCATCAGGCCCTAAGCCTAGAAAGCGACAGTGGTAATTTGCGCGAGCGCCGAATAGCGGCGGTCGTTGACCGGCGCGGGCGCAGCCGCGGCGCGTCTCGGGGAAAGTCGCGAGGTAATCACTGCCTAATTAACTCTAGTGTGTTACAGCCTTTTGAGGGCCAGGAAATTGGCGAGTGTTTCGGTGAATTTGTGGTTAACTGCATTTTATGGGTGTAAATGAATTATTGACTACAGAATAGCATATTTAAGCTCAAAGTCAAATTCATTTCCTGATTGACACGAGACGATATCAACCTTTTTAATTTTCAATAAGGTGAACAGGTATTTGAAAAAAATAAGGGGTTTGCTCCATTTTTAATAGCTTTGCAAAATAAGAACGATCATTATTTAGGTACTTGAACTATAACATATGCGAGTTCATAATTTTTTTTGGGTAAATGTTAGGCACTAAACAAAATGAATCATGGTTATTTGAAGACATTAATTTCTTATAGCTTTTTATCTTATTGCTATAGAACAATACAATGAATAGAAACTGCAATTAAAAGTTACAGATAGGTACCTAGTTCAGAAAGTGTACTAGTTATTACCAAAGAAGGCTCTTTTAATGGCCTCATATTTCAGAAAAAATTACTATTCACTTTCACTAATAACTAGTAAGAGTTATAGTCTGGGTATTTTACTGTACAAAAAGAGTTACCTCGGTACTTACTAAAGATACTTTCACTTTAGTTAATGATTAATGACTTAAATATATGGTAGGATGAAACTGGAAGCTTTGAGAAGATTTCAACGAAAGCAAAATAACCACAGATAAGAGAACCCGCAGAAATCGCATGAGGATTATCTATTTCGAGAACTAGCGTGTCAAAGAGGAAAAGAAACTTAACTTTATATTCTGCCTATTTATAAAAAAAAAAAATTTTTTTTGAGAATCAATCCAAAAAGTGAAACCGAATTTTATTAAAATTAAGTATAGGTACCAATAGCTTGAACCCTGACCAGAAGAAGGACATAAGCTTAAAAATTCCATGTAGAACAGTTGGTAGGTAGTACGTACTTGTAAATAATACTAAACAACTTACTGTAAGGAACATGGGTTGAAAAACCAGAAATTTTATTGAGCCTCCCATAGAAAATAGATCAGCTGGTATATCTTTTTTTTGGAGCTACTACAAACGATTTTTTTTTAACTACATACGAATACCTATGAGAAAAATATATAAAAAAAATAATTTTTCAAGGTCGGGTGCCAAGTTCACACAGCTGACTTATCCGCACTTTTGTATGGGAGTCCAATACTTTTTCTCATTTTTCGATCCATGTTTGACATTTTGTTTAGTTTCATTATCTAAATACAACCTTAAAATTTTTATGATCATCAAAAATTGGAGTGTATGCATATTCCATAATGTATCACAAAGATACTGTCCATTCACATTTTGAACGATAAGTGTTTTCCCGCGACTTCGTCCGCACAAATTATTATATACCAGATTTTAAGTCAGATCATAAGCTATCAAACAAAAAAAGTTTCATCAAAATCGGTTCAGTAGTTTTTGCGTGATGCGCGAACAAACAAACAAACAAACTATTTTGTCAATAGATAGCGCTGCACGTCATTTAAATCGCGCTATCGACTGTTATTTGAGTTTATCTGAAGTGAACCGCTACTTTTTTATTCCTCTATTCTATTCTATATTTTAAAAAATGGCTGCCATCTTGGGTATGTGATGATTTTGCCAATGTCGAGTTTTTATAGCAAAAGTGCTTGACGTTGTACGGTTATATTGATATTTTGGTGACTTCAAGGGTTGTTCTTATAAAAGAACAATATCCTGAGCCACTGGATTTCCACTGTGGACCGGGGATGGGGCAACCGACGCGCACGCGACCACCCAATAGCAGAGCCACAGAGCAAATCCTTTTTATTCCTCATGATTTTACGGTTTTATAATAGTTAAGATTTTATGAGTTAGTAATAGTTTTTCCAGACACTGGTTTCATAAAACAAACAGCATGGAAAATAGGCAGATTGCACAAACAAAATATGAATATAAAGAGCCAAATAAGTGCTTACACTGCCTTATTACATTCAATACGATCCAGCATAAATAAAGCATAATGCAATGCATGCACGCTCCTGACATGCAAGCTTATGAATAAGTCATGTTAATTCTTATTGCTTCTCTTATTAGCTCCGTGAAACACTGATTTACATTTAAATAGAATTTTGATTTGGGAAACAATGGCGTCATATTTATGTGGTTGTGTCGTATTTGGTACGGTGATGTGGGTTGGTAATCGGTTATATTTTTGACCAAAGTGGAGAGGAAAAATTTATTATAATTTTGATTGAAAAATGTTGGTATCATACAGGACTTGAACCCGTACCCTTCCAATCTGGGGCTGACCTTTCTTCGAATTAATCTACATTATGGGTCATAACAAGTTTATAACCAACGATAGGTATTTGAAAATTTTATTTATTATTAGATGAAGTATCGGTATTGGAAACGATCACCGAAGTTAAGCAACGTCAGGTCCGGTCAGTCTTTGGATGGGTGACCGTTTAGTGGTATTTCATCTCGAGCGTTTCCGTGCTTCGGAAGGCACGTTAAGCAGTTGGTCTCGGATAGTTCCGTCAAATGGCGTTGTAACTATTCGTTAAGCCAGGTCAGAGGCCCATTGGCGGCTTGAAAATTCTCTGACAGCAAGGTGACCACTAACTTGCCTCCACCAACACGCACTGGGCCCGCGTGGTGGAGTATGGCCCACTCCCTCTCACCCTTATTCGTGAGAGGAGGCCTTTGCCCTGCAGTGGGATTCTACAGGCTATAACTTTTAGATGAAGTATATTGAATAGAATAGATGTTGCCCGCGAAGGGTGATGAGAAGGCCGACTGGTTGGCAAAGCAAGCAATATCAGAAGAATGCATTTTAAATATGAGAGAGAGAGTTTCGGTACTACTGGTGAAATGTGGATGTTGGAATGGAATATAGTCGTGAGCATATGCTTATGCTTATGCATTTTAAATATTCCATCACATTTTTCAGAAGTACTGCCTAAATTTAAAAATATGTGTTTTGATTGGTGTGGCGGGTATACTTTGATGAGGTATCCAAAGAGAAAGAAATCTGGTATAGGACCATACAAAGTCAGCCTCCTCACATACCTTGTATTAAGGCCAGTAGGAAAATTATAGTTATGTATGGCACATAGGCTTCATAGTGGACACATTCCACTAAATAAATTCGGCTTCCTTATGAAAAAGACTAGTTCACCTAATTCTAATGAATTTGAAGTGGTTGAGGACGTTCATCACCTGTTAGTGGAGTGTGTCCGGTACAAGCAAGCTCGAATGACACTGATGAGGGAGCTTGGAGTGCATAGACTTGATGTGGGCATATTTCACGAGATCCTAGCATCACCAAGTTCTGATGCTGCTAGAAAAGTGTTCGCCTTTGCAAACTCATCAGTGGTAATTAGAATAACTAAGTTAAGAGTAGGTAAAATATAAATATAAGGTACGATGGGACTGACATGTACATAATAATAATATTATTGTAAAAAAATAAAGTCACTTAAAAATAGATTGAAAAAAAAATTAACCTGCAACATTGTCTGCATTACCTTTAATATTATCCTATGTTGTTATCGATAGCATATTCTATCTGTTTGCCAAATTTCATCCAAAACCATCAAATTGATGCACGATTGAGTCGCAAATGTCCTTACAAACTTTAACATTTAGGTATAATATTAGAATGATTTACCTAGGAGAGTGTCAGTGGTGTGTTGAGGAGAGGTATGGACATGGAATCATGAGGGTCTAAGTTTGAATCCATTCGGATGGCATGCCATCTTCGTATCAATCAATGAGTTATTCTTATTTAAACAGGACAGTGACGAAAACACCATAAGGAAACTTGAATATCGACGGCGAAGTGTCAGAACCTTCTATCTTCAAAAACCATGATTTAGCAGGAGGTGAAACAACTTAACATCTTAACTATTTTAAAAATGTAACAGTACATTGAAGATATTTACAAAAAAAAAATTATGATATGGTTTTTAGGTATCCCTGACTCGAAATCAACCTTTTTTAGAAATTTTGTCTGTCTGTTTGTTTGATTGTTCGCGCATCACGCAAAAACTAATGAACCGATTTTGATGAAACTTTTTTGTTTGATAGCTTATGATCTGACTTAAAATCTGGTATATAATTTGTACGGACGAAGTCGCGGGTAAACAACTAGTAGCGGGTAGTATTTTCTAAAATTACCGATTTAAGCGCTTTTGGCGTCTTATTTTCATACGTGTAAATATTGTGCTATGAGTGGTTCCGTATCTATTCCTACCTCGTTTTGGTTTTTGGGTTACAGTTATCTGTCGTCATGCCACAATTTAATAGGTGCAAAAATGAGTGAGTAAACGAGGTTGGGCATACAGACAGACAGATGGACAGAATGGACGAAGTACAAGGGTTCCTTGTTTGTCTATGGAACTCTAAGAAGTTGGTATTGTAAAGACCACAGCATATCGAATGGATAAGCATTGGCTGTTTCAGTTTGAATTTGGAATACATATCGAAAAAACGAACGTTCTGGGCTTTCGGCTTTGGATTATATTTTTGGAATGTCACACTGCTAGGCCGCTTGCCCAGCAGTACATAGGTTTATTGGGAAAACTTAAATATATCATTTTACCTCTCGCAGCGAGTTGCGCTGGTACGGTATCCAGGTATATTAATACAGAACCAGTCACAAACATCTAAATATTGTTACAAACTTTCATAACATTAGTATGATTTTTAGCTCCATTTCAGAGCAGCTATGCAGGTCAGATTTTGGGGCATTCGCTTGTCAGTTGCCTGCTCGACAGCTTGCCACAAAGCTCCATTTTATGGTGGTTCAAGTGTGTTTTTGTACAAAAACAAGAATTAAGATCACCAAAATATCAACTAACTACCGAGCAACATCGATCACATTTGCTATTTAAACTAGACATTGGCAAAATCATCAACAACACAATTTTGAAATAGAATAGCTCTATTCTATATTTTACGTATTGTTTTAGAAACAGACATATTTTTCCATTTGCTTCATATATTTAATTTCTTCATGTTTTCGGTGTGAATATAATGTGAATTGTATTTGAAAATTGTTGCACAACACAAAAACATCAAAACAAACATCGTAACGATACAAAATAAACATTAAACTGCGTCTAATTTGTTTCACCATGCAGCAACCTTGTGAATCAGCTGACGGCCTATCATTGTCCAGACGTCCTAATTCCGACGACGTAGTTAAAACAAAGATGAAACACGAGTAACCCTTACCTCTTCTCTTCGCTTCAGCCACCTCCCGCAAGGACTCTCCTCGAGGATCTCGCTCTCATCCTCGGAATCCTCGCCACTTTCTCGAGGAGACTTCCGCTCCTTGTCGACGCCTCTCCCACCCGACATAACACCGATCTAACGCCACAAAACAATAGGAAAACCACTCAACGTCTCGTTTATATTTCTCAGACGTTTAAGAACAAGAAAACACTAGATATATTTTCAAAATACACTTTTTCTCGTAACCATAATATCCAAGGTTGCAACTTGAGACGTCACTGTCTTTAATTCACACACCATTATTCGTAACACAGCACTTGATGGAATCCGTTTATTGTTGAATATTGAAGTTGAAACAATAATCTACGCGGAGAGATAGCACATAGCGTGTCCAGTCAGCTTACTCATGTTAATAGAAATAAATTGATCACCGGCAAAGCTCTCGACGTATTTCTGTCCGACACAAATAAAAAACCATAGTGTCACTTTACTTTTTTTTCGATTTCCTTGCCAACCATAGACAAGTGTTAGTGTTGCAATATTATAGCGATTGTTATAATAATATAACATTTATAGAAAACATCACAAATATACTAACTACTTACGTGAAATTATGTCCGATTATTTTTAGAATTTTTAACACACCTTTTTCCAACAAATGCAAAATGTTCAGATTATTAACAATTTGTTTTTCCAACATAACGTCATCTGTTGGAAATAGGATTATTTCTCTTTTGTCTCTACTAAGCAAGAAGTTCTCTTTGAACGAACAGAGATGGCGCAACAACAAAGTAAGTTCTCATGGCTTTGTGTAGATGGCGTAACTACCTAGTTTTAAAAAAGTGTCTTGAAACCTTAGCTTGAAACTTTTATAAAAATGTCGCTAGTACAGTTTTAACATTTTCAACAATGAATTGAGTAAGTATTACTTAATAAGGACTTATCTGTAATTTGCCTGAACTTAAATTAAATTTTAGAACTTATTTTATTTTAGGTAAACATTACATTAGATTTAAGATAAGTAGACCTACCTATTATGAATCATACCTACCTACCTACCTACCTGTAGGTACCTATGAACAATCTGAATTAAATTTTTCCACCATCCACCATCCGGGGCGGGCGGTAACTCTATAAAATGGGTCGCAGTTAACCGGGTTATCAGCCCATAGCTGGCTTCCCGCTGGCTTTGACGACCAAGTGGCCAACCAACTCAATTAGGGAGCGTCATAATGAAAGGCCGGCCGGTCGGTGATTGCTTTTTAATAATAGTCCTATGATGTGAAATTTCATATGCTTAAAGGTGGTTGGAGAGCTGTCAATTTCATACAAAACTTTGTCGTAGAAGTAGAACACTCGTAGACGGTGTTGATAAAAGTAATGTTGTGTAGGTATAATATGGAAAAATAGCGTAGAAACTCTAGATTGCTCGTATGAAATAATATTTACAATTTATAATACATAATATAAATACAAAGATATAAGGCTTTGAAATTTTGTATGAATAATTTCAAAGCTTGATATCTTCGTAATTATATTATAAATTGTAAATATTATTTGATATGCGCAATCTAGATTTTCTAAGCAATTTTTCCATATATAAAACATTACTTTAATTAATACCGTCTACGAATGTTCTACGACAAAGTTTTGTATGGACGGAAACCACCTTTTTATAATGCTGACACTTTTTTAAACGGATGATCAGACCGTCAAACTGAACAACTTTCTCTAAGGAACCAACACAACATCGAAATCGCGAAAAAAAATCAGCTGTCCCATACATTTCGCTCGAGTCTTGAAGAGAGCATGGAAGTCTCGAGTGTGGAACAGCTGATTATTATTTCGCGATTTCGATGTTGGTGCCATAGAGAAAGTTGTTCAGTTTGACGGTCTGATCATCCCCTTATAAAAGTGAAGGACCCTATAGTTGACTACAACTAGTTAATAAATAAATTATTAAGATAAACAAAAAACCCGACTGCATAAAAAACTGAAAAGATAAAAACAAGCTCCTTAAATCATAATAACTTTGTTAGAGCAAATTAATACAATTTGAATGTTATTACTTATTAGGTAGGTATCGCAAACGGGGACAAAGAAAAATTACGTATGGTTGGTTATGGTTTGTCCCCGCCTGCAATACCTACCTAATAAGTAATAACATTCAAATTGTATTAATTTGCTCTAACAAAGTTATTATGATTTAAGGAGCTTGTTTTTATCTTTTCAGTTTTTTATGCAGTCGGGTTTTTTGTTTATCTTAATAATTTAGTTTATTTCATACTTTTTAGTCTTGTGTCAAAATGGTAGCATAAAAGTACTACAATATATATATATTTGGAATCTGCTCTTCACCAGCTTTCATTTGATACCCATATTGTATTTTTTTACGAAAAAAAAATTATTCTCCCCCCTCTCTTTTTTAATTAGCAGACGTCATATTAAAATAATGTACCCTATGTCACTCTCACAATTTTTACGAATCTAATGATACCTCATACGTTAAAATCCATCCAGCCGTTTAAGCTGTAGGGCGTGCCAAAGAAATAGACATACAAACATACATACATACATACATACATACATACATACATACATACGCTCGAAAAACATAACCCTCCTTCTGTCGCAGTCGGGTAAAAAAAGGGGTCTCGCGCTCTAGACGACGACCCGTGTGGTAGCTTCCTTCCACACACGAGAAGAAAATAACGGGGTCACGGGTGGTCTTTTCTAGATTGGGTTCCATTCTTTGCCAGACGTGGAGGCAAATGAATGGAATATTTACGAGTGATTTTTTCATTGTGCCATCTTTGATTGCGAGACTCAAGACAATTTAGGCCCTGGCTCTACAGTTTCAAGCTCTCAATTTGTTTCGAAAACTCACTTAATCCTTTATTTTAAATTGAATTTTCTACAAACGAAACGAGGTAGCTTTGCGTACACATATGTATTTCATATTTTATATCGTGTAAGAATGAGAAATAGGTATTACAACAAAACGATTCCACAATTAATAAGCAAATAAAGTTAAATGGACAGGGCCACATTAAGTAATTTTAGTGACCTCTTATAACTTTTCGCCGGGGATAGTGCAAGCGCGTAGCAAGCAATTTTGCAAAAACCGCGTGGGTACCTAAGTGCCATACGAAAAACTTTACAGCAAAGATAAAAAACGGAAAAGCATCTTGAACTTTACACCTATCAGTTGTCAGTCAATCACGCACAGAATTGTTTTACCTACATATTATAGGGTGTAAAAAAAACCTGTTGTAGCCTTTAGGGGGTTTTTCTGACCATCAAACTGAACAACTTTCACTATGGAGCCAAATTCGAAATCGTGAATAAAAAATTAGCTAAGTATACCATAAATTTGAGTCGAGTCGGTAGGTAATAAGTACAGCAGTTTTGTATGAAACTGGTGTTATTTTTTTCACGATTTCGATGTTGGCTCCATAGTTAAAGTTGTTCAGTTTGATGTTCTGACGCGCCTCCTAAAGGCATCAACAGTTTTTTTTACACCCTGTATGTATAGAAAATTATGAAGTGTCGCAAACCTTAATCAAGCTTAAGTTGAGAAGATAGATAGATATACAAATAAAGGGTCAGACAGTTTAGAGTAGTATTGACTTAAAGACCAAAATAAATGAAAAGGATTTCAGTGAACAGACGATGCAATCTTCTCACAGGCTTAATTATATCTAAAGGTCTTAAGGTTGTACTTGAATGTCAAAAAGGTTTTGCAATGTTAAATCTAATGAAATTTGCATTTATTAGAGCTAGATACCATCGTCTCAGGTAAATAACTGAATGGAATTCTATTTTGGACAGACCAAAAGTGTTTTATCTCGGAGGCAAAAACAACGAAATCATCTCGAAGATTTCTCTTTAATCTACATCTCGTCCAAAAATATTTCTTAATAAAGAGTTACGTTACGAGTGCTTCTGACGTTGATTTTAATGAAATTTTTTCTTTTAACTTTTTTCCGTGCTCATGAATTTTTGATGCGTCTCAATTTCCTTTACCCTACCTAAACCGGAAATGTCTCTAAAACAAACAACCTTGGGACTACAGTCGATTCAAATAGGAAAGACTTACCTGAGATGGAAACAAAAACGATCATCAAAACTCAGAATATTCGCATAATTTCACGAGAGCAGTCTCAAAACTCTGTCCAGCATAACACAACTTGATGTTGGTCCCATCGAGAAATTTTTTAAGTTTGATGGCCTATTCCCTGAAAAATCCGAAAGATCCTTTAACGAAAACAAGTTTAATCTAGCGATCCAAACGCCCTACCCCTGCATAAAAAGTAAGGCCTAATAGTTAGTAAATAAAAAAACCCACCTACCTACTTTTTATTTTTATTTACATATACTTAAGTTAAGAACTAACCGATTGAAATAAGATAGGCATACAATATTCCAGACCCAGTAAAACGATTGCTTACGACAATTAATGTTAATCAAATCACAAAGGCGTTTTAATAACTCAGATCGTCTTCGGTCCCCTTCTTGCGCCTACTGGCCCACTCCCCTTTTATTCCCTACAATGGCTCCGCATCATATTTTATAGGCAGTTTCGCGCGCTTTATCGGGGTCATTAAACTCAGATTTCCTAGGCCCCGACTCGAGGGTCCATGGTTGCTTGAAATAGCCCAGAAAATGCGGGAAATTTCCCATTTTCTCTTAATAAATGAAAGGTTATGACATCAATCTTCGAAAGCTAGAAATTTGTCTACCAATTTACCAATTTCGTACAACTTTGTAGGTATTTGTGGGCATTCTTTTTAAAGTAATGACTAGATTTTTTTCCTCCAGTTTCTTTTTAGGATTGACAGAAATTTTTCAACAACTGCCAACTAGGTAGGTATATTTTCAAGTTTGCGTTTTGGCAAGGTTCAATTGTCATAGTTGGTGGGGGTGGGGTATTATAGTCGAGCGGGGCAATCCCTTCGTCAGTGGATCAACTACGCCAAATGGCTACAACCTCCGCACCATAAGCCCCCATCCAGCAGGTTGAGAAAAAGCGTATTTCTTCGATAAAAACTTGACGATAAATAGTTTTGAATACCTACCTAGGTGCAGCAATAAAAATCATGTAGTCATGGACATAGGTACCGTGTTTTGACTATACCTACCTACATCCTTTCATTTGTGATCATGTCTGTCGCAATTATTTATACTTCCTTGTTTTCTCTACTTTAATCATGCATTCATCATCATAAATTTATACATATTATTAGAGTAGAGCAGATACTGAAATAGCAAGATTTTTTCAAGATTTCGAATCGTTCAGTTTGACGAAAAGAATGCGTGGTTATAATTCCCGCACTGACTAAACATTTCGGAATATTTTGTTTTGGTTTTGTAGGGTGAATTGGCGGTAGTCTATCTACCACGTATGCGGATCCCAATGTGGATCAACATTTAATAATAAAAAAAGGTGGCGGAAAGGAGGCGATGGTTCGATCCCCGTCCGAGCCAACTCGCACCAATGAGTTTTTCGGAAGTTATGTACGATTTGTAACACCACTGGCTTTTCGGTGAAGGAAAACATTGTGAAAAAACCTGCATGCTTCAATTTCGAGGCATGTACCTATTGTCCATAATAAGTGGCGACGGGCTCACCCCCCGTCACACTGGACAGAGTTTCGGTACTACTGGTGAAACATGGATGTTCTGAGGTTTCAGACGACATTTTTTTAGTTTGATTTATTATTGTGTGAGATTTAACTTTGCTATTTGTAAATGTATGTACACCTGAAAAGGTAGGGTTTGGAGGGCCTGATAAAAATATGTGACTAACTGCAAATTGTATTACCCGAATTCTATATACAATAAATCATTTTCATTTTCATTTTCATTTTTCATTTTCATTTTCATTTTCAGAATATCTCTGACTACCCGATATTTATTTAAATATCGCTCACTCTGTCCTAAAATTGTAATTATTGCCTGATAAATCGTAAAGGATTCCCGAGATTCTGGCTTGCCGCATGCGGGGTCCATTGTATCATGTGTACTGATTTGTTCTTTTTGTTAATAAAGATATTTGTATTTGTATTTGTATTTGTACCCCCTCGAGGAATATAGTCGTGAGCATATGCATGTATGCAAATAAAAAAATGTAACCTACAAAGCGGCATTATATTAGTGCTAGTTTGGGATCATTACAATGTATGTGCATGTGAGCGTTATTTATTTATTTATTTTATATTCTGTTAGCCAAAGACCTTCAAAAAGATTTAAAATGTATAAACGTTACCTACTTCTAAAATTTCAGTCGTCTCCGGGTATTTCTTAAGAAATGATTCAAGATTGAATCGTTCCACTGAATTCCCCTTAAATTTAACAACACGAATCGTTCATTGTTAACAATTTTCCAAGGAAATTTAGACATTTATACCTATTTTTAAATGTGTATCCTATTTTCATAGAATGTTGTTGCAAGAAGGTCCTTGAAATTTATATCTCATTTAACGGCCGTCCTTTTCCCCTGTAGGTAGGTATATTTACTTATTAGTGTTTGTTGACACCCGTTTTCGCTTTCATTTTACGAGGTTCCTTTTATAAACAGGTTCATCGAAAATAAACGTCGTTTGCAATGATACTCATTATGAAGTATGTTCAAGGCTTCAAAATAAAATGAATGATAAGCCTTGCGCGAATACATATAACAAATCAGAAAGGGCAGTAAATATCTGCAGATGGCGTTAGTAGTTCGAAGCTAATTTGAATTTCTTCTTCTGAAGTTTGTCTTTTGACTGTTATTGGCAATCAACGGCCGTATCATGGTGGCGTGATACATCGCTTTCCTTTAGCCTTAGCTCTCTTTCTATTTGCGAGCTAACGATCGAGATATAGCATTATCGCGCACATCATGCTACGTCCACTGGTGTTGCCAATGTATAAGAAGCGACGCACATACGCAATAGGGGAGAGGACAACTAGTCAAAGCAACTCTTAATTGAATGTCAAAACGTGCGCTTTGTATGAAAAATTGTACAAGATACCTACTAACAAGTGACGTCATCAACATTTCATTATACTTCATCCTTATATTAAACATAGTATTCGAGCTAAAGAATTACAGAAAATGAGAGTTTAGCGTTATTTTCAAACGTTTTTTTCACGCGACGGAACGGAGAACACATGCATTTAGGGTGAGAGGTTGTTTTGTTTATAATAATAAAATCATTTATTCAAGTGACCAGGACTCGTTTTGTTAGTAACACAACTTAACTTAAGGTTAGTAACTTAGTACAATAATACATTAAACCTCGCCAGTGCTGCATGACTCATGTAGCACTATGCATCATGCAGCACCGGTTAATGTACAAGCAGTCGAGCCTACTCGCGATCATGTTCAGGATGCTATTGCCGCTGCCGCGCACTCTGCGCACCAGGGACCCGCAACGCTTTATAAGAAGATAAAACTAAAATATATTGTATGCAAGTCCGCTCCCCTATTCGGTATCATTCCGCTAGATTTAGGTACATTAGGTATGTACCGTATCGAGGAAAAGTCTATTCAATGTATTGACCAGTATTTTGAGAGATGGTATATTTAGGGTACAGATTGATAATTTCTATAACTACCTAGTAAGGTGTCTGACTATTCCTTTTGTAGTTTTGCTTAACGTGTACTTGCGTAATTTATTATTTTAGTATTTTTAATAGGGCCCCAAATCAGCCCTGGATACGGTTCTGTTCAGTGTAAAGCTACACAGAAATAAAATCCAAAAAAATGTTCTCGTAGAAGACTTTAATCCAGGTCTGAGTTATTTATTCCCGTAATTGTTTTTTTAATCGATTCTCATTTCTATTCGCAAAACTTTCCCGTAAATTGTTAGATTAAATTTATTTTTCTTTGTGTTAAGTAAGTACCTAGTTACCTACAAACTTACTTTTTTATAATTTTTTGTTTTACTACGTTTTTCTTTTGTATATAAGTACAATTAATTTAAAAAAGATAGACATAAGGTTGGTAAATTAAAATGAAATTAGACTTGTTGTAGTTTAGGTAACTAAGAAAATATTATTTTACTGAAAGACAAGGTTTTTTTAGTTGCCTTTCAGGCAAGGTTTCTTTGAATTAATTTTTTTGTTTATAACAACGAATTACTCTGTTATTACATAGGTACATACATAAACTCACGATCATAATTAGGTACTGTTATTATTTGTAAGTAGGTACACACGGCGACACATCAAGCTACGCAAAACTAACATAAGCTGGACGCGCGACGTCATACATTAATGCGCAAAATTATGAATTGTAAGTATAGTCAAGAGCATGACGCTGGATACCGAGTCTTTGCCTCGATTCATTTCTTTTTAAAATTTTTAGTTCCTAAAAAACTTGACAGACGGCATGTTTATCGCTCCATAGAGCCGTTCGCGAGATCCTGTCAAAATCTTGCCAGGACTGTGCTTACCTTCTTTTTGGAACGCCAAGGGATCGAGCCTATACAGCCATGTCAGGCGTAAAAGTATAGACAAAGTTAAAATGATTATTAATACTTAATAAAATATGCCATCAAAAGATGCGATGGCATCTTCTTGATCATCTTTTCCTTCATAATTAAGAAACACTTTTTGAAATTTTGACGTTTATTCGCACAAACCGTAGCGCCATCTATCGATTCCCTGTAAAACCGAAAGAAAAATGCTCATTAGAACGGTTCCAACGCCTTAGGACTTTGGTTGCTTTGCAGTTGGCTACAGGGGTGTATTTACAAATATTGGGCCCCTGGGCAAATGTTTGGCTGCCCCCCATAACTGCAGCCAAGATATTGTTGTACCAGCGAAAGTTATAAGGTTTTAAGAACTGACCGACAAGAGTTGTCGGTTATTTTATGTCAGTAGGTACTGCCACGAGTTACATCCAAATCAAGAGCTAGGGAAGCAAGGTAAAAATTTGACATACTTAACTGTAATTAGAATTGTATTTTGAGTAAGCTTAGCAGCGGAGTCATGTTGCAGGAATTGACCCGAGCACACGTCTCGCGTGGTTTTCGCGCATCGCGTTTTTGCCTGCCACGAGGCTCCGCAATCCTCAATCTCTTCTTGTTCTTGAACAAAAACAATCCCTGAGATTGGGATAGATACTCCCATAAATTACACTTGACACTGGCGGAAATGCGGTGCTACGCACAAGCAAAATGCCATTAATTATAAATAAAAAAAAAAGCTTAGCAGCAACATTAAAAACATGAAGCGAGCGACAATAATTAGAACTCTGTCTATTTGTATTCTTAGCACTGTACCTAAGCATAGATGTAAAATAAAATCAGAGTGAGCGAAACAGCTTGAAATTTTTCCGTCTTAGGCTAAAAATTCTTGGTCAATGGCATTAGGGCTTGGCTGTGATTGTAACTGTCATTGTATGCATGTAGCACTATTACAACAAGAGAAACCAGCCCTCGTAGTATGCTACACGTGATACGGCTGTATCACGTCTTTTATCTCGTTCGTTCGCACGCAAATGGAAAGAGAGCGAAGGTGTGATAGCGCTGTATCACTGCGGCATGCTAGCTATGCAGAGCGACCGAAGTGAGCTCAAAATTTTTTCACAATATGTCTGGGCTGTAACCAGAAAACTTTTGGTCTGTAGGCTCAGTATGTGTGTTACAATATCCTATCCATGTGTGTGGCCCTGCGTGCCGCCCCCTTTGCATTGGCCGCCCTTAGAACTTGCTATTTTGCCCTTAGGAGAATACGCCAAATTGGTAGGCAAAATTTTAGTTTGTTAAATATTAAAAGATTGTAGACCGCGAACTGGTAGGCGTAGTGTTGCTGCTGCCCGCTGGGCAGACGACCTAAAAAAAGTAGCGGAGAGCGACTGGATGAGGAAGGCCGAGGACAGAGTTTTGTGGCGCGCCTTGGAAGAGGCCTATGTTCAGCAGTGGACGATGATAGGCTGATGATGAAAATAATATTAAAACTGCACAAGAAGTCGATTAATTCAAAGTATCAATACGTCTTTCACATTATAGATAACCTTCATAATTATATTAACAAATTGCTTCCTAAAATTAAGGAATCCATAAAAATACGTAACACTTTCGATCTAACAGCTAAATTGGCACGATTGTAAGTGTCTTTGAACCTTTTTTTTTTAATGAAAACGCCTCATTAGAGTACGCCTATACGCCGCCGCCACCGCACACCGTGCGAGCGTGGACCCGCCGCGACCACTGAGCTTCACCACTATTAATTTTATTATATTATGGCATCTTTGTGCCACCCCCTGGATACGTGCTTGTCAGAGGGGAATGCTAACGCAAATCTGATCCCTAGTTACATGGTCTAAGTGCGTACCTACTTGACTGCTTTTCTACAAAGATTAGCAGTCACCGTCCATAGTCGAAATCGACTAAGAATCCATCACGTAGGTGTAGATGTTATGGGTAGATTATACAGGGTGTAAGGAGAAGTATCGTTAATCTTTAAACCACATACTCTACCCATCAAACTGAACAAATTTTACTATGGGAGGGAGCTACCCTATCAGAGCAAAAAAAATCAACTGTTCCATACTAAACTGCAATACCTAAAATGTATGAGACAGCTGATTTCTTTTTGTTCTGACAGGTTTGCTCCAATAGTAAAAGTTGTTCAGTTTGATGGGTAGAGTACCTTGTGGTTTATAGGTTAATGATACTTTTTCTTACATCCTGTAGGTATTCGTATAGCCGTAGAGCCTATTTAATAATAAAATAGCGAGGTATTCGTATAGCCGTAAAGCCTTGAATAATAAAATAGCGAATGGTGTTCGAATAAGAAGCAAAGAGTTTATGTTTAGTATGATCTACATCTAGGTACCCTAAATTTATGTCTAGGACATTATTACGTGCGTCCCAGTTCCAATAACTGAGAAAAATATGTCGGAATAAATTCATGTCTTGAAAAAACTTTTTTACTTTCCCGTCGAATTAGTTTCTACTAACTTTGACGCATCGTCTGAGCTTTTTTGCTGAATTCGAATATACCTAGATTAACTATTTACTTGAAGCTAAAATATAATAAAATTACAAAAATATGGAACTTGTTTTGCTATTTATTTAAAATAATATTCCATAGAACTTATTGAAGTTGTTAGAAACTAAAATCATGATTAAAATTAAATTTAAGTAGTTATTTAACTAATCGTATGAATAAACTATTCTTTTACAGTTTTATATTGATCGAGCTTTTGCCCACGATTTCGCCCGCACCGGTTCCCGTCATCCCAGCGAGTTAAATTATAAACCAGATGTTAAGTCAAATCATAAGCTATCAAACACAAAAAGTTTCATCAAAATCGGTCCAGCAGTTTTTGCGTGATGCGCTAACAAACAATAAACATAGGTATAATACCAACACAAGACCCATATTGAAATAGCGAAGTACCTACCAAGCACTTAGCACCCCCTTAACCCATATATGCCCACTGGGTCGAAAACGACCCTAAACAACCTATTTGGGTCATTTTCAACCCAGTGGCCAATACCTATGGGTTAAGAAATGTAATGCATTTACATTTTGTTCCTCTATAAACTAAATATTCATATCCCTATTGTTAGATAAGATAACTAATAAGCTGTGAAATCTTAACCCCGGGACACGATAGTTATGTAAGCGTAACAGTTTGTATCCCCCGGGATGTTCCGGACACGCAGCAAGAATATCCCGGGAACTGCAGCTCTAGTTTCCAATCCCCAGGAGGAGAAGAATGTCGGGAATCTGAAACCTTTGTCAGCATACGTCCAGTACGTAATTACGGTCCTTTTTCCATTACGTACTAAAACAATGAACCATACCATACCATAACAATGAACCGTACCGGATGATCAGACCATCAGACTGAACCACTTTCTCTATGGCACCATAATCGAAAACGCGAAAAAAAATCAGCCTCTCCATACAAAACTGCAAACCTACTCGAGCCAAATGTGTGGGACAGCAGATTTTTTTTTCGCGATTACGATTTTGGTCCCATAGAGAAAGTTGTTCAGTTTGACGGTCTGATCATCCCCTTAAAAAAGTGTCAGCAAATTATGTTGGACCCTGTATATTTGTTACTCTGCAAGGCACTAGGTGACACTGTGACTGGACTCTTCCAACGATTCAATATAATAATGAGTGTTTCTTTCAAAACCAAGGATCTTTATGACGTTCAGCTGTGGACTTTTTGTGGCTGATTATGATGGTGAATAAAATTGTTTTGTAGTTTAAATAATTGTAGCCAGAGTCGTGCGAAGTGACGGCCGATCGTAACTAAGCATAATTATGCTCACGACTATATTCCGAGAGGGGGTAGTCAGAGATATTCTGAAACCTCAGAACATCCACGTTTTACCAGTAGTACCTACCGAAACACTGTCCAGTGTGACGGGGGTGAGCCCGTCGCTACTTATAATGGACAGTGGGTACAATACATGCCTCGAAACTGAAGCATGCAGGTTTCCTCACGATGTTTTCCTTCACCGAAAAGCCAGTGGTGCTACAAATCGTACATAAATACCGAAAAACTCATTGGTAAGAGTCGGCCTGGACGGGGATCAAACCATCGCCTCCTGCACGGCAGGCAAGGTTACTCGCCACTGGACCACCACGTCTTTCCTAATCGTAACGAAGGGTAACAATAATTGACCTAATTTTCAAAGCAGTGACTATAAGCGCCTTAATAACACCGTCACCACTAGCTTGTTAAGTTTTATGTTATCTGTGACCGGGTGGAACCGGTCGGAGCCGGTTTTAACCGGTCGCCGGCCGGTTATAACTGGAATAGAACAGTTATGTTCTTTGGAAGCTATTTAGTTTTGGTGCAGTTATAGAATTGTTATGAGTATGACAGTAGGTACGTGTACCTAGGTTTTATTAAAAGTCTAGCTTTTGCTCGCGACTCTGTCTGCGTGGACCTTAAAAAGGTATCCTATGTGTTAATCCAGAACATATTTTATCTGCGTGCCAAATTTCATTTAAATATCCATGAGAATATTATGTTTTTTTTACAAAAAATCTGAAAATATTCGAGAACGTATCGCTCTTAGTAAAAAAATAGGTATACGCTTTGGAAAAGTATTATATAAAATAAAATAAAAACCTCTTCTGAACAGATTGTTCTGAATAAGGTACCTACTAAAATTTCAACTCACTGCAAAGTGTGTTAGTGTAGTTCACTTTTACGTAATAATTTGGACAAGGATAGAGCGAAAATAGTTGAAAAATAATTTTACAATGACTACCTACAGGTCAGAGGCATAATAAGGCGGCTTGAAATTTCTCTGACAGCAAGTTGACCACTAACTTGCCTCCACTGTCTCAAACTGCACCCGCGTGGTGGAGTATGGCCCACTCCATCTCACCCTTATTCGTGATAGGAGGCCTTTGCCCTGCAGTGCAATTCTGCAGGCTTTAACTTATTCTTCTGGCTTTTTTACGGAAATATTAGGAGCGTGTCCACTCCACACTGCTTGCCAGTTTGTTTTTAATATCAAATAAAAAAATGTTCTTATGTTCTACCCTGTCTTCTAACCGTTCATTTACAAAAGGAATCAATTGCATTAACATTCAAAAGGGTGGGTACCTAGATTAGTGAGGGCAGTTTGTTCCGGAATCAAATGGCCCTTTAGCCCATCTCTCCTCTATAGGGCTGCAAACATTTACTAAGGGAAAGGTTTGCTCAAACAAGTTACTATATAAATATTCTTTATCGCATATTAAATCGGAAAAGAATATTTACAACCATTGCCGGCGGCCTTACACGCGTGGAATTGTTTTCATTTTAACAGACTTCAAGAAAGGGATTTATAAATTTGCTTTTTTTTTCGGGATTAAAAGGCTTCTGTCGACCTAATTAAAGACTGATGAATTGTTGCATTAAGGGGCTACCTGCCGGTTTTGAGTAACTTTGTAACCATTTTATTCCTTAACTATGGCACTTTTTGAGCTGAAAAATAAACTGAACCATCTACAGGATATGAGAAGTGATGTGGTTTTTCTAGAAATCGATTTTAATGAATAATACCGAAGAAAAGGGGCTCTAAAGTCACCCCTTTTTTCCAGTTGTAACCATTTTACCCTTACATTTTGAATCGGAAGAAAATGAAAATTTACAATATTGTTCACAATACAATTTAGAATGATGTGGTTTTCTTACTTTTTAGAAATTAATAAAAAATCATCAAATTTTTCAAAGAAAACAGCTAAATTCTGACCGGAGCCACGCGCTCGTTTGCGTCGATTAGTATGGAGAGTCGTGGTCCAGGGCAGATATACGCCTTAAGATAATGATGATGATTATGCATCTTTAATAAGACTTATTTTGTAAGGCATTGGTCTTTAAGATGGTTTAAGAGGAGTAAGTACAGAACTTTATTTATTACAGAACTACCTAAGTACATTAGGTACAAATGTAGCACATTTTATATCAATTATATCATTTTCCAGCGACGAAGTGTTGACACTCTACCTTTTGTACCAAAAAAAATACATTTAACTAAGTATTCAACTATGTTATTTCATGTCAAAATCACCAGGAAACTGGTGAATTTATTGTTATTTTATCCAACACTGATACCTGAACAACTACTATAAAATTTTACCGTTTGATAACATAAGGTGAGAACACACGATGATAGGTTGTGGAAACTATCGAAGTGCCCCGGGCACTTGCTAAGTTGATGGAACATAACTTTTTCCCAGTCCAGATAGGACTAGACTTTACGGGTTTATTTTCTTTGTTCAGTGTTTTACCTCTCGTTCAACTTTTTCCCTGCATACATTGCTTTACTAAAATTAACCACCTTCGTTGTCGAAGCAACGATTTTAAAAATGAAACCATGTTTCTTCTTTCGTTTCTGGTCTGCATGAATTATAGCATAGCATATGTTCACGACTATATTGCCCAAAAGGTGTAGTCAGAGATATTCTAAAACCTCAGAACTTCCACGTTTCACTAGTAGAACAGAAATTCTATCCTGTGTTACAGGGAGTGAAACCGTCGCCACTTATAATGGACAGGGGTACAATACATGCCTAGAAATTGAAGCACGCAGGTTTCGTCACGACGTTTTCTTTCACCAAAAAGCCGTGGTGTTACAAATCCTACATAAATTCAGAAAAACTCAATGGTACGAGTCGGCCTGGACGGGGATCGTACCATCGCCTCCTGCACGGCAGGCAACGTTACTCGCCACTGGACCACCACGGCTATTATACCGCGTGATAATTACTCACGCTTTAGTGGAAAGATTAGCCAGTTAGGAATGGTTGTATCTAAGCTGATTGCGCCGGGTACGCCAGATAAACTCAGGTTTTGTCACTCGGGACGGCTCTGCTTGCAAACCATGCTGCCTCATAGCGTCGTCTTTAAAATAATAGGTACTAGTTTTGGTTCTCTATATCGTCCTCGTGGATTTCAAAAACATCAATATACCCCGTTGCACTCTTTGAGGGGTCGATTTTCGAAAAGTTATTTACCCCTACATTCATTTGCAGAACAATCATCATCAATCATGTTTTTACCTTCAGTGCTTAGATTGTGAGTTTTCTTTCAGTCAAGTAGGTCAGTTAGTAACCGAACTATTTAATGTATGTATAGATAACCAACATGTTATTTAAGAATCCCACCCAACTGACAAGAAACTCTACGAAAAGAACTAGGTCAATAATAGCTAGGTGATTACTTGGTAGAAATCTCAACTTACCGTGACAAACTAATTTCGTTTTTGTCAACCCTATTCCCGTGCCATAAAGGACGACGTATCCGTAACGAGTGCGAGACGATTATCATTAGATTCCTATTTACACGTTTACAATCTTATCGTTTACACAGCGTTTACTCTTATTGCCGAGACATAAAGACCTTAATCTATTTATTTAGCTTAAGAAAGATCTTTGTCGGAATTTGTATTTTCTTCTTTTACTATCTTGTGAATTGCTGTGGGAATTTCCCTATTACGTTAAGATAAAGTCTCGTTTCCTGAAATATATCGCAGTGGCAGATATGGTAGCTTTGTTTCGGTTGCTGTCGTATCAATTTTGGGGCCATTTTATGTGAAGTGAGCAAAATGGCGGAGCAGTGATTTGGCGGGAATGTGCGACGAAATGATTGGTTCACTCACGATTGTGCCAATTGTGCTCATGTCGTGTGAGGCCGATCTTTATCTATATGAAAGGAAATAAACAAGCATTTTGATATTGAAAATCTTGAAGACACCAGCTGAAATTTTTTCAAGCATTTATTTGGCTTCATTAAGTGCGTTCACACACGATGACGCACTGACGGAGCGGCAGATGTCAGTCCAAAGAACCACACCCAGTGCGTCAATGCGTCACCGTGTGTGCTTCTACGTGCGGTTTCATACAACTCCTTGCTTCACAAATGACGGACTGACGTATGCCGCTGCGTCAATGCGTCATCGTGTGTGATGAACGCAGTTATTTAGTAACTATTTAACATGAATCTATAAAAACACAGGTAATAATTTTGGAAAAATGTTTTGTATTGTGTAGAGAATGATTATTGATCACCCCCTTTGTGACCATGAGTGTCGTATAAAGTGACTACCTACTATGGGATAAAGTTTCTTAATCTGTGTTTTTGTGGTGTAGATACACCGATCACCATTTGACAGCATCGTTGCATCCTGAAACTTCGTTACTCTATAAGCTACTATAAGTGAGTCGTCCTACACACCTTAAAAATAATTGGTTTCTGTAGCAAAGTTTCAGGCTACCCAGTCAGAATTGTGGTCATGAGTTTATGTATACCCTTTATATACATATTACTCTTTGATAAAGTATATGTCGAGATTGACAGTCGAAGATACGAAAGCGTCGAAAAAAATTGGAACCAGTACTGGTTCCTAAACCCTATACATATACACGCACACATACATAATTTGTAGGGCGCCTCACGCACACCAACCTATGAAACTTAGCCCCTTTTGTTTTATACGGAATATTAGTGAGGCTCATAATCATAATCATAATCATTTATTGTCATTCTAGACATATACTTTTTCTAAGATATTACTAAGATAAGTTTTCTAAGATAATAGATCGCCGAAAGGTACATTATTTATCTACGTTTTCATTAAAAAAAATCCAACATAAAACAAACATTTATCTTTTGTTAAAGTTGTTAGCAATAACTTAAAAGTACTTGGTTGCCAAGCGGAGAGTTTCATTCTATTTGAATTCTACTTTACTTCCAGAATCCATCAAGTTAAACATACTAGACGTAAAAATTATATTGGGTTGTATAAGCTTCCTCTTAGGACTTATTCTCACTGAGTGGTGCGATTCGACGCGTACGTCTTTAGTATAGCTGTCGATGTTAAAAGGTATTATGCAGTTCTTTCTTTATAGACATTTTAAGCACTTGGTTAGGGTCGGTTTTTCTTATTAGCAACGCTATGGAAGTGTTGAAGTCGCAACGCTGGAAATAACTCCCTTCCTCCCCTTAGAAGCTCTATGTAACAGAATTAGACAGAAATCAAGATCCACTCTATATTTTTTTTTATTGATCATGTTTTTATTTCAATTTTTTTACGCAGCAGAAAGCGTTCAAGTACGAAGGCCAGCCTGGATGAGGTAATTACAAGAGACTTATTCTGACTTGTCAATGATACCTGTATCATTATGGTTGACTTGGAATCATTGTGAAAAGATTTGTCTATCAGC
This sequence comes from Agonopterix heracliana, assembly GCA_963693445.1. Lineage (NCBI taxonomy): Eukaryota > Metazoa > Arthropoda > Insecta > Lepidoptera > Depressariidae > Agonopterix > Agonopterix heracliana. The sequence goes on from OY856313.1 coordinate 21,212,254, forward strand.
GTCACAGGTTTGTTGGTTGCCCAACGGGCGTTCAGGGGTTCAGTGCATCACATGGTTTTGGTTAAAAAGGTCTTTCAAATTATTTTAAATAAATGCCTGTGTATGACATTATCGACTTAGTTAGAATCAACAGGTACCTAGATGACACGATTGTGTCGAGACCTCCGCTTTTAAATACGTAGTAGATAAAGTTGTAAGTATTACGTTATGCAATACAACCTGCCCACCAAATAATTTCTACTCTACACGTGTTTCGCTCCACCAAGGAGCATCCTCAGGAGTTAGACCGACGAACGTTCGAAACAGAGTTGTTACCCCGCCGAGCGTCCGACACCGAGTGACCTAATCGACACAATCATATCATCTACCTGTTTAAAAGCGGAGGTCTCGACACAATCGTGTCATCTACCTGTTAATCATGGATTTCCGCAAAGTAACGCCTGTTTCAATAAATTAGTTAGAATCAATATACAAGGTGTTACAAAAATACAAATAAACATTTAAACTTTCACTATGGGACCAATATCGAAATTGCGAAAAAAAAAAGATGTTCCATACTCTACAAATCGACTAGAGCTAAAATTTATGTATTTTTTTTCGCGATTATGATGTTGGTCCCATAGAGAAAGTTGTTCAGTTTGACGGTCTAAACAACCCCCTTAAGAGTTTTAAATATTTATTTTTACTTATGAAACACCTTGTATAATACCAAGTGTTATAACAAGAAACTCGCTTCGTGTGAATCCAGCCCTAGCCTTATTCGACAGAAAATGTTATAGTAGTCCAAAATAAACACTCTGGTACTGTCAACCCCTCGCTTAGTGGATACAACCACTCTATGGCCCTCTTACGACAACAAAAGACGAAATAACAATTTTATGACAATATATAAAAGGGAATATTACATTGTTTTTATTGCAAATAACGAGGGAACAAGAAAAATATATATAACAGAAATTGAACACAAGATATTTAAGTTACTCTATTCTTTGATGTGAATTACTTATACTTCAGATAACGTTTATTTGTTTGGAAACCGTGCCGTACCTAAAGGAACTCTCTTTATTGTCTGTTCAATCATCATCATCATCAGCCTATCATCGTCCACTGCTGAACATAGGCCTCTCCCAAGGCGCGCCACAAAACTCTGTCCTAGGCCTTCCTTATTCAATGTTAGTTCAATGATTACTTTCAATAAGTTCTCAAGTGGTTGCTAAAGTGGTTAAGGTATCACTGAAAAGCAAGCTGAAGTGGCAATCGACTACTCATATCTGCCGAAAAACTGGCTACCAATGGGGAAGCCGACTTCACGAACCACGAACTGGCTGGTGTAGGACGCACTCCTGCGCTGGACCGAAGACCTGAAACAAGTAGCAGGGAAGCAACAGGATAAAGAAGGACGAGGATAGAGTTTTATGGCGTGTCGTGGGAGAGGCTTATGGTCAGCAGTCGACGATGTCAGGCTGATGCATGATGAGATTAATTTCTACTGGGTACTGTCAACAGCAAAAAGATGTATGCACTTTTACTACGTCCTAGTATAAAGATGCATATATATTAGTACTACGCGTAGTACTAAAGTGTATAAATCTTTTGCATGAGGAGGCATACATCTTTTTGCTGCTAACTGTACTTTCCTACTTCTTATAGCATTTTTCGATTACGCTCTGAGTGACTAAGTCACAACGTCCCGTATCAGATTAGTAAAGATTAGCCTCTAAAATATTTTCAATATTCAAAAACTTTTACCAAAACCATCTAATTTCATCGCAATCCGAGCCCGGTCGCTATTTACGATTGGATGGCAGTAAACTGGAAACTTGATCGGAAAAAAACTGGTTTTCCAGCAGTGAAAGTCGTAAAGTGAGGAGGTGAAAGGGGAGAGGGGTGGGGAAGGTTGTTTATTATGCGAGGTACAAAGAGTTACATTAAGTTGATGGGTCGCATTAACTGCTTAATGGACGCTAAATGTTCGGGCCTCAATTTTGAATTTGAAGTTGAAATTCTGAACGTTTTCGTATACCACAAACCTTTGCATATCTCCGGCAATTTTGTCGAGATTGTAGCTTAATTTAAATTAAAGCATTTCTGTTTAAATGTGGTTCCCTTTCTGACCGATTCATCATCATCAGCCTATATACGTCCCACTGCAGGGCACAGGCCTACACTCTAGGAGGGTGTTTGGGCGTTAGTCCACCACGCGTGCCCAATGCGGATTGGTAGACTTCACATATGCATCAGAGTTTCTTCTTCTGCATATGCAGGTTTCCTCACGATGTTTTCCTTCACCGTTTGAGAGCAGTCGGTAATACGTACATAAGTTAGAAAAACTCATTGGTACGTGGCATGTTGTCCGTGCGGATTCGAACCCGGACCTCATGATTGAGAGTCCATATCGCTCCGCAACGCGCCACCGAGCTCGCCGAGCTGGTTGAATAATAAATAAACATCGAGCTAGTTGTTAGGAAAAAATCCTTATAATTGTGGTACTTACAGGCTAGGAATCGAACCACCTCTTCATGATTGCGGTGCTCGAGCTTCCATTCATTTAGGTCGGGTAGTCTATGAAGTATTCTTAGAATCAGCTGTATTTTGTAAAATTTGTTCAGTTTGATGGTCTAATTAATAAGCCTCAAAAGTTGTTCACACGCTCGTATGTCTAAATTAATTCTAAAGCGTGACTAACAAATAGAAGGTTTATGTGGTCCATTCATCTCGTCGACGCACCTGCGCTCTTAATGCTCTGACTTAGGGTCTACATTTATCAGTTCCATTTAGGCAGCTTGGAAAATGTTTTCCATTCAACTGTATAGACAAAGATTTATACGCAATTTAACAGAGACTTTATCGTCATTATCATTAGGGTTGAAAATGGTTTAGAGCCAAAATATCCTCCTGCAATAATTTTCAAAACGGTTTGGTCCATTTTGCATCTATCTTGGTTTACCGCGAGCTTTATAAGATAATCAACTAGATGTTTATCCTGTTAGAGAAGTGGAGAGGAGGAGTAGGCAGTGATTGGTGGGCCTTATTGGGCTTTAGCGTTGTGATATCTATACAGGATGTACATTTATATGCGTTATGTACCTATATTTTAGGGTGCTTAACACTATTGGAGTTATCGTCTAAATCGAGAAAAAAAAGATTGTTAAAAAAAAGGGGCTTGACCAATCAGATTTTTTGCGATTTCTTATCATAGTTAGGGCGCTCTCATCACAATATTAATGATTTGTCAATAATGCGAACCCTGAATGAAAAGCGTAGAAGCTATTCTTATAGAATACCTACTTTTATTGGTTCTAAACATTGACTTACCTACCTAAAGTCAATGGTTCTAAATATTCAATTTTTAAGAATAACGAAATAAATGTAAAAGTGGCCGTTTTTTTTTCTTCAAATTTGTATGTACATGTATATACCTATAAAAAAACCTCTGAAAGTATTTCAGAAAAGTAACTTAAGCCTTTTTTAGTAAGTAGAAGCAGCACTTTTTACCTGACTGCGCGACGCAAAAGAAGGGTATTGTGTTTTTTATTATGTCTTTTGTAATTGAGAAATCTTAGAAATTGCGATGAGCGCTTCATTGAACGGTAAAGGCCTCCGCTCATTGCAGCGATATTATCGAGCGATAATATCGCTGCGATTTTGCGATAATTGTTCTCAGTACATTTTGTATGGGGACGCGCGCGATCCTACACACTGCCGCGATATTATCGAGCGATAATATCGCTGCGATTTTGCGATAATTGTTCTCAGTACATTTTGTATGGGGACGCGCGCGATCCTACACATTGCCGCGATATTATCGAGCGATAATGTCGCTACAATTTTGCGATAATTGTTCTCAGTACATTTTGTTTGGGGACGCGCTCGATCCCACACACTGCCGCGATATTATCGCAACCTGACGCAATCTCTTTCAACTACATTCAGTGAAGGGCGCATGCGTGACGCGAATCGTGGAATCGCTGCAGTGTGTAAGGTGTCGCGATATCGCTGTCGATAATATCGCTCGATAATATCGCTGCAATGTGCGGAAGCCTTAAAAGGTTAATGTTAAATTTGAAGGTCTGAAGCATCCCCTCAAATATGTCTTGCATTAAATTTACACCGTATATCTCTTCTGAACAGAAACACAAGGTCATTGCCTCGAACGTAACTTTACCGCATATTTCATATCTACCTGAAAGGAAAGTTACAGTTCAAGTCGCTCAGCATTGCATGTGAGCCACGATCGTATATTTTCACTTTTCTTTGAAATAGTTTTGCTAAGAGCTGTATAAAAGCAATAAAGTTTGTTGCGAACGAACCTCAGAATATAAAAATAATACAGAAGTGAACTTCACGTCAAAGTTTGAGATCGATTTAGTTTTTTTTTAACATCAAACCATAAAATACCCGTACTATTTGTGACTCTCACTTTTAGCATAATCATTAAAAATATTTCAGGATAGAATGGAGTGTCAAGTGGAGATAGGTCCATTCAATCACCATTCCGATAGACAGTTTTTGAAGAAGATGATCAGACCGTCAAACTAAACAACTCTCTACGGCACCAATATAGAAATCGTGAAAAAATTAATCTGCTGTTCCATACAGAACTTCAAACCTTCTCGAGCTAAATGTATGGAATAAGTGCGTTGCAATGACGCACTGATGGAGCAGTAAACGTCAGTCCGTCTTTTGTGAAGCAAGGAGTTGTATAAAACCGCACGTAGAAGCACACACGGTGACGGATTGACGCACCCCGTCTGCTTCTACGGACTGACGTCTGGCACTCCGTCAATGCGTCATCGTGTGTGATCACACTTATGACGCAGCTGTTTTTTCGGCTTTTCGATGTTGGTCCTATAGAGAAAGTAGTTTGTTCAGTTTGACGGTCTGACCATCCCCTTAAAAAAGTGTCACCGTATCAAGAAATACATCCATAAATTCACCACCATAATCCCTGGCGGGGTAGTCAGAAACCTAAACTTTTAGCATTTTAAGAATTAAATATCGTATGACGCGTCTACTAGTCTCTGGCCTGTGAACTGCAGTGAACTGCAAAATGAACTTTATCCGTTAGTCATCCCTCTCTCTTCTCCCCTCAGTTGGACGTATATATAGACTGATGACTATGGTGATGATTAGTTGTCTGGTAAGACAAGGAGAAATGGAAGCAATTCAATTCAATTCATTTATTTTGTGTCAGATCATAGATCCATAGTGGTGTTAGTAACAATGACTTAAAATTATGTTAGTGACCAAAATTTTACGTTTACATTTATTTATTTAACATTAACAAAAGGGAGCCTAGAGGCCCAATGCATGCTATTCCAATGCTCAATGATGGGACACTGGAACCGCTCTGCAATGGGTTCGAGGAGGGTGTTGGTGCTGCCCCGTACCCTGCGCAGCAGAGAGGCGGCTCGTTTGCGTATGATGGCTGCAAAGCTATCTACTCGCGCCGCCGCAAACATGCCCGATGCGCTGCAGAAACGAGGCAGCCCCAACAACATCCTCAGCCCATTATTATAATGCACGCGCAGCGCACTGAGCGACTTCTGCGTGTAATTGACCCACAGGCTGCAGGTGTACTTGAATAACGCTACTTTTATATCTTTAGTACATCGTGCAAACCTACGGGCGAGCATATTCGCCTTCATCGCCAGAGCCCTGCGGTCCCGCTTTATATCAGCCTCATCTGAAATCTCCTCGATGACCAAGTCGTCATCTGAAATGTCATCGATGACTAAGTGCCCCAGGTACTTGAACTAAGTGACTCTCACTAGCTTAACACAGAGTCACAGGCGGTAGGTATGTCGTTGTAGGTCTTCTTTAGAATCACATGACTATTTTTACATAATGCAATTTTTTCTTCCATCGTTTGGTCCCTCTGGAATACTGAGGATATTCTGAACATGCCATGTTCACCCCTTCGGGAAATACCATCTGCACATGCTTATTTTTCAATACCTTTTTCCGTATTTGCAATTTTTAATAAATTTACATTCGACGTTAAAATAACAGAGCTTTTAGCTTTAGATTTCTATCGTGTTATTTCATATCTAAAACATTTTATACCACGTTTATGGCTTAGAGCTTACATATCGTAAATGCTATGAAACTGTGAAATAAAGTTCATTTTACTACAATACAGATATTATAGTTTGTTGCTTACTTTAGCTTTAGTTTCAATATGCTGCAGCGGAATGGGAATATTGGTTGTTTGTTTTCAATTCCATTTTGATATTTGGTTTAATAATACTATTTATTAAATCTTCATGTAGCTAAGGCCTTGCGATTAAGAGGATAGGCGGGCTGAAATGCAAATTTGGAGAATAGGTCACTTTTCCGACTGTATACGTATTTATCAGATCCTCCCCCACCCATACACCAGCCCGACTATAGTGCGAAAGAGACAACTGCAGCTCGGACCGATTTTATACAAAAAATCTACGAAATCAGCTTTTCGTATTCCCCTGTTTTCTCCTCCAAAACTATACCTATTTTAACATAGACTTAAACTCTAGCGATAGACTTGCCCTTTCATAGAAGCAACATGTTCCACTTGAATGAGGTGTACGCACCTGATTGATGTTCCCGAGTTCACTTCGTCACTATGGCAATGACAGACCATTGTCATTTTGTGTTGTTTTGTGTGACATGTTGTTTGTTTGAACGAGCTTGTCTATCTCTAGAGTAAGCTTGTCTATGTCTATGTATTTTAATAATTCTTTCAAAAATAATATGAGAAAGACTTTGGCTATGTCCGTACGTTTTGCTTTTTTTGTTTATATTCGTCAAATTTGTTTACTGGATGTCTGAAAACGGTCGGTAAAATGGGTCATTTTCGAAAGTCCCTAGTTCTTACAGTAATTAATTAATGCAAAAAAGCAAAACATAGGGGAATACGTTTGTATGGAGAAAACTGTATTCGTCTAGGTATCGTCTTAATGGATAAAGGTATCAAAATGTTATGTTTTTGTGGGCGTAAAGCCATAGGCACCGAAGTCACACACCTTTCTGTACTTATGGTACACATCATACTATGTATTTTGCCATTATTCTTTGTTGAATGATTCTCACAGGCACGTGCTAATCGTAAAAAGCTACTGTGGGTTTTATGATGATAACAATACAACAACAACACAAACATAATAATTATATCATACATGACGGAACCGGAATTCAACCCAGGACCTCTGGTTTGGCAGTTCGGCGTGGAAACTATCTCACACGCCTTCTGGCTATTATCACAGTTAATTTTCCAAAGAGATCTAAAGTTCAGAGTCTCTGTGAATTCTGTTATTCAAAGTGGCCTTAAAATCATAATGTTATATCTGGAAGAAGGTATTGACATTAAATTGAATTACCAATATTGATTTATATTGGTAAATATTTTAAATTGAAGCTAGATGTCTAAGTTTGTAACTTAGGCCGGCTTTGATCATATTTCGAAGTTATATCAGAAGTATGATTAGGAAATTATTGGAAATTAATTATAATTTAGTTTTCAAAGTCTAACTGTTGTTTAGAGTTTATCGGATGAAGTTGGGAAGTTCTTAACAGTTAGAGGACTGTGGTGAAAGTCTTCAAACAAAAAGCGAAAACGTTTTTACACTTCTAAACCTTACAAAAAACAGTGGTGCTGGTCTTATTTGATTCATATATACATAAACTCACTACCGTAATCCATTGATTCGTCGTCATCATATGATTCAGTGCAAAATATACTAGGTTTATAGGTCCAAAATAAAATTATATTATTAAACTTTTGATAGCGGTCCGAAAGACCCTATTCAAAAATAGCACATGGGTGATTGACACCGCGGTCCTAATAGCGTCAATATTAAAATGCATACCGTGGTGTGTAAGACCCTATTCAAAAAGAGCCCTTGGGCGATTGACACCGCGGTCCTAAACGAGCGCGGTGTCAACCGCCCAACTACCCATGTTTTACATTAATTTTTGTGACACAAATTATTTTTGCGTCACGAATCACGTATATAATTGATTGAATGATTGATTGAATCACGATGCGTAAATCCTCTTTCCTCCCACTGCTGGGCAAAGGTCTCCCCTTTACTCTCGTTTCTTTTAGTAAAGTCTACATACTTCATAAACATGAACAACGAAAATGTTACGAAATTCGAAAAAATATAAAGCAACGAACATGGTTACCTATTCATCACACCTTGTATACAAATCACTAGAGTGTAAATAGGTTTTCGTCTTGTGTATGGAGATAGCTTGTTTTATAATAATCTTAAAAGATAAACGCTAATTAAGTAAGCGGCGTGTCAAGTAAGATTTTACTATAAATTACCACTTTACGTCTGTTCTGTTTGAGTTTCTGAAGTTATAAATTAAATATTTAAGGAACAAAGTTTGTTGGAGAATTTGAATTGAATTGATTTCGAGAAGAAAAGTTTATAACTAAGTAAATGAAAGGAAATACAGGTGAATAAATACGTAATGAGTTGTGTTTCTGAATCTTTGAATTAGATTTTACTAGTTAGGGTGTTTTGAAACACCTTGTATCATCATTAGCGAAACAATTGAAGGATCTATAAAATCTAGTATTTTATGTTTTACTAGTGTTTTCCCGCGACTTCGTCCGCACAAATTATATACCAGATTTTAAGTCAGATTATAAGCTATCAAACAAAAAAAGTTTCATCAAAATCGGTTCAGTAGTTTTTGCGTGATGCGCGAACAAACAAACAAACTAACAATATTGTCAATAGATGGCGCTGCACGTTTTTAAATCGCGCTATCGAATGTTATTTGAATTTATATGAAGAGCACCGCAACTTTTTTATTCTACATGATTTTACGGTTTTATAATAGTTAAGATGTAGGTACCTACTATATTTTTTTCTCAATAGCACATCAAGTAGGTACAGTACAGTAACCAAAAATATAGTGCGATAGTATACAAGGTGTTACAAAAATACAAATAAACATTTAAGGGGGTAGTTTAGATCATCAAACTGAACAACTTTCACTATCAAAGTTTAAAATAAACATTATCTTATCTTATCTTATCTTATGGGACCAATATCGAAATCGCGAAAAAAATGATGTTCCATACTCCCTATACATAAAATAAAGACCTAACCACATATGGCACTCCTCCGGCCATTGACCCCGCTCCGTGGGACCCATTAATTTTGTTCAACTCATTAATTTTAGCATCGCGTATTGCCTTTCTAACGTAAACTGTTTCAGAGCCCATATGTTTTTAAGTGCTTCTTTATACTGTTTTGAACTTTATGACGATGTACATAAAGGCTATAAATTCAGCGCGAGATAGTGACGAGGCTGTTTTGTTCATGTTTATGAAGTATGTAGACTTTACTATGAGAAGCGAGAGGTAATTAATAATAAATTCTTAGAAAAAGTATTTCTAGAGTGAGCCTCACACTTGTTCCGTATAAAACAAAAGGGGCTATCTTTCTTAGGTTGGTGTGCGTGAGGCGCCATACTAATTTTGTATGTGTGCGTGTATATGTATAGGGTTTTGGAACCAGTACTGGTTCCTATTTTTTTCGACGCTTTCGTAGCTTCGACTGTCTATCTTGATAATCTAAGAATAAATTATACGTAGCAGATTGCTATGGCGGCGTAGTCTTTGTTTCGTAGCCTGTAACTGCAATGTTTTTAGGGTTCCGTACCCAAAGGGTAAAACGGGACCCTATTACTAAGACACCGCTGTCCGCCGTCTGTCTGTCTGTCTGTCCGTCTGTCACCAGGCTGTATCTCATGAACCGTGATAGATAGACAGTTGAAATTTTCTCAAATAAATGTATTTCTGTTGCCGCTATAACAACAAATACTAAAAAACAGAATAAAATAAACATTTAAAGGGGCTCCCATACAAAAAAACGTGATTTTTTTGCTCGTTTTTATAGATAAGTGTACGGCACCCTTCGTGCGCGAGTCCGACTCGCACTTGGCTGGTTTTTTAAATAAGCTTTTAATTGTGTTCATTTGTCGCGTCGCGTCAGTGTTTTTTTTATACAGGGTTACTGGTAATTCGATACATTCCTTTAATACTCAAACTATTCTCTTTTTTTCTCTTCTTTCTGTTTCGTTTCCGAGATTCATCATCAGCCTATCATCGTCCACTGCTGAACATATGCCTCTCCTAAGGCGCGCCACAAAACTCTGTCCTCGGCCTTCCTCATCCAGTCGTTCCCCGCTACTTTTTTTAGGTCGTCTGTCCAGCGGGCAGCAGGGCGTCCCACACTACGCCTACCAGTTCGCGGTCTCCACTCTAGAACTCTGACACCCCATCGGTTGTCAGTTCTTCGGCAGATATGACCAGCCCATTGCCCTTCAGCTTGCTAATTTTCTGAGCTATGTCAGCCACTTTAGTTCTGTGACGAATCACTTCATTTCTGATGTGGTCCCTCAGAGAAACACCGAGCATAGCTCTCTCCATAGCTCGCTGAGCGACCTTGAATTGATGAACTATCCCTATCGTCAGGGTCCACGTTTTTGCACCATTATGTCATCACTGGCAGAACGCACTGATTGTACACCTTCGTTTTGAGGCATTGTGGTAGAGCCGAGGAGAATATTATATCGTTTCTGAGATTAATTCTTCTTATTTATAGAGTTTTTTAAACATTCTTACCTTGTTGGATAGCTAAATTCTAAAAAAAAGTTTATTTAAAATTGTAACGTAATAAAAACGAAATAATTTTCACTGATAGTGTTTTGAGGAACTCTGTCGATGTTATAGTGAAAATACGAAATGTTTTTGCATTCAGCGAAGTATTAATACTTAGCATGTTGTCTGAGCCAGAAAAAAAAGAGAGATCAGGCTGCAAACTTAAAAAAAAAAGAGTTTGAAGTTGAAATTTGGGATTAATTAGAAAAAATCTAAAATTCAAAATTGCTCAAAAACGGTTAACATTCGTATAAAGCAATCTAATCAAGCTTTCTATGTCTACTATCACGTCCTTAAAGGAATGAATCGAGTTACCCGTAACCCTGTATAATTCAATTGCTAATGGACTAAAGTTCTCTGAAATGAAGGAACGACTTGAAGGATTTCTCAGTGGAATTCAATACTTCAGGCTCCAAGCTGAGATTCCCCAATAAATATTTTATTTCAAGAATTATAGTCTCACTGGACCCCTTTGGGGAATATAGTCGTGAGTCAGATATATTCATCTCACTTCAAAGACGGACTTAAAAGTTGCACCACATGTTTATAAAATTGTATGCACCTAAAGCACATCACATACAGGAGTCGAGGCGGAGTCGAGGCGGAGTCGAGGCGGTGTCGAGGCGTGGGCGCGCACCTTTGCTACTTTGACATACAGTCGATAATTGTGTACCAAGAATCCGAGCGGCGCGCCACTTGGTTTTGTATGATATACAATTACCGACCGTATGTCGAGGTAGCAAAGGCGCGCGCCCGCGCCTCGACGCCGCCTCGACTCCTTCTGTATGCGATGCGCTTAAATGCCTGCGGGTCTTAGGTGAGCAGCGGGTAGGGTTACCAGATGAAAAATTAAAAGTCCGTAGAAAAGGCCTGATTTCCACTGAAAGATCCTGAGATATTTTTTGCAGTTTGAGAACCTTCTCTACAAACGTAGGTACTTAACAATTTAAAAAAGTCATATTATTATCGTTTTTGTACACTGCTGATCTCGGGGGTCACTTTACTTTTAATTAAGTAAATATAATTTGACGAGGTTGACATGTGAACCATTTTATAAATCAATAATTAAAGAAAAAAACCATACTTAAAAAGGTAGGTTCACATACTAAATAAGATAAAACAAATTAAGTACCTACTTGGATAAATAAGTGTTGATTTTAATTGTGCAATTAATAATTTTCTCTATTAGGAAGCTTGTTTTAGTTTGTTTAACTTTTTGTTAAAGAGATCTTTAAAATGTACTGTAAAATTCTAAAAAGCCTGAGATTTGCAAAATCAGGCCGCAATCCTGAGAAAAGTCCAAAAATCCTTAAATCTCGGGACAAACCCTGAGATATTGTAACCCCAGCTGCGGTAACTCTTAGCTTGAAGGCCTTGAAATACGAAGACCTGTTTTCCAGCTCCCGCACCCTCAGAGGTGACGCAGGATGTCGTCTGTACCAAGCCAGAACTTGCTTACATTTCAAAAACGTTTACTTCGAATTCAGCTAAACATTCGCAGGATATAATTCTAAATGCGGTCTCACGATGTGACGCGGCAATAAGTCACCGGACCGTTTTTTCTGCCTCAGAATTATTGGGGACATCGATACTGACATACGGACGATGAAGTTCAACTTACGTAAATAAATATTATTTATATGCACAACAAAAAAGACAGACATAAACTGCAACAAGAACAAGATATAAAAGGCGACCAAAATTTTTTGTAACACCTTGTTAAAACTGACGCTTCTCACGGGAAATCTGTTTCCTGAAATTGTAGTCAGATAAAGTAGTTATGTTTCACCCTATAATATAGGGTCCTTCTTAATATGCTGACACTTTTTTTAAGGAGATAATCAGACCGTCAATCTGAACAACTTTCTCTATGGAACCAACATCGAAATCGCGAATAAAAAATCTGTTGTTCCATACTAAACTGCAAACCAACTTGAGCCAAATGTATGGGACAGCAGATTTTTTTTTCGCGATTTCGATGTTGGTCCCATAGAGAAAGTTGTTCAGTTAGATGGTCTGATCATCCCCTTAAAAAAGTGTCAGCACATTAAGTTGGACCCTGCATAATGTATTTGATGGGAAGCAACTAAGTAACTTTGATCAAATGTCAGCGCACACGACACAGCTCGCCACGATTAGCCAATCATATGATGAGACTTAATTCACGCTATTGAAGTTAGCAAGATAGTTTTCATTTACAAGATCCAACTAAGAAAACTTGGACCAAAGTTCCGAGATTTCCAACAGCCCGCGGAAGACTTTTCCTTTTAAAACGATCTTTATTTTGAAAATAATATTGAAATAGTTCTCCAGCTTATAATATTTTACCCGCTGAAGCAGCTAAAAAGCAAACAAAAGCTTATGGCGTTTTTAAACACTAAAAGTTTTTCAAAGAACAGCGCAGCGCTGCGAAATAATTTTACTTCTTGTTGTAACTGGCGTAGAGCTACGCCGTAGCGAGTTGCTACGCCGTAGCAGATCCGGGGCTTTTTTTCAAAACTTGCAAAAACACTTTTGCGAGTGGATTTTATTCTTGTCTATTTTAAAAGTTCACCAGAAAATCTGTATCTAAAATATTTATATTTGTTGGTCCCAGATTCAAAACGACCTGCATATTTCATGGGTGCTCATTTAAGGTCAAAAGTTAAATTCAGATTCAAAAAGCGCAGTTTCGGTTCATCATCATCATCATCACAGCCTATATACGTGCCACTGCAGGGTACAGGCCTACCCTCAAGGAGGGTGCATGGGTGTTAGTCCACCACGCGTGCCCATTGCTGATTGGTAGACTTCACATAAGCATCGGAATTTCTTCTTCAGCGTATGCAGGTTTCCTCACAATGTTTTCTTTTACCGTGTAAGAGCAGTCGGAATTACGTACATAAGTTAGAAAAACTCATTGGTACATGGCAAGTAGTCCGTGCGGATTCGAACCCAACCTCAAGGTTGAGTTTCCATAGCTCTCCGCAACGCACCAGCGAGGTTCTCGGTGCATATTTAACTTAAATCAATCTGATATTAGAAATAATTTCAGTGGAAAATATGAAAAGGATAGCCGCTGCTTGCTGATACCTTCCGTTTGAATTTAACCAAAATGATTCTGTGGGGGCTTGCCACGGCCGTCAACACCTACAAATTATAGCAGCGAAGCTAACAGATTACGACACCGTCGTCCCCGGATGTATCCTCCATACAATTGATAACGTTCACAGTAAATAAATAACTCGTAACCTACTATAAATAAGGTTTACAATCGAATCGCAAGAGAATTACATTAATATCAGAGATTTATACAAGGTCAAACTAAGAACTGTTGGACCACAGCCGGTCCCCAGGCTTCACACCTAGCCTGGCGGAAGATCTTCCCTTTTCACCGGAGGAACCTTCCACAGTAGTTCCTCCACAATACTCAAAAGGTTACTTAACGGAGTGACGTTGTAGGTCTGTTATTGGGTAGTCGCGTGTCAGTTGCTCCTCCCGGCCTACAACGAAGCTCTAATTGTGATGGCATACGCTTTGATAAAGTATATGTCAAGATTGACAGTCGAAGATACGAAAGCGTCGAAAAAAATTGGAACCAGGACTGGTTCCTAAACCCTATACATATACACGCACACATACAGAATTTGTATGGCGCCTCACGCACACCAACCTATGAAACTTAGCCCCTTTTGTTTTATACGGCAAAACAGTGAGGCTCATTCTAGACATATACTTTTTCTAAGGGCATACGATCGTTTTTTCCGAAAAACAACCGCTTGTAGTCACAAAATATTTATGACCGTACAACTTCTAAAACTTAAATTGATGCTTAAACTAGATATTTTGGGAACACCATATGGATGGACGCCATAATTTTAAAATGGTTATGTGTTTGTGGGGGGCTATGCACATAATATATAGTAGGTATAGAAGGTTATTTAACTAGTTTATGTTTGCGTGCGAATGTATGGCCAACCTATTATGGAAGCGTCATTCTATGTTGAAACTTCCACATTGATTATCACAAAAACAAAACATAATTGATTAATGAATCCAATTTCAATAGTTAGGTACGTAAATTTAAGCTAAAATCTATATTAATCTCTGACTAGATCGTTCGAACAGTTCGTGGAACGTCAAGGCCATACGTTCAGTTCGTAACGCATTGATTGATGTGCTCCCCGCACCGCAGGCGTGGCGGGGCGGCTTAACTCAGTTGGGTTCGGCAAATATTCTGCTGTTAGACCTGACGCCCGGATCCGGCTTATTTACACTTTTAGGAACCTGTCCGTCTGACTGATCCAGAATAAGTTTACCATCGTCAAATTGATGCATCGTATACGGTATTGTTGTATTTAATGCTACAGTTATGAATTAAAAGTGTAAATTTTCAAATTAAAAACATTTTTTAAACGGTTTTCATTGCAAAAATATTGTTTTTTACGTCATGATTTAAAGCTATCTAGTTGTGTACTTAAAAAAAGAATCTACATTATATTGCACTATTTTATTGATACCGGTACACCCATCTAATCTAATCTAAACTATTATAAAACTGTAACTGAAGTGTGTCTGTACATTGAAGATATTTACAAAAAAAAAACGATATGGTTTTTTAGGTATCCCTGACTCGAAATCAACCTTTTTTTAGAAATTTTGTCTGTCTGTTTGTTTGTGTGTTTGTTTGTTTGTTCGCGCATCACGCATAAACTACTGAACCGATTTGATGAAACTTTTTTTATAGCTTATGTTTGATAGCTTATGTTCTGACTTAAAATCTGGTATATAATTTGTGCGGACGAAGTCGCGGGTAAACACTAGTAGGTACATAAAATCATTGCCGCATTTCATTTTGAAGTACAGTCAACATCAAAATAAATAATGATAAGTTTCAAAATTATTTTTTAAATTAATTTTGTGCTAGTAATTTTATTGTTAGCTTTAAATAAAGTTCATTCAACGTTCTTTTTTACACTTTTATAACTTTGTAAACTATTAACTTAGTTTTTAGATTCTTTATTGTAGACAAAACAACATAGTTAATTATCAAAAAGTTCAATTAGTTTCAATTTGAATTTCGCTAAAGTTCATTGACTATTGCTGTGTACCTAAAAAAAAGTTCTTTGAAACGTTAATGTTCGATTATTACTTTCAATAAAGGTATACACACACAGTGACAGTGTGTCAGTGGGACAGTGTTTCGGTACTTCTGGTGAAACGTGGATGTTCTGAGATTTCAGAATATCTCTGACTACCCCCTCGGGGAATATAGTCGTGAGCATATGCTATGCTATGCTATAAAGGTATACGCTCATAGGGTGCGACGATCAGCAGCATCCCTTTTAAAATTTTCTGTGTTATTCCAATAGCAATTAAAATACTAGTGGGCGTCAAGTCTATGTCGGCCGCCCTTGAAAATTGGTTGGCAATATATAACGCTAGGAATTGTAATGACATAAGTTTCCGAGTCTCGAAGTTCAACGGATCAAGAATGTGTTTTGTATAAGGTCTTAATTTCAATTACAATATTACTTGGTTTGTTCCATTATGAAAATACGCGTAATACTAGCTAGCGTAATGCTAGCTACTTTGGTTATCGATCTTTTCAAACTTAATTTATATATTTGCAATTTTGTTATATACAAAGCGACACATCAAGCTGTACATAACCAACATAAGCTGGCCACGCGTCGGGTGAATAACGCATAACGTCGATGGTCAGCATATTATATTATATTTTGGTCTTGTATAGCTTGATATGTCACCCTGTGTACCTTTTGTTTAAGGGTGCTTCCACATCTAGTAGCTCGCGAGCGGCGCATGCGCAGTAGCGACCCTCGAGGCCCCGAGCATAAAATGCAACCGCGTTGATCTTGAGCTGCGCATTCGCGGCGCGTTCGTCAGATGTGGACGCACCCTTACATTTGGAAGTAATGAATGTCATACGCAAATTAACATAATGAAAAAGTCAGTTTTTGGATAGGTGATCCTTTTGGTAGTTTTTAAACCGATTAAAACAAAAATGCTGTTTGGTTCCTTGAGGCTGAAAATAGCTACCCTATTTCATCGAGCGTGAAATTCAATGCAAAATATCTTTTATTCGTAAATGAAATTTAAACGTAATCGTTATTTGTAAAGCCGCAATAGTCATACATACTTTGAAGCTAACATAATATTTTGACAGCAAACTGGCTACAAACTCGATCGGTTTGTTGTTAAAAAAAAGATATGATTTAGGGCCTGTTTCACCACTTCTGAATAAGTTCTTGTTAGCTTATCCGACAGATATTGTGACATAATTTTATACAAAATATGTCAAACTATCTGTCGGATAAGCTAACAAGAACTTACCCAGAAGTGGTGAAACAGGCCCTTAATCTCATGTAATAGTTAAACCAACAGTTATTTAGCTTAGTCCCATTTCTGTACAGTATGTTTTAATACACTATACAAAAATTTCACGACCATATTAGCATATAAGCATATGCTCACGACTATATTCCCCGAGGGGGTAGTCAGAGATATTCTGAAACCTCAGAACATCCACGATTCACCAGTAGTACCGAAAACTCTGACCACGACGATGACCACGACCATATTAAGTATAACTAATCTTTTTTGGTATGGTCTAAAATTTAGCAACCTTAAATTTTTCATGTAGTACGGTTTACCTTCAGCTTAACAAAGGTTTCAAGAAATAAATAATATTCATAAACGGAATATACCACCGCTCTTCACATGCGATCTTTTCTCAACATATTATGGGATACGGGGCTCATTACGCTACAATGCCGAGACCCAAATCTCGGATCCCGACCGAAAGGGACGGGTTTGAATCCCTCAATCCTCCATTCATACCACTAATGTTAGTTTTCGAAACTTTCACTAATTTGTAGGGTAGAGTAATGAATCTACCATTGACCGCTACGCATTGGCACTGACTTTAAAGCAAAGTCAATATTTTTTTTGTTTCTTTTTTTATGTTCTTGAGTAATTGGCAATAAAGAATTTGTTATTCATTCATTCTTTCGATACGTGCGTGTGTGCGTACTGTGTACATTACAGAAACTTCCTAGCTCCCACCAATTTTAACCTCACATCCTCTCTGTGGTACGGGAGGAGGATGATATTCCTATCTCACTTGCACTAACTCAGCATAAATGTGCTAGTCTCTTCTTGTCAGTGGGGGCTCGTTTGTATGAAGATCCCATTGGTAATATTGAACATAACATAATGTTACATACATATTCTTTCTATAGTACTCTATTCTATTCTATTTTTAAGGTTATGGCATCCATCTTGGTGTAGATGATTTTGCCAATGTCGAGTTTTTGTAGCAAAAGTGCTTGACGTTGTACGGTTATATTGATATTTTGGTGACTTCAAGGGTTGTTCTTATAAAAGAACAATATCCTGAGCCACCACTGGAATTCCGCTGTAGGCCGGGGATGGGACAACCGACAAGCGACCGCCCAATAGCAGACCCACAACGCAACTCAAATATAGTACTCAAGAATAGATGAAATACACTACAAACGATGTCTCTCAGACAATCATTGGGTGGAAGAGACTTAAAGAAGAGAATTAAAGAGACAAACGTTATTGGCACTGTTATGTAGAAGTACCTATAAATACCTATTTACAAAATATACAGGGTGAAATTGATAGCATTAGCATCCTTTTAAACTAATAGTCTACCCATTAAACTGAACAACTTTTACTATGGAAGCCACCGATCGGAGCAAAAAAAAAATCTGCTGTCGCATACATCTGAGTCGAACGGGCATTGCAGTTTAGTATGGAACAGCAGATTTTTTTTTGCTCCGATCGGTTTGCTCCCATCGTAAAAGTTGTTCAGTTTAGATAGATAGATAGATAGATAAATCATTTATTTGCACAAGTAACACACACATAAATAATACAGTTCACAAGTTTACAAAATAACAAAACAAGGAAACATCAACGGAACAAACATGTAAATTACATGCTATGCTGTATGCTGCAGCAGCAAATAGGTCCCATCTCAACATATACCTTGCCCGAAAGCAGGGTGTTGATTTTCTGATGAAACCTCTGGTAGTAGTCAGACGCAGCAACCAATGAGAGATAAATAAATAAGACAATTTTTTTTTTAGTTTAGTTAGTTTAATGGTACTCTTAGTTTAAAAGGATGCTAATGATATCAATTTCACCCTGTATAACACAAATCATACTTACATATTTTATACAATGATTTAAACCCTTATATTACTTCCTCTGTATCTTACCTATTACAGATGTCAAATACAAAACCAGCTTTCAACAACATAGGATACGAGTACCTACCCTCACGTTAACAAGTACATTGTATTGCAAAGTAAACTTTATCTCAAGAGAGTAAGGTGTACCAAATTAGCGATCGAACTTAGCATTCGACCCGTGCAGGATGTGATAAGGGTCAAGCGTGAGTGTCGTGGGCAGTGAATACATTTTCCGAATGAAGAACCTAATTTAAATACGATTTCGTACGTAGGTATGTTAAGTTCATAATAAAAGTTGACAAGAAAAATATAAAGCGGAAGAGTAGACTTTTTGAGTTAGAAAACAAATTGAAAGTTCAAGTAATATTATTTTTTCAATTTAAGTTTTATGTGCTCAGAAATTTCGTGTACTTTTTGCTCTTACCAAATTTGTACGAATCTAAAGATATTAAATGTTTGAGTATAAAGTAAGATTGGTTCAAATCGTATAAATCGTTAAGGCTTTTGGCAGTAACGTATTATCCCATAGGTACTATTGAACGAGAAAATGTTGTTTGTGATTCTTTTCATAGTTGTCCTAGATCTCTGGCGAATCCTTTCGTCTCAGAACACCACGGCCCAGCTTTCTCAACAGCGACCACACCGGTACATTGGTTCCAGGCATTGGTCGTGCTTCACCCTGACTGCATTC
Source organism: Agonopterix heracliana (assembly GCA_963693445.1). Taxonomy (NCBI): domain Eukaryota; kingdom Metazoa; phylum Arthropoda; class Insecta; order Lepidoptera; family Depressariidae; genus Agonopterix; species Agonopterix heracliana. The sequence continues at coordinate 21,231,830 of OY856313.1, forward strand.
TCAGCCAGTAAGCCGGCTGTGTATTGTGACTCAAACGGGAGGCCTCGAAAGTGCTAACACACGTTGTAATAATCCGTGGTTCGATTCCCACGGGGAACATCTAGTGATTATGTCACTTTGTGCGTTTTTCCTTAGTTGGTTAGGACATTGCAGGCTGAATCACATGATTGTCTGAAAAGAAAGATGATTCCGTGCTTCGGATGGCACTTTAAGCGATTGGTCCCGGCTACCATCTCTGGTAGTAGTCGTTACACAAAAACCACGTCAGAGGCCGTAAGGCGGTTAGAATAAACTCTGATACCAGGGCTTGCTGTTGCTGCCCACTCGATAAGAAGACGACCACGTTGTAGGTACCTCCCGAAATTAGTTGATCATTTTAAAAGGGTGAGAATAAGCGTTTCCAAATGCTATAAATATTTGCTAGAAATCATAATTTCTTACTCTAGTCACTAGTCAATGCTTATCCTAAAGTAATTTTAGACTTTTCAACGCAGAGAGAAAAGTTTTTTTATGAAAAGTAGCCGAAGGCAATCCGTCTGCAACGAAAGTACCTACTTGAATGCAAAATGCAGAGTGAAATGACAAGAGTTTTTCTTCTTTATTAAAGTCCGCTGCTCAAATTAACATTTTCTCTAGCAGTAAAAGTTTGAAATTATTAGTTTTTGACTAACTTCGAAAAAGTAGGACGCGGCTGGACTGTTTGTTTAACTGACTAGGAAGAAGTTATCAAATCGTCTGTATTTATAAATGTATGTTACGCATTGACTTAGTAAGTTATGGACGCCGGGTCTAATACAAAATTATCGAAAAAAGTGTCCCTGACTAACCTACATAAAGGAAAGTACGTGATAGTAATATAGTCACCGAAACTTATGACATTTTAATTTTACTTTGCTTGCGTAGTTTTTACAAATTCTTACAGAACAGCATGCCGGCATGCAGACGTGCGCATGGTCCGTCAATCCTGGCGCATAATTGTTTCTCTTTCTGTGTTTTGTTTCTCTTTTGGTTCAGACACTTTTCCAGCAAGGCTAGCATGCCACCCACGACAAAGCGTTTAAACGAGAAAAACGTCATGCGCGCTCTTTCTGGCATACGTAAAATAATAAGGATTGAGGCACATCTAGATTTTTATTGTTTTAATGGTGGTATGCGAGGCCTACTAGTAGTTGGTGAGTCTGATGATGTCAAGTATGATGTTACGGTATAATTTGAATCATAACGTAACATAAATATTAAACATTTATGTACACCGATTTGGATGAATATTATTAATATTAATACAAAGTGTAACAAAACACGGTAGGTACCCTAGTCCAGACCATCAGGGCCATCTTTAGGCTATAGGAAGTAGGGGGTATCAATCGCGCGGCCCTGGGTAAGTGTCCAGAGTGCCGACTGAAATACCATCACTATAGAGATAATCTGCTGTCCCATGCATTTGAGTCGAGTCGGTACTGCAGCTGACGTTGTTTCCATAGTGAAAGTTGTTCAGATTCGACTCCAACCACCTTTTTAACAATGGACGATCTATTGTTAGTCCAGTAAAAATACGGGTCGAAATTAAATATTTTATAATAAGCAATTGTTTTTTTTGCTAGATCGTTTATACAAATGATATTAACATACTTTATTAACGAATCCCAAAAAAAATCGTGTTTTTAGTTTTTAGTATTAAAATGTAATTTTTTGATGTTGAGTTGATGAGTTTACATACACTGTGTAAATTTTGTACTAAAATTGAGTTTTTCGTAATTTCTACTTATTAAAAAACAAAGGCTCCGTGGTGATTTTTCGTTGGATTTACTTCTAATGTAAAAGAATAATAATTTATTTAACAAATGGCAAAAAAAATTGTATATAGGTACTATTTTTTGCCAAATTTACATGATTTTTTTAACTTTGTTTAATTATTTAAGAAATTTTTTAGGGGGATTTTCAATCTAAATGATAACTAGAATTATAATCTTAAATATAAAAGAAAAAAACCAGCTGTTATAAATTATTATTTTAATTATTACTTTCGCCATACAAGCGACACGTAACCTTACTGGAGTTTGTTATTGTGACCAGACGGCGATCAACGTGTCAAATTTTACTAGTGTAATCCTGGAAAATAATGTTTTATTGTAGTTGAAATGGTTAATTCCAAAAAGATAACCTATCGGAATAGGGTTGAAAAACCTTTCGCCTTGGGCTCCTTGTTCAAACACAGATTAAATAATGTTCAAATCTCCCGTTTCTAATATCCCGTCTACCTCTCCCCCTCCCTCGTGGGCATAAACCGTATTGTTGTCTCTTTATATACTACTTAGTGTTTATTTTGTACAAAATTACAAGCTCTTTTATAGGCAATCTCTCGTCTCGCACGATACGATCTTGTCTATGGATGTCTCGTAAAAATGTCAAGTGCTTTTGTAAAGTGGATTAATATTTTATACTTACTTGAGTTTGAACGCTTTCGAGAATTCATTTGTTTGCCTTATTATGATGCATTTATGAATCAATTCATAACATAACATAATATGGGAAACAAATGAATAAAATAAAGAGAGCGTCTCGGTGGCGCATTGTGGAGAGGCATGGACACTGAATCATATGGGTCGGGGTTCTAAGCTAATTTGTATACTTATTTATTTTAAAATAATATTTTGACTAGATTTATTTATTTATTTATTAGGCACATAAACAGATCACAGTCATAAAGATTATAAAATACAGGAAAAGGTTTAAATTCTAGACGTGACCCAAAACAATGTGCACAGCATGATCGATGATTTTATATTTTTAATATAAAATATACCAACGTAAGTGCGTTCACACACGATGACGCATTGACGCAGCGGCAGACGTCAGTTGTGAAGCAAGCAGTTGTATGAAACCGCACGTAGAAGCACACACGGCGACACATTGACGCACCGGGTGTGGTTCTATGGACTGACATCTGCCGCTCCGTCAGTGCGTCATAGTGTGTGAACGCACTAACAACCACCAAAACAAACGTAAACGAAAAATTTTACATAGGTACCCTAATATGTTGTTTGAGTGTAGTATGAGTAGTATGTGAGTATCGGTGGCGCGGAGAGCTATGGAAACTAAATCTTGAGGTCCGGGTTCGAATCCGCACGGACCACATGCCATGTGCTTTTGTTTTCTTACTTATGTTCGTAATACCGACTGCTCTCAAACGGTGAAGGAAAACATGGTGAGGAAACCTACATACGCTGAAGAAGAAATTCCGATGCGTATGTGAAGTCTACCAGTGGACTAACGCCCATACACCCTCCATGAGGGTAGGCCTGTGCCCTGCAGTGGGACGTATATAGGCTGTGATGATAATGATTATGTGGTACGCAGTTGTACTACTCCTGAAATGGTACCTAACCTTTCGTAATGTAAAATCTTTTCCTTCACATTACATAAGAATGATTTTAATAATCCATCAAGAACGTCGCAATCTGAATTCGATGTCGTACGCCTTCAATAGGAAGTAAAGGTACGGACCTTCACAGGTAAGGCCACGATTCGACATCAAATTATTCATGGAATATTAATACCTATGGCAAACATAAAGAAACGTACCTATTTGCATTCAGAGCATTTAAACGGGAATCAGAAAAGAATAGATAAGTACGGTGGAAATTTATTTTCCAAAGTCAAAGTCAAAGTCAAAATTTTTATTCAATATAATATCACATAGATAACTTTCTGACGTCATTTTTGATTCTACCACCGCTTCGGAAGGTGTTCCGTTGTAGAGAAGATGCGGCCAGAAACTCTACAACACACTTCTTTTAAACAAAACAAAATATACAAAGTACAAATATTGAATTACATAGTGTAACATTGTCAAGACCAGACATTTTGGTCATTCAAATAATCATCGAGTTTATAGTAACCTTTTTTACAGAGGACTTGTTTAACATGGGATTTAAACTTTTTGTCTGGCAAGTTTAGAATATCCTCTGGTATCTTATTATAATAGCGTATACAGTGCCCCATGAAAGATGTGTTGACCTTACTGAGTCGAAAATGTGGGAACACTAATTTATTTTTATTTCTTGTATTGTAATTATGAACGTCACTGTTTTTGGGAAAGAGAGACAAATTTTTGCGAACGTATAAAATATTTTCGTAAATATATTGACTGTAGAAAGTCAAAATACTGATATCTTTAAAAAGATCTCCATTCAGTTTTTTTACCCTTTTTCTCATAGACAAATTACTCTAGCGAGAGTTTAAGTCTATGCTTTTTCTAGTACTTATTCAAAACTTGTAATAAAATCTAAACCTAATTTAAAAGAAAAAAAAAACCGGTCAAGTCCGAGTCAGGCTACTCGCGCACCGAGGGTTCCGTACCACACCACAACACAAGATACAAAAAAGATAATCTGCGTTACCTAGCGCGAGACCGACTCACACTTGGCCGGTTTTTATTATTTGTTGTTATACTGTAAAGTTTGCTCTATAATCACAAGTTTGACGCTTGTATGTAGGTATTACCGTTTTTACTATAGAGCGAGAATTAAAAACGTTGATAAAAACTAATTTCTTGTATGAGCAGCCATTTAATTTTAAAAATATTGAATTTTTTACTATTGAAAATAATTAAGAAAATTAAGAAAATTTCATTTGTCTAACTATTACGGTTCAAAAGTTACAGCCCCAAATATTTAGGACAGTATTCACCCTTTGTGTACGGAACCCTAAAAATAGAAAATAAAATGCAGTTGATTTCATGGATGATACTTAATGATATGATCGTCATCAGCCTACTCTTATACGTCCCACTGCTGGGCACATGCAACCCTCAAGGAGGGTGTATAGGCGTTATTCCACCACGCGTGCCCAATACGAATTATCACCGTCAGGCTATCAACGTCTACTGCTGAACATAGGCCTCTCCCAAGGCATACCACAATAATCTATCCTCGGCCTTCCTCATCCAGTCGCTCCTCGCTACTTTTAGGCCGTCGGTCCAGCAGGCTGCAGGGCGTCGAACTCTACGCCTGATTTACCAGCGTTTTCTCGTGGTCCTACTATTTTGTCCTACTAGTAGGTCCACCAGGGACACAAATTTTAGTTGGACCTACTGATGTGCTGTGAATCGAAAATGTACCTCCTGTGTAAAGAAACTCGGCCAAGTTCGAGTTGCAATATATAATATCACCAATGCAAACTTCTTTATCAAAGAAAATCGGCCAAGTGCGAGTTGAAATATTGTGTACTAAAAGGCTAATAAGCATTGAGAATTGATTGAAAAGTACCAGGAGAGCAGAAGAGTACAAGAGATTAAACGTAACCCCTTGCAGACTTCTGCTCTCCTGGTACATCAATAGAAAATCGATAAGAATTTTTTCTTCAGCGTATGCAGGTTTCCTCACGGCGTTTTCCTTCGCCTTATAACATATTATAACTCTCTTATTTTTATGTTCTGAAGGACAAACAGTGTTATTGACTTTGACGTCAACAACATTATGAAAGCAACATGATGTAGATACCTGTTCCACGATGAATAATACAGGGTTTTCGGCTCATTGGTTCGGGTGTAAATAAACAGGTAGGGGTGAGTGGAACGCGTGGCGAGGGTTCCGTACTGTAAAGAAATACGAATTAACAGATTTATATTGCCAATCTTTTTATCTAACAATATTGTTTCATTTATAAATAACAGCACCAACGTACGATGGGAGTCACAGTGAACAAAATGTCATTTTATGAAAGGTACTAAAACGAATATTTTAAATTCGAAAACCATTCGGAGATTAATTATGTGATTTCTGAAAAGCTTTTAAAAAAATGTAGACTCCTATCTACACATTATTTCTCCAGGTATTTGAAAAATACTTCATAAGTTTGGATAAATGAGATGGATTCTTTATTGACTTTTACAGTTTATTTTTATTTTTACGGGTTTTACAGTTTATTTTTATTTATATAATCGTTAACACACCTATCTCTCATAATTGTGAACTTATTTTTATGTTTTTCAATAAACATAAAATGGTTAAAACATAAGACGCTGTTATACCGTCGAGGCCGTATTTTGAACAAGAACGAAAGTGTTTTAAACTATGTTTTAAAGTCTGAAATTAAATTATGTCTTATTTAAGGATCGGGCGGATGGGCGACTGTTCTCAATTACACGATTAGATTAAGTTTACTAGATAGAAAAAAATCCCAAAGTTATGTTTTTGTTATGTTTTTTCAATACTATGATTAAACTGCTGATATTTAACTTTTTATTCTTGTACTTAACTAAAAACATTAAATATTTCTAGTGAACTCAGCAGAAGTTTTAGCTTAGAAACTCCCATGAGCAAAGATATTACCGAAAAACACGTTTTTTTGCGATCCTGCTTTCAATTGGAGCGGGATGGCTAATTGTAAACTTATGCTTGCAAGAAAGAGACGCTTGCACTGGGATAACCTAGCCTTAAATGACCAAATTGTGGAAGGAGCAAAGGAGTTATGAGTATGTGTGCTTAAAGATCCTTACTCTCCTCAATTTGAAGGAATGGAAAACCGTTACGATCACAGTATAGACATCAACGTTTTTTTTTCAATAAATAATGCACTTTTTGCTTGTGCGTTAGCACCGCATTTCCGCCAGTGTCAAGTAGTTTGAGGGAATATCTATCCAATCTCAAGGATTGTTTTTGAGTAAGAACACAACTGAGAAGGATTGCAGAGCCTCGTGGCAGTCTGAAACTTGAACCGCGCGAACACCACGCGAAAGACAAGTGTTCGGGGCAAACCCTGCAACGTGACTCATCATAAAAGATATTGACACCTTTCGCACACAAAAACACTGCATATGAAACTTTATCCCTTGGTCACCTCTTACGACACATACGAAAGGAAATTAGGTGGGTCATTCTTAGCTGGAACCACACGGTTCTAAACAAGATATGTCTCGCCTTCAAGGTTGTTTTCTAACTGAACCCTAAAAATTGGTGAATTATAAAGTTATCAGTAGCCAAAGCACGGATCAGTGAGCCGCGACGCGAGTGATGATGTGACAGCGAGAGCCCTCGCGTGACTCGTGCTCACCTCACGCCACTCCTCATTATATGTCACTACGAACTTTATTACTGATCAGAGCTAATAAATAAATATTTGGTAAACGAGTGGCAGACCACTTGCCATTGTTTTCATTAGGAAGGTACTGTAAGTTCTATAGGTTTTAGATGTAATGAATCGTTATAGATCCTAAATGGTAATTCGAAATGAAAAATGGTAAGAGAAACCTAAAGATGATTTTCAAGTACCTATTCAATGATACACCACTCGACATAGTTCGTCAACTTGAATTTTTAAATTTTTCACAATATGGCGTCTGGTAGTCGCCATACTGAATTTTGTTTAGTGACACTCGCAAGATTAAGACAAATCGATTGACGTTAGAATCATCAAAATCGGCCCACGCGTTTGGTCTCTAGTGTGCCACAAAGGTACAAACTTACATACATACATACATAGGCTGTTAATTAAATGCATTACCCTTCCTTTGCGTCGCGCAGTCGGGTAAAAAGCACACTGTAATGGGTTGGTATTCTCATGTATTTATCGCATTACATTAAAATACTTACTGCCACGGTTCGGTTGCGCGTTGCGGAGAGGTATAGACTCCCAATCAAGAGGTCCGGGTTCGAATCTGCACGGACAACATGCTACGTACCAATGAGTTTTTCTAACTTATGTACGTATTACCGACTGCTCTCGACCGGTGAAAGAAAATATCTTGAGGAAACCTGCATATGCAGATGAAGAAGTTCTGATGTGTATGTGAAGTCTACCAATCCGCATTGGGCAAGCGTGGTGGACTAACGCCAAAACACCCTCCTAGAGGGTAGGCCTGTGCCCTGCAGTGGGTCGTATATAGGCTGATGATGATGATGACTTACTGCCACACCAGTAGTATGTAGTAATAGATACTCTTTCTTTACTGTGCCTCGTTGAGTCGGATATCCTGAAAACTATTTGTTTGAATAACTACCTAGCGTCTAGACCCCAGGTACCCATGGTCTCCTCCAAAAGGCTAAAGCGTATCGTACACAGAAGGAGTCAAGGCGGAGTCGAGGCGGCGTCAAGTCACGGTCGCGCCTTTGCGACCTTGACATACGGTCGATAATTGTATATCAAGAATCCCAGGTATGATATAGAATTACCGACTGTATGTCAAGGCAGCAAAGACGCGCGCCCGCACCTCGACGCCGCCTCGACTCCTTCTGTATGCGATTCGCTTAAAATGTGTAGTACTGACAGAGAAATGCATATTTGCGTCTTTTCAAGTTTTCAGCAAAGGCTTCCGTGGAAATGGCAGGTTGCATCCCATACACCTAGCCTAACCTATACAAGGTGTTTCATAAGTAAAAGTAAATATTTAAAACTCTTAAGGGGGTTGTTCAGACCGTCAAACTGAACAACTTTCTCTACGGGAGCAACATCGAAATCGCGAAATAAAAAATCTGATATCCCATACATATTTTAGCTCTAGTCGATTTGTAGAGTATGGAACATCATTTTTTTTATCGCGTTTTCGATATTGGTCCCATAGTGAAAGTTCAGTTTGATGGTCTAAACCACCCCCTTAAATGTTTATTTGTATTTTTGTAACACATTGTGTAAGCAGACAACCTATTCTTCCACGTCTATCTACTAGTATATCATTCTATACATTTTTTGTACTAATCTACTTCTATTACTTCTACTAAGTTTATCTGCTAATGTTATAAATGTGAAAGTTTGTGACGATATTTAGATGTTTGAATTTTTGGATGATTTACGTATAAGAGGCTGAACGGATTTGAAAGAAATTTGGCACACAGATAGAATACAAACGAAATCGCGGACAAAAGCTAGTTGAAGTTCCTTAGCGTCAGTCAGTACCATAAATGCGCCTAAAGGTATTGCTATTGTGATATAAAAAATAAGTAGGTCTGTCGGTATGCCGGCGCAATAAACATAAGTGAATAAACTAGAGATGAGAGCAAATAAACTGAAACCATAACCTTCAGTTTCATGCCCCATGAATTTTATTACGCTAGGTTAACAGATCGATGCAAAATATTAATCTCGTATATAACGTCACGCCTCTTTTCCAGTGGGGTAGATAGAGACTAGGGCGGGCCATCTTCTACGATCCTTGCATACCTCTTTTGCCCCATCCACATCCATACATCTCTTCATACATGTTCGTCGGTTTAGAGTACCCAGCGCATTTCTCCTTTTTGTAGGATGCAACCCCGATTTGATCAAAATACGTCTTACGAGGGCGCCCTCTGCCGACACTTCCACTCACATTAGCACCAATATCTCTTTCGTACATCGTAGCATACCTTTCTCTATTCTTGTCACAACATCCTCTTTCAATTTATATCGATCTCTAATCACACAATTTCTCACTCCATCTCTCAGCCTAACACCACATAATTATTATACTTCGCAAGGAACGCTTTTCAACAGCATTAATTTTACTTTGTCTAGACACTGTCTTCTGCCATACCGAGCACTCACTGGCATACATACGTTATAATTATTGTTTTATTCCATTAAAGCTGCTTTTCCATCACCATGTGCCAGGTAGCGAGGCGGTGAGCAAGGAAAAAATCCACCAATGAGCGTGCTTCAATTTCCCAATGACGTGATCGAGCGAGCGCGCTATTGGCGGATTATATCCTCGCTCACCTTTGCGAGGAAACCTGGCATACGCTGATAAATAAAAATTCGATTGCGTATTATAACGCCCCGTACCCTTATAATGAGATCTATGCCCTAGAATAAAGGCTAATTTTGATTAGATCATTAATACGATTTCAGCTCATCATTTATTTTACTAGTAATTAGGGTCCCTATGCTGTAACTTTAATCAACGCCTTTGTCAGAAAGCACAGACGGTATTCATTGAACATGACGTGTATTGGATCCTATTTTAGTAGTAATCAATAACGGGAAGTTAATACGTAGCTAATAATAGATATTTAATAAAGCTTTACATTTTCTACGTACATCATATTTCAATAGAAATGTATTGAGACATAAACAAGAAGAACTTCAAAACAAAAAATACAAAATGTTCCACATATCTTATGAAACTAAATCAATTGCACTTTTATCGTAAATAATCCCTCTACAGTATGCAACGCATTGAAATATAGACCATGTATAATGTTTCAGACTAAGACATTGAAATATAGTAGGTATACATGCGTAAAGCATCCGTACTGTACCATCAATATGTGAAAAGTCATTAGAAGTCAGGGGGTAGCAGGGATGCGGGGGGAGGTGCGATAGTATATTTGCATAGTTCCCGATATAGAGTCTCCGTGTTGGGGATGAAATGGGATCCTGTTTGTTGCTAAGACGATTTGTTGCGGTCAACAATGTTCTATATTAAATTAGATTTGGGCGTGACATGTTGAAGTAATGTTAGTGACAAGGGCGCGTTTACAACAGCACGATTTCAAGATCATTTTGAAGATTCCACCAACCTTTACAAACGCACGATTTGAAGAAGATTTGACGATATCATCCATAAAGAATTACATACATACCTATTTATCATAAACTCACGACAGTCTTCCATATCGAGGCGTTAAGAAGGCTTCCTATTAAGGTTACAAGAATAGCACGGTGGTTGCAAGTATCACAATAATTAATAAGTATAATTTTTTCACGAATAATACAAAAGGCGCTTTTTATTAAAAAATCGACAGCCCACTATAACTGTTTTTGATTTCTCATCACGCCGTGGCGCCGTTTTGTTCTAAAAACACAATTTAATAATTAAAACTACAATACCAGAAGGCAGTGCTGCCAACATTGCTTAGTGGAAACGCTCTATCGGACCACAGTACAAGAATGAGTCCGCACAGTATGGCACCTCCTGACCCCCACTATTCAACCTCTCCCCCTCTCGGTTGACCTCGAGGCTATCGAAAGTTAGATGTGGTATAATCATCTCTCACGTATGTGATACCTTATGTCTTCTAGTCACTCCGAGCCTGTTTGTATGAAGTGTCCGGGGTGTGCTCAGACAGAACTTAGTGGTATTTCCTCTCGAGCTTCTCCGTACTTCAGAAGGCACGTCAAGCAGTTGGTCCCGAATATTGCTATTCTTCTTTTTATCGTGTGGGCAAGCCCTACTGTCAAATTTTATTGAAATGCCATTAGTGATGTATGTATTAAAGAATTGATAACAAATAGTAGAAAAACAGTCCAAATCGCGCTAAACTTCGCGCCAGTTTTTCTCTGGAAAAAGAACAAAAACTGGAGTGAATCTTGCTAAGCAGGTACCCCTGGCATTATGTATGCTAAGCTCGCCAACAGTTAATAAGCTCGCCGGACCGCAGAGACCGCCGCCTGCCGTGCCGGTGACTGTTACTTAGTATTGAGATGCTAATTAACTGAAAACTTTGCACTCCTGAATATTCGTGCTCGAGAACTTTACTACTTTTAGTTTTGAACGGTTTCATAATCAGGGAGTTGGGTTATGATCGTGGATTTTGCATAGGTACAGAGAACAGTATGGTTCCGGCTTAGAATTATCATCATCATAAGCCTATAAACGTCCCACTGCAGAGCACATGCCTTCTCTCAAGTAAAAAAGCTTATTATAAAGTGAATGATTATTTAAATGATCAATATGCTTGGGTCTGAGCTGAGGTCACTAACTTATAGTTTATTTACATTACTGTATAGTATCAATTATTTTATTAGATAGACTATGTATTACTGTATACATAACCGTAGCTTAAGAATTTATATTGTAATAGTTATTAAGGGGCTGCCTCCTGGTTTTGGGTAACTTTGTAACCATTTTATTCATTAACTATTGCACTTTTTGAGCTGAAAAATAAACTGAATCATCTACACGATATAAGAAGTGATGTGGTTTTCTAGAAATCGATTTTAATGAATAAAACCGAAGAAATGGGACTCTAAAGTCACCTCTTTTTTTCCAGTTGTAACCATTTTACTCTTACATTTTTAATCGGAAGAAAATGACAATTTACAATATTGTTCACAACACAATTTAGAATGATGTGGTTTTCTTACTTTTTCGAAATTAATAAAGAATAATCTAATTTTTAAAGAAAACAGCTAAATTCTGGCCGAAGCTACGCGCTCGTTCGCATCGATTAGTATGGAGAATCGTGGTCCAGGGCTGAAACGCCTTAAGTCGTGTTATGTTGTAGAGTTTCTGGCCGCATCTTTTCTACAGCGACAACACGTTCCGACGCGGTGGTAGCCGTTTAATAAGTGTGCTTCAAGCTCGTATATTGAGTAAATTATAATTGATTTTGACTTTGACTTTGGAGCTTGGGCGTGAGTCCACCACGCTTGCCCAACGCGGATTATAAGCTTCAAAATTTCTTCTTCTGCGTTTCCTCAGTATTTTATTAGTTTTTCAGTTATCGGGTCTATAGATCAGAATGTGGCTTTATAATCATGTACTCTCCTATATTATTATCAGTTCTATTTCTAGTACTGATTGTACGACACTATTTATAGAATCGATTATACGACAGTTAGCTTTCGTACTCTTGAGTTCAAATTAATATCCTGACGTTTTTTTTAAGAGGATGATCCGACCATCAAACTGAACAACTTTATCAATGGGACCAATGGGAATGGGAATGAATACTGATGATATTTTCCTAAACTATGCATATGCTCACGACTATTTTCAGGGGGACGAGGGGGTAGTCAGAGATATTGTGAAACCTTCATGTTTCACTAGTACCGAAACTCTGTCCAGTGTAACGGGAATGAGCCCGTGTCGCCACTTATAATGGACAGTGGGTACAATACATGCCTCGAAATTGAAGCACACAGGTTTCCTCGCATTGATTTCCTTCATCGAAAAGCCAATGGTGCTACAAATCGTATATAAATTTCGAAAAACTTTCGTTGTTACGAGTCGGCCTGGACGGGGATCGAACCATCGCCTCTGTACGGCAGGCAAGGATACTCGCCACTGGATCACTGTTTTCTTTAATCTCGTATAATAAGGTACTATATAAAACCACTATTCTATAGCTCAACGTCTTCGAGACAGAATATCTTGTACCCAGTCTCCCCGAAACACCAATAGTTGCAAGGTATCCGAGATATTGTAATATTGCTAGTCTCTCCATCAATGCTGACCGAACGATCAAAGTTGCTTGTGACTACGCTGCCAAACATTGTTGCTATTCGAGACTTGAAATCGGATAGATTTTAGGTAGGTACCACTATTGAAATATGCAATATAATATTGCCTTATTCTTCTTCGGTATCAGGAACGATCATTGAAGTTAATCATCGTCAGGTCTGGCCAGTCTTTGGATGGGTGACCGTTTTAGTAGTATTCTACTACTTTAAGGGGTGATTTTACTTGTGATAATGAACAACTTTCCCTAAGAAACATAAAGGAAATAAGCAAAAAAAAAAAATCTTTTCATACAAACGTTCAATCAGGTGATTGCATTTAGTATGGAAAGTATTTTTTTAGTATTTCCTGTAGGTTTCTTAGGGAAAGTTGATCAGTATCATGGTTACAATAGTGTTAAGTAATGTAACTGTTTATACTTGTATTGGCTGTGTACCCTTTCGCTAAGCCATGTCGCATCGCAATAAGCTGACAGCATGTTGCCTCTACCAATCGCACTGAGCCTTCGTTGTGGATTATGGCCCACCCGTGATCCAAATCATGAGAGGAGACCTTTGCTCTGCAGTGGGACCCTATAGACCATACATTACTTAACATTTATATGGAACCAACATTGAAATAGCGAAAAAAAAAAAAACTGTTGTTCCAAAGGAAATGTTAATCGCTGCTCTACCCAAATGTATTGTATAGCAGATTTTTCTTGTCTGGTCATCCCTTTAAAAACCAGGACCTTGTATGTTACTTATGTCATGGTGTCCCATCCCATACAAATGAAATTTTTGTTAAAAAATTGCAATGTATGGCGTTATGGTATCGATTTGTAATTAATGTTTACGTAAAAGTGTAAATTGTTACTAAAAATACATGATCTGACTACAAAAAAATATCATGAGCCTCGGAAAATCAAGCAATTTACTTTGCCCGAAGACTGCCCGCGTTACGGCAGTCGCGTTCCATTGTTTGACGTTGGGCATCTGTACTGTATAGTATTATATAATCTGTGCTTATGTATTGCAGTTAGTTACATGTTCAATGTCATTATGCAGTTTTAAATTTGATAATTAAATAAAAGTGTTGGATATTATTTTGGATGGATTTTACTGTAGTTATAATTGCCTTTATCACAGGATGACTGAACTCCTAAAAACAAATAACGTTTTAATTGTATGAATTGTATGGTTTAAAACTATTGGTTAAACTCCATCCATTTTGATCTGTTTGCCATTTTTCTGAATCGAGTATCTAAGTAGCTGTCGGCGTTTTTATATTGCCTTCGACGTTTTTAGGAAAATAACATAAGTTCATCATAACTTTGTAGGATAAGCTGGGAGTGAAGACTCAAAATAAATAGGTTCAGAAGACCTGGTAAATACAACGAGCGATAGGTACTGGCGCACGCACACATAGACGCATAACATTATAAAAAGTGAAACTGGCATCCTGCACGTCAAAACTGTGTAAACGAATAATACAAAAAAATAGGTGTGGTGTAGTTTTCGAGAAAATCGCGGCGTTGATATAAGTACTTGTAAAACAGAGAACTTCGATGATCCCTTTTATAAAGTCGGTTAACACACTTATAACCCTTCTTCTTGCTTCGAGGGATTAAAAAGGAATTGGTTTACCTATTTTCAGCCTAATTCGAGGGTACTACGGGTCGTGGTACAAATAATTTTGAAAAACAATTTGTGCAGCAAATAGAAGTCTATCACGTTTTAATTTTATTGTCATTGTAACGTGACTATTAAACGTGAAAGTGTGGTTTCAACACACTAGTCAAACAGTACCGGCTCTAAGCCTATTTGACCGAGAATACCATGACCATACCATTGACCACGAAATTTTTTGCTTAACTACGCTAGTAGATAGAATATTAGTGTAACCCCGTATGAGATATCGATAGTCATACAATTTAAGGCCGTAGTACAAAAATGTAGTTAAGTACATCGATAAGGACATCACTGGGCTGACATAACCTCAGTGTTAAAAGCCCCAATATAAATAAAACAGAATAAAAAAATAAAATAAAAAGTAGGTACATCACTAAGGTAGCGATCAAATTATTTGCAAATTTGCTATTAAGTATCTCTTATTGAGTGAATAGGACAAAACACGTTCTGACTTCTATCCCTTCTCCCTTTAAGATCCAACCTCAGAAAATTATAAGAGGGGTTAGAAGTGCAAAGTAGGCGTGGAACGTGTCGCCACAGGTTATGCAATGATTTGCATAACACCGTTAGGCGCGCGGCGTGGTGCGAGCGAGAGGGCATGAGTAATTGTAGCAGCGTGAGCGAGAAGACAAGTGGCGACAGCCGTCTCCGCCTCTTATAATGTTCTGTGGATCCAACCAACCGAGATGAGCCGAACATCCGACAGTATTCAAATATTCTGGTGAAGAATTTCACTTGCTGAAAAAAGACATTATGATTGTAATGCATGCATATGCTCACGACTATATTCCCTGAGAGGGTAGTCAGAGATATTCTGAAACCTCTGAATATCCAAGTTTTACTAGTACCGAAACTACTATTGGTACATACTTATTACATTAATCAATTATTAATTTGTAATTGATTTGTGGATGTTCAGATTTATTATAATGTTATCATTTAAAAACTAATTTAACTTGTTGAAGCAAGACATTCTTGTTGTCCTCTTTGGGAGACTACGATGATGCACCTCTGTCGCGTCCAGCAGCCGTAGCATGATGCACGATAATTCTATATGAAGCCTTTTATCTCGGCCGTTCACGCGCAAATAGAACTAAAAGCACGATGGTACTATATCGCGGTGCCATGCTACAGCTGATGTAGCTCCGTCCACAATGTATTCAGTGTCAATACTGCTTGTATTGTGGCGACGTTAAACAATGCAAGTTGGAGTGTAGTGAAGCACCCCGCACTCCACCCCGCGCCCCGACTCCTCTCCACAGAACAAATACTTGAAATTAATGCGAAACCTCTCGATTCTCCTAACTCGAAACAATTCAATTCGATTACGTTCTAGCATCGAATAACATTTAATTTGTTGATGACATCGCTTGTTGGCTTGTTTTTGTGCTATTATTTAAATTTTCTTCTGCACTCACAAGCAGTGTTGCATCGTTATCGATAGTTTTATTATCGATAGTTGACTTTGCGGATTGGTTATATATCAGACCATCAAACTGAACAACTTTATCTTTAGGACCAATGTCGAAATCGCGAAAAAAAAACAGCTGTTCCATACAAAATTCCAATCGTACTCGTCCCAAATGTCCATCCATAGAGCTGCTTTATTTTCGCGATTTCATCTTTGGTCCCATTGAGAAAGTTGTTCAGGTTTATCGTTATGATTATAGAACTAATAATAATATAGGAGAGTAAATGATTATAAAACCACGTTTTGAAATATTGACAGAATCGATAACCCTACTGATACTATTGAATCTCCATAGCTATCGATATCGATATTCAGTTGTCGAGCGGCCACATTTCCGACTCAACAGCTAACCCATTGATACTAATTTATTATCTATCGATATACTATCGATAGCGTTCTGTCGAGAGACAACACTAGCTACTCATAAGCGAGAAAGCTTTGAAATTTAATAAAAAGTTTTGACATGTTTATGTGAAAAACAATTTATGTTTATTATGTTTACCTTTGGGACGGCGCGGCGGGTTATTTCAATAGTTATGCGCAAAAATGTTCTTTGTGATGCCCCGACGTGACATGACCTCGTTACTTTGTCATTGTGTTAATAAAGAGACGTGCATAGCAGCCAAACAGGCAATAGTGTTCCATCATACCTTTGCCAGCATCCTGAGTTCCATTTTATTAGTGACACGCTGACAACTTGTCACTCTAAGGGACATCCATGACAACTCCTTTCCGCGTACCGGAACGCGCAGTGTAGGTGGATCTATGACCTGGTGAGGGTGGCGGGAATCCGTTGGATGAGGGCAGCGCAGGACCGGTCGTTGTGGCGATGTGGCGATGAGTACCTAAGTACTTATTAAAGTCAACACTCTCGCGGGCCGCATCAATTGGATCGGGACGCAAAAAGCGGGCCAAAGTTAACATGCCTGTCATAGAAAGTGCACTTACAAATAAGCGAGAGCGAGATTAGTATATAATATCCTTTCATACAATTACTAAGCACTAGTCCTTAACGTGTTCCTTTGATTATAGTGTTAGGTGTTGTAAGTCAATCAGTAACTACAGGCTCGTGCCTCCACTAATTGAAGTCAGACGATCGTTTCAACTCATCAACACGCCGCATGCACCGCACACGCGAAGCTTTGATCATTCACCTTTATTGTAATTGCAATAAGGTAGCAACCTTATTCACATTCATGTTATCATGACTTCGAATCGAATTGCTCTATGTTACCTTGATTAAAATGGCTTGTGGTGACGGCTGAAGGTGAAAATGAATATAATCCATCATTCGGATTTAGGGCGCATGGTGGAGAACTTTTAGAGTTAAATATCTCTGTTGGAGTATTTCCAAACATTCTTCTTCTTCTTATCGTGTCGACTTCAAATTTTGAACAAAGTCACTAAATAGTACCTTGCCAGAAGTGGGCAACCGATACTGCACCGTCGCTAGCGGTCATGAGCTCCTCCTGCGTACCGGTGTTAGGGCACGCAGGGCACGATGTGAGATGGGCCTTCGTTTCTGGAGCTCCACACAAGCAACTCACATTTTGCGCATCCGAGAATCCCCACCTGAACATGTTGTCCAAACATTATAAGTTGTTGTTTCAAACATTATAAGGCAGTGACTGGGCATAAAAATGTAGTAGTGCTAATAGTTACAGCAAAGTTTCTATCAGTCCAAAACAGAATACAGTCGTCAGCTTATGGTACGTATGAAAATCAAGGAAGCGAGAGAGTTTTGTCAGGATCGTGGTGGCGTTCAGGGGGCTGTTCGTGATATATATATGTCTACTGAATCGTCACTGAACGTCAACGAATCTCAACTTTTTGGACATTTCGTATTGCGGTAATCATTTGACAGCAAGATGAGTCGTAACTACATCGCCAGTGGCACGTTATCGCAGTCAATTTAAGAGAAAGTATGTTTAGCGCAATGCAAAATCGACACTGGATATCTGTGACTGGATCATAAACATAACTAAATCTTAGCGGAATCTGCACCAAACGTCAATATTCCAAATTACTGCGATCAATCCCCTTTTGTCTATCTATCCCAATGGGACATCATGGGTCTGAAAAAAACTCAGACACCAGGGCTTGCTGCCCACACGATAAGAAGAAGGATGGGGCACAGACGTGAAAATCTTTTTTCAAACAAGAGTTACGTTTTTATAGAATGGTTACGTTTAGTTTAGAGCTGAAGCCAAGCAAGCTCAAGACCATTTCGAAATTAAAAATGTCTGTATAATGTAACGACGCACTGTAATGGTTAGTAAGGATTCGATCTTATAAAAGTGTTCTATAGTGATTGAACTACACATTACATTCTTTCACCCCCTAATGGAAATATATGTGATATTAACAAGTAGTAGAGTAGAGAGGATTAGGAGGCAAGTGGTACAAAGTGGCAAGTTGCGAGTAGCGGCTTAGACGCCGAAACGTAGGGCGAGATAGAAGGGGGACGGGGATTACTGCCCGCCTATGATCAGAAGAGATGTCGCACATAATATTTTACTATGACTTTGCCTGCGACTTCGTCTGCCTGCACCGGCTCCCGTCATCATCGTAGCTATAGATAAAATACATGGCTTTTTTCAGGGGTTGGTCAGACCATTGAAAAAACTGTCCATTAAAAGTGGCGACGGGCTCACCCCCCGTCACTCTGGACAGAGTTTCGGTACTACTGGTGAAACGTGGATGTTCTGAGGTTTCAGAAGATCTCTGACTACCCCCTCTAAGCTTATGCTTATGATCAGACCATCAAACTGAACAACTTTCTCTATGGGACAAACATCTAAACCGCAAAAAAAAATTGAAAAATTTTGCTCCGATCGGTTTGCTCCCTTAGTAAAAGTTGTTCAGTTTGATCGATAGCTAAGAGAGTTTGAAAGGATGCTAATGATATCAATTTCACTCTGTAAATCATAAGCTTATAAAGACAAACATTTTCACCCTCACTAACTCAAAATGTGTAGTTTTTGCGTGAACAAACTCTGTAAAACTTTAATTTTTTAGTATTTTTATACATATCGAGAAATAATGGATGGAAAAATCTAATAATTTATACAAGGTGTTACAAAAATACAAATAAACAATTAAGGGGCCACCCCCTTCAGTTTGGTGGTCCAAACAACCCCCTTAAAAGTTTTAAATGTTTATTTTTACTTTTGTAACACCCTGTATCACTCTAAATGGTTTTCGAAATTTGGTACCTTCATAAATTAAATGTTGTCCATTCTTTCCGCGTATCCAGCAACCGACTGGCGTACCCTAACCCTAGGGGTACGGTACGCGTATTCCACTTTGAGTAACTTTGTCCAATATGATTAGAATACATAACGTCAATAGTCAATAGGGACAGAGAAAGATTCCATCAGATACGCGTCTCGACTGTCAATGAACAAGATAAGTACTCGATCATTATGCATAACAATTCCACAGAATCACTGGTTCCAATTCCGAACGGGATGAATATTCACGATTTTTAATTAGAAAGTTTATATTGCACAATGAATATTTTATCAGAATAATAAACAAAAGTCAATTCATGACTGTCAGTTTAACCAAAACCAAAGACGTTCCGTAACGACCAAAAAATACCTTAGATGAAATTAGCTGTCATGGTTGCGTTTTGCCATTGCTTGTTGATAATTTGTCCATTTTACTAGTAATTTGAATTTTATTTGAAACCTTTGAATCCGAACTTCTAGAGATGTAGAAGATTAGAAGTTCCTTAATTTTTCTGATTAAAATAATTAAGACCAGGCACTACTTTTAGTTTTCGTAAAAAGTACCGGGTCCAAATTCGCCACCCTTCTTTACAAAATAACATGTTTTTTTTTAATTAGGCCTTCCTGTGCAATTTAAACTTCCCTTTGTAATTCTAGTTAACTTTAGCGTTGGGAATGGTTTATCCGAAAATAAATAAAAAAGCCCACTATTTGCTTTGTAGTCCACACTCGCCAACTGGCATCGTATTTCTTTGCACAAAATGGTGTAGATTTATTTTTACGGTATTTTCTTTGGCAAAGCATTTCCTGTTGAAGCAATCGATGGAAGTAATCAGCTTCTGAGAATCAATGGGGAGGAATAACACAAATTAAAAAATGTTAAGAGGATACACCTCTTAGAGCGCTCCAAACAAAGTTTAATTACATTTAAATATGTTTTCTCCCATCCCGGACGGAAAGCGTAAATTTCGTCCCGCTGCACTAAACAAAGTTGCCGCTTTTCACCTCGGGCAGTAAATAAGAAAGCCGATCACATGATATCTGAGACCTTTCTTACTTTATTGCCCTCGGTGTGTAATCTACTATATGTTACCAACTTAATTCAATGACATTTTTTAACCACGTTCTAGAAACATATATCTCTGTCATTGGTTTTACAGATTCTCGTTAAAATATATAATTTCAAAGTTATGGTGACTCAAAGATATCCATAAAAATTTTAAATTAACCCGGTCATTAAATTGAATGCCTCCGCCAAAGGATAGCCACAACGACCGATTATTTATTTATTTATTTGAACACTTTATTGTACACACGGAAATATACATGAAAACCACCGACCACCGATCCTGTGCTGCTCTCATCCAACTGGTGCCCGCCGCCTTCACTAGGTCGTCAGTCTTAGGGTTGAACTACATCACATAGCACCGCATCGCATTGCGCGACGGTGCTATCGCGCGCTATCGCGTTCCGTCTATCTTATATGCTCTAGCAAATGACGTTCCTGAGTGACAGAAAAGGATGGAGCGACGGAAAAATGAGATGCGGTGCTATGTGATGTAGTTCAACCCTTAACCCATAGACTTAAACTCTAGCGATAGACTTGCCCTTCCATAGAAGCAACATGTTCCACTTGAATGAGGTGTACGCACCTGATTGATGTTCCCGAGTTCACTTCGTCACTATGGCAATGACAGACCGCAATGTGTCATTTTGTGTTGTTTTGTGTGACATGTTGTTTGTTTGAACGGGCTTGTCTATCGCTAGAGTAATATGTCTATGCCTTAACCACGCTGCGCCTTCTCATATGCGATCGCCACTCGAGATCTCTCGGCCCCGTCGGCCATTTGTTCTGCGAGCAATATGTCCCGCCCATTACCTCCTTAGTTTAGCAATTCTTTGGGCTACGTCAGGTACCTTGGTACTTCTGCAAAAAGAAGATTTTTGCAGAAGATTCGGTAAGCTAGAGGATGTGCTGAAATCCAAAATCCCTCAGAGCCTTAAGACCAAGGTGTTTAACCAATGTGTTTTGCCCACTCTCACGTATGGTTCCGAAACATGGACTCTGACTAAGGACGCAGTGCACAAAGTCAAAGTCGCACAAAGAGCAATGGAAAGAGCTATGCTAGGAATCACACTTCTGGACCGGATTCCGAATGTCGAGATCAGACGACGAACAAAGGCGGTTGATATCGGCAAGCGGATTTCGACTCTGAAGTGGAGGTGGGCGGGACACTTGGCCAGGCGGAATGATGGCAGATGGACGAGGGCAGTGACAGAGTGGCGGCCGTGGGAGGGGGAACGGTCAGTGGGCAGACCAGCAGCCAGGTGGTCGGATGACATTTGTAAAGTAGCCGGCAAACAGTGGATGAGACTAGCGGGGGACCGTGCTAGTTGGCGTGGAAATGAAGAGGCCTATACCCAGCAGTGGGGTTTACCGGGCTGATGATGATGATGATGATGACCAAGGTAGTCAACATAGCCACCAAGATTCGATACTAAATGATAAGAATTTTAAAATAAAGACATAAAATTTATTATATTCAGCAGCTTGGGAAAGGGTTTTGATGACGAACATGAAATTAATATCTGATACCATTATTCTAAAAACGATAGGAGTTTTCAGAATAATTGTATCAGATATTAATTTCATGTTCGTCATTTTTCTTTTCATCGGGGCACTTGCGCTCGTGGCTATTAGAGCCCTATACATATACGGAAGCGACAGGACAGCAAGTCAATGTGGACTCGCTGCGATAGCTGGGTTTGCAACGTGGCTGTGTCTTCTTTCTCCCTTGTCAGCTAACGTTCTTTCTTAATGGAGGGCCATCAGAAGCTTCCTCTACGAATGATGATTTCCATCGAGATCTTCTCATTGCCTGCAGTCGATGGCAAACGCAGACATAGAAGGTATTCAATTTTATAGCGCTGGCATAAACGTTCCGAAGCTTTATAAAGCGCTTTCAAATTTTATTCCTTTTTGTATAAACAAGATGAAAATGTTCGGCCAGATAAATATGGGCGTTCTAAATATACACCCAGATTTAATATTTCGGTATTTTCACGAGAAAACCCCTAATGATGTTGCTCTTACATACTTACGTTAACCAAACGCTAACGAGCGAACGTGAGCTGAATATTAGGAAATAACAACCGACGGCAGAAAATTTTATGTTTTTGGACAATAATTACTAATGGATTTATTTACTCCATGCTAATGGTGTACACCTAAGGGCATTAGGGATAATTAGCGTCAGTGTAGTTATCCCACAAGGAGCAAATATTTGCTTTTATCATGTTTTTTGATGTAACTGATATTATTGTCCAGTAACATGGAGTTATTATGTACACACGGCGACACATCAAGCTATACAACACCAAAATAAGTTGGACTCGCGTAAGTCGAGTAACATATAACGTCGCGCGGCCGGATTATGTTGGTTTTGTGCATTGAGGTACTTACTCAATGGTTTTGTGTAGCGACTCAGCGACAAAACAGCGTGGCAACTTCGAGGCAAGCATATCCCAAAACTAGCTCACCCATGGCTAGCGATTCAATCATCAGGTAACAGTTTGATTCTTGGCCTGTACCACGACGTCACAGTATAATAATTAGTACTTCTTACAGTACGGACACTACATGCACCCCACAAGTTTGAACCTCACCCCATACTTAGTATACCACGAGTTTACCGACCGTAACCAGTGCGGATTCGTAGGGTGTAATCTCTCATAATTCTCTCACATTAAAATATTATGTGTCACGTGTTACGTCCCAATTAGCCGTATAAAACAAATCTCATTATAAAACATCAGCAATTTCCTTAACATAGCAAAAATAACATTTTGCCAGAAAACAAACAATAATAAATAATGCATCACCCGTCTGTCGGTTGTCCTTGTTAGCCGTAAAAAAGTATTGGCTGTAAAATAAAATAAAGAGTAAAAGTTTTAATGAGATAAGTTGCGCGACATGTCCGCCGTCAGGGCGCGCTACCCTGTATTGTACCTGCGTAGCGCTACGGGGCTACACGCTACGTGCTACGGGCTACGGAACTGGAGTAGAAAAAAAACATATTTTTGGTAATTGGGTAGTATCAAGCCTCAGGAATTCCGTTTGAAACGATTCTATCAGGGTTTGAAATAACAGTAATAGTTTTTACTTTTTAGGGTTCTGTATCCAAAGGATGAAAACGGCACTGTCTTCATATGACGCGTCTATTTGTATGGATGTATGTATGGATAGTACTCTTAGGGCCTGTTTCACCACTTCTGAATAAGTTCTTGTTAGCTTATCCGACAGATATTTTGACATAATTTCATACAAAATATGTCAAACTATCTATTGGATAAGCTAACAAGAACTTATTCAGAAATGGTGAAACAGGCCCTTAATTCGTAAAGTCGTCCAGTTTGAAGAGATAAACCACCCCTTAAAATATTACTGGGTTGTTTTGTTAAACCCCGTATCATTATCATAGAGTATAGATAGATATACCTAGACGTTTACCATTGTAAGGCCCGATTCGACCAAACGCGAGTAAATTTGATTCTTAGATTAAGTCGCCGGTTACCATAGAGTAAACTGATTTTGCGTTTTACCAACCCTAATCTAAATGAAATGTCAATGTCAAATAATTAAAAAAATTATAATAAAAAGAAACCTACCAAATTAAAACTGTATAACCTCACATTGCAATAAGTACGGATACAACGACCTCTTTCTTTAGGTGAATAAAACATTCGTTCTTTTAGTACGGGGTGTGTAAACACGAAGAGTAAAATTGTTCCTTGTATGGGACTCTTCTATAAATCTAAGTTTGGTCGAATTCGGCCTAAGACGTGCATTTCTGGTACATTTGACACAAATATTGTTTTACCAAAATTGGCTGACATAGTAAAGAAAACGAAAAAAGCCAAGGGCCGAGAATTGTTACGATAACAAACATCGATCAAACTGTCAGTATGTTAGTATGTACAGATCGTTTGACCTCGCGTCTATACACAAAGTATTATCTTTCACTCAAAATAACATTTCACGTAAGGGAATTGCTTCCGAAAACTCAAAGGGGTGAAAATACACATCAATATGAACCACTTTTACTATGGGATCAAAAATGAGATCTCAAAAAAAAACAGCTATCTCATACTATAGGTAACATAAAATTTCAACAGCATTTGTGCGTTCACACGTCAGTCCGTCATTTGTGAAGCAAGGAGTTGTATGAAACCGCACGTAGAAGCACACACGGCGACGCATTGACGCACCGGGTGTGGTTCTATGGACTGACATCTGCCGCTCCGTCAGTGCGTCATCGTGTGTGAACGCACTTTATGGACGAGCTGATTTTTTTTTTTATATCTCGTAGTTGGTCCCATAGTAATATTGTTCATATTGATGAGTACAGTGACGGTCCCTCGTGAGACGCCATCACCTCTCCCTGTCCTGTGCCTGGTGTTCTATGTCGCGTATCAACCCGGCCGCTCGTAGCTCAGCGTCGACGGTGCGCCCGCGCCGCCAGGTGAGTGCCGGTCACCCCGGTCGCCTGCTCCCACCAGCTGAACACGTGAAGGGGACTCCTGCGGAGCTGTCCTCCTCTCTCCGAAGCGTGCGCCCGATCTACTTTCATTTATTTATTTATTTTATTTACTTCCAATTGCGTTGAGGGAAGTAGGACGAAATACCTTGGCATTTTCTTTTTTTTATTTTACGACTCGATTTATAAAATTTACCGAAACCAAGATACCTCAGTATTTTTGGATAGTTTATATAGTGAAATCATAAATTGAATACACGATTGGAATAACTTCACTGGATAGAAAATCGTCACAAACATTACATATTTTTCATGTATTTTTAAACATTTTTCTAGTTTTCGAAGAACTTATAATAGTTTACGATTTTTGGTATTATACTCACATTAGTTTATCTAGTGAAATCATTAAAAAAAATCTTGTTGTAAATGTTCTTTTGTTAATTATTTTTAATCGAAAATACGGCACACGCACGCACTTTTCGGTGGGCTGAGCTTTTGCGTTTCTCATAGAAAATACACGTCTGGACCTATGGCCCCGGCATCGGCATCGTGTTCGGCCAGTAAATGCGTAGGATGGATCTCAGGCTTTTGTTGACGTAGATTTGTACTTTGCTCGTCAGTCCCTTTGTTTCCTTCCACGTCCCGTAGCCGAACAGTAAGACATGTTTCACTATGGATTCGGAGGGAGAGATCTTGTGATTATTTTTAGGTTTCCACGAAGTTATGGACGCTTTAATTTAATTTAATTAATTTCTTCTTTTTTTAAAGAGAGTCGAACGAGAGTTGCGGAAGAGAGTCGGGGGCGCGTTGCGGAGAGTCATGGAAAATCAATCCTGAGGTCCAGGTTCGAATCTGCACGGATGACGTTTTTTAGCTTATGTACGTAACACCGACTTCTCTCAAACGGTAAAGGAAAACATCGTGAGGAAACCTGCATACGCTGAAGAAGAAATTCCGATGCGTATTTGAAGTCTACCAATCCGCATTGGGCACGCGTGGTGGACTAACGCCCATACACCCTCCATGAGGGTAGGCCTGTGCCCTGCAGTGGGACGTATAATATAGGCTGTCATGATGATGAATTTCTTTATTAGGCTCACCAACAGGTTAAGTATTACAACAATCAACCACGTTTCACTTCGCATACTTCGCACGAACGAAACAACAAATTGAACAGAAGAGACTTTACAGAACTAAATCAAGCAGAAAATTGCGATACTTTACGTAATTGAATTAAGTAGAAAAATGTCAAAGTCAAAGAGCAAACAAATAATTAAACTCATTACAAATTCGTCGGAACGGCGAAGTGTCGTTTAAATAAAAAGTTTTGTTAAGTGGGCGAATAACATAAAATACACGTGCCGAAGCGGAACAAGAAGGTGTGGGTTTTGATACTCTGTTCATAAAATGAATATAAAGTGTCTGTTTGATTCGACCGTGACACGGGACATTTAGGGTTGCCACCTCTTGTTTGTGTAAAGGGGCGTCCATAAATCACGTGACACCGATTACGAGATTTAGTGTCTCTTAGGCTCACGTAGCGGGGGACACCCCGGTCTAAATAAAAGTCACGTTATGATTTTAGAATTTTATATTAACTTAATTTTGTTCAAAAGAAGAGTCAGAAATTCCTGCTTTATGACTGCGCCAGACTATATCAGTAGTCCATGGATGGAGTTGGAAGTATTAAAAAAATTGCGTATATTTCTCCAGATTTTTCAGTTCTAATTTCAATCTATGAATATTTTTAAAATAAGTAATTATTAGTTAAATTAATTTATTCGCCTTTTAAATTACTCACGATAAAAGTTTCGTGATATGGGGGACGGAATAACCGAGCTAGCAAGAGATTTAATGGAGGATTAACTCTAATGAGCGTTAAATTGATAAATATGAGCATTGCTACAACTACTTGGTTGTAGCAATGTTTCTTACCACCCAGAAAGGGATTATGGTCGTGAGTTTATGTATATTTGTTCTTATGTATACATAGACTGGGCCAGACTGGTGGTCAACTTCATATCTGATTACTTTCTAGCAACAATAGGTTTCTAACAAGGTTTAAGTAATATCGAAATTTGACGACAATATCCAGTATCAAACACGTGCCTACCGAAGCAAGGAGATCCTCGAGACAAATGAAACACGCCCTTGAAAATAAATTGATTGCAAAGATCTTATCTGCCCAATCAAATAAAGCTGATAGCAAACTTAATTTTGAATCAAATTGATGAACGACATTGAGCTAGGAAACCTTAGACGGAATGGAGGAGGTATTGTGAAGAGGTTTTATGGTATCTTATTGTAATCTGTTTCAGAACAGAGTATTTAATTTTACAATTTTAACCAACTTAAATAAAAGAATGAGTTACGCGATTACTCAGCCTATTTTGAATAGATTTTGATGATAATTTTTTTGTTTGATAGAGATGGTTGCGTAAGATCTGACGATTATATCACAATATGATACAATGTACACACATAAGCTCACGCCATTGTCCCATGGGGGTAGGCAAAGAACACGGACAGCCACACGCTACGACTCTGACACATTTCTTTAGCATTATTCACATGCATACATCTTTGCATGCACTTCCATCGATTGAGGGTGCTACCCACTTGTTTTCCCTTTTCGGAAAAGATCATTGATTTGATCATGGTATGTTTTCCTCAATTCAATTCTATTATACTTTATTGCACTCCAAAACAGAACATGCATTTGAATAAAGATAGAGAATTACTAGTAGGTACAAAAAGGGCGGTCTTATCGCTAAAAAGCGATTTCTTCCAGATAACCTTAGGGTAAAGGAATTATTGATAGACGTAACTTTCCTCGGCGGGCCTCTCCCAACACTTCCGCTCATCTTTGCTTGATATATTTTATTCGTAAGTCTTCTTTGATCCATTCTCTCTAAATGACCGAATCATCTAAGCATACTCATTACTCCTCTTCTACCAATCCCTTATCACACTATTCTTGATTCGAATTCCACACATACTTGGTAAGGAGCGCATCCAAACTGCATTCACTCAACTTTCGTTACTTTTATTCCGTACCCAACATTCAAACCCATGCATCGGGTAGGCACCAACACACCGTTGTGAATAGCAAGACGTGCCCTTTTTGACACAGACCAGCTACTCACCTCAGCGTGCAGGGCACCATTTACCTTATTCCACAGTCAATCTTCGCTCTACATCCCCATCACACTTTCCATCTCTCTTAAACTTGTCTACTTTACCAGAGTACTAGAGCAAGATGTAACATACACATGTTACAGTGTGACACGTGAGACGTGACTTACCCCGCCCCGCCCCCTTGTCTACCTCTCCCCCGCTCCGGTACCTACTTGTCACATCCTAACTCAAACTCAGCTCAAATCTCAACTTTGTACCAGTTTAAACTGCTTCTTAGACGATCTAATTAACTTAAGTTTTGTAGGACTTTTATCACTTTGCTGCTGGAAAGTGTTTTTTATTTAATTAGTGTTAGGGATCACGTGGAACTACCAGAAGACTTAAGTTAACGCAGACCAGTGAATAATCAACATGTTTTTAATCTTATTAGAGTTAGAAACTGTAATGAATGACTACACCTAGTCAGTTCAAACCCATACTTCATCCCATTTCCACTCCTTTAATGAAATAATTTCGCAATTTTATAGCAAGCTCCGCGAAGCATCTTTTCAGTTTTATAATTTTGGAGTTGGATTTTAATATGAGTACACCAGGACGTATGGAGAGAACGGAGGGAGGCCTTTGCCCAACAATGGGAAATCGACGGTTGTTATAATAATTATGATTGAGAGCGATGGTGGCGCGTTGCGCAGAGGTACGGACATTCCATCATGAAGGTCTGGGTTCAAATCCGCACAGACGACATAATACCTGTGAGTTTTTCTAACTAATGTACGTTATACCGACTGCTCTCAAACGGCAGCAAAATACATCGTAAAAAAACCTGCAAGAAGAACTTTTGATGCACCAGCCGACCCGCGTTGTGCGCGCATGGTGGACTAACGCCCATACACCCAACCATCCTTCATTTTTTCGGTTCCTACTTTTGTTTACTTGCTTTAAATATTATTATGATTATTGTTGTACGCCTAGGCAAACTATAGAGATACATTATACATTGTAACAATTTTTATAACCTACCTATAGTTGCAATAAATTACTCTTTGACTTTGACCTAAGGGTAGGCCTGTGCCCTGCAGTGGGACGTATGTAGGCTGATGATGATGATATGATTTATACAGGAAGATACAGGCCTTCCCCCAAACAAAGGGGAGCTGTATTGCCTTGAAATCCACGTTCATTTTCACAACACAAATTCAGTCGATAACCCTACTAACTTAAGGCGCGCTCGGTCGAACAATATGGTGATACAAATAAAAGCAACAAGGTAGATAATCGTTTGGCAGTCGGCTACAATCACAACGGTTTTACATTTTGATTGGAAGAGGTAGAAATAAGAATGGACGCAGTTAAAATAACGATGAACCGAATGGATTCCACGCAGTTTGCATATTAAACCGTTTCCGATGTTAATAAAAAGCGATTTCGTTTTACGATTGTCTGCTCAGGCAGAGTGCATAAGAGTGTAGAAGCTTCTAACAGATATCTCGCTTCGCACGCACTCACATACACTAGCTAGCACTCACTCACATACACTAGCTAGCACACACAGAAATGTGGTAGGCGAGCGATGCTTGGCAGTACTTACGGTTGTAATTATAGTACTCTGTGGCAGTACTATCCGTGATAATTTCTTCTCATGGACGTCTTACGAAGCGACTATAGATTGGGGTTCTTTGGCAATATTTTGTTGCACAAACGGCTAGCCATTCGACACATAATTCCAGCCTGAAACCTTAAATATGTTAAAAACAAATCTTGCTACTCTACACAGTCTGAACAGTACTAAGACAGTTGCAAAGCAAGGCTCAGGCCGACTTCGGAGCCAGCACAGTAATTAGTAAAGCAAGGCAATCATAAACGAAGCAATGCACAAATATTGGACCTAGAAAAGGTGTGGTAAAGTATGTTTATGTATACTATCATGATATTTAAAAAATCGTGTTATTTTCTCCTAGTATAGATGAACCTTTGGGACTGCGTTGCAGAATTTTCATTTGATGTTTCTACACTCTCGTACTCTCTGACCCAGGTCTCGATCCACTGCCGCATTCTGTTACCTACCGACCTGAGGGGGAGTCAGTTCAGGGTGAATGAACCTGATCACTTATTACTTTCCTAACAGAGAAAATACGCATAATTGGGAAGAATAAAAAAGTTATTTTCAGATCTTTATTTCTTATAAAGTTTCAGGTTATTCGATTTGGAATTGCTTCAATTTGTTTGGGGTAGAAACTGACACAGGTTCGTATTTAGGAGATTATCTTTTGTTTAAAGTTTCTTTTGTTTTGGTCCTTAGTCCTTACCCAAGTTTTGTCTTTCTCCTACTCGTCAGACAATAGGGAAAGAACGAGTTAACTATTGTGCCTACATAACCACTGTTCAGACATCTCTGCTCTTTACTTGTATTGTTACGCTTGATTAATCTAGAGGCAGAAACATCCATAACCGTAAAGTCCTTCAAACAGGGGCTTCAAAAAGCGTAGTTGGGGCTGTACTGTAGCACATAAATCATTAGACACTCGCCGACAACATTTAGTTTATAGCGAACTTTACTGACTTGATACTACTTATTACAGTTAGATCTTAGTGATGAGGGTACGTTATAGTACATAAATATAACAGTCGTTCCATATCAGAATAGAACGATATTTTGATAATTATTTAGTTTGGATCACATTCAATGGGAATTATACTTTTTTTCAGAATGAATTTACAAGGTTGTTACAAAACACCCTACGACCATAAAACTGAAAAACATTTTAATAAGGAGCCGAATTCGAAACCGAAAAATAATAACATCTGCTGTTTCATTCAAAACTGTAGTACCGACTCGACTCAAATGTATGGGCCAGTTGATTTTTTTCGCAATTTAGATGCTGGTTCCACAGTGAAAGTTGTTCAGTTTGATGGTCTGAAGCACCCCTTTAAGTATAACTTGGGTGTTTTGTTGCACCCTGTACACACCGACAAAATATAATTAACATAACTAAAAAGCCGTTCTAAGAATATGTGAAAGTGTTTCAAATGTCTGTTTATGTTTTTCAATTAGTACCTGGGCTTTTTGTGGTTGACACCTTTAAATGTGACTAGATAATTTGTGTAACAATGTCCAAGATATTTATTTTATCTTTATTTTTTATATAGTTGGTTATTCTTGTATGTGAGCCGTGGTGGTCCAGTGCCGAGTAACCTTGCCTGTCGTGCAGGAGACGATGGTTCGATCCCCGTCCAGGCCGACTCGTACCAAAGAGTTTTTCGGAATTTATGTACGATTTGTAACACCACTGGCTTTTTGGTGAAGGAAAACATCGTGAGGAAACCTGCATGCTTCAATTTCAAGGCATGTATTGTAGGTACCCACTGTCCATTATAAGTGGCGACGGGCTCACCCCCCGTCACACTGGACAGAGTTTCGGTACTACTGGTGAAACGTCGATGTTCTGAGGTTTCAGAATATCTCTGACTACCCCTCGGGGAATATAGTCGTGAGCATATGCTTATGCTTATTCTTGTATGTGGGTCGTGTTTTTGTATATATCATACCTGTGTGCGTTATCTATAACATTAGAATATGCATTGTCTTTATAGCGTAAAGACTAGCCTATCACTACTTGACACGCCATACCATCCCGAAGCCATAGAAAACGGAATCACAACGTTTATAAATCTAAAAAAAACTGAAAGTGAACCTTGTTCCAATTATAACCATAATAAAAAGAAAGTTATCCCAGAATGATGAATGGTCTAACGCTACTGCCACTTTTGTTAGCAGTACATAACCCTTAACAAGCGTTTTCGTGTAAAAATGTTAAACGTGAACATTTATTTCGTTAGTGAAATATAATATTAATGCGGAGTCACACCGCGCTGACTGGCATTTTATACACTTATAATTAAACTCAACTCGGAGGACGGTGTAGTTGCCAATTGCCACATAAAAGCAATAAACTTTTTAGTCCGGGCGTAGAAGCCGTAAAATAACCACTTAGTTTTAATAATATTAGAGTTGAAGATGTGTCAAAAATATACATCAGGTATATGTTAATATAGATATTTATAAAATGTTATAACACTTTCGAACTTATGGTAAATACACTTTTGGTATTCTCATTATCTCATACTAATATTGATCTAAAATTGAATATTTCTGGTTTCAACTGTCATTATGTGTTGTTAGCTTCATATTATACAGTTGTTATAAATGTTAGATATTGGCGAACCAGGTTACGAACTATTATCTAAAGCAAGTTCTAGTTTTTTATAATATTGTGGAGTATAACTCTACATCGTATACCTAATAATATATAAAAAATTTGCAGACTTTAATAATATCAAAACCAATTTTTCTTTATTTACCCGACTATTTGGGGTTGAAAGCGAGCGAGCTTCGGTGGCGCGTTGCGAGAGGTATGAATACTCAATCATGAGAGAACGGGATCGAATCTGCATGGACAACATGCCATGTACTACGGACACAGCGTTTTTCTAAATTATGTACGTTAATATCGACTTGTCTCAAACGGTAAAGGAAATTATTGTGAGGGAAACCGGGTGCTGGCGGCAGCTAAGGCGCCACCTTAGCTCTCTTTCTTTTTGGGATAATACGTTTTTCGAGTCGCTATGCACAAGAAATTCTGATGCATACTTAAATCTACCAATCCGCATTGCGCGGGCGTGTTGTACTGATACCCATACATTATTCATGAGAATATTAAATATATTATTGGTTATAAACATGTTACAGCCATGTTGTGCTATTTCGAATCAAATTAAAGATTGAAAAAAATTTTTTTTTGTCTCGGGCGGGACTTGAACCCACGCTCTTCGGGACTTGAACGCACGTCCCCTTAAGGGGCTACCTGCCGGTTTTGGGTAATTTTGTAACCATTTTATTCATTAAGGGTATATTTTCTAAAACCCCTACTTTTAGGAACATTGTTTTCAGTGATATGCTATTGCATATCCAGTGTTTTATATTTATTATGAAAGAACTGCCTTTACTTAAAAATGTAATGAATCGTTTTTTTGTATGTTTCATATAATTTATTTTAGTAATCGCATAAAATCCGGACACTGTTCGTCGAAATATTGCTAAAAATGGGGTTACTTTAGGAACATTTTTAGAAGGGTTACGCTACACGGTTGAATTTACAGTTTACGTAAAAAGAAAGTTTATATAAATTTAAAAAACATAATGAATCGATTTTTTGAAATACCAGTCTGAAACACTAATATTTTTGAAAACATATTATTTAAAATCAAATATTGTGATTACCATACAAAATGGCGAACAAATTCAAGCTTTTGACATCCTGTGACAACTGCAAAATTATCCTTGTTTCTGATTTTTTTCATTGTACGGCGAAATGCCGTTACTGGAGCACGTCCGCGTCAAATGTTTTAAAAATAATTTGCGACAATTTTTTTCTCGATCCGTCTGTGGATGACTGAAACACAAAGGTAATTGAATGGAATAATTCATTATTTGTATTTTTCTAAAGCTAAAATTATGTTGTATTCCAAAAAAATTTAACGAATTCTAGGATAATTTTCGTCATATTGTTCAATCAAATTGAAATGACTTCATTTATGTCAGTGTCGTCTAAGTAGCGTATACCAAATCTATGACCATTCTCTTTGGTCGGCTTTTCAATATACAATTACCAATACAGTCGCGCACAGTTTCAAATAAATTCTAAGCAAGAAGATTAAATTACCTACGTAGTATAAAATTCTTGATAAGAAAATCATGCAATTTTTATTTACTTCTGAAATTAAATCAAATCAAATCAATATCAAAACAACTAAAAACATGCTTCCTACTAATTTCAATGAATAATTGAACAGAAAAGATTTTATTACTTAGGTAGGTACTAGTTTGATGTCAATCCAAACTAAGCCCTATGCTTTCGTGAAATCCAAATCTGTTCAGTAGTTTTAAAATAACGTGTGCACAAACAAACAGACAAAAATTCTAAAAATGGTCTCAATGTATTCCATTACGTAGGTACCTATTCCAAACACCGCCAATTAACATTTTTATAAATATCTGGGTAATTCTATGATGGAGCCGATTTAAGAAAATAAAAGTAAAAATCTACTTTTCTTTTATTATTGTGTCATAAAGTTATAATCAGAAGTAAAGGAACATTCTAAAAATAGCAACAGAGATCAATATTAAAAATTAAATCGAAGAAACCACTTTTTTAATTTTCATTACTAGACAGAAGTGACCATAATGTCAACAGGAATGACACTTTTGGTTATAAATCATGATTTATTCGCAAGTTTGTGATAAAATAGCAATTGGCAATAGAAACACAAAGTTATAAGTCTAATAATCATATTTTTTGTCCGACAAATTATTAAAAACAGCAACAAAAAAATTAAGTATTATGTGTCGACAGTAGTGACATCACTTCTGTCGATCAATTATAAAAAATGTATCGTCACTTGAATATGGTCGTAAACGAATACGTTTTTGGCGCACGTGTCTGGAAAAACCACCACCAGAGTCTTGAATGTCTTGATCTGTACAGTTTCCTCCATATCGGCACCATTTTCTACGCATTATTCATTTCCATTGTCATGTTAGCTTCTTGCCACAGTAGGTGGTAAAGTAACATTGTTTACGTTATCCCTTTACTAATCTTAATCCTTATTCTTCCTATAATTTTATTTCTTATCTTTCTACCTTCTTTATTCTAATTTAGCTTGAGATAATTAGGATCTCTTTTTCTAATCCACTCCGCAGCTTTTCGCCTTCTATTTTATCCTAATGCCGATTAATCCGTTCCTTTTTTCTCTGTCTATTGATTTATTTAATTGCGTCTAAAAAAACGTAAGGCTTCGTAAGAATATACCATTTTAAGTATTATTTTATTAAATAAGACTCTATCCAGACATGACGCGTATTACTCGCGTTCCGAAGATAATAACATGATCCCAGCACACTGCATTATGACCGAACACGATACTTGCAGCAATATACTACAAAACACGTTGAAATTTGCGGCAAAACCACCTTTTCTGGACTAAATAATCATTTCTGTCGACAAACCATCGACAGGAGTGATGTCGACAGAAGTGGCAAAATTTGGAAAAGATGGCTTAGCAATTATGTTTTTGAGGCTTTGTTGAAGAAAATTTAGTCAGAGTGATGAGATCCTTCTTTAAGACAAGGCCACATGATAAAAATGGTAAATAATATGTTAAAAACATTTATGATGTTTCTTCAAGAAGTGACGCGGCAACTTTTACATGCTGTAGAACCACTTTCTAATTAAAAACACCGAGCGCAACGTGCAGGTTATAAAAAATATTATCTTTGGGTGATGACAGGTATACTAGAGTGTTGCCAAATAAGTAAATACAACACACTTATCATACATTTTAGATATATCCCACTCCAAACCTTACGAGTCGACAGATGTGATGAAAATTTTGTAACGGTTGTATAATCATCTGTAATTTCCTATTTTTCGTGGTTAAAATTATAAAACTTAGTAAATAAGTAGTTGAGGATGTGCATGATTATGCAATTAGGGAATGTTAATCTGTTTACTGAACAAATATTTTTTTATCCATCCTTAAACTTTGGGAAGGCGTTTGCGAACAGTCGACAGAGCGTGACAAATCACGTACTGTCGGCTAAAAAAATCCAATAAATTATGTATTTATGCGTGTAATTTTTGTAGTCACCTGTAGAACAAGATACCTCATTGCTTGTAACAATACTAAGCTGGTGTGAGACTCATATTTATGGAGTTATTTCGCGCGAACAAAAAAATCGGACGTTCGTAGAATTACCCATCTTCAATGTACATCCACGTCATGTTTGCAATTATGACTCAATCACAGACTTAAATTGCAGTCGAATGACATCTCAACCATCAAAATCGGTTCAGTGGTTTAGGCACGTCTGCCAAAACAATGGGAATATTTAAATTCCACGGCTAATTTTTCTCCACTAGTCATAGAAGCAATATTTTTAAAATTTTGTTAAGTAAACTACTATATTTAAAGAAAACCGGCCAAATGTGAGTCGGACTCACGTACGGAGGGTCCCTTAGCACCATACTATAGCGTAAATTCACTTTGACTATACCATACAATACAATAGTAGTAATATAATTATTGTCTTGAGATATATTTCTCTCGAGATTTTTTGCCCAACCACCATTTCTTGGTGTGGGGCTAGACAGAAGAATATACAGATTATGGGAGACAGTTATAAAATAAGTATTTTTTATGAAAGATAGTTTGTTGCAATGAAAGCGAACCGTAAAAGCTAGCTAGTTTATCAATACAAATACATTTTTAAATGAATTTGAGCGGTAATCTCTAAATGCAAAAGTGGTCACAAGAAAATCATTCGAACTCATGTAGAAAAAACTTTGCTAATCTAAAAAAGACACCTTCCTTCTTTTTCTACTTCGATGCTGGAAACAGAAACGGCAACCTAGAATGTTAAATTCTGACATTATAATTTTGTTTTTCTTATCGGCCAGTTATTTTATGTACTTTTCAAATTTACCGAGGAGTTTACAGGGCCCGGTTTAATAAACGTGACAATAAGCGTGACAATTACAGGTGGAAAATCTGATAATTTCGTCAAAATGTCATGGTGGAAAATTATAGTACATTACTGCAGTGGCCAGCAAAAGACGCATCGATGGACGAACCAGTGGCGGCGCTAGGCGTCAGCGACGTCGGCGACCGCCGACGGCCTCGCGCCTGAGGGGGCCTCACTGAGAAGCACGATGAGCCAAGAAAGACTATTATATCTGCGTTATCAGTTCTATCAATTGAAGCTGAAATAGCGGCTAGTCTTAGCTATGAAATAATCCTGAAAAAAATAATTGAAGCTAAAAGCCTTAAAGTTCGTCTATTTTAAAAATAAAGGAGGCCTCGCAAATCTTATGTCGCCGACGACCACATGTGGTCTAGCGCCGCCACTGGGACGAACGTGTAAATGTGGGCCGAGGCGAAGCCAAGGCACACATACGTAAGTCCATCAATGCCTAGTTGTGGCCAAGGCTTGTATAGTGCTTTTCTCAAACAATGCTATTATGTTATTATTATGATTATGCAATAAATATTATGAATTATGAATTATGAATGCGCGGAAATGAAAATTAATCAACTTTTCAAAATCAATGACGAACAACAATAATTTTTCCTGCGATAAAGCTAGTAACTTATAACTTATCTGTGGTTAAAGTGTCCATTCGTTTTTTTTTTCATTATAAAGCTTTTTATTTGCAAGCCAGTTCAAAATTTAAACCAAACCTTTGATAAGTTACCTCCTTGGTTGCCATGTTTCGGAGTAAAAGATCGTTCCATTTTTAAATTACACGAAATAATATAAGTTTACTATGTAATTTATTTGGCCGCTAAACTACGACAGATATAGATTTTCATACAGCTATTGCCGGCCACTGCTCGCATAGTACAGCAATTTCGATTTATTTCAAAGAAGGTTGTCAACATAATGCTCAAATTTCCAAGCATGTTTGAGAAAAGAAATTTGTCGGATTGTAGCGACAATTTGACATATTTCTGTTCAATAATTTTTCTCCTGACAGGTGACATGTGACAGAGGAGTTGCGTGGCTAAGGAGGTAACAAGTAGACGTGTCGTCGGCTTGCGATTTGATTGCCCAAGTGGCTCCGCCGTTTTATAGTGGTTTCAAGTGTGTGTTTTTGTTTAAAAACGGGGTTTTTAGATCGCCATATCCTATTACCGTACAATATCTAATAAATATATCTTCAACACTTGACACTGGCGAAATCTAACAAGGAAACGCCATTTAATAAAAATAGAATAGAAATAATGACAATTTGTCCTGAAAAACTTGACATAAGTATTTGTTTTATTAAACACTTCTTCTTATCGTGTGGGCAGCAAGCCCTGGTATCAGAGTTTTTTTCAGACCGCCTTACGGGCCTCTGACGTGGTTTTTATGTACCTAACCAAAGATAGTAGCCGGAATCAACGGCCTAACGTGCCATCCGAAGCATGAAATCATGTGATTCAGCCAGTAATATCCTAACAAACTGGGGAAAAATGCACAAAGTGACATGTCACTAGGTGTCCCCCGTGGGAATCGAACCCACGACCTACGTAAGCAGAACTCAATGCTCTTGACAATTTTGTCAATGTACATTTTTATTGAACTGTAAATAATTGTCGAATTTTCGCCTGTCGCCTTTCACTTGTAATTGTCGCGTTTATTGAATAGTGCCCTGGAGTGCGATTTTTGAATCTCATTCGCTGAGCTCAGCAGTTGAAAATGTCAAAATTACTATGGAGATTACTATGGAGATATGCATCTTCCTACTGCTGATTTGACTTTCAAAAATAGCACTGCTGAAGTATGATTTTTGAAAGTCGCATCAGCAGTAGGAAGATGCAAATCTCCATAGTAATTTTGACATTTTCAACTGCTGAGCTCACCGAATGAGATTCAAAAATCGCACTCCTGGTCGAAAACGACCTTATATTTTTAAAAAATATCCGCAATCCTTTCATTTTAAAATCTCTAACATAGAAAATGTTGTTTTCTCCCCTCCGGACGAAAAGCGTAAATTTTCTTCCCGCTGCGCTAAACGAAGTTGCCGCTTTCCACCTCCGTCGAGGAGAAAAATAGTAAACTAACCTCGGGCAGAAAATAAGAAAGCCTCAGATCACATGTTTGTTGACCTCGGCTTCACCTCGGTCAGCAATCAAATGACATCTGAGACCTTTCTTACTTTCCTGCCCTCGGTGCTCGGTGTGTAGGTAATCTACTATATTATTCACACAATTATTCGGTATGTCAAGCACTTTTTTGTCTTTATTTTATATTTTTTACGGATAGAAGATATCATTATAAGAAAATTTTTTTTTTTTAATTCATGTAGTTTATCTGTAAATGGCAATAGTGGGCTCGAAAAAATTATTCGAACTCCACGTTGTTTTTGTTGTTAATTTTGTTGTTTAAAAATTTAATTTAAAAAATAAAAATTACCTGCCTTCTCTTTCTTACTCCATGTTGGAAACAGAAACGGCAACATGAAATGTCAAATTCTGACACATTGAACATATTTTTTCTGAATGACCAGTTATTTTAAGTTGATATTTAGTTTAATCCTTTCATTTTAAATATTCTGACATCTCATCTCACTAATATTATAAATGCGAAAGTTTGTGACGATGTTTGTAAGGTTGTAGGTTTGTGTTACAATCACGCATAAACGGCAGAACAGATTTGGACGAAATTTGGCACGCAGATAGAATGTGATCTAGATTAACACATAGGATACATTTTATCCCAGTAATGGTATCATACCGAATTGACGAAAAAGTCGGTGATTTTTTTTTTCAGTATGTTCAAAATTAGAATACCGGCGGTATATATATCATAGAATCTCCTCCTTGTCGGTTAGTAAAAAATATCACATGTGTAATTTTGAAACTATAAAAATATTTAAAAAAATAAGTGTTTAATAAATTGAATTAGTTATGTAGGCATATTCCGTTCCTCTACATATTGTGAAATCATAATTTTTGTATCTCTATACACAATTTTTTTGCCCACAGTGA
This sequence comes from Agonopterix heracliana, assembly GCA_963693445.1. Taxonomy (NCBI): domain Eukaryota; kingdom Metazoa; phylum Arthropoda; class Insecta; order Lepidoptera; family Depressariidae; genus Agonopterix; species Agonopterix heracliana. Next base: position 21,271,624 of record OY856313.1, read on the forward strand.
TGATCGTATTTAGTTTGAAAAAAGTGGTATGTATGTAGGTTACACTTTAAATTAACCGAAACTTCCCACTTTGGTTAATTTAAAATGTTTTAGTTAAGTAATGAATTTCTTATTGTGTGAAAAAAAAACCTACCTACTAACTAGGTATTCTTCACAAAAAATACTTAACACTTTTCTTATCGATGGTGGGAGCTCAAACAAAAGGTCACGGAAAACTTACAAAACATTATCAACATTTTTTATTGAAATTTGACAGCAAGTGATGACGTCACAAACGTATATTTTATACCCTTAACTATGGCACTTTTTGAGCTGAAATTTAAACTAAACCATCTACAGGATATGAGAAGTGATGTGGTTTTTCTAGAAATTGATTTTAATGAACAAAACCGAAGAAAAGGGACTCTAAAGTCACCCCTTTTTTTCCAGTTGTAACCATTTTACTCTTACATTTTTAATCGGAACAAAATGAAAATTTACTATATTGTTCACAATACAATTTAGAATGATGTGGTTTTTTTACTTTTTCGAAATTAATAAAAAATCATCGAATTTTTCAAAGAAAACAGCAAAATTCTGACCGGAGCCACGCGCTCTTTCTCATCGATTAGTATGGAGTGTGAGTGAGAGGAGAGTGGTCCACGGCTGATACGCCTTAAGACGCAACAGATTGAAAATTTCGTTCACTGGGTTGTGGGCTCGGTGGTGTAATTGGTTAGCACGTTTCCCCGGTTTGGAAGAGCGTGGGTTCAAGTCCCGCCCGAGACAAATTTTTCAATCTTTAATTTGAATATTTAATATCTCTGATATATCTGATTTCTGGGTATTATAATCATTAAGCAGGCACTTCACTCTCGCGAGAACTTCTCGGCGAGAATTCTCGACAAAAATTTCCAATGGAAAATGACTACAGCTCACGACGCCGCGAGAACAATGAACGGCATCCACACTCTCGCTCTCGGCCTTTCTCTTCAGTTCTCGCGGTCCAAAATGGCAGATTCATAAGAGCTCATAAATTATGTTCATAGTATAATATCGCAGGGAAAACACTGGGAGATTCGCGAAGAACAGTCCGGTGAGCCGGATATAGTCAGGAACGTTTAGCCGGAAACAAGTCCGTTGCCCATGGTGGACCGCGAGGAGGTAGTTTGAGACCAATTGCCACCCTGCCAACGATATGATGATGAATTATGTTCATGAGCTCTTTTGGTCTTACAACACTCACTGTAAACATACCTAATACGACTAACAGAACAGAATTCTAGACTACTGGACTTGTTTTTTCTTTTAAGTTTTTATTTACAGTTCACTTATTTTATTTTACATTTTTTAGTATTTTAAATTTTTAAATCGTTATAGATCCTAATTAATGGTCCTTCGGAATGAAAAACGATAAATAAGAGAAACCTATAGATGATTTTCAAATACCTATTCAATGACACCCCACTCGACATAGTTCGTCAACTTTCATTCTTTTATTTTTCACAATATGGCGTCTGGTAGTCGCCATATTGAATTTTGATTACTGTCATGTCTTTAGTGACACTCGCAAGATTAATTGATGAAGAATCATCAAAATCGGCCCACGCGTTTGGTCTCTAGTGTGCCACAAAGGTACAAACTTACATACATACATAAATACATAGGCTGTTAAACACATAAACACATTACCCTTCCTTCGCGTCGCGCAGTCGGTTAAAAAGGCCAGAGATTTCAATCTCTTTGCAAAAGTTTAACAAGTATACGTACGTGTCAATTCGGACGAAAATTAGTTAAGTTTTTATGAGATTATGGATTTTATTCCTTTAAAAGACATCAATTATTATAATACCTATAGATTATCGTGGTATACCAATAATAAAGAGAGTCATATTACAAGACGGGTATTAAGTATGCATGTGGATGGCTGTGGTAGGAGAGGAAGGTCGAAGATAAGATGGATGAATTGTGTAATGATGTAAGAAGGAGCGAGTGCCGAAACTACGGCTAAGTGTAGGGACACACCTGCGGAACGTTCGCTTGAATACGCGTTTACTAGGAAAAATGGTGCGTTGCGCGCTTATTCAACCGAACCAACGAAATGGAATAAGGGTAAGAGGATGATTCCATTTTCATTATTGAAATTCGCATAATAACATAGAAACAATATTATTAAGTATTTTACATTTCCAAATTATATTCCCTCTTTACCCTTATTCATTAGAGGCATCTTGTATAGGTAAATAACCTATATACCTCTATATACCTACCGCTATTACAATAAACTTTTTTATATTTCTCTGTAATACCATAAAAAACATGAAAGGAGTCTTTAAATAATAAACAAAAAAAAACAAAAATGTTGAAAAACAGATCAAATTTTCCAATAATGATGCAGATAATGTACAAAACGATACTTAATTAAAAGTTATAATAATGCACGTGTGACAAAGTCAGGTGAAATACAAAATTGGCTTGATGGTCCGCAGAAAAGCGTACACTTATTAACATAATTGACATCGACATTTGCATTCAATACAGAATACTAAATTACATTTCACAGTCGGATGATGCAAATTAACGAACCTTGTTAACAAAGTTTTAACAAAATTAATAAACGTTAATATTATATATAACTGCATATTATGTGCACACTCATAGAGGTAAGTATCCAACTACTTACCTCTATGTGCACACTACATATAACACACACCATGGCCCCCACCCCGCATACCCAGAGCGTTGGTGGTGGCTCGTTGAGGCATGGACACTCAATCATTAGGGACCGGGTTCGAATCTGCAAGAACGACATGCCATGTACCAATGAGTTCAAAGTCAAAGTCAAAGTCAATATAATTTATTCAATATAGGAGCTTGAAGCACACTTATTAAACGTAAAATCTTTTTTAAGCTACCACCGCGTCGGAACGTGTTGTCGCTGTAGAGAAGATGCTGCCAGAAACTCTACAACATAATTAACACGACTTAAAACTATTACAATATAAATTCTTAAGCTACGGTTATGTATACCTAACTAACTAACAGTTTATCTAACTAAGAAGAAATTCAGATGTTCTAGTTTTTATATCATCCATACCTACAAACATAAACTTGTTTACTTGTATGTTAATCTTTGCAAATAAAAATCAGTAACATACAAAATATTTTTATTGAGACAATATTTACGTCGAAATGGTTTTTGATTCAGACCTCCAAAAAAAATTTGACGAACGATGTCGAATTCCCTGATTGAACTTCTAAATATTATTTATTGTGATATTACTGTAATGGACGAGAAAGATGTAAACATAGTTATTATTCAGAAAGGTATCTAGATTAATATTCAATGAGTTGGATATTTTCAATTTCAAACGAATAATTTATAGAGTTCATGTTTATTGCATTTAATTTTCATTTAGATACCATGTTGTTTTCGACTTAGAAAATATTAGGTAGGTACTCTTTCTTTATTGCTAGTGCGGCTAAAAGATAAGGTATGTTCAGTTTTTTTTTGTTTGTTTAAGAGGATAGGCGGGCTGAAATGCTAATTTGGAGAATAGGTCACTTTTCCACCGTTTACATATTTGTCCAATCCGGCCCACCCATACACCTCACCGACTAGAGACGCGACGAGACGAGACAACTGCAGAGTTGTCTCTTTCGCACTCTAGTCGGTGGGGTGTATGGGTGGGGCGGATCGGACAAATATGTAAACGGTTGGAAAAGGACTAGGACCGATTTTATCTAAAATCGTCGAAAACAGCCTTTCGTATTCCCCTGTTTTCTCCTCCAAAACTAAACCGATATTAAAAATTCTTTCAAGAATAATATGAGAAAGACTTTGGCTATGTCTGTACGTCTTGCTTTTTTTGTTTATATTCGTCAAAATTGTTTACTGTATGTCTGAAAACGGGCGGTAAAATTGGTCATTTTCAAAGGTACCTAGTTCCTACAGTAATTAATTAATGTAAAAAAGCAAAACATAGGGACATGGCAGAGGTGACATAGATGGTAAAAAAATATTTGTTCTAGTGCTATTATCCAAGGAGAAAACAGGGGAATACGTTTGTATGGAGAAAAATGGACTGGTCTATCCTCTTAAAGGCAAAGACAACAATCATCTCTCTGACGCGTTATAATCGTGAAACCACCACCATCATCTTCTTGATGTCCTTATCCCACTGCCTGGGGTCGCGCACAATGTTCATCTTCCTACATTTATCTCTTTTTTAACATTTCAACGCTAACCCTTCTACATATAATTATAATCTTTCACATAATCTACTACTTGTAATTCTTTATCTGTATTCAAATGTATGTTCTGTTTTGGTGTGCAATAAAGTATAATTGAATTGAATTGAATTGAATCTATCCATCTTTTCTCTAGTTGTGTTCTCATGATACACGCACGATAAAGAATATGGTCGTGAATTTATGTATATGTACAAATGAAAAAAAAATATCGCTTCACTGAATCACACTAGCATGACGATTATGTTGTGACATAGCTTCGAGATAACGATAATGGTATTAACAGAACGACAGTAATTTCCGTTTCCCCTCAGTTCCTTGCAAGTTTTACTACACGCGCTCGTCGACAAATGGTAGTCATACGTCAACACGTCGGGAAACTTATCGTACGTCTCGTGTCGAATTACGAAGTTAGAACTTAGTTGACGTAATCTGAGTGCTGTTTACTGCGGTGTTATCTCTGTAACAAACTGGATTTTATACCTTGTGTAATGGCAGGTTAAATATACTGGTTGATTTTTTTTACCGTTCCAAAACTTACAGGGGTGGTTCAGATCATCAAACTGAAGAACTTTTATGACAGGAGTGAAACTGAAATCGCAAAAAAAATGCTGTCTCATACATTTGAGTCTAGTACGCATTGCAGTTTAGTATGGAACAGCTGATTTTTTTTTGCGATTTCATCTTTGGTCCCATAATAAAAGTCATTTAGTTTGATGGTCTGAATCACCCCTAAATATTTCGGAACGGTAAAAAAATCGTCCGGTGTATATACGGTTCTACATAGCTACAATAATAATAATAATATATATTACTAGTGTTTTCCCGCGACTTCGTTCGCACAAATTATATACCAGATTTTAAGTCAGATCATAAGCTATCAAACAAAAAAAGTTTCATCAAAATCGGTTCAGTCGTTTTTACGTGATGTGCGAACAAACAAACGAACTAACAATTTTGTCAATAGATGGCGCTGCAAGTTTTTAAATCGCGCTATCGATATGTTATTTGACTTTATATGAAGTGAACCGCTACTTTTTTATTCCTCATGATTTTACGGTTTTATAATAGTTGAGATTTGTATTGTAGCTATGTAGAACCGTCTAAGACGTAAGACGTTTTCCTACTTTTCCTATCTTGTTTGATTTAGGGATGGGTAATATCGAATTTTCGTAATATCAAATCGAAACTGTATATTGATATTGAATATCTGATTCTGAAACTATATATTGGATATCGGTCGATATCCAGTAACGCTATATCAGTCAGTATACACTTATGGTTTGATATTGTACGAATGCGTAACTATTGCTATTTCACTTTCTAGCAGGGTGTTGATATACTTTTTTCACTCAGTTTTCCTCGGTTCAGATCGGCATAGTTTTTTATGTGTTATTGGATAAAGATAACACAATACTAAGATAACACAGTTAGATCGCGAACCCTTCTCTTTCTAAAAACATAATTTATAAAATATCTAGATAACGGTGAATCCTAGCGAAAAAATAGCAAATTTTTCGAACCCCTGTGGTACCCCGAAACCCACCCTTCCGCATGCAAAAATAAAAAAAAAAAAGATTTTTGAAAATTTTACAAGTCCAGCCCCCATACAAATTTCACCCGAAAAATCGTCTAAGTCGATGGCTCATACGAAATCGTTCATTATTTTTCTAAGTCCAGCTCCATATAAAATTAGCGTAAAATTTTTCTGTGTGGGACCCTCGTTACGACACCCTAACCGGTAGCCGCTAGCCCGTATAGCGATGCGATACGGTTTGATATCCTATATCTATGAATCTCAGATATCTTGAAATCGAGGCGAATCGAGTTTGTGCGGCAATATAGTGTTTCACCAAATATATAGTTTCTGTACGCATCAATATCTGATTTTAAGATATTCATGTGATATACGTTTCAATAACTATATACGATATATATCGCCCATCCCTAGTTTGATTGCTCTTTGAGCGCCGTTGGTCACAAAAACAAAATTAAATAAAGAATGTTTATGTTATGTTATTTGCATAGAAAAATACCTAGTTCACCTAAATGATGCTATGCTATGCTACGCTTTGTTATGCTACGCTAAGCTATGATATGCTATGCTTATGCTATGTTATGTCTTGTGGTCGTGAGATTAACTAGAAGAGGTGCAACAGCAAACAGCTCTCCCATACATTTGAGTCTAGCAGCGTAAAAAGAAACAACAGCTTTTTACTTTATCTCGATTTTGCCTCTTCAGTGGAAAGTTGCTCAGTTTGATGGTCTACACCACCACTTTAATTATTACTAGAGAGTTTTTTTACATCCTGTATACTTCACTTAATTATTAAATCGAGTTTGAATCCTTTTACCATTGATTAAATCCTTATTACAATTACACTGGATCCAAATCTTCGTTAACCCAAATACTGTGTCATTACGAACGGTTTATAAATGAATAGCGCTAAAAGCTTGGGCGTTAATTATTGCGCTAGTAGTTCCCTAATGGCACCAATACAGGTGCGTCGAGTATAGGGCTGTCAAAAGAATCTTTTCGGAGAAGATTTTTGTGTGTTTGTGTCGTTTTTGTCTAGTTTAGTTGTAGTAGCTTTGTAGGTTCGGTTTGGAACGTTCTTTATTTATTTATACTCGTAATCGAATAGTAGTGTGACTTCAATTCAATTATACTTTATTGCACACCAAAACAGAACATACATTTGAACACAGATAAAGAATTACAAGTAGGTACAAATAAGGCGGTGACTTCATATCCTTAATTATAGCCTATATCACACATTTGGTTTTTGATACCGCAGCGATATCGCGTCGATATCATTCCTTCAATGCCGGCTTGGACGATATCGCTATTACTGCATCGCGATGACATCGCCGCGTAAATTCTGAGATCATGTTGCGGCAGAATTGCGATAATAACGCTTAGTGAAATTAAGGGCGATTCAGTTGCATTGACTGAGTAGTGCAGTTACTACATCGTTGCAGTGTAGTGCAGCGGTCAAAATTAGCTTGTGTGATATGGCTTTAAATATGTCTGGTTTGACAAATAAGTGTGAAGGTTGGTCCGTCGTCGAAACAAGTTCCATGGAATGTGACAACCCTAGTCTCCGTTCAGATTCTCAACATCAGGCTTGAGTACCTAAGTGTGATTTGGGCAAGACAGATTGTGTCCTCCTCCGGCAGGCTTGATTACTGAGTTACTTACTTATTCTATTAGATGAAACTCACGCATTAATTTTTAGGGTTCCGTACCCAAATGATGACAACGGGGTCCTATTCATAAGCCTACACAATCCGTCCGTCCGTTTGTCTGTCTGTCATACCTACAATGGGCTTGTATCTTTTAAACTATAATAGCTAGACGATTATTTTCACATAATACGCTTTAGATATACGCTTACGATTACAGTGGATTTTCTATAGTAAAATGTAAAAAATCAAGAGGGGTCTCCATTCCAGTAGGTACCTACCGTGTTTTATTCAACGTTTTATTTGTTTTTGCTTTGTAAAAACGGTAATGCATCAAAACAATTATCAAATTGTATGTTGGAGATTCACACTTGGCCGTCTTTTTTAACTCTTCTTTAAATATTTAGGTAGGTATATGTTTGCGTCACGCGGAAACGTTAAGGCGTATTAGCCCTGGACCAAGACTCTCCATACCAATAATGAGTGCGAGCGCGTGGCTCCAGTCAGAATTTAGCTGTTTTCTTTGAAAAATTAGATTATTTTTTATTATTTAAAAAAAAGTAAGAAAACCACATCACTTCTCATATCGAGATGGTTCATTTTATTTCTCAGCTCATACAGTGCCAAAGTTAATGAATAAAATAGTTACAAAGTTACCCAAAATCAGGAGGTAGCCCCTTAAATAAAATTTTCGATATTGTGACACTTTTCACAAGCATTCATTAGATATTCAAACAGGCGCTGATTAATAACTCGTCGGCACTTTGATGTCAAGTACTCATTGTCTGAGCGTATCGTTAACGACTCATTCAGTACGGGGGTGGGCAGGAGTTGACCCTCTCCCGCTGTCGTTAGCTTTCATTCAGTAAACAACCTCCGAAATACATTAATGTTCTTTAATTAATGTTTCGCAGATTGTATCGACTTTAATGAGATATTTGTTATAGAAGCGGTAACAAAACATGCTAGTAATTATTTAATGGGGTCGTTTAGACCATCAAATAGAACAACTATGAAGCCAACATAAAAAAACGGTTCCGTACATTTGAGTCGAGTATAGGCTCTGTAGTATTGTATGACATTGCAGATTTTTTTTTTCATGTTAGCTTCTTAGTAAATGTTGTGCAGTGACCATCAGGTCTTACTTTAAATATAACTAGCATATTCTGTATTTTCTGTGTTTAAGAGGGCACCGACCTGAGCTTATTATGCTGCCCTCAATCGTATTTGTTATTTCTAAAGTTTCGATAAATTGAAAATCAACAAAGACTACAATGTGAGATTCTTGTTTTTTTGGAAATGTGTAACTGTATAGCAATAAAAATTATACGATTGAGGGCAGCACTATAGGATCGGTGCCCCCTTAAGAAACCAGGTCAATCCGCTTTTAGACATCATCAATTAATTATAAGTTAGTTCCTATTATAAGGCTTGTACCAAAAAGTATTTAGGCTTAAACATATTTAAATATGATGCTGTCACCACGGACCTGAAAAAAAGACGGACGTAATCTCGTCTAATCACGAGTGAAGCACCCATTACTTTTGTGTGCGTGCTGTCACGCGGTACATAATGGTGACGGGTGTCGGACCTGCGCCTAGAGCTAGTGCATCTGTGTGTGTGCAGGTCCCTTGTAGAACAAACGAAAATGTAGGACCTTGCATGCTTCACATCTTTTTAGTGTCACATTACGTCCGTGCTGTCACTTGACTGTCATTTGTATGAGCATTATTATTAAAGACAGAACTATCACTAAATACGTTTAAGCCAAATACTGGTTGGTGCAAACCGGGCTTAGTCTGCCATTAAAATAGTACCTAAAACTTCGATCAAATGCGATACGTCTATTTATCATAGCACACGCAAAGCTTCTATCGGAATCATTTATAACAATGATAAATGGTAGCGTTTGATTTCCATACACATGTTAGTGAAGACGTGGGTGATGTATGATGCGAGGATGGGCGCCATCCATCAGTCTGCGGCCCGTATCTCTCTGCCTTTGTTAACACTATCCACGTGTCTTTTGTTACTTTTTATTAGGGATGTAACGACACTCGTTTATGCCGATATCGATACCGATACAAAAAACATTATTACTCCTCAAAAGTCGTGCACTACACAATTTATTATAGGATTAAAGGACTGATGCTTGGAAAGCATGTGTGTTTGCACATAGAATATTTATTGTACCCACTGCCCATTAAAATATGTGGCGATGGGCTCACTCCCCGTCACACTAGACGGAGAAGTGAAACGTATATCTTTGACTACTTCCTCTATTCCTCTATATATTCGTGAACGATTATACAATTCATGCCTTTTTAATGATTTGAAGTATATACCTATACTACAATACAATAAATATTTCGAAATTGAATCGGGGAATATAGTCGTGAGCATATATGCTGTTTTTATTTATATGTGTTCAAATATATATATTGAATAAGATATTGAAAAATAATATAATAATTATTGCATGCTGACACTGGCAAGTTACAGTGAAACCTATCTGATATTTTAATGTATGACCTTTTATATCTGTAATTGTGCAATAATAGTAGATTATTAACCAAGGGGATAAAGCAGTGTCTTCTGTCGCGGGTGGGGTTTTAAATCGCGAGCGTGATGAAGGACTCGAGGTTTACTCCCGAGCGTAGCGAGGGTGTTAAAACCTTAAATCACGAGCGAAGCGAGGGATTTAAGACGAGTCCTGAGTTTAGCGAGGGATTTAAACTCACCCAAGACTAAGACAGCTTTATCACCGAGGAAAATACTCTACATTTCGTACCATTTGCGAAAAAATTAACACAATAATAATATGAGATAAGCATTTATTAAAAATTATGACAATTAAAAGTAAAAGTTAACATTCGAAACATTGGTCTAATTATTGATAGAGAGAGTTACATTTTTGTTTGCAAAGGCATCAAGCTCATACGGCCTCGTCGGTTTTCGTAATTTTATGATTTTTTTTTGACATAAATGATTTTTTTTTTATTTTTGCATGCGGAAGGGTCGGTTTATGGGTGACCTAGGGGTTCGAAAAAATGGTTATTTTTTCGCTAGGATTCACCGTTGTCGAGATATTTCATAAAAATAAATGCGTATTCCTTTTACAAAAGAAGTATAATGCTTTATATACAAACTCAATGGTGTAAACACAGATGTAGTTCAGTTCGAAATTTAAATCACATTCTCTCCCTAGGGGATGAATGAAATTCAGTACAACTTTCTTTCCCTGTTTTTAACAGGTTAATAATGACTATTGTTATGTTCGCTTTTTGTGGCATAGAATGTCACTTTTTTGAGCAAGTGGTACGAAAAGAATATTTGTATATGTATTTTTATTTGTATTTGTATTTGTATTATATTCTATGCATATATTATCACTGACAAAAAGCTCGCTTTAAATCGACAAAGACGTATCAGTGATACCGATATATCAGCTAAGTCGATATATCGTATTTGTATGGGTATCGTTACGTCCCTACTTTTTTTTATAAAAGTGTTCAATTTGAAAATGCGTTATTTTTGATATAAATTTGATGCAGCTGTTTTGATTTGCTGTGGTATATTATTAGGAGAGATATAGCAGTTCACATGTGCATATATTCACGGCCGTATTTCCTATCGGGGTGGTCAGAAACTTTGCTTCTAATAACGGCTTTACTTTTTGAACCATGCATAAAATTTCACTATTAGCCTTGCATCCCCATGAAATCGTCTTTTACTTACGACATTTTATGTTACTTTTCTTATAAATTATTTATTTTAAGACATTAGTATACCGATTAAAATAATAATTACCCACTATTTCCGTCCCATTGATTTAGATTTTGTAGCGTTAATGTTTTGAACACGTATGTATCAGATGCTGTATGTGAAAAGGGCATTTACGCAGCAGTGGGACATAAAAGGTTAGCATTGTGAAACTAGAAAACTTAATCTGTCGTATTATAAAACGCCTAGTGTACTGTCGTAAATCGTAGCACCATCGTAGTAAAGTTTTGGCTACGCAGCGCTACGCAGCGCTACGCAGCGCTACGTGGCTACGGACGGCACCTTAATCATCGGTCGCCAGTAATACCTCGATTGCTGACTTGCCGAAGCTGTAATATAATAATAAAAATATTAATAATAACATTGCAGTGTTGCTGAAACTAAAATAGCTTCAATTTATGATATACTAACGATTGTAATCCATTTTGGGATGATCAGGAATTTTGCCGCAAGTTCTAGTTTTAGAGTAGTTCCGAGTTTAATTATTAAGGCTTATCCACCCGGGAACATGACTCTTCATAATAATCAATGTAATCGAGCTTGTGACTACAGTCAGAATTAAGACCTTTTTATTTTAATGTGATGAATTTTTATGAATTCTCAAAAAATAAGAAAACCAAATCATTAAAATGATGTATTTTGAAGTAATTTTCTTCCGATCAACAATGTATAAAATGGTTAACTGGAAAAAAATCGGTCAAGTGCGAGTCGGGATACTCGCGCATCGAGGGTTCCGTACCACACCACCACAGAAAACAAATTAACTTTGAAAAAAACTTTTTTTCACCGGGTCCTAAATCGTGAGACCGATGGCCTGTTTTTATTATTTGTTGTTAATAGAGTAGAGTTAGCTCTATAATCACACCAAGTTTGACGCTAGTATGAATTACCGTTTTTACATTAGAGCGAGAAGAAAAAACGTCGTTAAAAACGAACAAAGCATATTATGTACATATATGTATAGTTAGATAATTACACTGCCATGCTAAGCCAAAAAGGCACTTGCCCGTTTTAGCGATTTCGAGAAAAACGTGTTTTAAAGTTTTTATAAATCACAGTAAGAAATACGTCCAAACCGCATAGAATAGTTGTCACAATTTGCGGTTAAAATTATAACAACCATCGTGTTTCTTGCTACACTTTACCTCTTATTGTACTAAGGTGAATCATACGACTTTTTCCCTTAGTATTTCAGACATACGTCTAATCTAATATCTCTAGAAATTGGTGAGAAATAGTTATTTGTTATGCTAGGCTGCAAAGTTGTTTTTTGGCGCGAGTACTTGTATTGAAACTTGAGCAAGTGAAGGTTTCAAAGGTACGAGACGCAGAATAATTTTGCAGCCGAGCGAAACATACAACTTTTCACCTCACAACAGAGGAAAATTTTAGGTGCAAGCACTGACTTTAGATCATCATCAGATACATCGCGTTTCATGACGTTGTCTCATTCTATTGCGGCGATATAGTACTCTTGCATTTAATCACTGTCTCACTGCGGTCACGTGTAGCAGTTTGATAGAAAAAAAAATTGATCAGCATAAAAAATGTCCTGGTGTGTACTGAGACACTACGTGAATAATTCAAGAAATGTAAGGAAATGTAAAGGAATAACCTCTCATAGGTAAACAAGATGAATTAATTAAAAAAGCATTTTAAATTTTAAACCATAATTTTATCCCACACTGGGAAAATAATTATATGCAAATACAAATAAGGACAAACCTATAAGAAAAAGAGAAAACAAGAGACATTGGTACTCAAAGAGATTATATTTAGGTATAATAGTAGATAGATATTGCCGGTTCTAACTCACTTAATAGCTGTTCTAAGAAGTCCCATGGAGGGGCATGGCTTAGTTTGTCAAGGGTGTTAGAGGGGTGTGGAGGGGTGGTGTAGGGAGGGGTTTTTATGGGGTTAAAGAAGTTCAAGGTCAAAAAAGTAGGTATTTATAGTAAAAAAGTAGGTATTTATAGTAAAAAAGATGTTTTTTGTAAGGTTGCGGGGGTGGGGAAGTGTCTGGAGGGGTGGTGCGGGGAGGGGTTGAGTGAGGTCAGGGTCGTTGTGTGGGTTCAGGGTCGGTGTGGAGGGAATGGGCATGGGACTTCGTAAATTGGAAAAACTCTGACTTGACCGTTTTCGGATCGTGCGCCGGTTCTAACTCAGTTGATGGGTGTTTTGTGAAGTCTCGTGTGTGTGGGGAGGATATGTAGGAACAGATGGGACTTCTTAGTTTGGAAAAGTGTGATTTTCGTATTTCGAACTCACTTCTTACATTGTATTACACGTGGCGGTTGATAAAGCTTTGAATTGTTGTTTGTGGGGTCAGGGTGGGGGTGACGGTCGCTAGGTTGTGGGATGATAAGTTGATTTATACTAATGACTATAATTTGGGGGTGAGCAGAAGCTTTGTATAGGTTTTTGAAGTTTCTTGTTACATTGTATTACACGTGGAGCAATGAAGTCAGACTCTGACCGTCTCGTTAAATACCATGTCGAACCGTCCGCCCGATGTCGCATGTCGATCACATGTGCGTCTGACGGTCAGATGAGCGGATGCAATAACACATAATTAGTAATAACCAATAAAGTCGGGCGGGGAACAGATCGCAATTAGGTACGCTATAACGTGCTCCGCTTAAAGTCCGGCGGAGAACAGATCGCAATTAGGTACGCTATAACGTGCTCCGCTTAAAGTCCGGCGGAGAACAGATCGCAATTAGGTACGCTATAACGTGCTCCGCTTAAAGTCCGGCGGAGAACAGATCGCAATGAGGTACGCTATAAGGTGATCCGCTTAAAGTCCGGCAGGGAAGAGATCACCAGGTCTAATTTCTTCGCCGGTTCTAACTCAGTTGATGGGTGTTTTGTGAAGTCTCGTGTGTGTGGGGAGGATATGTAGGAACAGATGGGACTTCTTAGTTTGGAAAAGTGTGATTTTTGGTATTTCGAACTCGCTTGTTACACGTGGCGGTTGATAAAGCTTTGAATGGGTTGTTGTTTGTGGGGTCAGGGTGGGGGTCACGGTCGCTAGATTGTGGGATGACAAGTTGATTTATACTAATGACTATTATATATAATTTGGGGGCGAGCAGAAGCTTTGTATAGGTTTTTGAAGTTTCGAACTCACTCGTTACACGTGGAGCAATGTAGATAAAGCATAGGTAACATGTCACCGTGATATAACGCTATCACTCCTTCGCTCTCTTTCTATTTGCGCGTGAACGAACGAGACAAAAGAAGTGATACAACCATATCGCATGTAGCATGCTACGAGTGCAGGAAGCTCTCATGCCTTATCAAAGATAGTTTTTTTATACTGATTTTTATTATAACGAGGGTGTTTGTAGGTTAAACTTATGAAATAGGTAATTAAACAATGTAATAGATTTTAAATTTTTTTTTTATTTTAATTTATAATGACCCCAAGCTAAAGTGGCTATACCATTATCCTTAGAAATAAACCTTTTATCATCATTACCACAGATTACTTTCTTCCTCTTAATTTGTGTATAAACATTATGTCTATCGCTAGTGAATGTATACATATTATCATAGTTAACATAACTTAAATCTAGAGCATTTTTATAGTTTTCGAAATGTAACTTTCTTACATTAGCGGCAGAGACACCTTTGTTTTTCTTAACAGTTAAATCACCTTGTAGAATATAACTGTACATTTTAGATCGTAAGCCAATAAACTCTTGAATAATTCTACCATTGCTTTCATCTTTCATCAAACCCACAACCTTTTTATTCAATAATGGTAGATTGTAAACGTTATCTGTTGGAAAATCAGAGGTGTCAAATTTGTTTTGTAAATCTGGTCTAATGTCTTCATAAAAGTTATCAGTTTTAATCTCATAAATAAATGAATCTGTGTCTGTGTACAGTAATTGTAATTTATTGCCATATTTAGGCTGCATGTATGAATAATGAAAGCCATACATGACATATTTCGAGAGTTCAAGTACGGTGAAGCCGACATAAATTGGTTTATTATACAAAATTGTTGTTTTATTTAATTGTATGGCTACAAAGTCTTCGGAAAACACCTTAGAACTGTGAAAGTTGGGACGAGCTATGTATCTCCCCGCACCATATTTACACTTGGTCTTTGATTTTACATCATCCCATGTAGTACAAAGTTTCACATCAACCCTCTTTGCTACGTTTTCTATTGTCTTACCGAAAATTGAATTGTTCATTAGTTTGTAAAAATCTTTTTCAAATGAGTTTTTAGCCAAGGTTCTTTTATCAGTATTCAAATCAATGTAGGATTTAAGCCAGGGGGATTGGTGGAAAGATAATATTCGATGAATTTTTTTGCAAATCAATCCGCGGGTGATACATTGTTTTAAATTCATGTAGTGAATGACGTAATTTTGTTTGTCAGTGAGAGTGAGTAAAAGTTTTTTTGTTTTACCATTGGGTGGTGTTTTCGTTTCGGCGCAAAAGGGGTAATCACTGTGTAAGTCGTGTAAAGAAGGTGGGTACTCAAGGTCAACTTCTAAGAAGTAACCGATTTGTGAATCGGGTTGTTGAGAGAGGATGTTGAAAGTTTCAATTTCACTCTCCGTCAACCAGGTGAAATTACCATCAGGCAGATATTTGCTCATAGCATCACCATACAGGTTATTAACATCTAGGTAAACGATGAAATTGCTTTCTTGCGCGGGATCGTGTGTATCCATAAACTTATTGTTGGCCTTGGCATGTCTTTTGGAAACTTGACTGATACCCCCTCGGATACCACTATTTAAAAATTGTATCATCTCATAATCGGTTAGAAGTTCGAGATTTACATCTGTCGCTTTCAACATTGCATCCCATGATAGGGAAGGTGCTGTTAGGTATCTGCAGGGGTCTAATTTGTATGCAGCTAAGCAAACGGTGCGAAAGTTTTCAAAAATCTCTGCTAATAATAGGACATCCGTTTTTAGGTACAAATCACAGTATTCGCCTAGAGAAGTTATATTGAATTTTTCCCACACCGTTTGTGCATGAGTATAGTCTTGATCGGAAATGTGTGATTGAGTCAGTTTACTGTAGAAAGAGTCTTTGTCTGGTAGTGATTCATGGTTAAGTTTATCCCAACAATCGATGTATTCATAAGGAAACACACCTTTACGTGTTAAAAGAGTCATTTGATTATGGTCGGGATAATATCGAGATAATATTGAAATTTGGTCGATTGATAGATTTTTAGCTAGTTTATCTAAACTTGAAGACATGAATTTAAATGAATCCACAAATCTTATCGTAATCGCTTTACCATCTTTAAAATTAAGTTTTTTACTAAATGAGATATATTTTTCTTTATTCTGAGGAATGCATTGAATATTATCACCCTCCCTGGCGGCTAATTCTTTGATAAATAAGTGACTGTCATAGCCACTTAAATTATGGAAAAAGATGGGAACATAGTTAGGTAATGAATATTTTAAATTACACTCGTTATGCACTAAACCTCTGATTTTCCCTGTTAGATGACAGTGATCAACTACCTTAAGATCTGTTGATAACAAGGGCTGTTCGCAGATGTGACAAGATTCATTTTTAGTCATATTTTCACATTCTTTGATATCATATGGCTGTTTATTAGAAAGAATGTCTGCGATAGTAGCAACATCCGAGTAAATGTTATCAATGAATTTTGTTACACAATCCTCTCCACGATACGTGACAAGTTTCGATAGTGAGTCATCATAATTACAATGGATATAATAAGCAAAGCTACATGGTACATGTTTATGAGAATAATAAGTATTACTTTGTAAATTATTTTCTAACGGGCTTAAAATAGATTCAAAATCTGCATAAATAACAAATGGAACTGACAATTTATGTTGAAAGTTTTTGAATTTTAAGTACTTACCTGTGAGAGTGGGAAGTTGTATTAAAGTCTCTTCGCATCCTATTCTTAAATGAAGTTTAAGTTTATATTCACACGTAAAATATTGTAAACACTTTTTACAGAAAAAATTTTTGTGTTCATGCTTAGATACTTGAGAGCCCACCAACCGGGACACGTTCTTTATCCAAGAGTAATGAGATTTCTTGCTATCTTCATGAAAGAGCAGGTCGACGTGACGATCGTAGGTTTTAGAAGATATATTCATGGGGGTGATAGTGCATTTTGATCCTATCCCGTACACATTGACGCTGATCTTGTTCAGTTGCTCGAAACGTTTGATACCTCTAGCATCCACAGGACAGTTGATATTATCTGTATTGAAGAGTGTCTTGTAATCTGGGTATGAGGAGACTCTCTCCGTATTTTTCTCCACTGGATAAAGAGCGCTGGTAACAGCCCAAAAAAAACAAGCATGATCATTGTTCTTCACGTTTACACAAGCACGTTTGAGTTGGATCCATTTTGGAAGTGGAATGTAAGAACTACCCTTCAGTGGATTGAACTTGTTGACATTAACTTCTAGATATTCAATTTTCTCCAAAGCCCATCCGCTGTCACGTTCCTGGAACTGCTCGCATTTTCCATTTATTTTGGAAGAGATTTGCTCATAGAATGTACTTAAATCTGATTGGCGATTTAGAACGACATTTTTGGTATTGAATGATTTCAAATCTCTAATCACCTGATCCTCTTTGAATATCACATAAGTGCAGAAAAGTTGCAAGTTCACTTTAACGTTTTCATTGGTATCGAGTTCCAACTTGATTACGTCACACACTTTTGATTCGGCTCTGCTTAGATATATCTTCGGATCTAAGATGGTTGACGATCCGTTTACATGATAAGTGGTTATTCTACACTTGAAAGCCGAGTCCACAACATAGGTAAAAAAATCCCCATCGTCTTGTCTACAAAGTAACTTGTGACGTTTTGTTCTCGAGTGAGCGATCAGTTCGTTACCAGGGCCACTGATATTACAAAAAGGGCACTGATACATGGTTATGAGGAGGCCTTACGCGGTTGAAATATTCCAAAGTACTGAAATAAACATCTATAGTAATTGTTTTTTATACACTAATCCAGGGGTGATAAACCTTTTATATTTACGTTCCGTGGTCTCAATGAATACCACCGCGCGCCCACAAGTTTCTTACCCCTGAGTTATCGTTTTTAAGCAGCATTATGATTCATAGACGCTACAATGTTGTAAATAAAAAGCTCTTTGTTTAATTTATTTTTTTATTCAGTATAGTAGATAACAGAAAAACAAATAAGGCATAGCAAAACACTTGATTTCACAATCTACAATACAGTTTTGATTATAAATATTTTCGATAATGTTGCATGCATCTTCCAGAGTCTCGGGATGGCTACATTTAAGCTTTTTGTGGAAGAAATTCATACGATTCACATAAGTCTCTTTATGCTTATCTACATGATGCACAAGTAGGTCAACACATTCTAAAATAGGTTTTATTTCCCGCCACTCTGCAGCACATATATTCATTGAGCTTGTTTCCATGAGAATCGTGATGAAACTGAATTCCTCCTTTTCGGTGGTGGTGGTGGTGGTGGTGCTGATGATGGATTGAGGAAGCGCAGCAGCTGAACCAGTTCTGAAGAATTCCGAGATTCCCTCCATATTCTTCATAATTATTGAAGTCCATTCTTGATGAGTCATTAGCATTTTTCCATCGAAATCAATGCATACTTCCAATGCATTACTATTAATTAGATTGAAGGGATGTCTTAAGAACACTGCTATGTAAGAGTCTCTAAAGTGATACACATTTTTACACATTTCAAAATATAATTGTGGGATTGATGGATGCACGTTAGAGAAATTCATCTTGTCACTTCAAGGGCTGATGGCACACTGAAGGTCGCTTTTATTGACCCACCTTTCGAACTATATTTGTGAGAATGTGATGCTCAAAGAGTGAGTCACTGATGATAAGACAATATGCTGACGTTTTATCTGGTAGATTTTTTTTGAATTCCAATTCGAGCTTGATATCTATAGCACCACCGTTCCCCGAGCGGAAGGAGTCATTCTGTCTCGAACAATCGATAACAATCAAAGGAGTCTTTGTTTTAAAATTAGGCGGGCTAATTTGAATGTTGGAACTGTTCAAACCGTAGTATGATCTTTGGAAATTAGTGAAAGCGTTGTAGAGCAGTGAATATGTCCCTTTCTCAAAATCGTTTGCGAATGAATCATACGGATAGTACTGAGAGTTGAGGTACAGGCGAGCATTGTAAAAATTGCTATGGTCAAATAGACTCATATCCTTATCAGCATCATTATTTCGTGCATGCTGAAATCCTAGTATGACGAATCGAGGCTTTTCCAGCTGGGTGGTGGTCTTCACGGTCCAAACGTGTCGTTGAGTCATAGGCAGCAGTGGGTATTCATAAAGATCCCATGAGCGAAATGCAATAGGAATAGGTGTATTATTCTCTATATACTTCAACAAGTTGAGCTTCTCTCTGTCGGACACCTTTATCACGGGCATTCGCCATACAACACGTGTTAAATTAATTTCAATCTTCTTTGTAGCATCCTTTCTGGTTGCAGAGTTAAAATTCGAAGAGCTTCGGTTAAGTATCAGTTCATGCTTTGCATTCACAATCACCTTTTTATAATCTTCGGCGAATCCCAACAGATGGCGTAGTGGGACGGTGAAACAGAAATCTCCATCGACCTCTTTGATTGTACCCAGATTCCAGCCGCTATTCTCTAGGACATTGCTCTCTTCCTTACCGTAGGATACGATGGCTTTCATGGTGGAGGTGACGCCGCAGTTTTTCGTTCTGTCAATCTCCACACCATTCAACTCATAGCGAATGTCATGAAAGAGAAATGCCGGTGCATTGTTGGTGAAGGTGCAATCTTTCGTAACATTACCCTCAATTATTATCTGACTCTCACAAGGTAGCACCATCAAGTCTTGACTGTTGATACATATACGAATCTCATCGTTGTTCTTGTAAGATTCATTGTAGGGTGTGTAGGTGTGATACTCAACACTCTCTATACTATCATCAAAAACAACTTTCTCCCCTATGTTTAGAATTGATGATGTCATTATGCTGTTTCTAGTCCCAAAGATTGTAGAAATAGTAAGTTGTCTTTACTTAATTCGAATTTTTGATTGAGAGCTCCTTCGGCAGGTGTTGTCCCCAGAGAGAGGGTGGGACTACTATAACCTGCATTTGCATTATCACTGATTTTATAGATAATCATGATGCAACTTTTCTTATATGCAATCGAAGTGAGATGTTTTCTTTTCTGAAGTTGACGAGCTGCCCCTGCTCATTCACTATACGTACTTGGAGATTTTGAATAGTGTTTACTCTTAGGGGTAAGTAAACCGGATGTGGAGGACACTCTATTATCTGATAGCCCGGCGGCACCGATGGTGAGAACTCATACAGCACGTGAGACGCTTTACTATTGATGAATGATCCCTGAATGATGTTGCACTCCACTCTTATAGTATTGGTGATTAGTATGTTTATCGGTTGATCTGATACATGTATCTCTTTTTTTCGAAGCACTTTGTTTGAGAACCCGAAAATATTGCCAATACTGTTTTCTTTTTCAAAGTGTATGTCATATAGCGGTGAGAAAAACGTGCACTTTAATGTGTTCGTATTGGCATCCATATCTATCCATTTGTCTTTATCCTCACCCCCGACACGTAGCAGTTCTCGCTCCAGATAACGAAAGATGTTATGCAATTCGTAAGAGCCCTCAGGAATTGCGATAACGTTCTTATCGCCATAGTGAAAGAGGTTATTGCTGCTGTCCACATTAGGAATAGAATTAAATGTTTTAAAATAAATCACTGCACATTCGTAGTTAGAATCAGCACTCAACTCTATAGGCGGTAAAAATGAGCTGTTTAACTCTGATTCAGTTCCGTTCAGAGTTAATGTGAGAGACATTGTCCTCACACGAGATAAGGATGATAAATGAAAACAGTATAATGTATTTTATGTATTTATTGAATAATTGATTACATAATAGACTAAAACTAAGGATAACACCCGTTTATAATCGAACTGCAGCCGTTCACCTGTCTGTTTATAAGCTGTTAGCACCTGTTTCTAGCTGTTCATATCTGTTCATACCTGTTCAACAGGTCTGTTCATAAGCTGTTCGTACCTGTTCATACCTGTTCAACAGGTCTGTTTATAAGCTGTTAGCACCTGTTTCTAGCTGTTCATATCTGTTCATACCTGTTCAACAGGTCTGTTCATAAGCTGTTCGTACCTGTTTTTAGCTGTTCATACCTGTTCAACAGGTCTGTTCATAAGCTGTTAGCACCTGTTTCTAGCTGTTCATACCTGTTCATAAGCTGTTAGCACCTGTTTCTAGCTGTTCATATCTGTTCATACCTGTTCAACAGGTCTGTTCATAAGCTGTTCGTACCTGTTCATACCTGTTCAACAGGTCTGTTTATAAGCTGTTAGCACCTGTTTTTAGCTGTTCAGACCTGTTCAACAGGTCTGTTCATAAGCTGTTAGCACCTGTTTTTAGCTGTTCATACCTGTTCAACAGGTCTGTTCATAAGCTGTTAGCACCTGTTTCTAGCTGTTCATACCTGTTGAAGGGGTCTCTTCATATCTGATCCGATCTCTTTATCAGGTCCGATCGTACATGTGCTTGGAAGCAGTTAATAGAAAGCTCAAACATAAATGTCCACAGTTATATTTCTTATCTCTCTGCACATTACTATAGTTGTAGGTTATTATAACGTTGTCTATACTCTTCTGCATATAGTTGAGGAATTCTTGAGGAGGTCTCAAGTTCCCATAGCTGTCAAAGTATTCGCAGTGTTGATCCTTCTTCACATACGCCACCCAATGCGTTCCAGCCCCATCAGAATCGTCTAAGTTTATCACTCCCGTCTCTCGCTTTCGCGGTCCAGACAATCGTTTTAATAATAGATTATCCCGCATAACAACACCGCGAAAGTGTGGAATATCCAGCTGCTTAACATATTTTACAATTTCAAAGTCAGCGAGAGCACGATTCGGTAGGGCGAGATTCAGTTTTTTTGATACGGAGTCAGGTAGAGTCCCATTCCCTTTCTATAGGGCGCTATGTACATGCCTTGTCCCACGGCGTGCGGTATGTGGGATCGAACTGGATCTTTCTTTTTAACCATTTCATAGATATTCCTAGCAGCTGTAGTCACACCACCCGCGAACGATCCGGCCGCTGCCAAAGCT
This sequence comes from Agonopterix heracliana, assembly GCA_963693445.1. Classification (NCBI taxonomy): domain Eukaryota; kingdom Metazoa; phylum Arthropoda; class Insecta; order Lepidoptera; family Depressariidae; genus Agonopterix; species Agonopterix heracliana. Next base: position 21,293,981 of record OY856313.1, read on the forward strand.
CCCAGTATCGGAATCAAAGGTAGAAATCCACCTCTCTTCGGTAGAGGAACAACTCTCGGCCTCCTGATATACTTCCCCTTGGCACTTTTCTTAGCGGCTCTTACCGCAGCATTTATCAAAGTATCATCATCAGATTTCTTTGCACCTTTCGTCCTTTTCTTAATGGCTTGACGTGTCGTGGAAATCACTTTAGAGAGCGGTATGCCCATACCACGCTTAACCTTGAACTTCATTATTTTTTTAACAGCGAGTCCCGCTAGTCGTTCAGACAAGTGTGGTGATTCACGCCAACGTTTATCAGCTGCAATACCTAATTGTATATCAGCCTTATGCCGTTCCTCTAGAGTCTGATTTTGAGCGTATGCAATGTCATGTGCTTTACACGCTTCGTCCAACGGGTTTATACCCTTATCACCGCGCGCTAACCTCTTTTGTAACTTTGTGCCAGGTCCACAGTAATTTTAACCCGGCAAGTGGATCTCAAACGGTAATCTATTAATAACTGCGTTAACGAAAGAACCGCCCTTTACAGATTCTTTAGGGTGACTGTGACGTGTGCCGTGTTGCATCACCATTTTAAACTAATTGTTACAGTGAGGACAGTGCTTCCTTTTATAAAACGCTAAATCCACATATGTGTCGTTAGGACCTGTTGCGTTTTGATTGGGCAAGTGTTCCGTACACCATAAATTTCCGCGTATTTCCGGATCGTTGAGAAGGTGGTCCGGCAGGAGATATTGCACGTTACACAACTGATGACTAAAGTGTTTTAATAATATTGGTTTTGATAACTGATTGATATCTTCAGCTGTCAGTTCGGGCATTTTGAATAATAAAAACAGTGTGTACTCACACCCGAGTCCTATTACACAATGAAATTTAGAAAGCAAAACACGTATTTATCAGTTAAAGATTGGAAAATACAATCAAAGACATCCGCTGATGTGTGTAAACATAGCGTACTGCTACCCAACAGCATAAGATGTTTGATATGTGGACCGTCCGCTTGCGGTAAAACTAATCTTTTACTCACCCTACTTCTCGATCCAAAGGGTCTCAAGTTCCAAAATGTCTACCTATATTCAAAATCACTTAATCAACCAAAGTACATATTTCTGAATGAAGTACTCGATAGAGTACCTGAAGTAACTTTTTACAAGTATTCGGATAAAAATGACGTCACACTACCGGAAGAGGCGCACAGTAACAGTATTGTAATATTTGATGACGTCTCAATGGAGGATCAAGAGGCCGTACGCATGTACTTTGCTATGGGTAGGCATAAAGGGTTGGATTGTTTTTATCTATGTCAAACCTACAGCAAAATACCTAAACAGTTGGTGCGAGACAATGCCAACTTTATTATTCTCTTCAAGCAGGACGAAATGAATCTTAAACACGCTTACGATGATCATGTGAATACAGACATACCGTGGGATAAATTTTTGGAAATATGTCGAACCTGTTGGAATAATAAATACGGGTTTCTTGTGATTAATAAGGATGCTGAGATTCATAAGGGTAGATACCGGCGGGGATTTGATGACTTTATTATTTTGGAACAATAAATACTACAGCATCAACTGAGGTGCATGCATTTCACTATGGATACTACAGGGGAACAGATCTTTGGTGATAAGGAGCTGAAGAGAAAGCTGATTCAATCAGTGAACTCGGTTAAAAAGAAAATTAAATCTCTAAACGACGATAAGGTGGAATTGACCTCTACACTGCAAGAAACATTTGACCCCATCGTACGACCTTTGAATACTTTAGTGAAGCAAACATTGACAAATGATGAGTATGAGGACTATGAAAAAAGCGGCAAACCGTCTAAAGGATTCAAACAAAGAAAGTTCAGTGTTGTCAGTAAGAAAATTAAAAAAAAGAATCTTAACACAACAATAAAATATAACGAAAGTTTTGATAGTGATAAGTCGTCAACATCGCTCACGAACAGCAGCAGCCTCTCTCTGACGGATGACAGTTTTCAAGATGCTGAGCAAATACCACCTATTGCACGAATGTACTTGGATAACCTGGTATTGAATAACATAAAAAAAGTCCCCTTCGGTGTTTACCATACCCCAGACGGATATTACATAGGAGATAGTCCAATTTCCTTTGAAACCAACAACATTAAAATAAAAAATGAGAGCTTCAAGTACATGCCGGGCCTACTAGAACTTTTATTTAAAAAAGATCCTCAAACACAGCTCATTGATAAGAGTGACATTGAAAACTATAATAAAATAATTATTATGACGAATGCCAACAGACGCAACTTCTCACCTCAAGGTCAAATACAGGGCGATAGGAGTAACAAGTACATCACATACATCAGACAAAAAATTAGTGGTGGATGTTTGTCAGACAACAGCAATACCCTTCTTATGAAAAAATACAATCCTAGTACTGATTTTGTGTATTGGAACGAGCCCAATGAACTTGTGGAGAGATTGAGATTACTTATCGCTTCCCAAAACGCCGGTAATGGAGGTCATGGGAATGAAATTATAGCGATAATTGAGGAACTGACAGAAGCCAACATCATTAAACCACCGTCTGCCGATACATTAAAACACCTGCTTCAATAAAATCATCCGTCATTTCGATAATGACAATCAATAAGTTTGGACGTTACCTTAACAGCAGCAGCAGCAGCAGTGAAGGTGTTACACACTTGCACACCCTCAAAGTGTCAAAAAACCTTGTAGATTTTGAAAGTCGCCTCTTGAGACGTGTTCGAAGTGGTATCGCTAAAGATGACGTAATTATCAAAGCACAGTTGGATGAGGTTCTCAATCTGTGCCTCATTAAAATAAAAAGCAATACAAAAAGTATCCGGACTATTCAGGAGGAATTAGCCATTCTACAAAACCGCATCAAACTCAGCCGTCGTCCTGCAAAGTCTGCACCACCACCACCAGCATCGATTCCAAGAACAACATGAGTAAAGCTCAAGTTGTCAAAGAGATACATAAGAATGTAAGGAAAAATTTCCCACGAAGACGTTTCATACAAAGAGGTTTCGACGACACCTGGCAAATTGATTTGATTGATATGCAAAAGTATTCCAAATATAATAATGGATATAAGTACATTCTAGTATGTATAGATACTTTTTCTAAATTTGCCTGGGCTCAACCTGCGAAGAGTAAATCAGCTGATGATATATCTCGAAACATGTCTACGATACTCAGTCTAAATCGATGTCCTAAGAACGTCCAGTCTGATGACGGTCGTGAGTTTTTCAATGAAAAGTTTACATCCTTAATGCGGAAGTTTAATATAAACCATTATTCTACATACAGTGTAATGAAAGCATCCATCGTAGAGAGATTTATCAGAACTATAAAAAACTGGCTTTGGCAAACTTTCTCCTATAATGGATCTTATAAGTGGAGAGGTAGAGTTCTCAATGATTTAATGAAACGATACAATGCTAAAGTTCATCGCACCATAGGAATGTCTCCAGGAGATGTGAGTCATTCGAACGCTGATAAGCTACTCGCTACTGTGTACAATCACATAAAGTCAAGGCCGCGACCTAAATTCTCAGTGGGTGACTATGTGCGCATCAGTAAATATAAATCTGCATTCTCTAAGGGATACACCGGTAATTGGAGCATGGAAATATTTCAAATATCAAAGGTGAATATTACCAACCCTGTCACCTATCTGCTGCAAGATGAAGAGAAACAGCCCATCTTAGGAGCGTTTTATGAACAGGAACTGCAAAAGCTAAATATCCTGACATCTATCTAGTGGAAAAAGTGATAAGAAGAAAAGGAGATAAAGTTTTAGTTAAGTGGTTGGGTATAAACTCTACAAGTTGGATAAATAAAAACAATAAAATATACTAAAATGTTTTTTATTTTTTGTAACATACTACCTTTTCCTTACACCTTTAAAAAATAAGTTTTACATCTTAATTTTACACACACAAGTAGGTACTATAATGATATTGACAGTTTCCCAGCCACCCATTTTGAAAAAATAATTTAACACGCTGTTTTTTGCACACACACACACTGTTCTCACAAACACTTTCTGCAATATTTAATAATAGCTAGCAGCCTGACGAAAGAACTGCAGCAGCACTCTCCAAAAAGTACGCATCCTGTTTCACGACGTCTTAAAAAAATTGCATGGAGCACTACCCAACTTGTCTCTATTTTTCTGTGGGGGTGTTTTTTTCAAAATTCACTATCCAAGATTTGCCGCTGGGCCCCTTATTAATCAGAGACACCCCACTTTGTAGGTAATCAAACATTTGTTCATCCAAGTCATTAAATCTGGATGGCAGCGTTAACATACTTCCATTTTCCAACTGAAGAACAGTCTGCATCACACCAGCTCCAAACTTTGATGCTATTCCCGAAGCTTCGATTATTTTATATGGTTTGTTTAATTCCATCTCACTAAATTTTATCCATGTTCTATTTCCACGGTTGTTCAATGTTTCCAATAAATTATTTCTTCCAGCCATTATTATGAATCAAAAAAACGTTGTTGATTTTTAATTAAGCACAAGCAGTGTTTCACCCCGCTTGGTTACTATTTACCGAATGATTATTTTTTCATTACTCCCAATAATATATCTGTGGGTCCGGTGAATAACGGTCTAACTCAACTTAGATCCAAAATGAGTTTTTAATGCCATAGTACTCAATTTTTTTTTCTCTACAAAATGGTGTTACTGGAATATTCATACCTTTAATAATTCCAGAGATAGACTTATTACAAAACGATTTAAGTAAATTTTTTTATCGTGCACAATGGTTGAAATAGAGTTAGATCATAAAACCAATATAAAATTAGGTGAACATGGATTTACTTCGACTTAAATCCTTCGACACAATTTATTTTGTTTTGTGAAATATGATTTATCTGAGTTAAACCAAATTTCAAAAACCTTAATAGTTATACCTTCATAAAAAATCAAGTGTAGCCTATGAATATGATGCGCGTTTGATAGCGGGCTAAGTACGGAAACTGACATCATCTGGGACTGGGGAGAACGCTATACATCTCACCAAAAATGTATGTCGAATAAGTGAGTTAAACCGTCTATCACCAAATATTTTCTTTTATGTAGTGAGAATAAGAATCACTTAGTATGAATACAATCTGGCGATTTTTTTTAAGGATGGTACTGTTAGATTGAACTATGTGAAAATGTCAGGCCCTGTTTTAGCTAGGGATTGCCGTACCGCACTTCAAGCATAGGCTTGTACATAGAGTGGTAAAGAAAGAATCTGTTGTTTTTTTCTTTCTTTGAAATTAAACTATTTTTTTTCCTAAAATATCTTGTATTTTGTATAATTACAACACTGCAAAGCGAACCGGATATCAAACGTGTATTAAGAATGACAATACTTCAGACTGGTAATACAATTTTGAGGCACAGAATCGTGATCTAACTTGATAAGTGTTTAAGCATGCGTCGCTTTAGAATTTGTTTTTGTATTGTTTTTATAATGATTTTTCACTATCCAGCATTACTGATACCACGCGGCATTACCCACGTCACAAAATTTTGCATATAAGCTAGTGTTACCCATCAAACAAATATACCTATACATGATAAAATTACTTACCTACTTAATAACGAAATGAATATTTTTTCTAGAAAATGTCTAATTTTTGTGTCACTTAAGTTTAATGCTGAATATGGTAGATATTAAAAGCTTAAACAGTGAGCTTAGAAAGTACATTTTGCAAGTGTTTGTTATATTTTTCCTTAAAAATAATATTAAATATTAGATTTAAATCCATACGCACAAAATGTTACCTTTGTGAAAAAGAATTTAACTCAAAAAACACTTTGTAATTTTGTGATTAGCTTGTTTTACCTAAATAAAATTACTTTCATCAATTCGTTTTGATTCAGTTTACAAAGTAAGTTTTCCGGTGGTGTGTATTTAAGAAAGGGATGGAATAAAAATGAAATTAAAAAATAACATAAACCATTTTACACCAAGGTTATTGTAAAGTGTAAAAGGCCCTAACTCAATTTAAATCATAATGTAACGTATTTTTATTAGTGTCAAAAGGTTTAATTCAACTTCTGAACGAAATATCTCCAGCAAGGTAAGTATTTCATAGACTAAACCATATAATAAAAAAAGACCATAAAAATATCTAGAAGACACAGTGATTTGCTTCAAAAAATATGAAACGGTTTTCGAGAAAATAATTTTTTTTACAAAAAAAATTTGTTTTTAGGCTCTCCTGTAAAGTTGCATTTTTTGAGTTGGACCGTTATTCACCGGACACACAGATATATACAACATTGTATTTGATGACACTGACACCATTCTACAGAACAATGAAATCATTCATACAAAACTATATTGATAATGCGGCGTGAGAACTTCCTGGTATACTAATTTTACACTTGCCATCATCCACGTCACCAATCTTCAATTTTTCCAATTGATCATAAGCCCAATAAATGACACCTTCTATTGCCATTTTATAACGCATGCACGAATTCGCTCGTTATAAGAAGCATCTGCTTACCCTTGAACGATATCATAGTCATTAGTATAAATCAACTTGTCATCCCACAATCTAGCGACCGTGACCCCCACCCTGACCCCACAAACAACAATTCAAAGCTTTATCAACCGCCACGTGTAACAAGCGAGTTCGAAATACCAAAAATCACACTTTTCCAAACTAAGAAGTCCCATCTGTTCCTACATATCCTCCCCACACACACGAGACTTCACAAAACACCCATCAACTGAGTTAGAACCGGCGAAGAAATTAGACCTGGTGATCTCTTCCCTGCCGGACTTTAAGCGGATCACCTTATAGCGTACCTCATTGCGATCTGTTCTCCGCCGGACTTTAAGCGGAGCACGTTATAGCGTACCTAATTGCGATCTGTTCTCCGCCGGACTTTAAGCGGAGCACGTTATAGCGTACCTAATTGCGATCTGTTCCCCGCCCGACTTTATTGGTTATTACTAATTATGTGTTATTGCATCCGCTCATCTGACCGTCAGACGCACATGTGATCGACATGCGACATCGGGCGGACGGTTCGACATGGTATTTAACGAGACGGTCAGAGTCTGACTTCATTGCTCCACGTGTAATACAATGTAACAAGAAACTTCAAAAACCTATACAAAGCTTCTGCTCGCCCCCCCAAATTATATATAATAGTCATTAGTATAAATCAACTTATCATCCCACAACCTAGCGACCGTCACCCCCACCCTGACCCCACAAACAACAATTCAAAGCTTTATCAACCACCACGTGTAATACAATGTAAGAAGTGAGTTCGAAATACGAAAATCACACTTTTCCAAACTAAGAAGTCCCATCTGTTCCTACATATCCTCCCCACACACACGAGACTTCACAAAACACCCATCAACTGAGTTAGAACCGGCGCACGATCCGAAAACGGTCAAGTCAGAGTTTTTCCAATTTACGAAGTCCCATGCCCATTCCCTCCACACCGACCCTGAACCCACACAACGACCCTGACCTCACTCAACCCCTCCCCGCACCACCCCTCCAGACACTTCCCCACCCCCGCAACCTTACAAAAAACATCTTTTTTACTATAAATACCTACTTTTTTACTATAAATACCTACTTTTTTGACCTTGAACTTCTTTAACCCCATAAAAACCCCTCCCTACACCACCCCTCCACACCCCTCTAACACCCTTGACAAACTAAGCCATGCCCCTCCATGGGACTTCTTAGAACAGCTATTAAGTGAGTTAGAACCGGCAATATCTATCTACTTATAATCTCTTTTTTTCCACTCAAATAGATTATAGTGATGGACAAACCCATAAGCGAAAAAGAGAAGACAATGATATGCACGAATATAAGTATGCAAAGTTCGTCAAGTTAGCAAGATAATCTTTTTGTCTTTCTCGCACGTATGGTTTTTACTATCTTTTTATCTGGACTGGCAGTAAAGAAAAATATTGAATAGGAAGATTCGAATTTTAAAAACTGTTTCCACGCTAGCGGATAAAATGCACTTTTGCACTCAGATTTCGAATGATAAACATAATCTTTCTGAGCTTGTGAGGTGAAAAAACTCTTTACCTCTAATTAGTTAGTCGTTTTTCAGGCACTTCTAGTAAATATTTAATTTTATTGTTAACAAATTCAGGTTCCATACAGTTAAAGGATTCCAAATAAAAAAAGAACAGATTTTGTCATTTTCGGACATAGGCCCTTTTGGCTTAGAACGGCAGTACAGAGTACGGTAGGAGTAAATAAATTCAATGTACATTTTTCTCTGAAATTAATTTCCTAGATTTTATTAACGAGTATTATCATACTCGATAGCCTCTTTGAAAAATAAAATCTTTTAATCGAATCGAAAAAAGGAAGAACTCATAAAGTTATTACTTTATGGAAGAGCTTCACAAATTGATTTCTGTTTTGTTCTTGTTTGTTCATACTTTATACGAGTATTTCATCGTATATCGAATATTTTGTTTTGGATATGCAATAAAGTAACGTGATTGCTATAGAATTGTCAATTTAAGATAATTCTAAAGTTTACAATTTTATTAAACAGGGCTACTGGTAATTCGATACATTCCTTTAATGACGTAAAAGTACAGATAGTAAGCTATCTGTTTAGCCCTAGAGTGCCTCAATCAGTCAATTTAATTATGCTATGTATTCTCTCTTTTTCCTTCTATTACTAAGGCAACATGTTAATACTTTGTTGAAAGCAAAAAAATTTCGAATTTTCGCCATAACATCGACAAAATGTCAGTTGCAGAAACAGTTGCTCATTAAAGTTAATCCTCCATGAAATATCTTGCTAGCTTTTACTATGTCAACAAGACAACAAGCGACAGCAAGAGATTTAATGGAGGATTAACTTTTATGAGCGCATTTTGTTATTGGAACCATATACAACAACGGCACACACATATGACACATATAACATCCATGACCGAACCGGGATTCGAACCCAGGACCCTGGTTTGGCAGTCCGGCGTGATAACTATTACACCAACCGGGTCATCAATTATCATTATTAATTAAAATTATTTAGTTATTTCGTTTGTGTTTTTCTGGTGTGTATGTGTGTAAGTGTGTGTACGACTGACAAACAGTACCACACGTCGTTTTGCAATAAACTTATTTAAGGGTTTTAACTTTGCCAATTACAGATCGTACCGTGTGACGTGATTTTTGGCAGTAAGGGTAGCGCTACACGGTGGACATTCAACGATCAATTTTCATAGCCGAATAATTTAAAATCGTTCCTTTCTTCTTCTTATTCATTGTCAGCATGAGCTGTATCGCATGACAATCACTCGTGCAGTAGTGCAAAGATTAGCCAATCAGCAATGTTCGTATCGAGGCTGAATGTTGAGGGTGCACCAGACGAACTCAGGTTTCGTCTCTCAAGGAGGCTCTTTCCATCATTCCTTTATTGATGGAGCACGTTACGAGTGCAATTTAAATTCATCTAAGCCAATCACAGCATAGATTTTGATGAAACATTTGTTTAAAAGCTGATTGGATTTAGAAAGTGGTATATGTATTCAGGGTCTAAGTGACAGCCTAGAAAATACTGAAACGGTGAACGCAGACTATCAAACTGAACAACTTTCTCTATGGAGCCTACCTCAGGATATGGGGAAAAAAATCAGCTGACTGCATTGTACAATAACTATGACTCCCTTTAGCATATAATTTAATTTCACAAATTATATAAAAAGGAACGTGTGTAACTGTGTTTATACGAAAACATGAAGATCTACAGAGAACTTGCGACTCTTTGACATGCATATAAATGAGCCTATACCTTGTAAGCCTGCTCACAAACAAACAAACAAACTTTCTGTAAACTTCCCCGAGTTGTAGGTACTACAGTATTTACTCGATGTCTCCTTCACTCAGAGCAATAGAAACATCATTAAATAGACTTGTATAAAACGGGGCAATAGATCGGGGACTTTGAAGACAAAGGCTCTTGGCAAATATATTAGTTCGACAATATTAAGATTCCGTAACAAAAAGAAGAAAGCCAGTAGCCGCCCGAAATTCTTCGTATAGTTTATTTCTCGCTCTGTCAGACAATTCTCACATACTGTGTGTTGGTTTGGGGCGGATCCTGTAAGAGCTCACTGTTAGTCGTAGAGAGGGCACAGAGATCAGTTTTAAAGGTCATGTACAAAAAACCTTTCCGCTTTCCAACCGAGCAACTCTATAGGACAAGTTCTGTGCTGACCGTTCGGCAGCTCTTCATATTGAGGGCCGCGGTGTCCACACATCGCGCCACCATCACATCTAATGCGTACCCTGCTCTGCTTACCAAAAGAGTGTACTTCATACCTTTGCCCAAAATTAACACTACTTTTGCGAGCCGCTTTCCGCATTTTCTACATCCCCGGATTTACAACAGAGTTTGTAAAGTTCTTGACGTAAAAACAGTGTCAGTACGCCGTGCAAGGTTCGAGATTAAGATCTGGCTGCAGACTTTGACTTACCATGAAACCGAAGACTTAATCAAGGACATAGCTTAACATACAAGGCAAATACATACATACGCACACACACACACACCCCCACTAATCCCCCACACACTTTTTTGCCCTAATTGAATTGTAAAATACATTTTACTTTGTTTATTGTTAAGGATACCCAATCGTAGACCACGCGTATCAGGCTTGCCTCGTTTTTGGTCTACCGTTTAAATGTAATAGTTGTAATCAAAAGTTTAAAATAAACATTATCTTATCTTATCTTATCTTATAGTATAAAGTAGGTATCGAATTTTGTTTTGATGAACGGAGTTATTGATCGACGTTCCGTTAAATTAAAGTAAAGCTCGATATTATTTTAATTGGATTTGCACCATTACCTATTTTATTTTATTTATATTTGTACGGAACCCTCGAGACACGAGTGGTAATCGCACTTCACAGCTTTTCCCCCAAAATCTCTCTTTAATGAATGAAGAATAAAGGAGCAACAAAAGAACTTTTTCCCAGGAAAAAAACAATGTAATTTTCTTTTCATTGAATCAGAGACTGTAAAGAAGAGTGTTGGCGAAAGGGCCTTTTATTTCATTGCCCAGCATCATACTTGATTGAAACCTATCAATACGTGTAGACTAAAATAAAACTGAGAGAATAGTTTAATACCTAGGTCTCAATATGTAGAAGTTGGAGGAAAGGTCGATACCTTTTGCTACAAGTGTGTCATTTTAGATAGTCCACTACACTCAGTTGCAGAAACGTTCATTAAAGCAAATTCTCCATTAAATCTCTTGTTGACGTTGTAAAAGCTAGCAAGATATTTAATGGAGGATTAACTTTAATGAGCGTTTCTGCAACTGAGCGTAGGTGTACTTTTGATTCCACCGATTTCGGAGTGTTGATTGTGTATCCAGTTTCAGTTCCAGTTATTTGTGAACAAAGTTATTATAAATGAGTACCGTCATGGGAAATAACTCCCAACTGTACACAATATTAAACTGTGGTAATACTTTGTGTGTTGGAAGCGAAGCGTATCAAGTGGACTGGTGTGAGTTTGAGTAATTCCATGTTGGATCTGATGCCAAAAGTTTAAGCGATGTTTTACGTACGTCGCGCAGAATGAGGCAGGAGTTATGTTGCAGTAAGAAGAGACTAGTAGGACCACATAACATTATTGAGGATCCATCCTGGTGCAGACTCATACCAATGAGTTTTGGAAACTTATTCACTATTATTTCGTACATCATTAGATGTCCAGTGATGGAAAACATCGTGAATAAGACTTTGTGTATGTGCTCATGTCTTTTCGAGCGGAATCCATCGAGAATAGGAGTTCCGAACCAACACACCAACTCTGGCGTGTGCTGGATTCAGAGCATTACCTTATACAACGTGATAATGAATAAGCGCAAAACCCTGATTTATAACAAAATAATTAGATTAAAACATTAATTTCATTATTTTGATAATAAAAAATTTAAAGTTATTCGCATTTTAAGTTTTGACTCAAAAATGATTTGTTATCATTTCAGCAATGAATGAAAGCTCTAACATGCTCATGGATACATTTTAAGAATCTTGTTTTGGTAGTTAGTTGGGTGAGTGTGCCCGTTCGGTGGATTGACATCGGGTTCAGTAAATTTTAAATTTTATAAACAAATTATTTAATATTTTGAAAAAAATACCTACGTTAAACCATGATAATTCGATTCTCCTCTCGATTCTAAACAAACTACTTTCTAGTTTTGCGTTAATTCATTAACACGTTGTATAGCATAACATTATTGTGTTGTTTTTTTACCTCGTAAATAATGATCGTAGCTGGATTGTCTGCAGCGCGTGGCTGCCGCACTATCTAAAATATCGAGTAATAATAATACTTGCCCCAGATTAGAAGGTTTGCCGCATGCCGGTCAAACGAGAACTTTTAGCTCATCATCATCATCAGCTCGGTAAACCCAACTGATGGGGAAATGCCTCTTCATTTTCACGCCAACTAGAAGGTTAGGTTAGTTATTTGTGTTAGTTATAAGTCCTGCAGCGAAACAATCTGGTCTCTACCGCCCCCGTGCTGGTGGGTTCGGTATTTAGACACTTGGATATTTGGCCAATTGGGTATGCGTGATGGTGAAAAACAACGATGACCTTGTCATTCTATCACAAAATCAACTAAGGAACCGCTAGGTTTATGGTAAATTCTAATGGTTGTCCTTCCACCTACACTTCTATTTATACTAGTAAGTAGTTTGCTAGATGGATGCACACATTGTACTATCGCTGCAGCGAAAGCATCGTTGCCAACTGTCATTCGGGCACCTACTCGATTACACTTGCGGTCAAGCACAAAGGTGAACATTTCAGACAGCTGTAATAAAGGTGGTTTTCTACCGGCTGAAGATGGGCTCGGAGGGACATTACAAGAATGGAAAAAAAATGACAATTTATAAGTTCCTGTTTGATGGGAACTGTTGTGATGCACAAGAAATTACGAGTACCTATGTTGTTGGTTGACAATTTGCAGAATTGCAGCGACATACTACAGGCTGGCTTGCACTAAAAGTGTTTATACTTTAACATATTATTTAGTGATTTCAGGTTTGTGAAATGTTTCTTGCCATTGAGTGTAGTCAAGAGTGAGCCGGCTTAGTGTCAGTTCGTCTGAATGAAAGGCTCTCATTCGTCGGAGGTACCATACGTTCGTGTCATGAATAAAACTATTGCAAGTTGGCACATCATCCGCTTTCAGTTATTGGCTATTTGAGAAAATTGACATGTTCACGTTTGAGCTTAGCACGCGATTTTTGAATTTTAAAGTAGCTCTTTGTATGTCGGGTTCGTAGTTTTATGCATGAAACTGTAATACAAAAATTGCTAATGAGATTCAATTTTTTACTTGAATATACAATTTTAGGTTGTTTGATGTTGTAGTCCTAGAGTTTTTCATAATGTATTTTACTTTTAAATACAAACAATGATATACAAACATAAACTCAGGACCGTAATCCCTTTCGGGGTGGTTAGAAACATCGCTACAACGACCAACATTTAAAAAAAATATAATAGAATGTGATTAAAAACAAAAAAAATGGTCAAATATATTTCATGAGACGTGTGATAAATACAAAATCTAAAACTATTATTAAACTGTAACAGAAGTGTGGCTGTTCATTGAAGATATTTACAAGAAAGATTATAGTGTTTACGAGTATTACTTCCAAAACAGGTAGGTGGTAAAAATTGTACCAAAAATCATAATAGTAAAGTACTTGCGGCAAAATTTTGCTAGGCAACCCGACGGCATTGTATGAACCCCTGTGTTAACTTGAATCGCATTTAGTTCGTCAAATTATGGTCGGATCTTTGAATATATCTCTTGAATGTACACAAACAAACAGTATTCTGCAAAATTCAATGGTTGTAAATTGACATAATACGACCTCATCGCCTTTATCCTCGCCTGCAAGCAGAGTAAATTACAAATAATATCATTTATGATTTTAGACTTTGCTTTGCAAACGCAGTCTTTACGATTTGAATAATTAATTCGTGGAAGCTTTGTCGAAATATTATCTTTTGGTGGGCTTACTTGGCTTGGCTCGTAGATTCCTACGAACCTCATACGAGGTTGTGGGAAACCGCACGTTTTGCCGCAGCTTTGCTGTAGCCGCACGTGAATACCAACTTAGTTATATAAAGATTAAAAATCAAATAAAATCAAGTCAAATATACTGAATAGAGCAGAAATACTTCATAACAATTTTAGTCTCAATTGTTTTGAGAAAAGTCTTGAAAGTTAGGCTTCGGGGTTCCAGCTTAGATTGATTTCTAACTAAGGGATAAGGATCCAAGGACTCATTAAAACAATTAATTACATCAAATACGTGAACCGCGCTATAGATGTTTGCTCGAGACTTTGCATAAATACAAGATCTGACTTAGAATTAAAGACTACTGCACTTGTTAATTTTTAAGCAGTTGGTTTTTTTTAATTTACTTTTTATGTTACACTTTTTAGTTTACCATTTATTTAGGTGACGTTCGCAAGATTAATATAAATCAATTGACGTAAAAATCACCAAAAGGCCCACGTCACCACGTGTTTGGTCTCTAGAGTGCCACAAAGGAACAAACATACATACATAGGCTGATAAAGTCATTACCCACCTTTGCGTCGCGTTCTCGGGTAAAAAGCAGAGTCCCGCGCAAGTAGAGAAATCATACCAGAGTGCCGCGTGACATATTTAAACTCGCATTATATCTCTCTCTTATTTGACATAATCATATCACAGCGAATCAAAAGGCAGGACAGAACCACACAGAACCTCGTCGCACATTGTTCTCGCCTCTGGTAGCTATTAGCAATTCCATAAGACGTTAGCGAACAAATCTTGGACCATTAAACAAGTGACACGTGTAGACAACATAACGGGATGTGTTCATGCGGTCTGTGAGGCACATTACTGATACAATGGGCTCACATAAAGGATGATGCGACGCTTGACCTAGTGCGGCACTTGCATCTAACTACGTGGTTTGGTCCAGGCGCCATGTTACCGATGTGTGGCGCCGTGTGTTCCAGATGTGATGTGGTTGTGGTGTTTTGGTATAGGAGGATCTGCCTCATTTCTTCCCATGTAAGGTTTAATACTAAGAAACTTCTTTCGATTTCTGGTAACATCTTCCTAATAATTTAGCACCTGCTGACGCGGTGGTAGATTAAAAAAATTACGTTGAGAAGCTTAGGTACTAAGCCTATATGATTAACATCAAATAATTTTGAGATTTTTGTTTCGTACGAGTTAGTTGGATAAAAATACGTTGTCATACAATCTTGTAGTCGAATCTGGTCTAGACTTGTATTATGATGTATAAACGACTAAAAAATACAAAATTTCTATATTTTTTTTCATCACTTTGCCCCTTACGAGATTTGAATCCACGTCGCAAGCACAGGTTCACTCCAAGGCTATCGGGTGAAGATTTTCTCTTCAGTATCATTAACCTTTAAACTACATAGATACACTACCCATCAAACTGAACAACCTTTAGGTACTAAGGGAGCACACATGTCAGCGTAAAAAAAAATCTACTGTCCCATACTAAACACCAATACCTACTCGACTCCAATGTATGCAAAGCTGTTTTTATTTTTGCTCCGATCGGTTTGCTCCCATATTAAAAGTTGTTCAGTTTGATGGGTAGAGTTATGCTTATAATATTATATTGTAATGTAAGAGCCTGTTTACCACTTCTGGGTAAGTTCTTGTTAGCTTATCCGACCGTTTGTATTTTGTATGAAATTATGTCAAAATATCTGTCGGATAAGCTAACAAGCACTTACTCAGAAGTGGTGAAACAGGCCCTAAGTAATATTTAACGCTCATCATCCCCAATATGGGAAAGTATAATAATACATTGTTAAGGGTAAATATTTACTTTGTGTTCTATCATAATAATATAACATTTAGTCAAAGGAAAGAGAGAATGTGAAAAAAATAAAAACCGGCCAAGATAATGTCGGACACGACGATGATAGGATTCTGTACCCATTATACAATGATTGTTTAACTATTTCATGGTTTATCACACTCTTTAATTACAAGAAGTCTCTACAATTTCAGATTTACTGCCTCCAGAAAGTCAAGACAGAAACCTCACAAGTTTACGTTCTGTCTCAGTCTGTTTATATAATTAAATTATAAAGTGCTTCATTCGCTAACTGACTTTGTGAATTCTAGGTCAAATAGAAATTCAGTACTGAGTATATATTTTATTAGTACTTGTTATAGAATAAATGAAGGCAACTTTAGAATATTGTACTATAAAAATAACAGTGTTCTAGTGGTTAGTAACACCTACTTTCGTGCAAAGAGCGATCGTTACTAGAACTACTAGCCATCAAGAGCGGCACATGGGTCCGTGATAAATGTATTATCGCGCCTTACATCTTACTTCCTGAAAATGGGATGAAATCAAATTAATTAAATAAAATAAAATTAAAAATTATTTATTTCTGATTATTCATCCATATTGTGTTAGTAACAATTGTCTTATATGTTATTTCACAAATAAAGTAAGTACATTCATTAATAAATTAAATTAAATTAATTACAATATTACATTAAATTACATTATTGTGGTGTTGTTATTATTAACAGCCGTGGTGGTCCAGTGGCGAGAAACCTTGCCTGCCGTGTAGGAGGCGATGGTTCGATCCCCGTCCAAGCTGACTCGTACCAATGAGTTTTTGGGAATTTATGTGCGATTTGTAACACCACTGGCTTTTCGGTGAAGGAAAACATCGTGAGGAAACCTGCATGCTTCCATTTCGAGGCGTGTATTGTACCCACTGTCCATTACAAGTGGCGACGGGCTCACCCCCCGTCACACTGGACAGAGTTTCGGTAATACTGGTGAAACGTGGATGTTCTGAGGTTTCAGAATATCTCTGACTACCCCCTCGGGGAATATAGTCGTGAGCATTGTGATGGTACCGGGCTGAGCATATACTACTATGCGTAGCGGTCCCTTGGCCAAATGCCTATGATCGTCTAGTTTCAATGATATAATTGCGAATTATAAAATTATCTTGATTAATTGATTGAAGATGAATGTAATTGAAAATTAACATTGCTTGTTTACTTGCGAAACTAATCTTTGAGAAAGATGTATCATGTCAATATAATAATAATAATAACTGACTTTTCTATAGAGAGTAAAACTTAGGTTTCAGTCTAGGCAAACTTTAACTGTCCATAAAAGGTAATTGAATGTATGAATTTAATAGCTAAGTCCAAGTAATCTAGAGATTGACCTTCCAAGTGCTTTCCGAACCCTTCCTGAGCGCAATAGTTACAAAGACTCAGGCCGCCACGTTCGTTCCGCTAAAGAAGTCCTCAGGGTTGCTTGACGTTGTGTGTGAGGCTGACTTAACGAAGTATTCCGTACCCTTCCTGAGCGCAATAGTTACAAAGACCCAGGCCGCCACGTACGTTCAACTTGTTGTCCGAGCCTTATTTCCTTTTTATTATAATTGATTTCCTAGGTCAGACCTGGTAATCAAGCTGTCTCTGTTTATATAAGTTCTTTTGTTTGTAGATCATGTAGTTGTGTATTTGAGTGGCCACTCGAGAGATCAGCTTTTAGCGCTTTGATACTGTAGTATTTGAGATGACAACCCCTCATGAGGTGCCAACACTCGACAGAACTTGGACCAGCAATTGTGAACTTTGTCACATAATATTTTACTATTGTCAATAGGATGTTTAGTTGTTAGTTATAACAAAAAGATTAGATAGGCCTCTCTAACCTTTAAGTATATCACGTCATGGTGCTCTCATTACTTAAATCTTTGAATTAATAACCAAAAGCTAATAGTTTGCTGTAGCTAGACTTGGACTGAGTTATCTAGTGACTTATAGGTAAAATCATTGGCAAATAAATCTATATACTCTCGAGTTCTTGTAATATGATTCTATGTTATTAGAGAAAAGAGAAATCTTTGAATTAATAATTGAATCTAATTGATAATATCGCTTCTATGAGTTTCTGTTATTTGTATGAATAATCGGGACATCTGTTTCCTGGGTGTCGAAAGAGAAAATACACAATAATAAGTTAATAATGCTCATTTATTTTATATCTTTTGAATTTAATTCGAAACTGTTTATTATTTTGATTTAGAAATTCGATGCACGAATTTCTAAAACCTCTGAACGGTTCCTATGCCAAAAGCAAGATTCTATGTGGGGAAAAACCTTCAGAGTAAGAAAAAACCCTCACTGGCAAAAATCAGGATAATAACCTTAATAATTACAACAATTAGTAAATTAATATGTTAACCCTGAAATATTATCCACTACATAAGTGAATTTGGTTGGTTCCTTTCATCAAGCCAAGACGCTTTCAATTCAAATTAAGGTTTTAAGGTATTAAACTTTCGGTACTTCTTTCACAATAATTTCAGGGTTAATTTTACACACATCATATAGATAGGTACAGGTATAATGGACAACGTGTTTATTCTGAGATTAGAATTTACTTAGTAAATATGTGCACATTGTCACAACAGGTTTTAAATATTCTGTATGTCTTTAAATCTTAGTTTTTAATCTCCAGGTAAAACAGATAAACACGTCCTCAAACCACTTAGCTGTCAACATAATATCGGTTTCCTCAAACACTGATTCTAAGTCTTATTAACTCTAGATTATTCAAAAGTGCACTTCCGAACTTATAATCTTAATTTCTCTACAATACTTTGAACTTTTCGGATAGCTTTACAAAACAACCTCCTCCTTGCAGGGTCAAAATTACAGTGTCGATTTCGCAAACGAAATCTCCCTCCTTAAATCATCCCTTAAACATTTTATACAATACTAGAACTTATTTCTAATACAACAAGGTACAACTTCCTCCAATTCTCATATCTGCGCATGAGTTCGTTCTTTCTTAATTTCGGATGGCCTTATCCGTTATTGGTTGGTTTCTTTGTCCCAACTCGACGAAACGCCCCAAACCGTCTTCAATTGATCACCACGTTGTTGCACAGCAACACGCCCCCGCGTGTCTTGGACAAGAATCCTAGGTCAGCTAGAGTATGGGCCCCGAGCTAAGTTCTAGGTTTGTATCCCAGCCTCAGGTGCAGGTTTCCAGTCAGGTGTAGGTTTTCATTCATAGTTTAATCTGGAATATTTGAGAATACTTCGCACAGTTATATAGTAATAATTAGGCCGTAAGGCCTTAAGGTACAAATTCGTGTAACAACCACATGTTCATTCGTTTTAATAATTTCTGTTAGCACAAGGTTTTTTGTAACATTTCTTGAAATGCTTACAAAGGAAGACCATAATCCTGTAGTGATATATTAGATTTTTAGACTCTTTTGTTTTCTGTTAAATTCTTTTAAGTTTGTGTTGCGTCTTTGATTTTTAAAATCCATTGTGTGAATTTCTGCTTTTGTTTAAGTGTTTCCAAACTGTTGTTTTTACAATCGATATTTCATTTATTGTTTTGTTAGGATACAATTTTATTAGTAACCGTATTTCGAATTTCTAAATGTGATGCAGATGTGTGACTCCGGCACCGCTTTCCAAAATATACTTGTATATAGATACCAAATATCAACTATGTTATGTATAAATGGCTTGGCCATTACACACCTCTCCCTGAAGAAAGGAAGAAAGTTATTTTCTAGCTTTCTACATAACTACTACTAACTACATAACATATTCCTCTATCACGTGATATCTAAACCTCTTAATTTAAACCGTCAAACATAAAAAATATCCCTTGTTAATTAATCTGTGTGCATTTGATTCGAACAAACTGCTTCTCTTTGTGTATTCTATAGGTCGAAAACCCTGTTAGGTATTTGCCTTAGCGTTCCGTCATGACTATGATAATTACGAGGGTGAAGTGCCATATAAATTTGTCTGTGTGCATCTGGTTTGAACAAACGCCACTCTATGTTATAATATAATTGTTATAATGTTCCATAATACGTGATCTTTCGTTCCTCACACTTATACTTATTCAATATCTTAACAAGTTAATCTCATTATCATCAACATCGCATCAGTTATTGGTCTTCATTGTCCATAATAAATGTCAACCTATCGCTGAGTTCAGCGTTCGCTTATCTTTAAACTGTGAATCCTTAATTTCAACGTCATATTCTCTCCATCATCATAATCATCATTATGGCTATGCCATCACCACTATGGAATTTAACCTCTCTCTCACAGTGCCAATAGATCATATCATCAACGTAATTGCACTAATTTGATTCAACTGTCGCTACTCAATTCAAATAATTATTCATTCTACGGTCCACCTCATACTATCTTGACTCCTCTACTTATCTAGTACTTACTCGCTTCTGCGGTACCTTTTATAATTTATAGTACAAATAACTAATTCCTAGTTATTCTAATTACCTAGTTGAAATAATTAGATCCGATTCTAATAAGTTTTTCTAAATAAACATCAGCATTTTTCTGACAAGAACTTCTAATTTCGGTAAAGAACTTTTCGAATTGTTATATTAGGTGTTACCAAATATAATTATACACCACGTTTCTCACAATTATAACTTCAATATTTCAACTTAATCTTTTAACTCCATCAGTTGCAAAGGATTTTGATGAATCATTCAATTTGTTTTTATATGCATAATGATCTAGCAACCGGAAACTTGGTGAGGAAATAATTTAAAGCCATACAAGCAAATTACTTATCATACCTATTCTTTATACCTAGTGAAATATTATTCTCCTCTTTTCACATAAAACCATAGTTTGTTCTTAACTTTCTATTAAATAAAATAGTCTTCAACTATAACATAATTAATTACTCACTATACTGCAACTTAATAAAGCCTTACGTCTTCTTAATATACCACAACTTACTTTACAGCATTTGGTATTGTTTACATATTTTAATTATTAAAACCTGCGACTCTATCAACAATTTTCTCATCATAAGTGTCGCTCGCTCGCTCTTTCTCAAATTTAATTAATCTTGCAACAACTATCGTCAATAATATTATCATACCATACCGCAATTAACCTCGGGTCAATCAAGGTGTACAAAATCTGTAAGTAATTTGTAAGACGTAGTTTATTTATTTATTGAAATTGCGAAAATATTAATATAACTCGTATTAGTTATCAACACACATCGACCTGTAGTCTCTGATTACAATAGTAATTATTTCGATGGATGAGTCCTTTCGCTTTACTTTAGGCGAGGTAACTGACTGTAAGCAACAAATTATATCGACTGGGATTATTGTGTATCTCATTTCTTTTCCCACGATTACATCCAAATGCTTATAATCTCATTTTCAATAAACTGTTTTAGGCTTATCTTATATTATAATTATATCTACATAAAATACTCTAGAAGTTAGCCGCAAAAATCTCGATTCAATAGTTTTTGTTGTTGTTGTTGATCGGCTCAATAATAAAACTTCATCTCAATTCGTCTCACAATAATATCAATTTTAAGTCTGCCTCAACTATGAATTCTCACTCCTTTCCATAGTTTCATTTTTCTTATAAACTCAAGGCTGTCACGTTTCCTTCACCTCTTTATGTACTTAAATTCTACTCTACTCTTAATATTAGCAACTTCTCTCGTCTCATAATTAAAACTCATATCGGAATGTTTCTGTCACATTCATACACACATACATATACTCAACGGCACTCTTCTATTAACACGTTCCTTTAACTTAAAAATAAACTCATTATTACGTTCCTTCACCTCCTACATACACACATAATACTCTGCCTACTGCATTCATTTTAATAATTATGTTTAAATAAGTTCTCTCAATTCGTATTAACTTCTTAACACTAGGTTAAAATTAAAGATTAAAAAAAATTAAGTCTCGGGCGGGACTTGAACCCACACTCTTCCAAACCGGAAATCTTAAATTTTGATTCGAAATAGCACAACATGGCTGCAACATGTTTATAATCAATAATTGTATCATTAGGTTTCTTTCACCTCTGCACATATTGTATTCTTAATTATTAGCTCGCTCTTTCACTTCGTAATAATAATTAGAAGCTGATGATGATGTGCTCGTAACATACAATGCGCTACATAAAAAAACGTTCCTTATTGTCTTTTCCATAAAATTACAACAATCCATAACAAGATGTTGAAAGGATAGTTTTGGCGGGCTGTATCAGTCTTATTATCATATAATTAAATTATCTATTCATAATAATCTTAGATTTCTCGCCACGATATTGGTTACTCTAGGAATCTATATTTTATTTTATGAGTCCTTATAAAAAGCGCACGAAGTTAAAATAGCATTCAATGTTTCGTCACTGACCCTTTTCACTCATTATATTCTATACCTGATGCAGCTGCATAATTGTCTTATTGTTTTTCGTTACTGGCGGCGTTGCTTTTTGCCTGTTGTATAATAAATACCAGTAAAGCTATTCAGCTTAACGGCTTACCCTGTGAGTTTTTTAAAAACCGATACTTAACGTTTTTAACTTAGTTGGTATGTATAAGAAACAGTATTTCCCACGTTATTAACAGTGGTGCAATCCAGTATCTGCTTAATCGTATCTATCTTTAACTTCTACTATTATCTACTTGTCGTTTCGTTCCACATCTGATGTCTACAGAATCGAATATTATCTAAAACGGATATCCTAGGTTTCAAGTCACATAATACGTTTAGAAACAAATAAACAAAAGAGTCAACGCACATTCGAAAGTCACACAAAATAATGTTTTATTTTAAAATCACCTCTCCCAGATGTCTCGATTAAACATGTATGTAAATACTTATAAATCTCTAGTTTAATTGTTTTTATTTTGTACAGGTTAAACCCGACGCTATTCGTGTTCTTCAAAGATAGATTTTGTTATTGGTTGTAATAAATAAAATGTCAAAATTAATCAAGATAACATTATTCTATATTTATTTCCTACGTTGTGTTTTTTTTTTGTTTGTTATTGAAGTCCTTTTCTAGTTGTGTCTACTTTTTATCAACACAGAGTCTAGAATCTTGGTCACGCTCACCATGTGTGATGGTACCGGGCTGAGCATATACTACTATGCGTAGCGGTCCCTTGGCCAAATGCCTATGATCGTCTAGTTTCAATGATATAATTGCGAATTATAAAATTATCTTGATTAATTGATTGAAGATGAATGTAATTGAAAATTAACATTGCTTGTTTACTTGCGAAACTAATCTTTGAGAAAGATGTATCATGTCAATATAATAATAATAATAACTGACTTTTCTATAGAGAGTAAAACTTAGGTTTCAGTCTAGGCAAACTTTAACTGTCCATAAAAGGTAATTGAATGTATGAATTTAATAGCTAAGTCCAAGTAATCTAGAGATTGACCTTCCAAGTGCTTTCCGAACCCTTCCTGAGCGCAATAGTTACAAAGACTCAGGCCGCCACGTTCGTTCCGCTAAAGAAGTCCTCAGGGTTGCTTGACGTTGTGTGTGAGGCTGACTTAACGAAGTATTCCGTACCCTTCCTGAGCGCAATAGTTACAAAGACCCAGGCCGCCACGTACGTTCAACTTGTTGTCCGAGCCTTATTTCCTTTTTATTATAATTGATTTCCTAGGTCAGACCTGGTAATCAAGCTGTCTCTGTTTATATAAGTTCTTTTGTTTGTAGATCATGTAGTTGTGTATTTGAGTGGCCACTCGAGAGATCAGCTTTTAGCGCTTTGATACTGTAGTATTTGAGATGACAACCCCTCATGAGGTGCCAACACTCGACAGAACTTGGACCAGCAATTGTGAACTTTGTCACATAATATTTTACTATTGTCAATAGGATGTTTAGTTGTTAGTTATAACAAAAAGATTAGATAGGCCTCTCTAACCTTTAAGTATATCACGTCATGGTGCTCTCATTACTTAAATCTTTGAATTAATAACCAAAAGCTAATAGTTTGCTGTAGCTAGACTTGGACTGAGTTATCTAGTGACTTATAGGTAAAATCATTGGCAAATAAATCTATATACTCTCGAGTTCTTGTAATATGATTCTATGTTATTAGAGAAAAGAGAAATCTTTGAATTAATAATTGAATCTAATTGATAATATCGCTTCTATGAGTTTCTGTTATTTGTATGAATAATCGGGACATCTGTTTCCTGGGTGTCGAAAGAGAAAATACACAATAATAAGTTAATAATGCTCATTTATTTTATATCTTTTGAATTTAATTCGAAACTGTTTATTATTTTGATTTAGAAATTCGATGCACGAATTTCTAAAACCTCTGAACGGTTCCTATGCCAAAAGCAAGATTCTATGTGGGGAAAAACCTTCAGAGTAAGAAAAAACCCTCACTGGCAAAAATCAGGATAATAACCTTAATAATTACAACAATTAGTAAATTAATATGTTAACCCTGAAATATTATCCACTACATAAGTGAATTTGGTTGGTTCCTTTCATCAAGCCAAGACGCTTTCAATTCAAATTAAGGTTTTAAGGTATTAAACTTTCGGTACTTCTTTCACAATAATTTCAGGGTTAATTTTACACACATCATATAGATAGGTACAGGTATAATGGACAACGTGTTTATTCTGAGATTAGAATTTACTTAGTAAATATGTGCACATTGTCACAACAGGTTTTAAATATTCTGTATGTCTTTAAATCTTAGTTTTTAATCTCCAGGTAAAACAGATAAACACGTCCTCAAACCACTTAGCTGTCAACATAATATCGGTTTCCTCAAACACTGATTCTAAGTCTTATTAACTCTAGATTATTCAAAAGTGCACTTCCGAACTTATAATCTTAATTTCTCTACAATACTTTGAACTTTTCGGATAGCTTTACAAAACAACCTCCTCCTTGCAGGGTCAAAATTACAGTGTCGATTTCGCAAACGAAATCTCCCTCCTTAAATCATCCCTTAAACATTTTATACAATACTAGAACTTATTTCTAATACAACAAGGTACAACTTCCTCCAATTCTCATATCTGCGCATGAGTTCGTTCTTTCTTAATTTCGGATGGCCTTATCCGTTATTGGTTGGTTTCTTTGTCCCAACTCGACGAAACGCCCCAAACCGTCTTCAATTGATCACCACGTTGTTGCACAGCAACACGCCCCCGCGTGTCTTGGACAAGAATCCTAGGTCAGCTAGAGTATGGGCCCCGAGCTAAGTTCTAGGTTTGTATCCCAGCCTCAGGTGCAGGTTTCCAGTCAGGTGTAGGTTTTCATTCATAGTTTAATCTGGAATATTTGAGAATACTTCGCACAGTTATATAGTAATAATTAGGCCGTAAGGCCTTAAGGTACAAATTCGTGTAACAACCACATGTTCATTCGTTTTAATAATTTCTGTTAGCACAAGGTTTTTTGTAACATTTCTTGAAATGCTTACAAAGGAAGACCATAATCCTGTAGTGATATATTAGATTTTTAGACTCTTTTGTTTTCTGTTAAATTCTTTTAAGTTTGTGTTGCGTCTTTGATTTTTAAAATCCATTGTGTGAATTTCTGCTTTTGTTTAAGTGTTTCCAAACTGTTGTTTTTACAATCGATATTTCATTTATTGTTTTGTTAGGATACAATTTTATTAGTAACCGTATTTCGAATTTCTAAATGTGATGCAGATGTGTGACTCCGGCACCGCTTTCCAAAATATACTTGTATATAGATACCAAATATCAACTATGTTATGTATAAATGGCTTGGCCATTACAGCATATGCTATGCATGCTACATTATTGTAAAAAGGGGGATGAGCTGGCATGCAGTAATCCACCTCTGCACCATGGGCGAGTCCCACCGATCAGCCAACACGCTCAGGATGCTATTAGTGCTGCCCCGGAGGCGATTCAGCAGCGAGGCGCTCCGCTTTCTGATGATGGCGTAGAAGTCATCTATGTGCGCATGCGCGAACATTGTCGATGCGCTGCAAAATCGCGGCAGCCCCAACAGCATCCTAAGCGCATTGTTGTACTGGACTCGCAGGACGCTGTATGCTCGCTGAGTATAGTTGGTCCATAGACTGCACGTGTAAAACGACTGACTGTAGGCTTTGAATAAAGTCACTTTTACCTATCTAACTTATTAAAGGCGCGACATAACGTTTATCGCGACGCCATGCTGGATGATACTCCTAATCAATGAGTTGTTTTTGCCATACGTATTACAAATAGCAAACAAGGTCACATTATCAATCTATCAGTATACTTTTGGTTTAGGTTTCTCTTTTTGTTTTCCTATTTAGCTGGTGCTTTTGCGGTACTCAACGCTGTCTTAAATGATCCCCGGATTTGGCTACTATTTTAATATCTAATGATGTTTTTATTGCTCTCTCTCTCATAGCAATGGTGGGTCTGCAATTTTAATTTCCTACTTAATTTCTTTGATTAAAGTTGCGGGTTCCGTGTTCAGTTTTAGGACTGACCGAAGTGTTAGCAGAAATTGGAGGACAGCAAATCGTCCCGAATAGGCACGTTGTGTGTTAGAATCCCGCCTGATAAATATAATAGCTTATCTTTAATTCGATTTAAACTATATTTAAGACATTTACCATTTATATAAAATTCGTTTCGCCAAATTCCGTATAATTACATTAAACGTAAGATTAAATATCAACAATCTTGTAATGTAATCTCACAGATCGATAGACCGTCTGAAGTTTTAATGATCACTGGATCCGGCCGCGTGTCCCGCCAGGTAATAACAAGTCACGTGTCAACGTCCTGCGTGTCAGAGACAACCACCTCACCAGTTTAAAGCTGCTTCTCCACCAGAGATGTGCGAGGTAACGAGGTAGCGAGGCAGTGATTTCCCGCGGAAAACAAATTGACATAAATTTGCGTTTCAAAGTTAGTTATAGCAAATGACGCGTCATTCGAAATCACCCTGTTTTCCATAGCAAATCACTTGCACACTTTTAAAACAATTAGTAAGAATATTATGATAATTTTGTACATAATACGTACTTAATGTAAATTTTAATGTTTTTAAAATGTAGGATTTATGCCGGAAGGTAGGAAGTTTAACAACGTCTCTGCACGGAAGGTTTTACATACATACATCATTAGTTTATTACTTGTAACGAAACAAAGACAGTCCGTGGCTACAACGGCCAGTAAGGATATCTGCCTCGGCAAGGAATGAAGAACGCGACTATAGCAGTCACCTAATTATTGCACTTTTAACCACCGACACAAAAAGAGGGGTGTTATAAATTTTACCCCTATGTCGTATGTCTGTTTGTCTGTCTGTGTGTCTGTCTGTCTGTAGCATCGTAGCTCCTAAACGGGTGGACCAATTTCGATGCGTTTTTTTTAAATAGTTAGCTAACTTTTGCCACTGTTCAGGAATTTTCATGTAACTTTAAAAATTATGAAATAGCATTAAATTATAAATTTAGCGCGAGTACTTTTATTGAAACCTGAGCAAGCGAAGGATTCTAGGATTGAACCACGAGCAAAGCGAGTGGTTCAAATAATAGAATCCTGAGCGCTTAGCGAAGGTTTCAAAGGTACGAGACGCAGAATAACTTTGCAGCCGAGCGAAACACACAATTTTTCACCTCACAACAGCGAGGAAAAAAAGTGAATTGCTAAAAAGAACATTTCAAAAAGTTTTTATTTTCGTGCTGGCCAGTGTCATGAAATAGTAATTAAGCATTTTCTGTGGATTGGCGGTATATAAAAATATTGAATAGACAGATTCGAATTTCAAAAACTCTTTCCACGCTAGCGGATAAAATACACTTTTGCACTCAGATTTCGAATGATAAACAGAATCTTTCCGAGCTTGTGAGGTGAAATAGTTATTTGTTATGCTAGGCTGCAAAGTTGTTTTTTGGCGCGAGTACTTGTATTGAAACCTGAGCAAGCGAAGGATTCTAGGATTGAACCACGAGCGAAGCGAGTGGTTCAAATATAGAATCCTGAGTGCAGCGACGGTTTCAAAGGTACGAGACGCAGAATAATTTTGCAGCCGAGCGAAACACACAACTTTTCACCTCACAACAGCGAGGAAAATGTTAGGTGCAAGCACTGACTTTAGATCATCATTAGATACATCGCGCTTCATGAGGTTATCCCATTTTATTGCGGCGATATAGTACTCTTGTATTTAATCACTGCCTCACTGCGGTCACGTGTAGCAGTTTGATTGAAAAAAATTGATCAGCATAAAAAATGTCCTGGTGTGTACTGAGACAATGCGCAAATAATTCAAGAAATGTAAGGAAATGTAAAGGAATAACTTCTCATAGGTTAACAAGATGAATTAATTATTAAAAAGCATTTTAAATATTTCTTTAAACTTTAAATTTTTATCCCACACTATGGGCAAATAATTATATGAAAATGCAAATAAGGACAAAACTATACGTGAAAAAGAGAAGACAAGAGATATTGCTACTCAAAGAGATTATATTTAGGTATAATCTCTTTTTTTTTTCACTCAAATAAATTATAGTGAAGGACAAACCTATACGCGAAAAAGAGAAGACAATAATATGCACGAATGTAAGTATGCAAAGTTCGTCAAGTTAGCAACATAATGTTTTTGTCTTTCTCGCGCGTATGGTTTTTACTATCTTTTTACCTGGACTGGCAGTATAGACAAATATTGAATAGAAAGATTCGAATTTTAAAAACTCTTTCCACGCTAGCGGATAAAATGCACTTTTGCACTCAGATTTCGAATGATAAACCGAATCTTTCCGAGCTTGTGAGGTGAAAAATATATTGTTGTGCAGATTCCACACTATCGTCTAACCTTTGAACTGTAGGCCTACCATGAGTTTTCTCTGTAGTTACGTCTACAATTTTGTACCTATGGCAGAAATTAGTTATCAACATAACCACTAGGAGCGTTGTATGAAATTCAATACAAAATTGGTGACGTAACTACAGTAATAAAGTACGGTGAAAACTCATGGCACTGATTATGCAATAACCAAATGGGTGCTAGATAGGGATTAAGTTCACCTGAGATCGTGTTAATTTAAAACATCGAAGTTCAATCCTAATCCAATTGCAGTTCTACATTGCATTCCAATTACTCCGTATCACGCTAAACTTGACTTATATACTATGTGCACAGAGGATCTATGTAACTGCAAGCCTTTAACATCTGAGCGATCTGTCAATACGACTCTAACGGCTGTCAAATGATTAGCGCGATAGCGGTTCGCACGAGGTCCAACCACGGTTCAGTGGAGATTTATTTAGCGCGATTGGTCTCCAGGTCAGTGCGGTAAATTGACCCAGAATCAACATAACATATAATGCCTAATATCCAAACTATATATCCCTATTCTATGAGGTAGTAGGGTATAGTCAAACTTTAATTTGAAATGTTATGCTGCTATACTGTTATTGGTGTACCTAATAATTATTTAAGTTCAGTGTTAGACACGTGTAGTGCACCGGTTCGAAGTTTGATCGAGTTTGTCTAACAAATGTTTGCAGTTCGCAGGTTGGACGATAGTGCGAGAGGACGAAGCCAGCATTAGAAGTAATTGGGTCCTAGCCCGCTGCCTCGCTTTCTCGCCACGCCTCAGAGGATGCCCATATTGGCTTGCGGCTTTCTGCAACAAAATGTAGAAACGTTTTACACGTGCCAGGAACGAGATTGGCAGGCAGATTGGCACGCAGATTGGCTCCGTCACTTGCAGTTTGACTACCGCTATCTACTCGCCCACCTGAGCTTACTTTTAGCATTATACTGGATACTTTTTTAGTCAGGCGCATAGCTAGGTACTTTGACCATCCATTTGACTACTATTCCATACATCAGTTGTTTCATGTAGCCTAACATGAGATAACACTGTAATACTACAGTAAAACTACTGTAAAAAACTACAGTTTTTGTATTGAATTTCGTACATCGCTCCTAGTGGTTACGTTGAGAACTAATTCTGTCATACAAAATTGGCGCCGCAAGTAAAGTAGTAACGCACAGTGAAAACTCATGGTAGGCCTACTGAGTTGGTGGGTAAGTACTGTCGTTTTGTACCTATAAAACATTGACCTTGACCTCTTTTATACTAGACCCACAAGTGTCATATAAAATCTTAGCAAATTGTTGTCTACATTGACGCAAAAACCCACACAAGTTAAGTATGCATGCTGCTGGTTGTCACTAATAGGGGAAAGGTGTACAAGATGATCCCCTTAAGGGAAAATGCTCGTAGTTTAAAAAATATTCGGTTTAATTCTGAAGTTTAAGCGATTAATGATAGCAAGTTTATCTGTCTACCTGTTATCATACTCAAAATGTTGAATTTAGTGATATTTCATTATTATATTTAAATTTTTCTAAAACCCTACGAAAGGATCATCTTGGACACCCCGGTGTCCAAGATGATCCCTAGGGTATGGGCAAGATGATCATGCCCCTTTTTAAGGAAAATTATATGTTTTTGTGGAATTAAATGTTATCTCAAAGAACTAGTCTCAAGCTGAGCCAGCCTTCTTAATACTCACAAAATAAGTAATAACAACCATTATTATAATAAAATCAATCGTATAGTGTATAATTTTAGCAAGATTCTAAAATACCGTACTTAATCTCATACACCCGAGAACAGGATCATCTTGCCCCAATTTCAACTTTTTTAGTCTTTGTTCGATAACATAATTTTTATGCTTTCTGTTGTTACCATACCATTCAAAATACTAAATAGGGGCATTATATAAAGCCACTTACACAACAATCTTTGTTATTGACTGCCTAGATCAAAAGTTACCTAAGCTTAAAATCAACCCTACCTTAGATCAAAGTCACAAAATTTATGTTTTTTTCCATAAAAATTTACTCGTCTGTCACATCGCCATGACGAATTCACTGATGCGAGGGGGTATCGGGGGCTACGTTTTACCAAACAAAACAACTAGATAGGGTTTATAGTTTCGCTGCAATTGAGAGGGATCATCTTACCTCAAGGGATCATCTCGTACACCTTTCCCCTACGTTGTATTTGATTTATAAACATAGTCGTATTTCGCTTGTTTCCTGTCAGCTAGTACAAAAAAAAGAACTCATCTGAGCTCTTTTGGTTGTGCCATTTTTCGAACGTTGATTGTGAGTCTAGTTTGTATGCTATAAACTGTTGTTTTTTTTGCCATTTCAAAGTTAGTTCTATAGTGAAAGTACCTTAGTTTGACGATTATAATGCATGGTCCAAGTTTCCGCACGGAATAATAAAAGGTACACGGTAAAATTTAAGTCGTTGGGATCGATTTAAACTAATTAAACGAACAAATATAAACAGAACAATTTCTACTATGAAACCAACATTGAAATCGCGAAACATCTGCTGTTCCATACATTAGAGTCGAGCAGCAATTGATTTTTCCATGGAAAAGCTGATTTTTTAGTTGTTCAGATAATATGTTCTGTTTATGCTAAAACTTAGCCGTTGCTACTACACTAGTCAAAGCAAAGTTTTATAGTCAAAGCAAAGTTTTACCAAATATCAGAAATTGACGCTGTTCCTTCCGAAGCATTGTTATAAAAAAAAAGGGTTATTTAAAACTGTATATCCGAATACAGCCACGAGAGAAAGCGGTTAGACTACGAATCAAATACGAAAGCCGAATTAACTCGAGGTTCGCTGTTTCAACCCATGTAAAACAACGGTAACGCAACGCAACGTAACGCAACGGCAACGCACCGGCAACGCAACGTAACGTAACGTAAGGCATCGGTTTCAAACAACGCAGTGTTGCGTTGTCGAGCTGTTTCTCTCTGTTTATTCCTAAAACGTTCCGATATACGCTAGGCCGTGAGGATTTCGTGTGCTAACATTTACTTGTTCGGTACCATACAATGTTATGTGTATTTATTTAAGCAAAGGATGTTAATTCATGAAAGCACCAAAAGGTTTTTTAAGTTACCATTATAAAAATACGTAACACGATATGGGATTGTGGTATAAAAATGACAAATTGAATTAATTTCCTTTTCCGAAATTCGAAAATAACTGTTATTTCTCTGCCAAATATTATTCTATTCTTCTTATTATCGTGTGGGCAAGCCCTGGTGCCAGAGTTTATTCAAACCGCCTTACGGCCTCCGACGTGGTTTTTATGTAACGACTACTACCACCAGAGATAGTAGCACGGAATCTACTTTCTTTTCAGACATGTGGATTCAGCCTGCAATGTCCTAACCAACTGGGGAAAAACGCACAAAGTGACATATCACTGGGTGTCCCCCGTGGGAATCGAACCCACGACCTCGGTGGCAAGAACCCTATGCTCTTAACCATAAGACCATGGAGGCAGATTGTCAAGTAAGCATGTTTTCAATTTTATTACTTTTTTGCTTTTCACCAAGTTTTGCGTTTTTAATTAAGTACACAAAATCTACAACAATGTTTATATTTTGTGCAAGAAGAAGAATAAGACGAAGAACTCTTAATAATGTATATCTTTCTTTCTGATATAAAACGGTATTTTCGGGAAAAGGGTACCTAATTACGTTGTAACCAGTATAAACAACACATTTAAAGTTATAAGTTTGTTACCAGGCTGTATATAGGTAGTTATACAACGTGTTAATGAATAAGCGCAAAACCTCATACACCCCAATTGATTTATAACAAAATAATTCGATTGAAACAATAATTTCATAGCTTTGATAGTTAAAATTTAAAGTCATTCGCATTTTAAGTTTTGAGGCAAAAATGATTTGTTATTATTTCAGCAATTAATGAAAGCGCTAACGTGCTCATGGATACATTTTAAGAATCTTGTTTAGGTAGTAAGTAGGGTGAGTGTGTCCGTGGTTTGGTTTGAGATCGAGATCAGAAAATTTTAAATGATATAAAACAACTTATTTAATATTTTGAAAAAAAAATACCTATGTTGAAACCATGATAATTCGATTCTTCTCTCAATTCTAAACAAACTACTTTCTAGTTTTGCGTTAATTCATTAACACTATACATACATACGTGATATATACAAGGTGTTACAAAACTACAAATAAACATTTAAGGGGGTGGTGTAGACCATCAAACTGAACAACTTTCACTATGGGACCAATATCGAAATCGCGAAAAAAAAAATTTTGTTCTATACTCTACAAATCGACTAGAGCTAAAATATGTATGGGATTTAAAATTATTTTTTTCGCGATTTCGATGTTGGTCGCATAGAGAAAGTTGTTCAGTTTGGCGGTCTAAACGACCCCCTTATGAGTTTTAAAAATTTATTGTTACTTATGAAACACCCTGTATATGTGATACATATAATGTACCTAGGAACAGCTGTTTGAACAAGAGTAGAGTCACGGAGCGATTGCTTTGATGTTTGTACATTAAAATCGATAATCACTGTTCCCCTGCGACGTAGGCGTAGTACCTACTACTATTTGCCTTATATATAAATAAGGTAACGTTTAATTAATTGTAAGGTAATGGATATGTTTCGATACCTTAGTTAGAGTATGTATTAAACTAGCTTGCTTATACAACCTCTTTGTTCGATACAGATACAGCCCTAAAGATAATAGGGCCCTAAAATAATTAATGAAGTGGACGTTTCGTCGTATACCTATGTATTGGGCAGCAGTCCGTACTAGATAGTAAAGAGAATTAAATTATGTGAAGTGATGAATCGAGAGGGCAGTTGAATAGTTTGTGTCTCGATTTGAATAATTAAATTATGTTTGAACAAGGCTTTAAGAACTTTACATCTACAACTGAAATTTGATCCTTGTCTGGATATTAACTAATTAAACTTAATGTTTCATAGACACGTTTCTTATCCCATAAGTGTGATAAATAATTATACCTACGTAGTTAGCTTGTCGCTTCCACGATAATCTATTACCCCGCAACTTTAGTGTTATAGCTACTACTTTTAGAATTCCTAATCCTGTATAGTATACAAGAATATAATATTATTCTAGTTACATCACACATCCATCTCAACATTCGCATATAAGCTGTATACAGTCGTTTCTCATTCGTCCTCTGTGTCGCCCAACACCACAGCCAACGATGTGATCCGCACTGACGACTAGGTCTCATTATAGTCTTATAGAATATCATCCCCTTCCAGATGTTATCCTTCACTGATGTTATAACAGTGGTGTTAGAAATCATACTCGTCGTTTTATCTAATAAGTTAATTGAAAGAGGCAAAGGCCCGTATTATGGGGCTACCTCCTGGTTTTACCATGAAATTGGGTAACTTTGTAACCATTTTGTTCATTAACTTTGGCACTCTTTGAGCAGAAAAATAAACTCAACCATCTACGTGATTGAGAAGATGAGAAGAATATGAGAATTGATGTGGTTTTTATGGAAATTGATTTTTTTAATTAATAAAACAGAAGGAAAGGGAATCTAAAGTCGCCCCTTTTTTCCAATCGTGTAACAATTTTACTCTTACATTTTTAATCGGAAGAAAATAATTGTTCACAACACAATTTATAATGATGTGGTTTTCTTACATTTTGAAATTAATAAAAAATCCTCAAATTTTTCAAAGAAGACGCCTAAATTCTGACCGGAACCACGCGCTCGTTTGCATCGATTTGTATGGAGAGTCGTGGTCCCGGGATGATACGCCTTAATAAATCAAACCACTACGTTCGCGCCAAATAACATAAGCTAAAACGGAAGCTTGAGAGCGGCAGCGTAAGAATTCGAAATAAAATTTCGAATGCCCGTATGTCAAAACGCATAAGTTTTCGACCCAGGGACGTCTTCCTAGTTTCGACCCTATTCGGTCTCCACTCACGGTCCCTCGGCCTCATACACAGCACATTTTTTGGCCAGTACAGCAATTTCGATTTATATCGAAGAAGGTTGTCAAAATAATGCTCAAATTTCCAAGCATGTTTGAGAAAAAGGTATTTTACGCCTGCCAACAGCCCCAATATAATAATATGATCTATGGCCTAATTCTCGTAATACTTCGCACTAAGGCGTGGATAACATCGGCATATCGCCTCTGGGGTACTATCGGTACAGCTGTTTGAACATGCAACTACTATCTGTCTAACACATCGACATCTAAATGATTGTGAACTATGGTGTAGTAGCAATAGGGTCTATGATTCGGTAGTGCGATGTATCCGGTGAGAATTGAGCGTATTTCACGCGTATTTCAGCTTCGGGCGGTATCTCGTCAGTTGAGTGAATTTACCTTGTTGCTAGTGATGTGTTTCATATCATGAGGTACCTCGTTTGAGGTGCTGGTTCAGGTAGATCAAAAGATTTTAACTTTATTAAAATGGTAAACTTCCTCATTCTATCGGATCTTATATGAGCGGCGAGATTTTGAATTTTCTTATTTTTCCTTCATCTTTTTCCAGCTTCAAACTTTACTGTATCGTGGCTGTAGGATACTAAATGTAGCCTCCAACCCAGATTCGTACGATCCTATCTTTTAATGAATAAGAATAAGAAATATTAGAAATTGTAGGTATACGTAGCATAGGCAAAAACTCATGGTAATGATATCGGTCCCAAACGGTTTTTAAAATTTTGCGTTCATTCGTTAACACCTTATAATAGTGCTGACTCCAACCAATTTTAGGCTCGTTAGATTTGTGTCCGATCATCCCTCCCCCCAACCCCCAGCCTCACCGCCTGACACCCCCTAGCGACAACTTGTAAACTGATAGTCGCCGCGTGACTCGCGTGAACGATTGTTTTGTAACTCTTGTTTAATGTTCTCTGATAGTATCTGCAGTAGGAAACTTATTTTTCTCCTTTTTAATTTTGTTTGAGTTTACTTGCTTTATGATAATTCTCAAGCCAACAGGGCCTGTGGCTTGGTTTGAAGGAAACTGCCATGCAACGGCAATGTTTGTACTTACATTTGTGTCGATAGAGACTTCAACCAACTACCAAATTTCTTCTAGCAAGGCTAATTTTAGCAAATGCAAGGTTTTTTATGGAACGGCATTGTGATATCCATCTATCTCAAGTTGAAACGTCACTCCATCCTGAAACCATAAAATTGCTGAAAGGGGAGCACGACAAGAACAAGCTTAAAAAGATGGTAGTTGTAGCAAAGATTGTAGCAAAGATAACTGCCTCCGTGGTCTAACGGTTAAGAGCATTAGGCTGTTGACACGGAGGTCGTGGATTCGATTCCCAAGGGGGACACCGAGTGATATGTCACTTTGTGCGTTTTTCCTCAGTTGGTTAGGACATTGCAGGCTGAATAACCTGATTTTCTGAAAAGAAAGATGATTCCAATCTGGTAGTAGTAGTCGTTACATAAAAACCACGTCAGAGGCCGTAAGGCGGTTTGAATAAACTCTGACACTAGGGCTTGCCCACACGATAAGAAGAAGTGTAGCAAAGATTCTGAACACCCCGAAAAGGACTAAGCTGACTTTCCACCAGAGCTGTGCGAGGTAACGAGGTATAATATAATACCTCATAAGCATATGCTCACGACTATATTCCCCGAAGGGGTAGTCAGAGATATACTAAAACTTCAGAACATCCACGTAATGATGGCAGTGAGCAAAAATTTCCACTAAACATAGAATAGTCTAATGTATGGACGTCAGTGCCAAATGCGAATTGGTAGACTTCACATACGCATCAGAATTTCTTCTTCAGTGTATACAATCATGTTACCCCACGATGTTTTCCTTCCGCGTTTGCTTGAACTTGGTTCGGGTCAATGCCTTGAAGTAGGCGTCGAAACATTTTCAGAGAACAAAAATATTAAACAATGGTAAATACTGGGCTTGCGGGCCGGTGACGGCGAACAATACACGTTTTAGTTTTTAATACTCACCCGCTGATTGAAATGTCGACGAGATCCCTGAGTTTTTTGAAAATAAAAACCAACTCTATACATTTAATTTATAAACAACTAGTGTTTACCCGCGACTTCGTCCGCACAAATTATATACCAGATTTTAAGTCAGATCATAAGCTATCAAACAAAAAAAGTTTCATCAAAATCGGTTTTGTAGTTTTTGCGTATATTTAAATTTTATTATAGATCCCACCCAGGGGCGAAGGGGCAAAGCTGGAGTAGTAAATGATAAAGAAATAATTTTATGTTCGTTTATTTGTGCACGCTCACATAAAAGCCTCTCAAATCTCCAGTGGACGGTACCTTAAGGTACATATCAAGAGCTTGACACATAGAGTACTGGAGGGGAGGGGGGTACCCCGGGGACTCATTAATCAGCGTGACGTCACAACTACGTCGCGGACACAGCAGTATATCACGAACACAATAGTTACTGCGCTCGCACCGGACCACAAGCACAAGATGGTCAGCGGAACTGAGACACTTGTCTTGTCTTGTCAACTGATTTACTTTACTGTCGTGAGTTTATTAGTGTACGGTTAGCAACGAAAGTTTATTGATTTAATATGTATACTAGGGACAGCCTGGCAAATACTGGTACGGTGAATTCAGATCATCAAAACTAAATAATTTTCACATTGGAGCAAACCTCAGGAAATGCGAAAAATCTTCTGTTTAATTTTTCGATTCGAGTAGGTAGCTGATAGCAGATGTGTATAGCACAGCAGGTTTTTTTTATAATGTTCCTACGGCTGTTGGAGTTTCAGTTTCTTCTGTATGCAATATTAATACCTAATATTAGTATTCTGTGCTAATACTATGTTGGTCGTTGTTTTGTTTTCGATAATCTTCACGAATTAATAAACATTGTTTTCATTTCTCAAAGCATACAATTGAAAATCACAATTTATAGACATCCACTTGAATAAAATACTATTCTATTCTAGCAAAGTTCATTGAGCCTTATTATATTTGTACCTCGATGGTGATTGCACTGTGTAACGAGACGCCTTATTAAAGTTGTAATAGAGTACAAAATAAACAATAAAACTCAATCAAATCGTGCCCTTCAATAATACGTAAGTATCCCTGAAAAGACTTGAGTTCATTCGTCTCCTGATAATTGGACGAAAAAGACGTTATACTAAGTTTAAAATTATTAGTTGACGCTAGAGAAGATTGTCTCGATCGTAATATTGTCGTCAAGTCAAGTCGAATGTTACGAATAAATTGCCTAATTTTCGTAACTCGTAATTATGATGAAAGAAAATAAACCGGTCAAAGTTGAAGTCGAACTTACGCAATCAGTGCGTTTCGATGTTAAGGCCAGGTTATCCAAGTGCAAGCGTCTCTTTCTTGCAAGCATTTGACGATCATGCTATGCTATGAATGGACATTTCATGTAAAATATTTATGTAACAATGTGACATATTATAATGTGAAATAATTAATCTAATCTAATCAAATCATTAAGTTTGCAATTAGCCATCCCGCTCCAATTGAAAGCAGGATCGCAAAAAAACGTGTTTTTCATCAATATCCTTGCCTATGGGTGTTTCTAAGCTCAAATTTCAACGAAGTTCACTAGAAATATTTAATGTATTTAGTTAAGTACAAGAATAAAAAGTTAAATATCAGCAGTTTAATCATAGTATTGAAAAAACATAACAAAAAGGGGTAACTTATGGGATTTTTTTCTATCTATTAAACTTAATCTAATCGTGTAATTGAGAAAGGTCGCCTATCAGCCAGATCCATAAATAAGACATAATTGGTTTTCAGACTTTAAAACACAGTTTAAAACACTTTCGTTCGTGTTCAAAAAACGGCCTCGACCGGATAACAGCGTCCCGTGCGTGCTTCTGCGTGCGGTTTCATACAACTCCTTTCTTCAGAAATGACATGCCGCTCCGCCAATGCGGCATCGTGTGTGACCTAGGGTCCCACTAATACCCACGTATGCGTCTTGGATCAGTTAAATAGCGAAATGTTTTTGACTTATTTCAAAAAGATCAAAAGATAAATGTTTCTGATGGGATTTTGTTTACCTAATCCCATCAAAAACATTTCTTCTTTGTAAACATTTTACCAAGACTCACAATCCTTTCACTCAAGTTATAAGATATCATAGAATCAAGCATTGAGTAAGTCTTTATCTTGTTCAAAGAACGTTATAAATAAGGCTTAGCCGTTTCTTGGAACTTCGGCAAATGGCTATGATGATAGATGGATGAGTAGAGGAAGAATTAGAAAAATGAAAATGAAAATGAAAATGAAAAAACTAGGTACAAAGAGGGAGGAATAATTAGGTACATAGATTTTTAAGAGCAGATAAAAATATGTTGTATATAAATTATTTTCATAAA
Source organism: Agonopterix heracliana (assembly GCA_963693445.1). Taxonomy (NCBI): domain Eukaryota; kingdom Metazoa; phylum Arthropoda; class Insecta; order Lepidoptera; family Depressariidae; genus Agonopterix; species Agonopterix heracliana. The sequence continues at coordinate 21,333,154 of OY856313.1, forward strand.
CTGCTTGCTTCAGCTACAACGCGTTGTAGCTGAAGCAAACGTACCTACCAACAGGGTTGTTATAATTAGACAAAGTATACTTCCAAAATGTAAATTTTTGTGGAATAATTTACGAAATTGCTTGAAAGTTAAAACAAACTTTAAAATTATCATCATCATCATCATCATCAGCCTATATACGTCCCACTGCAGGGCACAGGCCTACCCTCTAGAAGGGTGTTTGGGCGTCAGTCCACAGCGCGTGCCCAATGCGGATTGGTAGACTTCACATATGCATCAGAATTTCTTCTTCTGCATATGCAGGTTTCCTCACGATGTTTTCCTTCACCGTTTGAGAGCAGTCGGTAATACGTATGTCGGAGATAGTCATAAGAACGGACGGTCTTACGAGGTACGCAGGTGCGCGCAGGTGCGCGCACGTGCACTGAAGTTGCCGAGCGTGTTCACGTGGCCCCTACCATCGGTCGTGCACTATAAATAGCAGGGTCGAGCGAGGCACTGGACAGTCTGCTCGGGAACGTCGCCGGGTGCACACGCTCTCGGACCTAACTCAATACTAAGTCATATTCTAGGACACTATGGAGTTTCTTGCCGTTTCTTCTCCATGGTGTTTACTTGTGAAACGGTGGTAAATGTAGAGTCAGTGAAAGTAATAAAAGATGATGATCATGATGGAAATAAAAGATAATGATAATCCGATTCTTACCTTTCATTTGAAATCATTACCACGTATCATACCTGTTGCCTAAATCAGAAGTGGCCAAGGATTCACGGAACCACCTTTTGTTTCATCATCATCATCATTACCAGGTAGAAATTCGAGTGATACGATACAGAAGTGATGTTCAAGCTACATCCGGATTTGGTAACGTTACTTTATCTTGTCTTATGTCATTGTGATTTCAGTCTCTACCAATACCAATGTAGAGTCATATCGAATGTAGAGTCATATCGAATGTAGAGTCATATCGAATGTAGAGTCATATCGAATGTAGAGTCATATCGAATGTAGAGTCATATCGAATGTAGAGTCATTTCGAATGTAGAGTCATATCGAATGTAGAGTTACATCGAATACCTATAGTCATTTCAAACTTTGAGTATTTTAGAATGTAGAATCGTTTCGATTATGATTCATGAACGAACAACTCGCCCCAATTCGATGGTAATCGATTCATGTCCTATGAGGTACTGGATCGTGACCAAGCCAGCGCAATGCCAATGCTGGATGATGCAGCCTGGCATAGATGTAAAAGTGCTGAGCAAAATCTGAGCTTCCATCATGTGACTATGCTCGGTGAGTCGTAGCTAGTTTAGTTGATTACAATTTGTGATATTGATTATGAATTTATAGTGGAGATTAGTGGTCAAGTCTATCCAACTTATATCTTGCTTTTGTTTTCGGTTGTATACTGTGTATCTCATACTCCAATGGTGATGATAACAATGATGACTGAATGCTTATGGACTCTTTAAGCACAAATAGAGAAAAACCCGCCCATTCTCACATATAATATCCGCCCACCCACCCGGAATAAAACGTGACATTAAGAAACTCACCACACACCAACACGCACTGGGCTCGCGTGGTTGAGTATGGCCCAAACCCTCTCACCATTATTTGTGAGAGGAGGCCTTTGCCCTGCGGTGGGATTCTGCAGGCTATAACTAACTTTTTTTTTTATGAAGAAACTGATTTAATTAACCAACTTCATCCGTTAAGGACTGGGGTTTAAAAGAGCTGAACTTGCTGGTGGCTTTGAACAATGCACTGACAAGTCTGGCTTGCTGCTCACATTAAAGAGGTGATTGTAATTAAAAATTATAGAACCCAGTGGATATGTACCGTTTTGAAAAGATTATTAGGTTTCGGTTCATGAAGGAAGAAAATACAACTTTAGTAACTTGGCGCTTCTACCAGCTGATGGCAGGGATCCCAAATACCCAGTTGAGGGAGGTTTTTCTTTTTGACAGTTTTTGTTAGCCGTGCTCCGTGCTGTTGTGCCGCACTGCAGTGCAAGCCTTTGTCACTCGGCTGTGGGTGCCGAGATGGAAACCTGAACTTTATGCGCTCACCAGATGGTTGCCAGCCGCGCGTACGGTACGTTATTAAGCTAATTTTTATTTTATTCAATGCAATGGCGCGTACTGCAGACACACACCATACATAAAGAAAGAACACCGTTTTTCGAGAAGGTGCGCTGCAGAAAGGTGACAATGATGAGACGGTGAAACTTTTGGGTTTCGACAGGACTTTGGCTGAATGATGTGGCGTCGTCCAGGTGTTCTCTGTGAGTAGTTTCCTTTATATTCCGTAGAATGAGGATTTAAACCCGCCTTCCCGCCCGTTTAACCCGCCCTCCCGCCGCGGAAAGTGCTCGACATGACCGAGTAAACATTCAGCTCTGATTCAGATGAATGTGACTACCAATGATTTTTCATGATTTCTTGCACCACAATATTTCTTGTATTATTAGTATATTGTACTGTAATGAAATAATAATTATCTTGTTTCATATTATATGAATGGTGCTCCTCCAGTCTAGTATAACAAGCTACAGGGAGATGAGTCCAGACTAGTTTACATAAACTACAGGGACAAAGTCCAGTCTAGTCTTAGTAACTACAGGGACATACGGGGTCATCCCCGTTCCTCCAGTCTAGTGTAACAACAGCTACAGGGAGATGAGTCCAGACTAGTTTTCATAAACTACAGGGACAGAGTCCAGTCTAGTCTTAGTAACTAAAGGGACGTACGGGGCTATCCCCGTTCCTCCAGTCTAGCGAAACAAGCTACAGGGAGATGAGTCTAGTCTAGTCTTAGTAACTACAGGGACATACGGTCAGTCCAGTATGGTAACTGAAGGACCAAGTAAATCCAGGCCAGATTTAATCTGAAGGGATGAAAAAAAAAAAAAAAAAAAAAAAAACGATGAAAAAAAAAAGAAAGAAAAAAAAGAAGGAAAAAAAAAAGAAAATTAAAAAAAAGAGAAAAAAAAAAGAAAAAAAAAGAAAGAAAAAAATGAAAGAAAAAAAAAGAAAAAAAGAATGGAAAGAAAAAAGAATGGAAGGAAAAAAGAGTCTGAAGGACCACAACTATAATTATTATTTACAGATCCAACATTGTAAAGCTGCTCCATGCAATGGAGACTGCTATACATGTGCGTCGAAGACAGCTTTTTGTGGCAGAACAGAGGTAGCTCCATGCAGCAGAGGTAGTCCTAAGCAGCAAAGACACCTATCAGGTCTGGCCGAACGGTAATATAAACTTATATTTCAATATTCACAGATGAAGAACCAAAAACATCCATCACACGAGGACGTGTTCGACGTCAGGTAGGCCGAAGAATGCACGACGACATTACACAGCATTTCAGTCATTAAAATGTAAAAATGGCGACGCGTGTTACTTTCTATCGAGTTGCATCTGCAACGAACATTAGTATTAATTTGTGCATCAGGCTAAGTCTAACATAAACGGCTTGGGTGAGGATCGTCGCTGTCGTCGTACTGTATAAAAAGACTGGCATTATATTGACCCTTCTGGTTTTTGGCTTATCCATGAAAAGGACGAGATACTCGCCGATCCGTTTTCAGCTTGTCACTGAAACGCTTTCTGCTGTTGTAATTAATCTTTTGCCTAAATAAGTCATAATTTGATGCGTTATTACTGTAAAGATCCCTAACATGTAACATTCCATTCATAGTCACACACTGACTATAAAAATACAGTAGTGTCACAGAGTACTATATTATACTACGTAGTGTGTAGCAGAAAATCATTTTCTGAGTATTGAAGTAGACAGGATAGACCGAACGATGTACTTTGCTTTGTTTTCATTGTTCCAGAGCTACACACGAGGACGTGTGTCTTGCAGGATGGCCGTGTCGGAGATAGTCATAAGAACGGACGGTCTTACGAGGTACGCAGGTGCGCGCAGGTGCGCGCACGTGCACTGAAGTTGCCGAGCGTGTTCACGTGGCCCCTACCATCGGTCGTGCACTATAAATAGCAGGGTCGAGCGAGGCACTGGACAGTCTGCTCGGGAACGTCGCCGGGCGCACACGCTCTCGGACCTAACTCAATACTAAGTCATATTCTAGGACACTATGGAGTTTCTTGCCGTTTCTTCTCCATGGTGTTTACTTGTGAAACGGTGGTAAATGTAGAGTCAGTGAAAGTAATAAAAGATGATGATCATGATGGAAATAAAAGATAATGATAATCCGATTCTTACCTTTCATTTGAAATCATTACCACGTATCATACCTGTTGCCTAAACGTACATAAGTTAGAAAAACTCATTGGTACGTGGCATGTTGTCCGTGCGGATTCGAACATTATCACTGTCACTCAATTAATTAGTTATCTAAAGCAAGCTTTTACCCGTGGCGTCGTCTTCATGGAATCTGTTTTCACTTTTGGGGGAAATAAAAAATTATCCATGCTGGAAAAACGCTCATTGAACTTAACTTATATTAATTAGCGCATTAGCCCTCATTCGTAGAGTGTTATTCTATGTAGAAAATTTCGATACAAAGAGAGTGCGGGAGACATCCCGCAAATAAAATCCATCCAATCATTCCAAATATTGTAAAAGACATTTTGCAATATTTGGAATGATGGATTCATTTAAAAACCATAAACTGTCGATGCATGTTGGCGAGCCATGTTCCAGGGATTACGGATGTGACTTGCCGGACAATATTAAGCCGGATTCGACCGTCCGCGTCCGTCCGACTCGGCCGGTCGTCATCCGGAGCTTTGCAGTATTTCATAAAACATAGCTTCGTCAACGTTATTATAATGCTGACGACAACCTGTCATTTTTAATCCGGTCAAGGTTACATCCTCTGTACACATAGGGTCTTAATATGCAGTAGGTATTTAAGGGGATGTTCAGACCATAAAACTGAACAACTCTCTCTATCAGAACAATGTCGAAATAGCGAAAACTATCTGCTTTTCCAGAAAAAAATGTAATCCTCCTTGACCCAAATGTCTGGAAAATCTATTTTTTCTCGCGATTTCGATGTTGCTTCCACATGGAAAGTTGTTCAGTTTGACGGTCTGATCATCCTCTTAAAAAGCTTTCAGCATTAAGTTGGACCCTGTATACACATGATAAATAAAGTAGTAAACTTGGCGTGACTGCAAATTGACAACATTATCCTACATTATGTGTAAGTCCAACTCACACTTGGCTGGTTTTCTCATTAATGCCGATGTTCGGCGACGTATCTCCTATAAACAATGGTTTACGACAGAAGTAACCATCTGTTTGTTTATCTATCATTATTAATATTATGATTTTCCTTCGTTATTACAACATTGTTAGTTTTCCCTATATTTCATGTGCCGTGATTAAATAAAGATAATACAATATCGATAGAGTAATCACACTGCCATCCTATAGTTATTTGTTATGCTAGGCTGCAGCCTGCAAAGTTGCTTTTTGGCGCGAGTACTTTTATTGAATCCTGAGCTTAGCGAAGGTTTCAAGGGTGCGAGACACAGAATAACTTTGCAGCCGAGCGAAATACACAACTTTTCACCTCACAACAGCGAGGAAAAAAAGTGAATTGCTAAAAAGAACATTTTAAAAAGGATTTTTTTTCGTGCTGGCCAGTGACATGAGCAATTTCAGTGGATTGGCGATATAGAAAAATATTGAATAGACAGATTCGAATTTCAAAAACTCTTTCCACGCTAGCGGATAAAATGCACGTTTGCACTCAGATTTCGAATGATAAACAGAATCTTTCCGAGCTTGTGAGGTGAAAAATATATTGCTCTCAATGGTGAGAATTACGAAAAAATGCAACATATTATTATTTTCTTCATTGTACGAGTTCCTATTGGGTGATAATAAAATCTTCAGCTAAATTTTCAAGGGTGGTTCAGGTGATTAAGTGCTTAATACTGTTCCGTACTAAACTGCAAAGCTTGTTTAACTCAAATGTATGAAACAGCTGCTATTGTTTTTTAGATTTCAGTTTTGCTTCCTTAGTAAAAGTTGTTCAGTTTAAACCCCGAAAATTTATCTGAAGATTTATAATTATCATTTAGTTTACTATAATCTCAGTTATAGATTGCGCGTTTGTTTAAGAAGATACGAAGGCATAGAGACAAAGCACGGCTATATCTGAAATAATCGCAGTTAGATTGAAGCATAATTTTAAGATTTCTGGATAGAGTTCCCCTACTGCATGTGTACATATAAGAGTCGCGTTTGCGAACGGTCATGTCATTTATGTTCTTTTTGGCAGGCCACATGGCTCAGCATTACCTCTGATTTTAATGTAATTTTGATACAACGTGTTAAACTAGAAAGTAGTTTTTATAGAATAGAAGGTGATTTTTTTCAAAATATTACATAATTTGTTTCTAAAATTTACTAAACTCAAACCACCGCATACGCACGGGCACACTCACTCTACTTTATTTTTTTTTTTTTATTATTTTAGATGTATCCATGAGCATGTAAGCGCTTTCATTCATTGCTGAAATGATAACAAATCATTTTTGCCTCAAAACTTATAATGCAAATAACTTTCAATTTTAAGTCTCAAAATAATGAATTTTTTTTTTCAATCTTATTATTTTGTTACAAATCAGTTGGGGTGTATGAGGTTTTGTGCTTATTCATTAACACGTTGTATAACCATCCTTGAAATTACAATACCTATTCTTAGGCCCCGTGTCCACTAAAGCGGAACGAAACGGAGCTGTGTATAATATATATACACCAATTTGATAACAGCTCGAGCTTGATCACATCTCCGCTCTGTTTTGGAGGATTTACTGCTTTGCTACTTATTCATTTTCATTAACATTGACAGTTTTTCCCCTAGTCGCCGAGAGGATCGTGTGATTCTAAGCCGTGTACAACACAAGACGTAGATATATTATACTCGTAGGAACCCAGGCCAGCCGCGTGCGGGTGTGCGAAAATCATTGCTTCATTGTGGCATTTCAAAATATTCCGGGGTCAGGAACAACAGGCTATAGAGGAGAGGGCGGCATTATCACTTTTGCACGCGGGCGCTGAAGCGGCACGCGGCGGCCCTGGATATAGGTACCTTAAATATATTACTCCCATACCAAGCAGAACCGTAAAGTAATAAACGAATTCTTGTCTCCATTGTTTACGCGACGATGACGAATCAAAACAAAATCTCAATACACTGATCAAGCAGAAGCGACAGTAACTAAATCCTTTTTTTAAATTTCGCTTGCGCGGTTTCACACGTGTATAATCTGATGATACTGCGAATGGTTCTTGGCGAATGTTTTGTTTGTCACCTTTCTTTTTTGTTAACTTTTATGTATTATTTACCGACTGTTTTAAATGAATAAAGTGTTATCTTTCTATCTAGCTATAATGCCTTGTGTTCATTAAAGGAACAGGAAACGATACAGTCAGAGATTGGGTCGGATGCAGTGGCTATAACCGGCAGATAAGATCACTAATCGAATTATGTGGCTCTTATGACAGCCGTCTGGCATCGAACCGTACGGCAGACAAAACGACACAGTTGTCGGTAAACGACAGTAGGTAGGTATATTCTTATACTACTAGCAGGATACCGCGCGTGCCATAGAATACACTTTTCCGTCTGTGGTTCCTTACAATCTTCCCACCCAATTTTCACACTATTAGGGGCGGAATTTCTACAAACTCCTTTATGCATTTAAAAGCCAGGAAAAACTTAGCATGCTTAAAGTTTATACCTTTGAAGGCATGTGACAATGTATAATGATTCTACTGTTAGTTTAGTGTATTGCATCGAAAGGGTGTTCTAAATTATTCGAAGGTCTTGCTCTGCTAAGCGTCAATAAAAATGTCAGGCGAGGACATTAGCCCTTGTCACGGTATTATAAGCTCTATTGCCGTGAACTTGAGTAAGTACTGTGACGGGGCTTCGCTCAGATGGTGGCGGCGTAATAATAATAAATTGGTTTATATTTTAGAAGATATTTTATTTATAGAGAAACATGACAATCCCCTCGCCCCCCGGATCTAAGACATAAAACAAACGCTCTTGTTTCTTTGGATATGCGTTCCAAACTTAAACTAAAGCGGCCAGTACGGAACCCGCGATATACAACCTCTTACATCATCCCCCTCTACTGCTGGTTTGGAACACATATCTGACTTTATACGATGCAACTTAACGCTAGGCCTACCTGCCTAACCTATCTAAATGCGCCTACCTAGGTGGGAAGAACTTACACTAAGCTAACGCATAGACACTAGTCCAGTTGCTGCTAGCAACTAGTGCATGGATACCGGCAGGCTAATGTCAGTGGTGGTCATCAGTGTCGCCCCCTGACTTACCCATCAGAACATCCCCAAGTTTAATCAAACTGATGACATCATATTTCACCACATAACGTGTCTACCCGGGTATGCCCTGCACTTTGGGGCTCCAAAAACCCACCAAAAAAGGAGTCCCATAGACCAACCCCTATGCTCTATGCTGCCTACCCCTAGGAGATATTCGTGACCAAACTGATGGCCAATCGACCCAAACCGTCGTTAATTGTAATTTTACAAACACCAAAACCATCAGTGTGACCTCGCCTCAACCTATCTTTACAATCTGAAAATATTTTATATAATCTCAAAGGCCTACGTTTAATCCTACCTCTACCCTACTTTGATATAATACAAACTTCCATAGACCCCAATAGCCGTGACCGTATTTTACAGAGAGGACTCAAACTCAAATTATGAGCAGCACATTACAACACATATGCATTACATCATATTGACCACAGACAACCATGGGTCAGACCAGATGGGCCTTTCCTGGGCACGCCTGAAGGGCCAAAACCTAACCCTTGCCCTACGACTATAATGCGTGTGCCACGCGAACCTACCTTCCTATCTGCAAAACCCCCGGTACAAAAACATCATCTCAGGGTTCGTTCACCCAATCGGTGAACAATCCTCGGCTTATAGCCTTGTGAGGACCCCCTGGATGCACCCTCCTATCCATAGAACCTACACATAACAATACAGACAATAACTCTTCATTATCCCCGACAAACTAAAAAATTATTTAACTCGTTTTTCTTTCTTGTGCCCAATAGCTGCGATACTTGGCCCTCTTTAAGGTTGTGGTTGACCCGCTGTGGTCATCTTTTCCGCTGCTCGATAGTCCTCCTTGATCTCGACGCAATGTGCTTCGAGTCACGGTCATCCGTACCCCAAATACATGAAATAAAGAAGAATATATTAGTATATCGTCGGCTTTCCAAGCTAAAATAATGAACTCTAAAATGTACCAATATACAAACTCCATCACTACAAAATATAAGGAATCTATAGTAAACTTTTTGGTAAAATAGACTTATGATTATTCTATAAATTAAAACTATTTTCTGAAAGACGTCAACATAAAAATGTAAACAAATATTAAGTCACAAAATATGATGAAATATTATGAGATATTTACGAATGACAAAACAAACTTATGAAACGTATGTTTGTGGTGTAAATATGCATAGCGACCAAGCCTATCCCCCCCCTCGAATGTTCGACTTTCGCGAGAAAATTTCCGTTGGACATTCTGCTCTACTCTTCCAGGCACCTTCTTCCATGCAATTCTTCTTCTGATCCATCAACATCTTTATAGAGGGGTCGTGGATCACACTCAATCGACTTACACTCTCAGAGGAAAGTCCCAGCCATAAAGGCTCTATGCAGGGGTTGTCACCTGCTGCAGCAGCTGGCTGCTTAATCAAATGAGAACTTAATTCTTAATGAAACAGAAAGAAAAAGGCCAAAGCTGTGAAAGATCGAAGTTGGAGGTGCTATCCATATTTACATGAAAGTATGAAATCTAGTGAAACATAGCGTTATAAAATAAATATAAATCCTGATTGCAAAACAGTTCGGAGCTTATACTATCGGCCACGTGGTTCCAATGATTTCTCCCTTCTTCGCGCTCGTTCAGCTCGTACCCTATGAACGGCGGTTTCATCTCCTGCAAAACCTCCTTGACCATTCCACAGTGTGGGACGTATGATTTTAAAAACATTACAGCCTTATTCGTGAATCAACAATACCACTTAACTTTGCAAAGGAATCCGGGTGCTCGGCCTTCGCACTGCTCCTTTTCGGTGACTTCGGCTGGGGATGTCCTCTGCCGCATTCGCTGCTACTGTTTAGCGTTGGCTTGCTGTGACTCTTCTTTCGCGTTTTGTAAAATTTTAATTACGCCCGGGATCGAATCTCCACCCTTACCGGTAGAAAATCCGCGCCTCCACCATGATACGGATTTAGATTATTTAAAATACGGAAATTCGGTAAAATTATCTTTTATTTCGTAAAACGCAAGACCGACATGTCACAGATCTAACAAAAGAATCCTAGACCTGACAAACCTTCGATTCTTCTGGACGTTCCAAATTTAATTCAAACATCGAAAGCAAACCAGCCAACGAAGCCGAAGCCCGCACCTCCACCATGTGACGGGGCTTCGCTCAGATGGTGGCGGCGTAATAATAATAAATTGGTTTATATTTTAGAAGATATTTTATTTATAGAGAAACATGACAATCCCCTCGCCCCCCGGATCTAAGACATAAAACAAACGCTCTTGTTTCTTTGGATATGCGTTCCAAACTTAAACTAAAGCGGCCAGTACGGAACCCGCGATATACAACCTCTTACAGTACACAGTAAATTTATTTAGCTTTGTTTGTATTTTATCTCGTAGAATAATCCCCGACTTGAATGTATTAAATATATTTCTTTTGCACTGTTCTTGTGACTGAGAGGTCATCTATAACAAATTGACAGGTAATTATGTCCTGAAACCTTCAATATGATATAATATATCTTGCTGGACACTTGGTTGTCACTGAATATACAAAAAAAAGAACAATCCCTTTACGTTATGACTTCATAAATTTTTGAACAAAATTCCATTTTTTTCAAATTTCCAAAATAGACTAAGTTTTGACTCCTTCGACTAGGAAACGACTGAGTAAATTTTTATAAAACATACGCTAAATGTCTCGTCATATCTTTATATCTAACGTCAAAAAGCAGTAAAAATTCGTATTTCGAAACTTATAAGTGTCTTACAAAACAAGTGTCTCAGATCACACTTGGAAATTGAAAGGGGAAAGGGCGGGTTTAGATGTCTTCCTTTTCGTCTTCTGTAAATTTTGGCAGCACATAAAAAAGGCAGGTTAGCCATGCTACAATTGTACTCTTAAAAATATAGTTGGTAGCAATGTTTGAGGATCATCTCGAAAGTTTACGAGTGTGAGTTTAGATCATAAAGTTATTATACCTTACAGGAGTAGAGAAACTGACATGAGTTGTCAAATGAAAACCTTTTTTGGATGTTTTCAGGAAACTATCGGCCGGCAAAAATTCGAGCACTGTCTATAGGTAATTCACATATATTTCACAAAATATACACAAACTCAAAATGATTTATTCAAAATAATATCACATGGATATTAGCTTTCTGACGCCATTTTTGACTCTACCACCGCGTCGGAAGATGTTCTTTGTGTGGAGAAGATGCGGCCAGTGTAGAGTACACTTCTTTAAAAAAAACTAAATATACAAAGTACACTTACAAATACAATATTGAATTACATAGTGTAATCAAGACCAGACATTTTGGTCATTCATATAATTATCGAGTTTACAGTAACCTTAATAATCTACGATTTCACTTTCGATTCGCAATTATTCACGGAAACCAAATTTTCATCCTGCGATAATATCTCCGAAAACGGTTCTATTCTATTGCCTCGCGTCACGTATCTCTTTCTATTAAACAGTGGTAGTGGTAGATGTACTTATTGAAGTACATCTCGTACTCTCAAGTCAGCTGTCAGTTCCTCTATTAGTTTACTAACTTTATGGTTTAGGTATCATTATGTATGTAATCTGTCTATGGTTGTTTTTGGGTCCCTAATGATTACGTAACGTTGACAAGGTCGTCACTAGTCCGCAAATATACCTCTACTATCTATACAGACTAGACGCCCATTATATTACATAATGATTACGTTATAATATCTTACAAAATATTTCTCAGAACTGCGAGGTATTTTCACTTTTTCTTATGCTGTGATATTGTGACGAATGAATTTATAATATTGAAGATCTATGTGAAAACGTATAAGAAATGATATCTAAAAATAGGTACGTTAAAACTCAAATAAAATGTAAGAGTAAGTAAGATGTTTTTATTGTTACTCTTCGTGCTGGAGGCAAGTTAGTGATTTATTCTACTTCATCATCATCAGCTTGTGTTTGTTTCTCTCTCTCCCAACACTGAAACTCTCATCTCCCATCTCTAAAACTTGCTGCAGATAACTTTCAAGTCGCCTCCTCAAGCCTTAGTCTTGGCTTGATAGGTACGCTACAATATTCGGACTTAGCCGATGGTCACGCATTAAGCTCGTACCTTTGGCGCGCTCCATACAAACGTACTATGGTGATATTTTCAATACTAACCAATTAAATAAGTCAATGAAATTTTTCAGAAACAATCTAGAAACAAATTTCTGTGCTTGTATGGAGTCCGATTTTCTTTAAAATGTATAGTTTTCAAGTTACAGTGCCTCAAAGATTTCCATACAAATCTTAAATTAATCCTAGAATTAAAACTGTATATTTTAACGAAAATCTGACTTCATACAAGCACAGAAATTCGTTTCTAGATTGTTTCTGAAAAATTGCATTGAATTTAATTGGTTAATATTGAAAATCACCATAGTACCTACGTTTGTGCATTTGCGCTCTCGGAATAAACTTCTCTTAAAGTATATACCCAGTATAGACATTCACCCCATGAACTACGGGACATAGGTCTCCTCTCATGGAGTAATCCATACTCCACCACAAGGTCCCAGGATTGGTGGAATTGTGGTCAACTTGCTGTCCAAGTATCATTACTGTATCATAAAACTGTTCATTAGGGTCAGAGCGGTTTGGCAGAGGCTCGTAAAGCGAAATGTTTGAGCTATAAACAAGCTGAGATGATCACCTCACGTACTGTGATCTACTGTACACGTTATTACATTACGTGGCACCACAGTGTGTAAAACATATAGTGAGGAATCTACTGTGAAGTCCGACAAGGCGGAAATAAAGATAATGTGGGTTGTCAATACGATAACAGCACTGTTCATTGCAGTTCGGCTTTGGAAATGTTCGGGTTTTCCTCTTTTAGGACAATATCCGGAAAAATAATAATATTTTCGCTAGTATTTTGAATAAATATCACTGCGGTATTTGTTGCCAAATAGCTACAAAAAATATAATTTTGTAGCGATTTGTGAACAAAACCCAAACGTTTCGGAAGCTTGAGCTCTAATGAACCTACCTCATTGTGTCTTCGTAGTGAGATAAACTCTTAACCCCGAGCGTCTCGCACGTCAACCTAGTTTCACTACTGCTAAGATATATATATTGTGGTGGTAGGTATATAACATGGATATTACTACGCCGCAATTTACTAGTGTTTGATTTGTATACGTATTGTAAATCATAGTGTATGGGAGAAGGTAGAGTGGTTGTGGGTTACGAAATCTCGATTACATGAGGATATATTGGATTTGATTGGATATATTGGCTGTGATTTACAATCTAAGATCGAATAATGTAGATCTTGTAATACTATACAGTAAGTTATACTGTACAATGTATAGTATTAGAGATTCGCAGAATTAAAGTGGGAATGGCCCAATGGGGCCGAATAGTTCTTGAGTGGCGACCGCGTGCCGGAAGGCGTAGCGTAAGTAACCACATGGTGAACCGACGCCCTGGTGAAGGTGACGGGAACCCGTTGGATGAGGGCAGCGCAGGACCAGTCGTCGTGGCGATCCTTGGGGCAGATCTAGAATACGTAATGGAATGCATTAAGAGCATTTTTAGAATGTTTGTCTGTTTGTCTGTTTATCTGTATGTCTGTTTGTTTTTGCAGACATCAATTAAAAACGACTGAACTAATTTGGATGCGGTTTTAATAAAAACATAAGTCTTAGTTTGAATTAACAGAAAAATTTTGTTTAATCGCAATCGGTTTACTCCATAAACTTTAGTAATATTAAGTTTATGGTTTACTCAATCAAAAGTTATGAGTATCAACGGCGTCAATGTTTTACATCACTAGTAGAACTGACTGGTGACTGATCTGGCCAGTGTGACGGGGGGTGAGCCCGTCGCCACTTGTAATGGACAGTAGGTACAATACATGCCTCGAAATTGAAGCGTGCACGATGGAACCGAACGAACGAACGAACGTGGATGTTCTGAGGTTTCAGAATATCTTTGACTACTCCCTCGGGGAATATAGTCGTGAGCATATGCTATGCTATGCTAAGTTATGAGTATTAAAAGTCAGTGGGCTGCGTTTATGGAGTCGCATCAAGTGATGATCCCGTTTCTACCACACTGCGGCAGAAGGAAGGTAACATTTTCTACGAACGGTTATTCTACCTTCATTCACTAACGCTAAACCTGTACAAAATTTTCAAGATATTGATTTAAAAGCCTTCCTCGTTCAGAACAAATCAAAGTAGCATCAATAGATACGCTGGAACTCGTTGGACGTCGAACAAATAAACCGGGATTGAAAGTTAGCCCGTATTGAGCTCTCGTTCCAAGTTGGTAATCTACTCTTTCATACTACATGGCTACATAACTACACATAGTACTGTAATCCTGGGTAGTCAGAAACTTTTCTACAGTTAATTTTTTAAACTTACAGTTGAAGCAATGCTCTAACTCATTTGGAAGGTAAATGATATCGTTAAGTTTATCATTTTTTAACTAAAACCGATTAAATGAATTCAGCAAAAACATTTTTCGCACGCGTGTTCTATAAGCCGCATTATGTACCTAAAAGCGGTGCAACTTCACGAGCAAGTATGTTGAAAAACATTTAATTCTACACTGTCTTGTCTTATGTCTCGGAACGGAAAACCGCTTCGACGAAAAGAGTTGCATTCAATGACTCCCGGACCAGAGTCCCGGCAGCCACACGGATTCAGAGATTTGAAGATGCCTACATATGTAATTAAGTTTATGCTATTCTTAGCCACATAACATGCGTAAAAGATATTTTTTCGGGCCTACTCGCCTGTCTTCCCCACTACGAAAACTTTGTGTTCCGAAACCAGAAAACAGAAGCGCTGTTCAAATATAAAACTAGTCGCATTTGATAAGTTGACATTACTTTAGCAAACTCGTGCTCGCCGGTTCTCCGTCTATTGCCGGTAGTTGCCACGTTATCCAGCGCATAACAGTAAGTATCAACCTAACCACTGCCCGCTCCGCTCCGAACCAGCTTACACCGGATTTATCCGGTTCTAATCGCTTCTCGCCGGCTAGAGAACCGTTTTATACGGTAACTGTTTTCAATTGACTCGTGGAGGTATTTCTCGTAAAACTAGATGGGAATTGAAACTAGTTTTATGAATTTAGTAGCGAATAAGGAGTTTGGGGCGCTTTGGTGTTTTGGTGTTCATGAGAATTTTCGAAGTTAAGATAGGTAGATATGAGCGTCACGTTGCAGATTCAGACGCGAGCACTTGTCTCGCGTGGTGTTCGCGCGTCGCGTTCTTGCCTTCCACGAGGTTCCACAATCATCAATCTCTTCTTGTTCTTGATCAAAAACAATCCCTGAGATTGGGATAGACACTCCCATAAATTACTTGACACTAACGTACAAGCAAGAGACCATTAATTGTATTTAAAAAAAGATAGGTAGGTATTGAAATAGACATTTATTTGTACATTACTTATTAAATAATTACTCTACAATCCCGGACATGATGATTGATGCCCATCACATCCATTTACCTAAAACATTGAGATTGATAGGTTTCCTCTGACATCCAGTGACATTGTATTATTTCCATTATTCGTTAATTTGACTCAATCGATCACCTGACAGCTTGGATTTTGGAAAATGTCGTTTATCTTAGTTAGAAACGGACTGAAGAGAGCATACTCGTATTTATCACGACGGAGGCGGTGACGCGGGGACAGGCAATTGTATTAATGCGACCACTGACTACCGGGACTGACAGGACCCGGGCCATAATGCGGAATGGGGTACTGGGATATTTTAGCCTTCAGAGCTCTGAAATTAAACACAATTGACGCTTTAGTTAAGTATGACTTAGCTCCGTACGCATAGATTTGAAAACTTTAAATTCTTTACAAATTACTACCGTTATTACCTGTATAAGGTCTATGTACACCACATGAAGCAATAAATGATTATGAATGATTAATTATTACTATAAATTGAGTTAGCAGATTTGTGATGATATAAACACAAAATATTAGATACACCAAGTTATGTTCTATGTACTTATCTATCTATTTTTATATAAAGTATTTATTAAATACAAGTAAGTATAAAACATTTCCATGACTGACTGAGTGACAGGCAACGCAAAGCCTAAATAAAACACTGAAGCTAGAAACATGTGGAATAAAAAATTCTACAGCAGAGCATTCAGGAGATTTATCGAAAATCAACCCCTAGCTAGAGTGGTGCAGTGGGTTGTTTCAGCTTTCCGAAATCCACACGGACTACGAGTACATACCTAGCGGTAAAATCGTTTCAGTAGTTTTTGTGAATTGTGTGCACACAAAAAGTAAGAACACAGTAAGTTTTATCAACTTTGTGGCGCTTTGTATGGAAGTGAAACTTCTAGAACGTAACTCTTAGTAGGTACTAGTATTTTTGTGTTCCGTGGACATGGGTGCCTATCGCGCTAAATTAATGCCCACTGAATCGTCATTGATCCACTACCGAGTCACCTTTTTCTACATTCGGCATCGCGTTGATCATTTGACAGCAATTTGTGTCGTAACTTGATCGCCACTGACCCGTTGCTGCTGTTAATCACATAGTAAATAAGTAAAGTTTAACACGATACCAAACTCCACACAGCTGAATCGATACTGGATCACAATCAAAACTGAATCTGCAATTCTGTACCGAACGTCAAATATTTAAGAGACGTTTTTTCCGAGAGCGCAAATGCGCGCTGCATACAAACGAAGTCTGGTTTCAGATTTTCGTTAAATGTACAGATTTAAAGTTACAGTGCCTCAAAAACTTCCATACAAAACTTAAATTAACTCTAGAATTTAAACTGTTTTTTTTTTTTTTAAATATGACTTCATATAAAATAGAGATTAGTTTCAAGAATGTTGCTGAAAAACTTCATTGACTTTAAGTGGATAGTATAGAAGAGATTAGTTTGTATGGAGCGCGCTTCAAATTCCCTTAATCTACCGCGATTGGCTCCCTAGCAACCTTTCTGCTTCCGACTTGTACTCTTCTATAATCCGTGTTCCGACCCTGGAAATCAGACACGTGACCCCGAGCGCGAGGTAGCGAGTGGAAATCAATCGACGTGTGTACGCTAGGCCGACAGTGACCGATGGTTCCCACCTAGCTTATTATTGTTTGAGGCTATTCTCGGCTCAAGGAATTTTTGTCTGGTTAGATTTGGATTTCAATTGGCAAAAGGTTTTTGTTAAGATTTTCTTTTTCATCCATCATGCACGTCTTGTCAGTGGACTAATGTAAAAAAACATGTTTCCTTTCTATCGATTCTTTAAAATATCTGTTTATAGGAAACTGTTTGATGTCCAATATCTCTAAAATTATCATAGCTCGACTATGAGTACATACGAGTACCACTAAGCTGGGTTGCCACTTTAAAAATCTAACAATAATAGCGCGTTATTATTTTGGTATTTGATTCTTACATTATTAATTCAAGAAAAAATCTCATCACGCTCAAGTAAGTAAGTAATGTATTGTATGTAAATTATACAGGATGTAAGGAAAAATATCATTAGCCTTTAAACCACATACTCTATCCATCAAAATGAACAACTTTTATATACTACGGGAGCAAACCTGCACGCAAAATAAAATCTGCTGATCCCTACTAAACTGCAATGCCTACTAGAACTGTATGAAACAGCAGATTTTTTGTTTGTTCTGACAGGTATGCTCCCATATTAAGTACGTCATTTGTGAAGCAAGGAGTTGTATGAAACCGCACGTAGAAGCACACATGGTGACGCATTGACGCACCAGGTGTGGTTCTATGGACTGACGTTTGCCGCTCCGTCAATGCTTCATCGTGTGTAAACGCACTTAAAGTTGTTCAGTTTGATGGGTAGAGTATGTGGTTTAATGGTTAATGATACATTTCATTAGGTACACCGGGACACCCAATCATTGGGTCTGGGTTCGAATCCGCAAGGACGATCCATGTACCAATGAGTTTTTATAACTTACGTACGTAGTACCTACCGACTGCTCTCAAAAACGCTGAAGGAAAACATTGCGAGGAAAGGTCAGGTTTCATACGCTGATGAAGAAATTCTGATGCGTGAAATTTTTTTTGCGAATTTCTCTTTTTTCCTTTGGGCAAGATTTTCAGTAGCATGGTTACAATCACCCCTTGAAGTAAGCAACTGTTTACATGAAGCAATAAAATACTATGACTATGACCCTAACACCCAAGCGTCTGATGATGATAGTGTTTTTTCTCCCCTCAGGACGGAAAGCGTCAATTTTCGTCCCGCTGCGCTAAACGAAGTTGTCGCTTTCTACCTCCGTCGAGGACAAAAATAGTATACTAACCTCGTACAGTAAATAAGAAAGCCTCAGATCTGAGACCTTTCTTACTTTCCTGTCCTCGGTGTGTAATCTACTATTTCCCTGGGTCCAAGTGGCGTACTATGGCCTCCATCCTCTTATAAGTACCCTTATTTGTGCCTCTGCCTTGTAGGGTGATGATGATGTTGAAGACATTTTAGGTATATGGGTATGACGTTGACAGTTTATTTAACCCTCTATTTCCTCACAACATAACAACGAGTAAACTTCCGTAATACTTGTTTGGTCTATCGTCGACTTCAACTTCGCCAACAGAGCTTTTGGGATAAAAATAAAAGTTTGAAAGACTCTCCGAGACGCAGAATGTATGAAACCGTTTACTTTAATCGAGCGTTTCTTTCGCTTTGATCTCCTACCTTTGTAATACGAACACAATTATACTCAAACGAATAGATTTTACTCGTAATTGTTTGCTTCTTTTTTTTGTTTTTTAATGGTTCGACTGCGTAGGTATACATAGGTAAAATACATTACTGTATTCTGAATTTCATTGTTTCAGGTTACTTACCTACTTAAGCTCCTTATGAGATTTTTCCTTGAATTAATAACAATAAGAATCAAGTACCAAAATATATTCAAAAACAACTTATGTAGGTACCTAATTCCAATTAGCCGTGGTGGTCCAGTGGGTGAGTAACCTTGCCTGCCGAGCAGGAGGCGATGGTTCGATCCCCGTCCAGGCCGACTCGTACCAATGAGTTTTTCGGAATTTATGTACGATTTGTAACACCACTGGATTTTCGGTGAAGGAAAACATCGTGAGGAAACCTGAATGCTTCGAGGCATGTATTGTACCCACTGTCCATTATAAGTGGCCGTACCCTCCGTGACACTGGATAGACTTACGGTACTACTGGTGAAACGTGGATATTCTGAGGCTTCAGAATATCTCTGACTACCCCCTCGGGGAACAAGTCGTGAGCATATGCTTAAGGAGGTTTCCGTCCATACAAAACGTTGTCGTATAACACTCATAGACGGTATTAATAAAAGTAATGTTTTATATATGGAAAAATAGCTTAGAAAATCTTGTTTCCGCGAATCAAATAATATTTACTATTTATAATATTATTACGAAGATATCACGCTTTGAAATCATTCATACAAAATTTCAAACCCTTATGTCTTCGTAATTATATTACAAATTGTAAATATTATTTGATTCGCGGAAACTAGATTTTCTAAGCTATTTTTCCATATATAAAACATTACTTTTATTAACACCGTCTACGAGTGTTATACGACAACGTTTTGTATGAAATTGACAGCTCTCCAACCACCTTAAGTGGAAGGTGGAGTAAAGCCTTAACAGAGTTGTGGCCGAGATTAGGTAAAAGAGAAGTGGGTCGTCCGGCAGTGGGTTGACGACATCTGGAAAAGTACAGGCAAGACCTGGATGCGACTGGCACAGGACTGAGAAGAGTGGCAAAATATGGAGGAGGCTTATGCCCTGCAGTGGGTAGATACAGGCTGAAAATTATGATGATATGCTTATGCTTATGCTAATTCCAATTATTTATCGTTTGTTTGTATTTGGGTTTTATCTAAAACTCCAGTAGAACGTCTGTGCTCGATAACAATCGTTTATGTATTGTGTCTGCTATCATCATAAATATTATATCAGGACCAAATAGAATTTAAAAAAAATTGCTTTCACAGACAGATTAACAAAGCGATATCAAAAGCGTTTCTTATTCCAATTGAAGTACAAAACACAACGCAGACCTTACAAACAGTATACAATAATGCCGCAGACTGACAACCTCGCAGACTTCGCATTAAAGCAAACAACCGCCTTTGTTTAGTCAGACGGCTTGATCTTATCTGAAATACAGCCATTGTTGAACAAGTAAATAAACAAAGGAGCATCGGCAGACACACGGCAGGTGTAAAGGTGGCAAAGAACATCCGAACTAAGGGCACGTTCACAACGGCACGTAATGAGGGATTCAAACTGGGTATTTGCACGTCTGTGTTTGATTTGAGACCCTAAACTTAACGGTAAAAGCACCTGATCTCTTGAAACTTGTTAAATCTCCTATCCAGCGAGGCGAATTCTAAATGAGAATAACTGTTTCTACAAAAAAAAGGAATAGAAAACTGTTTCAAGTTTGCCTCATTACGAAGTCTTTGAGTAGATACCCACGAATTTGAAGAAAAAAGGAATTTGCTCTAATTTTTTTTTAACAACGAACCATTCATCAGATTGACGAGATGTCAAATTCAAACAATATGATTGGTCTAGTCCTGAACGTCTCTTGCTTTCTGTCTCAAATTTAGAGAAACCTCATCTTTTTAACATATCCGATATGCTTTATACATCTACATTTCGCTTTGCACATCTCGGCTCTACTTACATCTTCGCTCCGCTTGGTACATCTCCGCTCCGCTTGGAACCTCTTCGCTATGCTCACATGATTAAATAATTTAGCGATTACTCATGTCTTGTGCTATGCTTCTTACATTTCCACCCAGCTTTTCACACCTTCGCTCCGCATCGTATATCTTCACTTAGTTTTTTTAACATCTTCATTTCGCTTCGCACAACTCCATTTTACTTTGCACATCTTCGCTCGCTCTTCTTAGCATATCACTGCTCGTTTTCGCAAATCTTCGCTCGCTCAACTTCGCGCCGCTTCACGCATCACTGCCCTTCTTTATAAATCTCCGCTTCACTTCGCACATCTCCACTTTACCAAACACCGGGCTTAATGAAGTGCATCAGAATCAGATGTTAGCGGAAACATTCTGTGAGACGTTAACAGATCACTGGGACAAGTTGCAACGGGGGCTTTAGTTCCACTGCATTTGTCTTCAAAGTTTCTAACTAGTTATACGCTTAGTCTCTCATTAGTCAGACGTGTTCCTCATTAATGAGGATCCTGCTCTCACATGCATCACATTTTGAAAGGAATTCATTAACTACGAACAAAAAACTAGAAAGGTCCACAATCATGCTCTAAAATGGCAGAACCCAGTGCAATCATACAAATATTTGAGTGTATACAGACAGGGTATAAAATTAATCCGTATACATCAATGGGTGCTTCAGATCACCAAACTGACAGGAGATTGTGCATCTTGATTTTTTTTAATTTAGAATTAATGGACTCTTGCTTGTGCGTTAGCACTGCATTTCCGCCAGTGTGAAGTAGTTTATGGGAGTATCTACCGCAATCTCAGGGATTGTTTCTGTCAAGAACAAGAAGAGATTGAGGATTGCAGTGCCTCGTGGCAGGCAAAAACGCGACGCACGAAAACCACGCGAGACAAGTGCTCGGGCCAGAACCTGCAACGTGACTTCCTAGATTTTTATTAATCGTCAAAAATATTAATACTTTCGACAGTGAGAAGGTTCTGTTATAGGAGGTCAATGGTATACACCTTGGTAATGGCCTTACACCTTGTAAGGCAGTCTGAAAAAACTGTGACACCAGGGCCTGCCTTAAACCTCGTCATTACATCAAAAAACCACTTTTTCTATAGAAAATGAACAACAATATTATATAACGGCACATGCTGGCGACCCCAAAATCTAGAAAAAATATGTTTTTGAAGATAGTGTCCATTTGACCAGATTATTCAATTTTGTCCCTTTTGATCATAGATCATAGGAAAAACACATACTTACAACATGAGGTTGATGTCAACTGAAAGGTCATCTTACCGTCTTGTTATTAAATAAATTATTAATTTACTGAAACGTCGTATAAATTAATGAAGCTGTAACTCATAATCCTTTGAAATCCATCCAACGAAATCTTTGCCCTTATAAAGATGCCAAAAGGTACTTTCCTGAGCTTATAACTAATGCGGCACTATGCATATTTATACTTTCCCTAATTTGAAATTGTAATAAGAAGCCCTTGCTTGTTCAGTTTTGAAAAAGTTGGAAAAACGTTTGTCGTCCCCTTTAACATAGCTATTTCAATAAGGAATTCGTGATAATAAAGAGATGTTAACAATCTTATAATATGTTTGGTTTTCTTACAATCACAGCAGCACCTATTTCAATGGATAAATAAATGCATGCATTTACGTAACTATTTTCTGTATATCCTCAGTACGTGTGAAACAATCTAGCTAAGTAGTTACTAAAACGGAACAAGCATTAAAGAACCCATATTTTTGCATTTGCAATATCTCAAAGAAAAATCTCCTTCAAAAATATACACTTCTGAAAAAAGACCAGAAAAAGGCTTCTAAAAGAAAATGAACAAACCATACTCCAGACGACGAGGGAGAACTCGAAACAAAACGAAAATAAAAGGAGAGGAGTGAAATCTCACAAGACAAAGCGCCTGTAAGCATATTTATCACGCTGCTCGCCGGCGGTGGCGGGCATGCAAATCCCGCGGCGAGCCACCTTCGCAAATCCCGCCGTGGCCCGCGTTATCCCGCGGGATCCCGCCGCTTCCCGCCAGTGACAATTATTTCGTTTACACGAGCCTGGATAAGGTAGGCAAGCGATATCGCGACGCATTCTACTAAACACGTTAACATTAGGGCAGACAGGCGCTTATACATAAGGAAAAGCTGAATGTTTATCTTTAGCCGCGTCAGTCTAAGTCGAAAAGAAAGGAAACTTGTACATTTTAAATACTACTGAAGATGAAAATAATATGCCCTGTAGCGTGCTTCATTCCATACAAATAAAGTTTGTTTATATTTTGGATGCAAAGTAATTACCAAAGACGCCCATCCCTTGTGGCTGCCGGTTATAGCCATTCAATTGAGCCCACCTCTGATGTCTCCGATGTCCCGTTCCGTCAGACCATAATACCTTTATGGTCAGACCTAGGTAGGAGGGTAAAGACGAGAGAGTGCTTAGAGCACTTCAATATAATCCTGCTTTTCTTATAAAGATTAGCAGCTGCAGTCACCGTAGTCGAAATCGACTAGAAATCCACCATCCTTATTATATTGACGAAGTATGTGAAGTTCGCAACGGGCCTGTGCATGCGCTGTTGAATAGAAAGAATAGTTTAATTGCTAAGAATAGGTATAACAATAATATATCTGTCTTCTCTTCAGCCAGTTTCAAACAGCAGTTGTTGTTGCCTCTCATCCTCTTCATGAGGTCTGTGCGGTGTGCGCCCCAGTTCAGCGTGTTCACTGGAGACGTACGGAAGCTGACCAAATGAAACTGATGATGATAATCAGACTGAAGTCAAACGAAAGCCATAACTTCACATTAAAAACCAAATGTCATGTCGGTCTAAAATCTGATTTTTTTTTAGTACTACGCCTTCAAACTTAAATTAGCACCTGAATAAATATGCCGTTCCTCTCAAATGCATGTAACCAAAAGAGACTGCCTGCTAAGCCTGCTTTGACAGTTACCAAGTTAATTCAACCGAGTTTAAAGGTTATAAGGATCAAGATAATGTTATTTGTCGACTGGCGGCTCCGGGGAGAGGCTTTTCTGCGGTGTCACCGGCAGCGAGTAAATATGTTTTCCTGAACTGAAGGAAGAGATAAAATATTTTTATATTTCTAATGTAATTTTGACGTCTCATCGTTTAGACGACGACCGACTGCCGGCCCATATAAAAATTTCACCATGCGCCTTTGACAAAAATGGTTGCCGTCCGCCATCGTCGCCGCGTCGATGGCGCGGCGGACGGCTTTATTCCCATACTAAATAGCCAGCGACAAGCAGTGCACAAGCTTTTTCGTACATTTTGTACGGTCTCAACGCATACGTGTGTCGGTGGCTGCCACTCCCTACAGCAGTGTCCGTGACTCGCAACTGTGGCCGCCACGGGCGACACAAAACGCCAACTCTCATCACGCTCACTTCGGAGAGAGCGGATTATAAATTGTAGCGCCAACGTCACTTTCGCAGCAGTGGTGGTGGCGCGTGACAGCCACGCCGGTGGTGGTTGTGGCCAGAGTCTTAAAATAATTCGGAGAGCGCAAATGCACGCTGCATAGTGCATACAAACGAAGTCTGTTGATATTTTCCATACTATTGTATATCACCCGACTTCGTTTGTATCGATGGCGCCGACGGTATACCCATAAGACGAGCTTAGCTACCATACAAACTGACGCTTTCCAGGAAAGGCTGGCTTTTGTTCATGTTGCACATTATTAAATAATGTGAAATTATTGTGTATAAAATATGAAATTTTCAGAAGAACCATAAACGTTTATTATGTTTAATCATCGTCAAGTACCTACGCGCCACATCAAAGCATATTATGTTAGTGTGTGGTTTTCACTTTGTAAAGGTAAAATAAATGATCAAAAGCGATAATTCTATCCCACCCATCCCGCTAGATCCCGTTTGACGAGAAGGTGTGTGGGATCAATCCTATGATTAATCCTTTACAAAACGATCACAGGATTTTACTCGACATTTCATATAAATGTAAGTAGAAAAAAAAGAAAAGTTTTTAAAGAGAACAAATCTATTTTAAGATGCTATGATCCGGTCGAGGCCGTTTTTTGAACACGAACGAAACATGAAAAACAGTGTTTTAAAGTCTGAAATTAAATTATGCGGATAGGCGATAGATAGCTCTCAATAACACGATTAGATTAAGTTTACTAGATAGAAAAAATCCCAAAGTTACCCCCTTTTGTTATGTTTTTTCAATACTAAGATTAAACTGCTGATATTTAACTTTTTATTCTTGTTCTTAACTAAATACATTAAATATTTCTAGTGAAATTAGAAAAATTTTTTTTTTTATTCAAAATGGGCGCTTAGCTACAGCTCACCTTATGGAAAGTGAAGATGAAGCCGAGGATGTAACGCGCTCACCCATGACCTGATTATATTCACTTGGAAAGACAGACGCAGGGAGAGAGTTCCAAACCTTGCCGGTTCTCATTATAAAATTTGCGCATTTGCGCATCACGCGAAAACTACTGAAACTTTTTTTGGTTGGTATAGCTTATGATCTGACTTAAAATCTGGTACATAATTTGTGCGGACGAAGTCGCGGGTAAACACTAGCGTTATATTATTTGATATCCAACCGGACTCAATCAATAACATCGGCTCAAATACGCAAATGAAATTTTCTTGAAATTCAATTTCGTTCACGCACAAAAAAAATGTTCACTGTACACACGAACAAAGTCCGTTCTCTTTTTTTGGCGCTGTCATAGCCGTGTAAAAAATACCGTTCGAATCAAAATCAACTCTAGAAAATATTTTCGAATAGGTACAGATTTCAAAGTCAGCGAATTTAAAAAATCCCACTCCTGCTCCGGACGTGCGGTTATTAATCACAAGCGTCTGGGTCCTGAGTCAGGTGTCTAGGGAGCTAGGGTACCTAGGCATCTAGGTACGTAGTCTAGGTGCCCTGAGTTAGGTGCACCCTCGTCTGAGCTTATTGCGAGCATCTGATATATAGCCGGGGATAAAACGCTTGGAGCTTACATATCAAAACTCAAAGGGTATTGCTCAATGACGTGCCAGACGGCATGGGTATATTGTTACATTTTAAACCGACTGAATGAAATTAGAATGGACCACTCTATTCCTCCCCGTGGGTGTCGTACGAGGCGACAAAGGGGTAAGGGTTTAGTATTCTGTGTATTTGTGGAGACAAGGGTACCGAATGTAATATAAAAAAACCTACTAATGTGACACTGACAGAATACCTAACCCCCAGGGATGTACACACGGCGACACATCAAGTTACGCAAAACAAACATAACCTGGCCCGCCGACGTTGTACATTACTCTACCTAAGCGCGGCCAGCTTATTTTGGTTTTGCGTAGCTTGATGTGTCGCCGTGTGTACAAGAATATACGGGGATAAAAAACATGTAACGGAATCTTAGAACAGTACTTAGTATTTAGGTTCCAGGCTGGATTTACGTGTCAAAATGGTGATAGGTGGCTTTTACCAAAAGAATTCATATCCCTTAGTCGTCTTATCTAGAGGAACCATACGGAAAGTAATGGTAGTAGTCCATAGCACAGAGTACTCCATACTATATACTAATTTCAGAACTGAATATTAAGTAATAATAACAAACAAAGACAATAGGCTGCGGATATAAAGCAGAAATGATATTTTCAGAGATTAATGTCTCCTTGTTTCGATCCCGGACGTGATCGGTTGATAATCCCGTTCCCTCAGATTATATTTACTTCATCTGACTTTCATTAGAGCTGCCTACATTATCTGGCTTAGTGTATTGATCTATTAATCCGTAAACTGGCCTTTTTGTGAAGGAAATTTCGTTAGGCACCTTACATACTTAATTTTGAGGCATATATTATTTCCACCGGCTTGCAGGTGTCCGATGGGATGAGTAAAGAGGCCTGATGAGGCAACTTGAGAATAATTTGAGGCATTTTCCAGGAGCGTCGGTGTCGCGTTGGTTTCTGTCATCATCATCATCTTCTTGCCCTTATAACATTTCTTGGGGTCGGCGCAATTTGTCGTATCCCTCTGTAACGTTGTAAACGCTACCAAATAGTTCTTAAAATTAGTTTAAAAGTACAAACTTAAGTAACTAGATTAACTGGCGATCACGATATGGCTTAATCTATGATCCAGTGTCACTGAACTTTTTTTAAATTAAATCGCCACATTGAATGTCGAGTTTGAATTCCCGCCCCGGCCGGCCCTCTGCGTGGCGCTTTATTCATGTAACTTAGTAAAGTAAAGCCTACCCCAAAATAATTGAAAAAAAGCTTCCAGCGTTTATATTCGCGGGAATGGATTTCGTGTTGGGTTTTATAATCGTCGGCCTCTCGGCTTTCGGCCTGCCGGCGCGAAGCCGACGCAGTCGAATCAATTAAAACTTTCTAAGCGATTACGAACCCTTTCACTTTTCCATTAGATTCATTGAATACTGCTAGCGGATTATCTCCACTTCCTACGATTAGTTTATTGTTTTTGGGCTTTTAGTAAATACATACAATCAATAACGAGGTTAATCCTTTTTGGGGTTGTCTGCAAATGAGCTACACATTTGCAGACAATCCCGTAAAGGATCCCAGGTATTTGTATCATTATTTTGAATAAATGATTTATATTTCACTTTATGTGTAGCCAAGCAAAAAACAATGTTGCAATGTTGTAACTAGGTATTTACATCAGTTAACTTTTATGGCTTCAGTCACCTATTTGATGGTTTCAACTTACCTAGACATCCTAAAAACAGCTATATGTTATGCATGGAGCGTTATGAAAACCAAGATTAATTATCGCTTTAAAACTAGTAATATTTAAATAATATTTGATTTGTTGATTTTGTTCTTTTAGTTTTAGGATCATAGGAATTAAACTAATAAAATCAAATCAAATCAAATATCAAATAAAAAAAGCATTCTTATTGTATCTTGTTCGAATTACTACATTAGATGAGCTTTTTACTACAAATCAATGTATGCTTAAAAAGAATTGGTAGTTGCGTACTGCAAGGTTTCTAATCTAATCACCCCAAAAGGGATGATGATGATGTGCTAGATAAATCTGTCTAGGTCTTCCTCTGCGTCTCTTCCCCCATTTATCTTCAATTCAAGTATGGATTTAAGTTTATATAATTTAATTATTTTATTAATAACTAGTGTTTACCCGCGACTTCGTCCGCACAAATTATATACCAGATTTTAAGTCAGATCATAAGCTATCAAACAAAAAAAGTTTCATCTAAATCGGTTCAGTAGTTTTTGCGTGATGCGCGAACAAACAAACAAACAGACAGACAGACAAAATTTCTCAAAAGGTTTATTTCGAGTCGGGATACCTAAAAACAATATCGTACTGAATTTTTTTTTTGTAAATACTTATCTTCAATGTACAGACACACTTCAGTTACAGTTTTATAATAAATAAATAATAGTTTAGATCTTCTCTACAACGACAACACGTTCCGACGCGGTGGTAGCTTAAAAAAGATTTGACGTTTATGTGCTTCTTGACTTTGACTTTGAGATTAGATTGAAGCGATTTTTTTTTTTATATTTTCTTTTTAATTGTTGAATTTTTTGTACTTACTGTTCGTTGTAGGTACAATATTCTGTATACCATAAATGATTTTTCGAAAATAAGTTTCCTTAGACTCTTTGAATGTCCCAATTTTTAACACTGTACCTGCAACACACATATCGCTATCAAATCTAGACTCCACAAACTTTTGTTACGACGCGACCGACGGGGCGGTTCGGCCCAGAAAGCTTAGATCTGATAACGCAATAGTTTGCACAAGTAATCCGTCGAGTTGGCGATAGCACCAATATTTCAATCAAGTCTATCTTGCCATCGGTGCCTTCTAGTTCCAATTGGCCCACTTGCAAGTTGGCCCAATTTGTTGAAAGTATTGATGATTCAATTCAACGCAATTTTTTGGGTATGCCCATACGTCTTTGCAGAGAGGTACCTACGCCTACGGACACTTAATCATGAAGGCCGGACTTGAATCCGCAAGGACGACATGCCATCTACCTATGAGTTGTTCTAACTTATGTACTTACGTAATACCGACTGCTCTCAATGAAGGAAAACATCGTGAGAAAAACTGCATTCGCTGAAAAAGAAATTCTAATGAACTCTACCAATCCGCATTAGGCGAGAGCGGTGGGCTGACGCCCATCCTGAGGGTAGGCCTGTGCCCTGCAGTGGGACCTTTATAGGCTGATGATGCCCATCAAACGTTCTACGAGTACCACTTAAACTCTAGTATCTATATCAGGATCAACAGCGACAATCAATCACAACAGCGAGCCCGGGAAATAACTTTAAGCCGTCTTTAGAACATGCAACCAACTTAAAAAGAGGATAAAAGTCTTCCCTACATTTAAAACGGTGGACAGGAATATGAAATGGACCTACTAAACTGCAAACCTACTGGATCCAAATGTATTGGACGGCAGATTTTTTTTCGCTATTTTGTTATTAGTCCAATATAGAAAATTTCAGTTTGATGGTCCTGATATCCTTAAAAAACCGTCAGCATATTATGAAGAAAGACTCCTATACATTATAGACATGGTGCACATAGTAATGGTAACGGTAGCAGATTTTCTGACCATCCATCAAGGCAAGGGTATTGTGTTTATAATTGTAGCATAGCATAGCATATGCTCACGACTATATTCCCCGAGGGGGTAGTCAGAGATATTCTGAAACCTCAGAACATCCACGTTTCACCAGTAGTACCGAAACTCTGTCCAGTGTGACGGGGGGTGAGCCCGTCGCCACTTATAATGGACAGTGCCATGTGCCATGTTTATAATTGTATGTATCAGTTTACATCTTTTACGTCTAGATATATTCTACAAGCAATCTATCCACGACACAGCTTATCATCGCCGTAATTCGTGTCCAGTAACAAACTGACAGCAATTAAAACTTACTAATTAATACATATCGCTCCTCCCCCCCTTCACTCCACTCCACTCCACTCACCGCCGATGAAAATAAATGTAACGTTTCCCGAACACAATTTATAGGTGTAATTAATTCCAACATTCTTCACTGGTGCGTTATGTTATGATTGCTCTGTTTAACACCTCATTTGTTAACCATCTGTGTGTTTATGAGTTACTCATATATTTTACAGATAAATTATTTTAGAGTAACAAATTAGATAGTAATATTCGTAACACTGTTGTTGATGTTGTTTTGCATAGTCCATCCCCTGCTACTCACTATCAAAAGATAATCGCGCTTCACCAATCTAACCTGACGAGCTAGTGCGGGGTGAACTCGTCGATGGAAGTGTTCTGTTACTTTCATCGAAGACTTCGATTCGCACTGGACCGCAAGTCAGGTTAGATTTGGCAAGTCCCCACAAGTGCAAGAATAAATAGCACCTACGAATAAGAGAATGTATAGAAGTATAAATGAAGCTCAAAAAGTGGCACCAAAAAAATTGTAACGCGTTCTAAAATTGTTCTTTAAAAATTGTAACTCACCGCCAAAACTCATACAAAATGTCATTTTTGATGGGGTGCCATAAATGATTTCGATTTTGTTTGGAGTTATTCTTCCATATTTATTCTCTTATTCGTAGAATAGCACACAGGAATTACAGCCACAAATAAAAGCCAGTCTTAAATTAGCTTAAAAGTATAAGAAATAACAAGTCAAACTCCTCCGAAATGAGAAAGCTACACATCTGAAACCTCTCCCCAGTAGATTCACGTAGTGAACTGCGTAGCTCCAGCGTAACCAAGCTGTTTCGTTGCTTAGCTTGAAATATGCTTCTCCAAATAATAATAAGAAGCCGATTAAGGTGTTCCTGCTTCTCAAGCAGCAAGTTGGCTACCCAAGTAGCAGAAGGTTGTATAACCTAGACGTTTTATCACCAAATAGTGATATAGTACGCCTATAATGGTAACCATTGTGACTGCTTGTACTATAAAGGTTTTTAAAAGAGCGTTTTGATTCTATAAGATTAAAGAGCATTTAAGTTCTATAGTTCAGCTCTTAGAACGCTTACAGGACCATACAAAAGAACCTTTAAAGTGTTGCACTGTAATCGATATGAAAAAAACGGATATGGTACTATTTAGTACTATAGACAACCTTACTGACACTTTTATGTATCTATTTTGCACTAATAATAAGTCAAAATTGTTATTACAGTACTAGTATTTAAGCTATATCGAAAACCCTATTATAGGATCAAATTGCACTATAAATTTACCTTACACGACCATTACGTAATGTTTTAGCTTCTTAAAAGCTCCCTCCACACCGTTATGGGGACAGTTCTGTGAAAGTCATGAAAACTCCTCCATAGTACTAAATAGTACCATAGATACTCCTGGTGCCATTGCTAATGAACATTAATGGCTTAAATTGCTTTATAAGTGAGTTTGTAGTACTGCTACGAGACTAAAGCGTGACATAAAAGTACTAAAATTAACGATTTATGAACTAATTAGATCTGTAACTAACTTTTGAGTACCAATTATATCACTGGTAATTCATAAATGGTGGCATACTGTCATGGCTGCTGTTTTCTGCAATAGCAGCACAGCTGTAGCCAATGTGTACTATAACAGTCATAGTCGGGAAAAGTCCTTATTTTATTAATTTACATTTTATTAAAACACGAAAATTATGAGGGCGCATTGTCAAATTTGAAATCAGCATAGTGATTTTATCGATACAATTATTTTCGCAAGTGCAAGTTACGGCAGAGTTACGGTCCATGGATGTTTTGTAGTATGTCCTTTTTATTAGGTAATACATGTTACGTTAAGCAATGGTAAATGACATAAATAAAGCATATTATTAACATACCGAAATTTGTTTTGTAAGTTAAGCGCTTAAGCACTTATGATAGCGAAACAGAATCGATTACGGTGCAAAATAGCACTATAAACGTTTTTTGGTTACTTTTATAGTAGTAGATTTATCACCGTGAGAGCCTTTATGTAATGTTTATAGAATAAATAAGTAATAAAACTAGGGCCTTTTTGGGGTTCTCTAGACGTTTACAACACCATTATAGTGCTAATCATGAACACTAATTAGCACGCTCTAAAACGTTCTCAGGTCTTTTATAGTACCAGATTTTGCTGCTTGGGTAATACCTTACCTCCATCAATACGCACTGTGCTTGCATAGTAGAATAAGGCCCAACTCCCTCTCAAACTAACTCGTGAGAGGAAGCCTTTGATCTGCTGTGGAATCCTACAGACGTACCCACACAATGACTTTCCTTGTCGTTGAGGGCTCAAAGACCTGTAACTGATCTAAATACTATTTCGAACTCAACAAATGGCAGAAGTTATTTCTAGCTAGGAATGTCTTGTTTAGAAACTCATCATAAACTAACGGATGTATTCCCGTACGGGTTTGTTACATTTAGCTAGTTGAAGATAGGTCTAAGTATGGTTAGCATAACATAACATAATTTTTGTTTTATTTGTAGCTCCAAAAACATGCAACGAAATAAAATGAACGTAAGGGTACCAAGCATCAAAAAAGTTTATAAACAGTTCTTACATTTGTATTGTTTATTATGTGAATAAGGTTTGGCAGTATTCACCGACTTCTGATGCTGACTGTACCAAGTTTCGAAGCATGCAGCCGTAGCCCGTAAGATGGCACACTTTGTGCTTATTCAGGATGCAATGACTTGCGTTGGCTGTTGGCGACTCTTCACACACATTCACACCTTTATTAACTCGTACGACATTTCGAAATGGATGGAATTTACTTTGCCAAAGTAAAGTGAACGAAGAACCGGCCACGTATCCTAGTCAAACTCACATACCGAGGGTACCGTACTACCATTGGATGCCTATAGTCAGTGCAACTGAAAGGAAGCATAGCTGTTTTTCAACCCTGCCCTTGCTCCTAGAGAAGTTGTGTTTGACTGTGATGAGGTATATGTGTGGGCTGGCAACCAAGACTACTAAGTGTTAATTAAGAGTTAATTTTGTGAGCAACTGATCTCTTTATCTGCCTCAAAGATGTTGTGTTCGAGAGCGAGTTTGCTACTATTACTATGGTCTTTAACTCCACCTGATTTTTGTGAGCGTGCTTCATACAAACATGAATATCGAGCGAATCTGATAATTGTCAGGTTAGATGGTAATGAATAACGCTTTGCAGACTAGATAGTAAGTAAAAACTGGTCATGTGCAAGTCGAGTTACTGGCGCAACTAGGGTTCCGTACCACACCACCAAACAACATAATTATAAACATACAAAAAAGTTTCGTTTTTTCCGGGACCTTTAGCGCGAGACCGACTCACACTTGACCGGTTTTATGCTGTGTTATTTATTTTGTTGTTATACTGTAGAGATTTCTCTATAATCCATAAAGGTATTATACCTTACAGGAATAGAGCAACAAACATGAGTTGTCAAATGAAACCTTTTTTGGATGTTTTTTGGAGACTATTCGCAGGCAAAAATTCGAATATTGTCTATAATTCTGAGTCTAACCTAACGTGAAGTTGTGGATAAATTAATGAAGTAGTGTCAGTATATTTCATAAAATTATCTACGATTTCACTTTAGATTCGCAATTATTCACGGAAACCGAATTGTAAAAATTAATTGGAGACTAAAAAAACGGTCTCTCAATTATATCTCTTTCTATTATACAGTGGTGCCGCTAGGTACATCTCGCTCTCTCAGCTGTATGTTCCTCTATTCCTGGTATAATACTTCTATGCTATAATCACACGAAATGAAAAGATAATCCCGACTGATTAGTTCCCATGTCATCATCAGCCAGGGCTCCAAATCTCCGACTTATGCACCAAGACGTCTCGTCGTGGTCTCATCATTACGCATTTATATGCAAATCTCGACCCTCATGCATATGTAATGAGAAGGACGTTAGGCTCATAATCCTTTGCGGTCTACATTGTGTAGGTATTCATATTTATTGTGAAAACTGTTGTTTGTTATTACTATGGGATGACACGTACAGGCTTTGTATGGTGGATTTCAGTATTTAGTTTGTCATTTTAATCTTGTCATTATAATTAACGTATCCTATACAGAGTCTTTCTTAATATGCTGACGGTTTTTAAGGAGATGCTTAGACCATCAAACTAGAGACTCGACTGAGAAACTCGGATTCGGATTCGAATTCGGATTTCAGGGAGCGGGGGGGGGGGGATAAATCCTACCTATCCCCCTTCCTGGATACGTGCCTTGACATCGCAAATACAGTCAAATTGAAGTCTTTCTTTTTTCGAAGTCTAATAAATATAAACAAACGTCATCCTTTATGAAGAGGAGAACAAAAAATACCTGTCTGAGACTTCCTTGTATTCCCTGGTATATCTTTTATATCTCTATAAGAATAAACTACTCGTCCGAAAATAAAAGAGGAACCTATTGCGTAGAGTTTTCAAGAAATAGTACGATGACTCTGACCTCATAAAAACCTCATAAAATTGGTTAAGAGGCACACAGATAAACTCACATATGTACGAGTATACTGTTAATTGAAACGTATTCTGTAGAAATACATCGTATGATCCGATCTGATTAAAACTATTTACATACTCGTAATAATAACTAAACACTTTGTAGAAGTAAAACCCCAGCAGAATGCGTTCTAGGTGCGGATACAACTACAAATAAATGATTCTTCTTATCGTGTGGGCAAGCCCTGGTGTCGGAGTTTATTCAAACCGCCTAAAAGAGCAGCAGTCGGCAGCGCAGCGGTATTTTACCTAGCATATGGAACTTTATATCTACAGTAAGATAAGTTAAAATGTCAGTTGAGGTGAAGAAACGGGTAGCCACGCCGCCACGCAGACGGGTGAACTGCCTTCTATCCTGTCAATTCGAATTTTCCCTTATCTTACTGTAGAAAGTGGCAAAACACTGGGCTGAAAAAATGTTAAACGACACGCCACGCCACGCCACACGATAGAACAAGAAGAAGAAGATGACGTTTCGTCTGCGAATGGATAAGATAAAGCATATAAGCCGTTTTTTAGCCATAATACTGCCTTTTTCCTTTACACGTGCTCTAATTAGATTAGCGAATCGTTTCGAGAGCTAAGTAATTAGTTTTCTCGTTATCTTTTATTACGCTCTTGAACATCTCGTGGTCTTATGTTACTTTACTTTTTATCTCAGTACATACCCTTTTCATTGTCACCATATTATCCTCTATCACAAAAACGTAAGTACTAAACAGCTATATCATCATCATCATCAGCCTATATACGTCCCACTACAGGGCACAGGCCTACTATCTAGGAGGGGTGTTTGGGCGTTAGTCCACCACGCTTGCCCAATGCGGATTGGTAGACTTCACATATGCATCAGAATTTCATCTTCTGTATATGCAGGTTTCCTCACGATGTTTTCCTTCACTGTTTGAGAGCAGTCGGTATTACATTACTAAGTTAGAAAAACTTTTTGGTACGTGGCATGTTGTCCGTGCGGATTCGAACCCGGACCTCATGATTGAGAGTCCATACTTCTCCGCAACGTGCCACCGAGCTCTTACGATTCTATAATTTTATTAAAGATCTATTATCCAGTCAATAATTCGAATCATGATCATAGTATGTAGAAACGTTTCACTGTAGGGAGGTTGATATAAAGGGTGAAATTGATATCATTAGCATCCTTTTATAAGCATTAGCATCTTTTGGACGGCCCGACAGCACAGTCAGTAGTGAACCTGCCTGCTGTGCCGAGGGTCGCGGGTTCGAATCCCGTATGCGACATATTTGTATGATGAATATGAATATTTGTACCCGAGTCATGGATGTTTGTATCTATATATGTATGCTATATCGTTGTCTAGTTATCATAATACAAGTCCAGGCTAGATTCTGGAACTTTAAATGTGACTAGATAATTTGTGTGACAATGTCCAAGATATTTATTTATTTATTATTTATTTATATATAAACTTCGAGTCTCATACCCGTCAATCTGCACAACTTCGATAGGAGCAAAAAAAAAAAACTGTCGAGTCGAGTACCTACCCTACACATCGAGTGACATAATATCCCACATATTCTCGCACTAAGCGCCTTTCAGAATCTTTTAAAATGTGCACAGCCAAGGAGTGGAATGCCCTGCCTACTTCAGTATTTCCGAACGCTTACAACCCGAATTCCTTTAAAATACGAGTGAATATTATAGGCTTCTTCTGGGTAAGATCGCTACATCTTCGACCCCATCTTTGTCATGAGGACTAGATTGAGATCAAAAGCGAATGGGTGGGAAATTCGAACATGAAATTTAACAATATGAAGCTATTTCTCCTTTTTCCTAAAATTCGAACGACGAAGACTTTATACAATTTTCTTTTGAAAACGTTCTATTTGGTATAAATTTAGTTCAATTTGAAGAAAACCTTTCACAGATTTCCTTAGAATGTTACAATCTGATTAATATCTATTATGTCGAATAATTCACGATTTCCTCGAAAATGGTTGGCAAAATGTTTTAAAATCTATGTTAACTAAATTAGGTTTGACACTTGAGTTCTGATTTCCATTGAATAAACATTTATTAGGGTTCTGTACTCAAAGTGTGCCAATGGACCCTATTCATAAGCCTACACTGTCATGTCCGTCCGTCCGTCCGTTTGTCTATTCTACCTTAAAGGGGTTGAATCTTTTGAACTACAGGGTGTTATGGTGTTAGGGTGTTATGCATTACTGTAAGGGTTGATTTTACCCATGAAGCTGAACAACTTTCCCAAAGAAACAAAGAGAAATGTGCAAAACAATGTTTACTTTTCATACAAACTTTCGATCAGCTCTGGAAAAACTATGGAACGTCCAAAAATTTTTTTGCAAAATTCCTTTAGGTTTTTTAATCAAAGTTGTTCAGTATCATGGGTACCTACAATCATCCCTTAAAGTAATGCAACTGTTTACCCTAACACTCTGTATACAGTTGCAATTTTCACAGAATATGAGTTATTATGACAGATTTGTTCCAATAAATAAGAAACGTGTTTTTTCAATGTGTTTTTTGTTTTGGCTCTATCATAAAAAAAATACAAGCGTCAAACTTGATGTGATTATAGTGCATAGGGACACTAAGGTGAAACAAGTCGAAACAACCGGTCAAGTCTGTGGTGGTGGTATGGTATCCTCAGGCTGACTCGCTCTTGACCGTTTTTTTGTTGTATATGTATAATGTATGTTAAGGAACTGACTTATGCATTACCGTACACATTTCATGCAAAACGGATGCATAATTACTTTATTTAATTTAAGCCTTCCGTCCGCCTTCAGTCCGTGGAAGATTTTCCAATTTTCATCCATATTTATATTTGCCAAACATTTAAAGTCCAAACACTTGTCTTGGTCAGTGTCAACGAGTAGAAAGGTCAAAGAACTGTGTAAACGAAGAGAAAAATGATCTTTTTTCGCATATTCATAGGATGTCGGCGTGTCGCGAGACGTCGCCTAATGATTGATGGCTGCTTTTATGAGCTCCCGATTCCAATATATGTTATAAGGAGCCCTTTCTCCGAACTTCCGATAGACTGACTCCAACGAGCTTCACAATGTAGCGATCGCTTTACCCACCTTTTTTGCTTTATATGCGTTGTGTTCCCTATTAAAAGTCCCGGGAAACTCACAAAGAGGAGAGAGCTTTTTTAAATTGATCCCTATAGGTTACGACGTACAAAGGCTGAGGATTTTCTCATTTTCCTACTTATCGAAAGCTTCCATTAAAGCTCTTTGTATACTTACGAGTTTTCAGAAACATATCCGCTCAATTTTTCCTAAAAGGCTCGGAATAAATTACAAAACTTTTCATGACGAACGTAATTTTATTACAACTCTGACATTATTATGACAATTTGGTGAATATTTACACGATATGTACATTTTTACATCGTAATCAATTATCGGTATACAAACAGTAAACGTAATCCTTATTAGTCGCTGTGCGATAAAAAACTACACTTAGTAAATTCATCGTTACAACCCTAGACCGAATCGACTCCGCACACTCTCTACTCGACCGTAAAGTTAACAGATACACACACGTCGTAGCGGACGCGGAACGTGCGACCCGCTCGCTATCCTCTCCCCCTACGGAAACCCGGCGGGGGCGAGGGCGGGGGAGAGTCGGGCACGTCGCCGACGGCCGGCGCGGACAGGGCTCGTGTCCCGCGGCCGTCGGCCCATCCTCGCGGCACTCCACAGCTCTAGTCGATGGAAACGATGAGCGTGTCCTCGTCGAGCGCGCTGCTGTCACGGGCGAGGCGCGGGGCCCGCACTCAGAGGCGCGAGTGCGAGACCCCGTTGGGAGCTATGAGCGGCGCCAGGGAAGCGGGCCGCGCCTCCAGCGGCAGCGCCTCGCTCGCGGCCACCGAGCGCGTCGTGAGCGCCGTGGAGGCCTCCGAGCGCGACGCGCCGCCCGGCCCCGCGCCCACCGCCAGCATGCCGCGCTGCGACGCCGCCCGAACCTGCGCCCGCGCCGCCCCGCCCCCCTTCTTCCTCGGGATCACGCTGTTCTCGATGTGAAGCGCCGCGTTCACGTCCTTCCCCGCGGCGCAGGTGCACGCCTTTAGGAAACTCTTCTTGAAGTTAT
Source organism: Agonopterix heracliana (assembly GCA_963693445.1). Classification (NCBI taxonomy): domain Eukaryota; kingdom Metazoa; phylum Arthropoda; class Insecta; order Lepidoptera; family Depressariidae; genus Agonopterix; species Agonopterix heracliana. The sequence goes on from OY856313.1 coordinate 21,371,845, forward strand.
CCGAGAGGAACGCGTACAGGATCGGGTTCATGGCGGAGTTGCTGTAGCTGAAGCAGGCGGCGACGAGGAACACGGTGACGGTGATGCGGCTGGCGCACTCGGTCGGGGGCGAGTAGATAAGCGCGACCTGGAAAGCCCAGTACGGCAGCCAGCACAGCACGTACACCGCTATCACGGTCAGGACCAGCTTTGTCACCTTTCTGTGTGACCTCTTTTTCTCCTTGGATTTGTTTTTCGGTCCGACGGTCTTAAGTTTTCGTATGACGAGGCAGTAAAAGACGAAGATCAGAGTCAGCGGAGCTGCGAAGCCGAGAGCGAAGGAGTAGAGCGTGAATGAGGTCTGTCCCTTGTTGAACTCACGTTCCGGCCACACGATGTTGCAGGTGAGGCCGTTCTCCGTCTGTACGACCGTGGTGTACATGAAGATAGGCGTCATGACGAGAGCGGAGGCGGTCCACGCGGCGGCGGACACGACGCGCGACACGAACGGGGTTCGAAGACGTGGCGCCGCTATCGGATGGCACACCGCTATGTACCGGTCAGCGCTCATGATGCACAGGAATATACTGCTCGTGAACTGGTTTATACCCGTCGATATCATGTAGGCTTTGCACATGAAGCGGCCAAATGGCCAGGAGCGAAGCGACATCGTAACGATGAGGAAGGGTATGCCGATGAGGAAACACTCGTCTGCGATAGCTAAGTTCACAATGTACATGTTTGTGACTGTCTGCATCTTGGAGAAGCGTAGCACGACGTATATGACGAGGGTATTGCCGAGTAGACCGACAATGCAGACCAGAGCGTAGAGCACCTGCGTCACCACGTAGACTACGGGTAGATTCACGTTAGGACAGTTCTCGAAGGTGCCATTGTATGTGCTGTTCGCGTCGTAAACGTAGTGGCTGCCATTCCACGTGTTGCCATACATCTCCATCTCTTCCAGCTCCATCTTTGATTAGTTTTATATTCGAAGAGTAGGCTATGTTTACCTGGAAGAATACAAATCTTGAATTAAAAACATAAATTTGTACTATCTTTTGGTCAATTGGTATATAGATAGATAGATAGATAGATAAATCATAGTGTGGAATGTTTGGGGACTGTGCGTTGAGGGTTGTTTGGTGGCTAGGGCAGGAGTAGTGAAACGAGTTGAGTATCTGTGTGTACTCTGTGTGTACTGATTTATTATGGAAAATACACCTTCTTATATACAACTCGGCGGTTCCCTATTCGCCGGTGGACCGCCGAGGCAAATGTAAATGTGGGTACCCCACAGAATGCTTTTCCGCCCGCAAGCTTGATCGACGAAACTAAGATAAGTTGTGGGGAGCGATTAGAGGAGGAAGGCCGGGGGTGGAATTTTGACGCTTTGGGACAGGTCTATGTTCAGCAGTGAATGATGACTGGCTGAATATGATGGTGGATCCACGACACACAATTTAGACTAGGCTTACACTCTATATTGGTACATAACATAGATAAAAAAGGATGTTCTACCTAGATATTGGTTTACCATTTTTAGGATGCTGTTAGTGCTTTTGCTTTACCTCATTCTGAGCTATTTTAAATTCAACGGCTGGCGACAAGTTTACGTTGAACAAATTCGAATTTACTCTCAGTGTAAAATATAGATAGAATTTAATTGTGAATTAGATTTTTTTAATATTGATTTACCTCCACGAATGGTACCTATAATTATCAATTAGATCAAAACGAAAACACCAAAACAAAATTAAACTCGGGATCCAAAGCGTTAAACTCATAAAGTTATTATACCTTACAGGAATAGAGGCAGTGACATGAGTTGTCAAATGAAACCGTTTTTGGATGATTTCAGGAGACTATTCGCAGGCAAAAATTCTTATACTGTCTATAATTCTAAGTCTAACGTGAAATCGTGGATAAATTAATGAAGTAGTGTCAGTATATTTCACAAAATTATCTACGATTTCACTTTAGATTCCCAATTATTCACGGAAACCGAATTGTAAAAATTGATTAGTGACTAGGAAACGGTTCTATTGCCTCGCGTCACGTATCTCTTTCTATTATATACAGTGGTGCCGCTAGGTACATCTCGCTCTCTCAGCTGTATGTTCCTCTATTCCTGGTATAATACCTCTATGGTTAAACTAAAACTGCCGATGAAAGAAAAATTTCAGATAATGAATAATATCGACTTACATTTTGTGTCAGTAAGCGATTATCTCACGAGGGATTCCTGGAAGCTGTCGGAGCTCGATCTGAAACAAAGTGAAGCGATTTGTTAGATCTATTGTTTCTGGAAATAACTTCTCACTCGACGTTCGATAAACAAACATTTTGATAAACGAGACGAGATAGGAATTGAACGAAATCGATTTTATTATTAAAGATTAGTCATAGAATCATGTTACTGCGAAATGAGTAATAAAACGGAATCGCGTTTATTAAGTTATAGCTAGAAGGAAGGCCAAGGGACGTGCTGGCAGAATGTTTTCAAAGAAAAATATACCGTAATTCTACAAAATAAAACCTAAAGTTCGGTGTAGAAACATGCTAGAAAATTAGTGAACATATCGGAGAATTGTGGCTTGCTCACACGGGATTACCAGCACCCATAGTAGAAAGATATACATTCAATTCTCTAGTTTATCTTTTCGATATGGAAGCATTCGAAACAAGAGTGCTTGGTCACGGACCTGAAAGAAATACGGACCGAGTATTGCACTAAAAAGATGTGAAGCATGCAAGGTAATACAATCTCGTTTGTTCTACAAGGGACCTACACTCGCACAGATGCACTAGCTCTAGGTCCGACAACCCGTCACCTTATGTACCGCGTGACAGCACGCACACAAAAGAAATGGGTGCTTCACTCATGATTAGATGACGTTACGTCTGGTTCTTCTTTTTAGTCTGTGTGCTTGGTCCGGTCTTTCAAATAATTTTATGGTTAAAACTAATTTGGCTCATCAATCAAAAGAAATAATAAACTTCCTTCGATTTATGGACGCAGAGATTTAACTGTATAACTGTGTAAATCTCTTCGAATAGCAGAGCAATAAAAAGCTTTATTTTTGTTTTTTCTACGCTTGTGGTTCCGTAATGAAGACCTTGAAGGCTTGGCAGAAATATCTCTATTTTTACAAGCATTTTACTTGTATAGATCAATTATTGTTTATTGTACACAAAAATAGAAATACCTACATTGTACATATAGAACAGTTATGCTCGAAACTGTCTAAATCCTCATATGCCCTGTATAGACTTGCACAGATTGTAAACACTGAAACAGTCCTGACAGCATATCATGGTTTGGTTGCTTCAGTCCTGAGATATGGGATAATTTTTTGGGGCAATTCAACTGACAAAGACAAAGCTTTCAAAGCCCAAAAAAGATGCATCAGGGCAATGTTTGGGCTAAATAGGATTGACAGCTGTAGGCCATATTTTATCAAACATAAAATATTGACAATGACTTCACTCTACATACTCGAAGTAGCGGTATTCGTAAAAATGAATCCTGAACTGTTTCAGCAAGTAGGAGTCGTTCATAAGCGCAATCTGCGTGATAAAACTAGCCTATGTTTGCGTCACGTAAAAACTGCAATGATGTCAAAGAGTGTTTTCGCAATGGCCAATAAAATACCATGTGACATAAAATCTCTTAATGCAAATTTATTCAAATTGAAATTGAACAAATTATTAATAGAAAAATGTTATTATACAATTCAAGATTTCCTTAATGATGCAATTTAATTAATTAATTAAGTAACTATATATTATGCAGTAAATTCATTTTTATTCTGTGTTATTTTCTTTTTATTTACATGATTTATAATTACATTTTTTGTCATACAGTTGTTTTCTTGACATTACTTGTATAATTTTATTAATTTGACATTTAATTTATAAATATATGTTTTGTTTTTTCATTGACATTACATTACTTTAATATTTCATTTATATGACCACGTATTGTTATGTTCCAAGCTTGGCCATGAATTTATAATTACGACTAGTTATAAGATATTGTAATGAGTTAATTTAATACACGAATTAGCATCTCTGACATTATCAAAAAAATAATTTGTAAGCCGTAAGGTAAGACATGGAGGACCTAATAATTATTGTAACACCTGCTTGTAAAACTACACGCATGTCATACAAATAAATGCATCTTTCTTTATCTTTCTTTCTTTTGTATATTTATCTATAGGTACAAGAGAGTATAATTATTACATTCGTAGAGACTACTGTAGAGACCTAGTAGACATTTTCACGGACTCTCAGTTCATTCACGTTGAGCCCATACATGGAAGGGCGCATATTTTCGGTGTCGGCACCGCTATAAAGTTCGCAAAACACCAAAATGCCTCTACAATGAAGAATAGTGAACAAAGTCCAAAAAAAATCAGCACACGACGTGGCACGTCACGAGAATCAACAAATCGGTTGACGTCGGTTTACGGGACACCCTGTATATATCTCTTAGTATAACAGCTCAAAGGTGTTTAAAAAAGTGTTAAATATTTAAACTTATTAGTTACTTCTGACTAGAAACAGGAACAAAAGTGCCCAGGGCAGGAAATTATGCTGACGGCATTTCCAGGTTCGTTGCACAGCTAAAGACACCTGTTGGACCAGACAGGATCCTGAATAATTTTCATTCTGTATTTAAGTTGAAGTCTTAATGAAAATAATGAATTGTTCCATCAATCATTGATATAATATTCAGATGAACAACTTCCGTCGATCAACTTTGTATTGTGCTCACAGGCATGCCTTCAAAGAAAATAATTTTAATATATCAAGAGGATACAAAAAACAGGTCCAACCCAGGACAATCAATTTACATTCGTATCGCGCCCGCGCGTTGCCCGTGCGTGCCCGATTGTGTCCCACCGACACTCGTGTAATAGTGATGGGCTACCTATATTACAAACGAGGATGAGCGAGAACTTCATTTTATATCTGCTGAGGTACAGTGTACCCCTAACACGGACCCCTCACTGAGGTATTTTGCATATCCGTTTTAAGTAGGGATTGCATCCCACATAGAAATAGAGAGCGTGGAAAATCACATAGCATTTCCTGCAGGATTATAGGATCGGACTGCGGGATTGAAATCACTGTTGCAAGTTAAGGGGCATTGACTGCCAAATTGCCTTAGTGAGAGGTCCGTTAATTAATCAGAGATGAAGCGAGAAGCAGTAAGACAGCTTTTTAAATTTTCCGAGCAAATTACAGCGTTTTGCCAAAATGTAAGCACTTAACAGCTTATACATGATTTTTGACTCGATAGTTTAAGAGCGTGAGTGTTATTTGTGGATGTGGATATTTTGTTCTGATATGATTGATTTTCAACAAAGTTTGAGAAACACTTTTATCGCGTGAAGTAGTTAGTAAAATTTTTTCATTCTGCCTTACGATTATGTCCTCTAAAATATTAAAAAGCCTTACAATTATATGATATTTTATTTGCAGAGAATAGGGTACAAGGTATAACAAACTAGGTACCTTATGAGTAATATTCACATCACTATATTTTATTGTATTGTGAGTAGGTTAGTCACAAGGGACGCGTATTGAGTATCTGAGGAGACATTTATCAACTGAAGGGGCTCGGGGTTGCATAACTGGAGGCTCGCTACGTAACATATTGACTTTAAGATTACAGTGTCTGAAATATTGCTTCTGTAAGATTTTTAGAAGGTAGGAACTGGCGGAGAAAAGTTCGTTATACAGGGTGAAATTGATATCATTTGCATCATTTTAAACTAAGACTATAGGTTTGCTCCCATAGTAAACGTAAATTCCAGTTTGATGGGTAGACTCTTAGTTTATTAAAATGATGCTAATGATATCAATTTCACCATCATCATCTGAAATTGATGCACAATGTTCTCCTTCAAATCAAATCAAATTTACCTACTTTATTTTACACCAAATCACTTCACTTCACTTGTGAGTTTATACATGGTGTTACAAAAGTAAAAATAAACATTTAAAACTTTAAAGGGGGTTGTTAAGACCATCAAACTGAACAACTTTCACTATTGGACAAAAATCGAAATCGCGAAAAAAAAAATCTGCTATCCCATACATTTAGCTCGAGTAGATTAATTTGTAGTTTAGTAATGGAACACCAGATTCTTTTTTTTTTCGCGATTTCGATATTGGTCCCATAGTAAAAGTTGTTCAGTAAATGTTTAAATGTTATTTGTATTTTTGTAACCCCTTGTATTATTAAATTAAACCTTATGTTTGAAAGCGAAGATTCTAGCCCAGTCATTTAACGGTTTGAGCCGGAACTAATTAAAAATAGATATTTTTTTCGGTGTACCATTTAAGAGCCAATTTGGCCCTAGAAATATATCAAAATTTACAAAAATCACGTCCGCAACAGCCCCAAATTTAAAAATCATTTATCTCGTTCTATAAAAACCGGCCAGTTAAATATTTTTTTCACATTTTTAAGTCTTTTATACACCCTTCACACACGGAATAAATATTTTTGTTTACTTACAAAGCTTTGAAAAACACATTTATATTTTCTAATGAATAATAATTTTTTAACTTTCGATGGCTATTTTTTTTACTAATTAAAATGAGTGCATTGGTACCTATTAAAATTATTAAAGTTTGCCTTCAGGGAGGTACAATTTGGATTTATATGTTGCGTAGTGACATTTTTTTAAATATGTTTTCATGTTGTCTTTTTGTCACGAAATGGTACCGGTAACAGTTTATAAGTACCATTTATAATTACTCCCTACCTCTCCTACAAAAACTCCGTAAAATGACTGGGCTATTCAGTCAGTGACGAGTAGCAAATGAGTCTGAAGTTAAAATAACGCATCTTTCATCGGGATCGTGGCGTGTTTACACTATAATGATTGGTGGGCGGCAAACTAAACGGTTTTATGTTGGCGCTTCCATCACGGTCGCTGGAGTGCGCATACGCACGCTAGCGCAAATTATTTACAGACCAAGCGCTAAAAGTCATGTGTTCAGGAACAATGAGGCGATTTTATCGCAAAAAGAGAAATCAACTGTTAGATTCATTTTGAACATTGCAGTTTTGTATAGAACAGCATATTTTTTTGCATCCTCATTTTTGCTCCCATACTAAAAGTGGTTCAGTTCAGTTCAATTTCACTTTACAAGGTGTTAGTATAGTTAGTTAGTGGTTAGTTAATGGGTAATTGTACTCATCATACTGAACAACTTTTCCTAAGGAACTTAAGGCCTTACAAATAAAATCTTTTCTATCAAATCGTGTGTTTCTAGCGAACGTTTCAGTTTAAAGACTTAGGTGTTTGGGTAAATAAGGGTGACTGTACTCACCCTTATTTACCCGAACACCTAAGTCTTTAAACTGAAACGTTTTCCTCACGATGTTTACCTTCAGTATAATTATATTCTTTCATCCACAGAGAAACTCTTGAGCTTTCATTTCCGACACATAGCGGTTGCAGCCGTTTCGCTTTGCATATGCGGCTTAGATTCAATAGTATCTCTTTGCATACGCTTTGCTCTTTGCAACTCCCTTCCTCCTGCCCTACCTTCCTCACCCCCCTTGTCCTGAAAGCCGCATTTAAGGCGGGGAAGTGGAGACATCACTTTAGACTGTGCAATGCGGCGACGTGGTTGTTGCGTTGAATATATTTTCCTATATTTACTTTGTGGCTTATATTTATATTGAGAACAGAAAACGTTACAACTGAAATAAGTAAATAATAAATGTTACGTAAAGTAGCCAAAGATTTCTCTACTAGTTTCTATACAACTTTCTAAGGAGCGAAAAAAAAATTATGTTGTATTTGTTTGGAGATAATAAAAATCAAAACTCACTCCAGCCGTAGTATGGCTGCATGATAGATATAGCGCTATTGCGCCGATCTTTCTATTTGAGCGCGAATCCATGAAAATATGCGTGATATCTAAGCCATATGTAGCGCATGCGCATGCGTATGTATGGGCATGTATTGTACCCACTGTCCATTATAAGTGGCGAAGGGCTCACCCCCCGTCAAACTGGAAAGAGTTTCGGTACTACTGGTGAAAAGTGGATGTTCTGAGATTTCTGAATATCTCTGACTACCCCCTCGGGGAATATAGTCGTGAGCATATGCTTATGCTTATATAGCCGTATCACGCGATTCACAAGCAAAATGCTTCAGGACTTGGTATGGCTGACGTAGGACGCAAAACAGCTCAGCTGAAGTGGGACTGGGCAGGACACACCAAATCCGTGGCAGGACATATGTCTGTCGACTCGCATGCGTTCGAATACATGGGCCAAAATCACCACAGACTTGGCCCCGCACGGAAGGCAGGTCGTGTCATCAATGAACTTCCAGAAATGATGGAGAGAAAACCTGGATTCCTTCCTGGTGGTTTGGCCCAGGTTTGCACATAATAGAGAAGATTGGAGACAGAGTTGTTCACGCACTGCCTGCGTGAGAGACACAGCGGAGAGAGGCGAGGGGCGCGCGGGGACGGGCTACCGGCTCCCGTCACTTTTTACTGACCATCGGACCGACCGGCAGTTATTTCTCTCGTCCTCCGCTATACCTATCTCGATCTACCTATGTACAGTTTCGATACGTTTTTATTTACATTATATTAATCTACTTAGTACAGTCCGCTATTATTTCAATCAAGATCCTATAGACCTAGAGATCCTAAACAATGGTCCTTTCACCGGCAAGAATCAAGAATCAACACTTTGTACGCGTATTTGGAGATCAAGAATAAGGTTGCGGACTTTGGACCCTTCCGAACATAAATTTCGTCGAGTCATTGCTGTCTGTGGTGTACAAGAAGTCATTTTGTGGATAAGGATAACGATATTTTGTGAGTTCGTTCCAATTAATTATTCCCTTCTACTTCCTCACTATTTTTTTCCAGTAAATTCCAAACCACTGTTTGAGTAAATGTGTAGGTATTTTACGTTAAAGAAAAAGTAACGTTTCAACAGTAGGTGACTATCGTTTCGTATAAGATTAAAAACCTCAGCCTTTGCTATCAGCTGTGCATGCGACCGCATAGATAAGAAATAACGGTTTCTCGCTTGGGTCAACGCACTACGCTTGTCATTTGTATACAGCTGACATCTCACAGCTGAGCGCTTATCGTTGCATCTATTGGAATACGTACTTATCGTGTCTATAACTATTTTATTCAACGTCTTGTTACAAATAGTTTTATTCAGACAGCTCATTAAGTAAACTTTCATTTTTCTTTCACTTCTTTCTTATATTCAAGTTGGTACTTCATACATATATTTACATTTTAAACAATAATCGCAATGGCTGAAGAGGCTAAACTGATTAAAAAACGTGGTTCTATGAAAGCAAAGCTAACAACATTTAACGCTTATCTTGAGCTACTTCAATCCTCTAGTAGCCTGTCATCGTTGCAACGGATTGAGCTCGAAGCACGTCTTAGTAGAATGGAAGCCTTACAGGATGAATTTGATGAATTACAGAGTGAAATAGAGGTGCTATCGGACAATCCTGAGGAGGAGTATGCTTCGAGGGCGAAATTTGAAAATCGATACTACGCATTGCTGGCGCTCGCGCGTTCCCTGCTGCCGGCGGGCGGTGTCGAGAACTTTCAGGACTGTGGTGGCGCAGGCTCTGCAGCATCAATGCAAGGTGGATCAAAAAATAACTTTATTCGTTTACCCAAAATTGATTTACCCCTTTTCGATGGTAGCTATCAGTGTTGGCTCGAGTTTAGAGATACTTTTCTCTCATTAATTCATAACTCAGAGTGCATAGATGACATCAACAAATTCCACTACTTGCGAGCCTCACTTAAAGGTAGTGCAGCCGAGATTGTCAGAAATGTAATATTTAAAAGTGATAACTACCAAATGGCGTGGGATTTGCTTTGTCAGAGGTATGACAATAGTCGCCTACTGGTAAACCATCACGTTCAGGCCCTTTTTAACGTTGAGCATGTAACAAAAGAATCTTGTCAGTCATTACGTACACTAATTGACACAACAAATAAAAACATTAGAGCGCTTAAAATACTACAAGAGCCCACTGAGCATTGGGATACTCTAGTCATATATATGATGTCTACGAAATTGGATCCCACAACCAGCAGAAACTGGGAAGAGTATCGCAACACCTTATCAAAACCCCCCACCCTTCCGCAGTTTTGCACATTCATTAACAACAAGGCAGATTTACTTGAAACTTTAGAAGATAATCAAAAAATTCAGAAAAACAATAAAACAGATAATGTAAAGCCTAAAAATTTTTTAATTTCTCATACGTATAATAGACAAGACAACAACATACACAAACAGCAACTAGCAATTATTAAATGTCCTTTGTGTGCTCAAAATCACTATCTTTATTCCTGTGAAACATTCAGGACCTTACCTACAGATACACGTATTGAGAAGGCAAAGGAATTTAACGTTTGTATGAACTGCCTACGTCCCGGCCATTCAGAAAAACGCTGTCAATTATCGCACTGTAAATATTGTAAGAGTAAACACAATACGCTTTTGCACATTGACCCGCCGGAAACAGTATTGCAAAATCCCTTGCAAACGGATGACAATGTTACTTTGTCCAGTAGTGCTGTTTTGCAACCCGCTACTTCTTCGATTGTTTTACTGTCCACAGCTACGGTGAAAGTGGTGAGCAGAAGCGGGAAGAGGTACGACGCCCGAGTCCTTCTCGACAACGGTAGTACGGCCAACTTCATTACTAACAAATTCAGTCAAAGGTTGGGCTTGTCGCGGCGTAGTGCGGGCTCCACGATAACAGGTATTAATAATCAGACATCAAGTAGTACACAGTCTTGTATCCTTACAATTGAATCATTCAATAGTGATTACACAACAGAGATCAATTGTTTGGTTTTGCCAGAGATAACCAAGGTTTTACCTTCGTCAGTTATCGACATTGATAACATACCAATTCCATCAGGACTACATCTAGCTGACCCGTCTTTTCATATTCCATCAGTCATAGACATCCTTGTGGGAGCAGAGATTTTCTGGAGCGTTCTCGGTAAAAACAGTATCGACCTCGGAAAAAATCTACCAAAGCTGTACGAAACCAAATTAGGGTGGATAGTGTCCGGTCCGATGGCTCAAACAACAAACATAAACTCACATTTTTGCAATTTTACGACAGGCGAAACAAATCACGACCTCAGTCGGTTCTGGGAACTTGATTCTGTCTCAGCTAAACACTCTATGTCTCTAGAGGAACGTGCATGCGAAGACAGTTTTCTTCGTAATACTACTCGCGACAAAAATGGACGCTTCATAGTCACAATGCCTCTGAAATCAAAAACCAGTGTTTTAGGCGATTCGTATCAAATGGCGAAGCGCCGATTTTTGTCACTAGAGCGGCGTTTCCAACGTGATCTTTCTTTTAAAGATAGGTATGTAGAGTTCATGCGCGAATATGAAGACTTAGGACATATGACAGAGGACGTAGAGCCGATATCCGGTGCCGGGAACACAGTAAGCTATTTTTTACCTCATCATGGTGTAATAAGAGAGTCAAGTACCACCACCAAATTAAGGACAGTTTTTGATGCCTCGGCCACAACCACTTCAGGCATTTCTCTTAACGACATTCAAATGGTCGGGCCAACAATTCAGGATGACCTTTTTTCAATCATACTGCGATTTAGACAACATAAATTCGTCGTTTCAGGAGACATAGAGAAAATGTATAGAGCCATTTTCTTAATTTCCACACAGCGTTCTCTACAACGCATCATTTTTCGTAGAGACCCCCGACAAAAACTAAAAACATTCACATTAAACACAGTGACCTATGGTACTGCATCTGCTCCATATTTAGCCACGAAATGTTTAGTCAGTCTAGCCTCCGCTGCTTCAAATGATACGGTAAAGCGCGCGATAGAGCACGACTTTTACGTCGACGATTTTCTTAGTGGGAGCAATACGATATCTGGGACAGTAGAGCTTTGCAAGGAAGTTATATCCATATTATCATCAGCCAAGTTCAATCTAAGAAAGTGGCATTCGAACAATAAAGACATTTTAGCGCAAGTATCATGTAAGCCTGATGGGTTCGGCGAATCGATAGATCTTTCAAACAACAACGGCAATGAATCGTCCAAAACTCTAGGTTTACACTGGTTGTGCGAGTCTGATACTTTGACGTTCTCTATCGACTTAAAACCGGGCCAAAAAATTACCAAACGTCATATATTGTCTGTCATCAGTCAAATCTTTGACCCACTTGGTCTTGTGGGTCCATGCATCATCCAGGCCAAGATAATCATGCAGAGTCTATGGATACACAATTACGATTGGGACGATGAAATTTCATCAGATATTGCTGATTCTTGGTTATCCTTTGTAAACACGATATCATGTCTAAACAAACAAAGAATTCCACGATGGATTCTACAGGACGAGACAGTTAAACATGAATTACATGTATTCACAGATGCCTCAGAAAAAGCGTATGGAGCAGCTCTATATGTCCGCTCGACTGACAGTGTAGGTTCAGTGAGAGTAAAGCTTTTATGCTCTAAAAATCGTATTGCACCTATTAAACCCACAACAATTCCTCGTCTGGAATTGTGCGGGGCATTGTTAGGAACAAGACTGTGGACTACCGTTCTGGACTCTCTTAGTTTGCAAATAGATAGATGTCAGTTTTGGTGCGACTCAACCATAGTTTTAGGATGGTTGTCCATGCCGTCGAACCAACTAAAACCCTTTGTAAGAAATAGAGTCAACGAAATTCAAGAGAGTACAGCCGGTCAGACGTGGAGCTACGTACCGTCCGCAGACAACCCGGCAGATCTTGCTTCTCGAGGGCTGAGGGCTGATCTTATCAGCGATTGCTCGTTGTGGTGGGACGGGCCATCGTTCCTTTCCCTTGACCAAAATGAATGGCCAACTAAGCCCAACCATAACGAGGAGCAGGATCTACCTGAGGTGGTGTCCCTCTTTATAGATAACAATAATGACGGAAACAAACAAAATTACATGTCACATACAATTATTCAAAATATAATACAAAAACATTCTAATCTTAACTATATACAAAGAGTCATAGCCTATATACAAAGATTTATTTACAATATAAAAAATAAGCATAACAAAATGCTAGGCCCTCTTTCTAGTCCAGAACTTCAAACATCTATGTCATGTATACTACACAGTGCGCAACGAGAAATGTTTACAGAAGAATACAAAATTCTTAAATCAAAAAAATCATTGCCGCGGAAAAATAGATTGATCTCGTTAAGTCCATTTGTGGACGATAAAGATGTCATTCGCGTGGGCGGAAGGCTCGATAATTCACCTTACGAGTACAACATCAAGCACCCAATACTACTGTGTAGTAAACATCATTTGACAAAGATTCTTTTTCAAATGCAACATAAGATGCTGCTACATGCAGGCCCTCAGTTACTTTTGGCTAACATACGAATAAACTATTGGCCGCTAGGCGGCCGAAACCTGTCTAAAACAGTTGTGAAGGATTGTGTAAAATGCTTCAGACACAGAGCTCAGAACGTACAGCCTGTAATGGGACAGTTACCTATTTCTAGAACAAACTTAGAGTTCCCTTTTCTAAATTCTAGCGTTGACTATGCGGGTCCGATAATGATAGCTGATCGAAAAGGGAGGGGATGTAAATTGATAAAGTCCTACCTATGCATTTTTGTCTGTCTTGCAGTGAAAGCTGTACATTTAGAGCTTGCTGCAGACCTTTCCAAGGAAGCCTACATGGCCGCATTGAAACGATTTGTAGCGCGTAGAGGCAAGCCCCGAAGCATCTTGTCCGACAACGGTACGAACTTTGTGGGCGCGAGCAATGAAATTCATAAGTTCTTACAGAATTCAAATGTTGCATCTGAAATAGCTCAAGAAGGCATAGAGTTTTCCTTTACTCCTGCATATTCTCCACATTTTAACGGAATGGCTGAAGCGGCTGTCCGCTCTACCAAACACCATTTACGAAGATTGTTACAATTAACCCATTTCACTTTCGAAGAAATGTCCACATGTCTTACTCAAATAGAGGCAATCCTAAACTCCCGTCCTCTCACTCCTTTGCCATCAGATCCACTCGACTATTCCGTTCTAACCCCTTCCCATTTCTTAATTGGACGACCACTGATGTCTATTCCGCATCCACAGGTGCTCGATATCAACGTCAGCAGACTGGAGCGCTACAAGAGAGTTGAGCACATTAAACAACATTTTTGGCAAAGGTTTCACACCGAATACATTTCTCTGCTTCAGCAAAAAACCAAATGGTGTGCATCGACAGGCGAACTAGCACCTGGCACTCTCGTTCTCATCAAGGAGAAAGGGCAACCGCCTCTACTGTGGGCGCTGGGACGTGTCGTGCAAACCTTCCCTGGCGCTGACGGCGTCTCTAGAGTGGCTGAGCTGAAGACCAAGAGAGGCACCATCCGACGCGGAAGCAACAACATCTGCCCACTTCCTCTTCATTGAAGATTCCACTTCAACGCGGGGAGCATGTTCACGCACTGCCTGCGTGAGAGACACAGCGGAGAGAGGCGAGGGGCGCGCGGGGACGGGCTACCGGCTCCCGTCACTTTTTACTGACCATCGGACCGACCGGCAGTTATTTCTCTCGTCCTCCGCTATACCTATCTCGATCTACCTATGTACAGTTTCGATACGTTTTTATTTACATTATATTAATCTACTTAGTACAGTCCGCTATTATTTCAATCAAGATCCTATAGACCTAGAGATCCTAAACAGAGTACTATACAATCAATGTCTCGAAATTGAAGCACGCATGTTTCAGGTTTTGCTACTAATAAGTATAGGTATAGGTACTATAGAGAGTTAGATCATTTAAAATACGGAAATTCGGTAAAATTATCTTTTATTTCGTAAAACGCAAGACCGACATGTCACAGATCTAACAAAAGAATCCTAGTCATGACAAACCTTCGATTCTTCTGGACGTTCCAAATTTAATTCAAACATCGAAAGCAAACCAGCCAACGAAGCAAGATATACGACCTCCTACAGTACCTATTATACGTTTTAAAGTTAATGTTTATGCATACCTCTGTGACGGTGGTGCTAGAAGTCTCATTACGGATCAAGACCTGGAACAAACAACAAACAATTAATTAATACAAATAGCCCAGCTTTCCCTCGACTACGTCCGGGTAGAGTCAAATATACACAACTATTTGCCCAACATGTAGAACCACGAAACATTTCTTATTATTTCAAGACTAAAAAGATATATATACATACATTTAATTAGTTTTTCGATCGATAGATCTAATCAATGTTTGTACCTTAGAAAAAGTATATGTCTAGAACAATGAGCCTTACGGTTATACAGTATAAAACAAAAGGGGCCAACTTTCACAGGTTGGTGTGCGTGCGCAATACAAATTATGTATGTGTGCGTGTATATAGGGTTTAGGGGCCAGTGCTGGTTCCAATTTTTTTCGACGCTTCCTGTCAATCTTGACATTATAACTTTATAAAACTTTATCATTATAGGTATGTAAATAATGTTCAAAGGTGCCAAGTTAACTTCTGTGGTTAGAATAAATGATATGCATCTTCACGATGCATTCGATGTAGTTAGAACCAAGTCGTCCGTCCGTCCGTCTCCATTTTCTTCAACGCACAGATTGGTATTCTAACCTATCGTAAAATAAAAATCAATTTATTTTGCCCTCACAGCCAATAAAATTATACCCGCAAAAAAGTGATTGGATTTATTTAAGAAATCCTATTAGCGTGACCGCGGGGGTGCGGGGTGAGGAGTGGAGACAGAGAGTAGGGTTGCCACCTATATTGTATAGTTACTATAGAACGTAAACTTGAATGCATTACCTACATGTTATAGAAGGTATTTCAGTGCATTAAACTAAATAAGTTTAACAACATGACCGACATCGAAATGTTGAAAAAAAATGTAAATGGCTACTCGACTTAGGACCGATTTGACCAAAGTCGTATAAGTTTTATTCTAAGGATAAACCCTTAACATTTATACACAAATAATCAAATTTTCATTTCACAAACAAGAATAACGAAATTGGAGGAGTATAGTTTTATACCACCAATGTTGGCGGTAAAGGGGCTTGTTACCTCGGATAAAAATGGCGCTGAACTTTTAGGTAGATCAGCTGTGTGAATATTGTGTACCTGCTGTGTGCCAGATGTGCAACAGAGTGAAGAACGTCAACCGTACCCATAATGCGACTTAATTAAAAACATCCTGCTACGGTGTTAGTGCACAGAGAAAGTGGCGTATGTATTTTGGCTGGATTCTCATCCATTTGCATTTATTCGTTCATTTCACTTGCCACAGATAACCAAAAACACTATTCCACAAAAAGGTTATCCTAAGTTGCTGTATGCAGTAGTGAAACGTATTTGGAGTTATCATAGAGTTAAGTGTAGCTAGTAATTTTTTATATGGGATAGCTTTTTTCGGATAACGACAAAAGTATAGAATAGCTGTAATTTTTTCGCCAATTCAAAGTTGGTCCCATTTTAAAAGTTGTTCAGTTTGATGGTCTGAATTTAAGTACCTCCTAAAATATTTCGCAACTACATAAATACATTTCTTTCCACTTTCGCACAAAATATGGTTCTTATCAAAAATAAGTGTACATTGCTCGAATGTAAACATGTGATTGATTTATATCCATTCCTGTAACATCATATTTTTCATCCATTTGCTTTTAAAATAACTTTCTCCTGCTAAAATTTCCTCAAAAATAGGTGACAACCCTAGGGCAAAGGGACGCGACCTACAGGCTACGTCGCTTTGTGTATATTTACTTAATATAATCACGACTCTAGCTCCATTTTGATCTCGAATATTATTTCCACCGAATTTTGTAAATAGACTTTGATTCTGTACCCTATTCAGTTAACAGTACCTAATACCAACAGTACCTACCTATACCTACTTACTAATTATTATGAAGCAAGTACCTACCTAATTAAATTATACGATTTTTGGGGTGATTGGGGATCTACCTCCTAGCGGTCCACCCCGGGCAACGGCATCACAAGCTACCAAGTTTGTGGTGGCGGCTGAACAATCCCCACAGCGCGGTGTGGTAGGCTCCGCAAGGAGCCGCCGGGCTCGCGACCACCTTCCTGCCGGAGTCTGGCGCCAAGCAGCTTGCTGGAGGCCAGTGCTAAGTTTGGTACAGAACGAGTGCCAGTACACTTCTGGGTAAGCTCGCTACATGTTCGACCCCATCTTTGTCCTAAGGAATAGATAGAGGTCAAGAGAAAACCCATCCAGAATAAAAAAATAATAAAAATTACACGACTAGACTAGTCAATAAAATGTAGGTATAGCAAGAACATTAAGTTGTCTCACACTCAGTTGCAGAAACGCTTATTAAAGCTAATCCTCCATTAAATCTCTTGCTAACTTTTACTACGACAATAAGACAAAAAGTGACAGCAAGAGATTAAATAGAGGATTTACTTTAATGAGCATTGCTGGAACTGAGTGTTGGACAAGCAGAAATGGGATGGTCCACTATAAGCCGTTCTCACTCGCCCTAAAATACTTCCTATTAAACCTTTGTAGTACGGAACCCCAAAAAGAACCGCATAATAAATTGCCTACACAATTCCGCCCTATTTTTCTTCTAAAATATATCAGGAAACTAAATCGTTCGTCTTCGCTAAGTGGTACAAAAAACGGCCCAGTGTAACGAATGGGCCATCATCGCGTCAAATATTAGGGGGGATAAGAAATACGCGGGAAAAGGTGAAGCTGATTTTTTACCGCTTCGTATTTTTATCCGACAACCGGGAAATAGGGGGCGGTGATGTAGTAGCGCCAAAATATCCGTAAAATGACTTTCCCCTTCATAATTTTTCATTTTCCTCGCGTCCCGTTCAGACGTGCGTTGAGAGCAACAACAAGGAATTGTTATTGAAAACTTGAGTCAAAACAAGTTATTTTGGCAGTAAGTAGGCGGTTGAATGAAAGAACAATTTTATTTTTGACTCTTGAAGGAAACTTTTTTGTCGAAAACATTTTTAGCTGTAGTCATTCAAGTGTTTTGTATAGAATTGCTAATTTTTTTTTGCTCATATAAAGTTTTGGGTCGCTTTCTTTTATTAATGTAATCTGATAAATATTACGAAGTCGATAGGTATCACGACGGATGGATACTGAATTGTAGTGTTAACTATTAAAAGAAATGTAGGTAATTTAATGAAATAATAAATAAAAGAAAATAATAATAATAATAAATAAATAAAATAATAAAACATACAATGAGATGAACCGAGATTGTCATAAAGTTAGCTAAAACATAAAATAGTATCTTTTAACCGTAAAGTTTTAGAATGGTTCACTTTTGGCATGTTAGAGATTCAAGATACCTTAGACTGATGTTCTTAATCTTCATCATCATCATCTGCCTATATACGTCTAACTGCAGGGCACAAGCCTTACCCTCAAGGAAGATATATGGCCTAAATTGGTATCCTTGGTATCCTGATTGGTATCCTTCACATAGTACGCATCAGAAATTCCTTACCAAAAAACAAAAACATAAATTGCAAAAGTGTATTCCCATAAGGAAATAAATACCTTATAATTGACAGTGTTTCATTTTCTTTCCTGAAAGTCCACTAGATTCCAATAGAGTACATTAGATTTAATTTTATACGTACCTACATTAATGCAAATAACATATTTTTGTCATTTAAACCTCTGCATCAAAACTATGCAGGAGGTCAGGAAGCGACGTACTCGCGTACGTCCGTAGATATCACAACAAAAACAGATATAACCTTAATCTCAATCCCTCGTATTAATTAACAAGCGGAACACAATTAGTCGCCGCAGCGCGAACTCGTCGGAAACTAATTAGTCACTAACTGCAACTCTGTTACAAGACGCGGCTTGTATCCGCACCTAAACACAGATGCGAGACATATTGTGTACACTCGCCACGGTGAACACTGTTTATTACCTACATTGTGACGAACTATTTACTAATGCTACTCTGTTCTAAGACGTGGCTTGTGCATATAAACACAGATATGAGACGTGTAGGTGTACACCCGTCTCGGTGAACACTGTTCAGTCGCTAACTGCAACTCCGTTACAAGACGCAGCTTGTACATATCCTATATCCGCATCTATACAAAGATGCGAAACTTGTGTACACCTGCCGTGACGAACACTGTTTATTACCTACATTGTGACGAACTATTCAGTCACTAATTGCAACTCCGTTACACGATGCGGCTTGTCTCCGCATCTGCACGCAGATGCGAAACGTGTACCTACACCTGCCGGGACGAACACTGTTTATTACCTACATTGTGACGAACTATTCAGTCGCTAACTGCAACTCCGTTACAAGACGCAGCTTGTCTACATATTATCCTGTATCCGCATCTCTACACAGATGCGAAACTTGTGTACACCTGCCGTGACGAACACTGTTTATTACCTACATTGTGACGAACTATTCAGTCACTAATTGCAACTCTGTTATAAGACGTGCGTGTCTTGTATCCCCACTTAAACTCAGATGCGATATATGTACACGCGCCACGATGAACACCGGTAATTACCTACATTGTGACCAACTATTCAGTCACTAACAGCAACATTGTCACCAGACGCGTGTGTCCGCGCTTGTGCAAAGATGTGAGACATCGTCGTCGTCATGGAAACTGTTTATATGTGACGACGAATAGTGTAAAGACAACAGTAGCTCAACAAGTATGCGTTTTAGCGTAGGTACGTGGGGCTATACGTTTGCGAAACCGTGATCTAGAGGAAGCGAGAGAGGCAAGTCAGGAAAGTAAAGATCCGCTTACCTTTTTCGGAAAAAGGTGTGTAGTTTATGTGTGTAATTTAGTGATTTGTAATTTAAATGGAAACCACGCAATAAGGTATAAAAACGTACAAGTAGTACCGATGGGGTGAAAGAAATTACCGAGACAACACTACAGGCCAGCATATACCACAGGGCCCAAGATAGGGCGGCCTGGAGAGCTGCCTGTGGTGGCACAAGCGGCCCACGATGGTCTTTTTTTACGATCTTTAATTTTCATTTACCGCAATGAAAGACGATTCACTTGCAGAAACCACATTGTAACGAAAATATGTTATGACAAGGTGGCTTACTACTTTGGAAGATGTAGTCTTCAATCCTCCATTCATTTTCAGCGTTCATTCTTTTTCTACACACATTATGTCATCTTTCACAAAACCCATCCAACTTTTCATTAGTCGTCCTCTCTTACTTTACTTCCATTATTTATAGGAGAAGCCATTACTCGGTACAAGACGTTTCACGCACCAAAATGCGGTTGCGTCCCTGATACCGCCTAGCCGATTTTTAATGAGTGATTAGACTGTTGCTTACTAAGCTGTGGTATTTCTAAAACTATGTGAACTGGCACATTAAACTGCAGGTTAAACAGCCATTAGCCGCGTAATGCCGCTATCTGCGCAAATAGACGCACAACAATGTTATCTTTGTGTATCTGTGTACTCTGTTAGAGCTCTGCCAACACCCAAGTCTTCCGTGTTTGGTTATACAGATTGTTATCAACTGTTCTTGAACTCTTACATTTTTGAATGGTACATACAAATTTACATACAAACATAATAATTATGATCACGCATATGTCTCTCTAGGGTCATCATCGTCATCATCAGCCCGGTAAACCCCACTGCTGGGTATAGGCCTCTTCATTTTCACGCCAACCAGAACGGTCCCCCGCTAGTTTCATCCACTGTTTGCCGGCTACTTTACAAATGTCATCCGACCACCTGGCTGCTGGTCTGCCCACTGACCGTACTCTCTAGGGTAGGCAGAGATAAGCTATGATTTTGAATGGTTGGTGGATCAGATGCCAGAACCATTCAGGACCGATACATTAGGCTTAGAGAGGACTACGCCACTAGACTTGCCGCATGACGGTTGCAGTTACTGATTATAATCTAATATCTAAACTATTATAAAACTGTTACTGAAGTGTGTATGTACATTGAAGATATTTACAAAAAAAAGATTACGATATGGTTTTTAGGTATCCCTGACTCGAAATCAACCTTTTTTAGAAATTTTGTCCGTTTGTTTTTCTGTTTGTTTGTTTGTTTGTTCGCGCATCACGCAAAAACTACTTAACCGATTTTGATGAAACTTTTTTTGTTTGATAGCTTATGATCTGAATTCAAATCTGGTATGTAATTTATGGGGACGAAGTCGCAGGAAAACACTAGTTCTCTATTAAATTCTAAATCAACTTCCAAAGTAATAAGCGATCTTGTTATAACATGGTTTTTGCAAGTGACCCTGACTGAACCCATTACTGAACGAAGGCGCGCATCACTTGAGAACGGCTGGTCAGATTTGGATTATTTTTTAATGTTAAAACTATATACCACGGACTTGACGCCTGAGAATGTCACCGGTACAATCGATAGCGGGTTTATAGTTTAGAAACAATGCGCCTGAGATTATAAATACGGACCGAATAAAGCACTAAAAAGATGTGAAGCATGTAAGGTAATACAATCTCGTTTGTTCTACAAGGGACCTACATTCACACAGATGCACTAGCTCTAGGCGCAGGTGCTACAACCCATCACCTTATGTACCGCGTGACAGCACGCACACAAAAGAATGAGTGATTCACTCATGATTAGACGAGATTACGTCTGGTTCTTCTTTTAAGTCTGTGCTGTATACATAGTCTTTTGTAAATTCTTGGAGAATTGTTGTCCGGATTGACATCAGTGAGATAGCGCAATACACAACAATAGACTTTGATAATATTGAACCTTTAGGAACCAATAGGAACCTTTTGAATCTGCCAATTTTAGAGTGTTGAGTGTATGTTCAACAAAAGATGGTGACAAAAGATAACCAAAAGTTTATGAACAATTTAATTATCAAACAACTTTAAAGTAAGTAAAGCCAAAGTTTATATTCGATATAACTTTAGCATTTAATAAGACAGGCTAAAGTATTACAGGTTATTGACCGTCAGTTTGCGAGTGTTTAACGCCAGACGACGAGAGACGACGTTCTATGTCTATTTACTACCAAATCACATATCAACTACTTCCACTACGAAACTTAGTTGAAAACAGTCTTTAACAGCTTCGAGTTAGAGCTCAGTTTAACAAGTAGTCTGATTTCAACGTATTTTAAGTTAGATTGAACTTAATTTAGAAAGAGTTAGGTCTTATTTCAGAATGATGCTAGAGAGCTGGATTTCAATAAAGCTAACATCGGTGTCGGGATCGTACAATACGAGTGTCTTTGTAATTCAGTCGGATTCTGACGTAGGGATAGGAAATTGAACTGAAAATAAAAATAAAAATGGATGCGTCTCAATACTTTGTGTGACAATGATAAGAAAATGACTCTGTTCAGTGGTGATTTTTAGTTACCGATGGGGTGTTAGAGTTCTAGAGTGGAGACCGCGAACTGGTAGGCGTAGTGTGGGACGCCCTGCTGCCCGCTGGACAGACGACCTAAAACAAGTAGCGGGTAGCGACTGGATGAGGAAGGCCGAAGACAGAGTTTTGTGGCGTGCCTTGGGAGAGGCCTATGTTCAGCAGTGGACGATGATAGGCTGATGATGATGATGATGGGCAACATTTAGATTTGTAACTTTTATGAAGGCGTCTTTTTTATTTCCTTAATTACAAACTTACATTTCACATTTTCTATTGCCAACATTTCTATCTATTCATTCCATTCTTTATAGCTGCATGTTAGAATTGCTACAACTACATTCTTAAACATAATTTTTGGTCGTTTGTTGCAATGTTTCTTGAATTTTGAATCTTTCCGAAAACATTTTTAAAACTCAGATCAAAAATGTTGTCTGTAAAAATGCGTATTATAAACTGGATGATTATTTAAATGATCAAAATGCTTGGGTCTGAGGTCACTAACTTATAGTCTATTTACATTACTGTATAGTATCAATTATTTATTAAATAGACTATTGTATTATTGTATACATAACCGTAGCTTAAGAATTTATATGATAATAGTTATTAAGTCGTGTTATGTTGTAGAGTTTCTGGCCGCATATTCTCTACAGCTTTAAAAAAGATAAGTCCTTCAAACTCCTATAATGAATAAATTATATTAACTTTGACTTTTACTTTCTGACCATTCTGAAAGGGATTACCGTTGTGAGTTTATATAAATTTTAGAAAAAAAAACACATATTGTTCAGTTAAAGATTCTGAACAGAAATGGTGTGTTCAGGTTTACCGTTCAATTTGTTAAAATTCGATAAATTGGCTTCATAATCTAATCAGAATAACAATAGATAAAAGTTTTAGTGATTGCGGATCGCCAACCCTGATATGAGCGACTGCTCGGATGCATGGATGCATCGATGCACACTGCACCGGTCCACGTTTATTAAATGCCGTCACACGCATCAGCTGTTTTTTTACGATACTAAGCTTTTTCTTTCTTACTATTTGATTGAATTCTATGTAAGATCAAAGATTGATTAATTAGTAGAAAAGATTCATTGTCAATAGCAATCAATTCGTTGTAACTTGTCATCAATCCGTCCTGAAACTTTGAAGTTGAAGAAAGAAAATAAAGATACTGAAGTTATAGGAACGTTTCTGACAACCCTGAAACAGGTTATGGTCATAATTTAGGACGCGTGAGCTTGTCTGTGTGCCATTGATTTTAATAATGTAGTCTTTGCGCTACAGATTCTATGAAAATATTGAATAAATACCTAGGCTAAGTGCGATAGTAGGCATCCCGCTACGAATCCGCTCGGCGCCACTCAAATCTCTCTCTAAGTGCGGGTGGAGGTGCGGTATCTTATACCGGGTGTAGTGGACAATGTAGCAAATGCTGAAACGATGAATTCAGACTATCAAACTGAATAAATTTAACTATAGAGCCAAACTCAGGAAACGCGAAAAAATCTGCTCTTTAATACAAAGTTCTGTTGGTACAGCAGTTTTGTATTCGAAACAGCTGACACCTGATTTTTTTCGTATTTCCTCTCCCTTACACTCCGTATGTTAGTGCGAGGCATGATGTGGCCGTACTGGATGTAGTAGGTAGTGTATTCTGTGAATAAACATAAAAGTTATAACAACGTTCCTGAGTTTTAATTGCAGTATCTTCTCTGTGATAACGATATATCTACATAATTAGATTCACTATAAATTGAAAACTTTTAACGAACGTGTAATTCCATTAATTAAATTAAAATACGGCGTTCGTTAACATAAGTGCCTTTATTAAAAGTTGTAAACATAATTCAATGGAACTGCTACACGGATCTTGTTAATTAAGTTAGATTTTCATTTGGGTTATTTATTTATTTATACACTTTAATTTAACTATGGACATTGTCTGAAATAAATTGTTTTTTTTTTTTATTTAATTTACACGCACTAACACTTTTTTGACTATTAAAAAAAAAAAATTTTACTCGCACACAACGGTATTAAAGTTGTTGGAATCCACGATCTCACAATAGTGACGTAGATATAAACAAAATCGGCTGTTAAATACTAAACTGCAGTGCCTTTTTGACTTAAATCGACATATTTTTTTTGCTCTGATCAGTTTGCTCCCGTAAAAGTTGTACAGTTTGATGGGTAGACTGGTTTGTTTATAAGAATGCTAATGTTACCAATTTTCTCCCTGCATATTACCCCAATTTCAACACATGTGTGTCTGTGACAAAGAAATCCGTCATAAAATAGCCGTACGGCTTTTTTGCAACGTACCACTCACACATACGTAAAGTGTCTATAATTGACACAGAGTGATAGGAAATGACTCCGGAACGAGAGCCGGCGATGCGATGGCCACGTGCCCTCCATTAGCAGACAATGAGCGGAGCGAGGCGATAATAGCATTACAATACACGGACGAAGCTTTAATAGCTTTACAATAGGTAGCTCTTATGTAGCATACAGGCTATTAACGCGTAGGGTTGTCAACTCAATAGATGTTCTGTATACAGTGTCCAACGTATGCTGTCGGTTTTTTCAGAGGATGACAAAACCAGGAAACTCATCAACTTTCTCTACGGAACCAACATTGAAATTGCAAAAAAAAAAATCTGCTGTCCTATTCATTTGGATCGAGTATGTACCTAGGATTGTTTTGTATGAAACAGAAGATTTTTTTTTGGCGTTTTTGACTTTGTTCCCATAGGGAATAGAATAAAATTTTTAGGACTTTATGTACGATTTGCAACACCACTGGCTTTTCGGTGAAGGAAAACATCGTGAGGAAACCTGCATGTTTCAATTTCGAGGCGTGTATTTTACCCACTGTCCATTATAAGTGGCGACGGGCTCACTCACCCCCCCGTCACACTGGACAGACTTTCGATACTACTGGTGAAACGTGGATATTCTGAGGTTTCAGAATATCTCTGACTACCCCTTCGGGGAATATAGTCGTATATGCTGTGCCCATAGAGAAAGTTGTTCAGTTTGATGGTCTAATCAATTGATCATGCCCTTAAACCCGTCAGCATATTAAGAAGGGCCCTATATTTTTAGGAAGTAACGTCATGTCCGTTAGAAATGACTCAGGAATGTGAGCCGGCGATGGCCCCGTGCACTCCATTAGCAGACAATGAACGGAGCGAGGTGATAAAAGCATTACAATGTACAGATGAGGCCTAAATAGCTTTACAATAGCTGTTATGTAGCACGCAGAGTTGCAGACTATTAACGTGTAGGGTTATCAACTCAATAAAACATGTTTACTGTTTCAATACGACTTCATGATGATAATGAATATAATAATATTAATAGGAAGAGGCCCCTTTTATGTATGAAAGCTGTGGCTCACCGCAACCACAACTTTACCCGACACTCAACACGGCTGCGAGTGTCTGCGAGTGGCTGCAAGTGACTGCAAGTGGCTGCAAGTCACTGTGACTATTTACTGAGCCGTCCACTTAATAGCTCTGTTAAGTACAAGAGATAAATGTTAGTTTGGCCTATTTTAACTTAGTTTCTAGACTAGAGGAGAACTTTTTTTTTTATTTATAAATAGATTTAGCTTAATTGGCCGAGTGTGATCTAGTGGTAGGAGCACATGAAGACGAATATAATGTAGGGTACTCGAACTAAAAATTGAATTAAATTTTATCAATTTTTTAACCATCGACGCAAAAAGAGGGGTGACACTCCTGGGGTGTTATAAGTTTGACTCCTATGTCGGTCTGTCTGTTTGTCTGTCTGTCGGTCTGTCTGTCTGTGGCATCTTAGCTCTCAAACGGTTAGTCGGTTAATTGCGTTTTTTTTAATAGAACGCAAATTTTTGCGATAGTGTTGTATGCGACGGTCGAAAAAAATTGGTTCTCTTCATAACTACGAGTACAATATTTCAGTTTTTGGGTTACTGTTACCTGTCTTCATGCCAAAAAATGAGCGAGTTATTGAGGCGGGGCATACAGGCAGACAGACAGATTGGACGAAAGTACAAGGGTTCCTTGTTTAACTACGGAACCCTAAAAAACAGAGGGGACATTAATTTGTTCAGACTTTCATGCGATCTTTTAAGACTCTTTTTCACTTGGGAGAGATTTTCATTGTCGCAGAAAATTACTCCCAAAAGGTCGATTAATGGTTAAAAACGAGATTTATATCTTTCAATGATCTCGTTTTTTCTGAAAATTTTTCGCATTGTCTAGGCGTATTGAATCGACTTGAAAAGTCTCTTGCCTCTACTTCTGGGCTTTCTTACTGGAATATGTACAGCACCTTCTCATAATCAATCACTTCAAGAGGCCTTTTAGGCTTTCTTCTTACTTGCCTCCATCAATCTACACTGAGCTGACTTGGTGAAGTATAGACTGCATTCTCTCATCATTCTCCGTATCAGAAGGCCTTTTTAGGCCTTATTGTACGCACTTGCCTCCACCAACCCACACTGAGCTCACTCGGTGGAGTATGAACTGACCCTTCTTAGCATCGATCATGACAGGAGGCCTTTTTAGGCCTTATTGTACGTACTTGCCTCCACCAACCCACACTGAGCTCACTCGTTGGAGTATGAACTGCACCGTCTTAGCATCAATCATGACAGGAGGCCTTTTTAGGCCTTATTGTACGCACTTGCCTCCACCAACCCACACTTAGCTCACTCGATGGAGTATGAAATTTACTGCACCGCCTTAGCATCAATCATGACAGGAGGCCTTTTTAGGCCTTATTGTACGCACTTGCCTCCACCAACCCACACTGAGCTCACTCGGTGGAGTATGAACTGACCCTTCTTAGCATCGATCATGACAGGAGGCCTTTTTAGGCCTTATTGTACGTACTTGCCTCCACCAACCCACACTGAGCTCACTCGTTGGAGTATGAACTGCACCGTCTTAGCATCAATCATGACAGGAGGCCTTTTTAGGCCTTATTGTACGCACTTGCCTCCACCAACCCACACTTAGCTCACTCGATGGAGTATGAAATTTACTGCACCGTCTTAGCATCAATCATGACAGGAGGCCTTTTTAGGCCTTATTGTACGAACTTGCCTCCACCGACCCACACTGAGCTCACTCGGTGGAGTATGAACTGACCCCTCTTAGCATCTATCATGACAGCAGGCCTTGTTGCGTACAAGGCCTAAAAAGGCCACCTACCTCCATCAATCTACACTGAGCTTAGTGGAATATGAACTACGACCTCTCTTTACCAATCATGATAGGAGGCCTTTCTAAACCTTGTAGTACATTGTTTATCAAAGAAACCTTTATTGGATCGAAGCAAAACGTTAATCACATTAAAAACCATCACCACACCTATCATAGTACCTACCACGATATGTGTAGGTACAACATTCGATATCCCTTAACAAGACCCTTACAGCAACGACTTAAGCACGAAATTTGCTTGATCCAGTGGAGTTTGAGGGAGAAGGGGAGTTCCGTATAATTTGATTGTAGCCTGTTGCATGCTATCAGCTTGCGAGACCTTAATTATGTTACGTGGTGCAATGTGTGCCGACGGCGACGTCTTAATTACGGTAAACTACAGGATGTTTACGTGGTGGAGTTCTTTATTTAAGCTACGCTTCGTGGGCTGAACATGTTGGGGATCGTTTTTCGTGTACCTACTAAGGGATGATAGCCCATACGGAAGAGAGCTAGCGCCTTGATCATGAGGCCGCGGTTCGATTCCTGGCCTGTACCACTAAGTTCTTCGGAATTTATGTACGGTTGTATTTATGATATACTAGCTCGGCGGTGAAGGAAAACATCGTGAGGAAACCTGCATTCCCGAGAACGAAAAGAAAATACCATAAGTTCGGAGGTATGCGTAAATATGGGTGAGTTTGGGGCGAACACAATAGGCCAGCGATGGTCGCAGTGCTACATAACGAACCTTGCTTGCAATAGCCCAACCACAAATCAATCATGGGATGTAATTTGGTGCTCCGCAAGAAATTTTAAAAAGAAAAGAAATATTTTATAACCTGGCGACATCGACACATCAAGCTACAAAAAAAAACATAAGCAGGCCCCACCACACCATACGTTATTCTACCTTCGCGAGGCCAGCTTATTTTGGTGTTTTGTAGCTTGATGTGCCGCCGTGTGTACATACTATTAGATTAGGTGATTTCATCTGTTATCGAATATTTAATTTTCAGCATCTTCGGAGTAATTTGAAAGTTAAAATTGTACCCAAGAAGAAAGCATTTAGCGCTCCAGTGATTGGAGAACAAGATTCATAAATGTTGAAAATTGAGTATAAAATCATAAATTAATTAAAGTAAAGTAACAACTACGAATATTGACCCAAACTGATAGTTTTCAGAAAGCTTAACTTGGAGTAAAATTTAGAATTTGTTTCTTTACAATCGGCTTACGCCAAAACATTGGCATAAGTGTGTATTTAGTAGATGATTTAGCCGAACATAATCATTGCCCTTTGACATGATTAGAGATCGTTAGATATCAGTTAGAGATACGTTATTACTCAAAGCACCTGCGGGTCAAACGTAGGTAATTAAAATCAATAATGATGTCTAACTGTCAATTTGTGCAACTAATTTGTACCCTATTTGTACCGCATCAAAGGCAGACAAGTCGTGAAATTAGCTTCAAATCCTGACCGACCGAAACGAACAGTTTGTCTGTAAAATGGAACGTCCAGTTGGGTCGCGTAAAGCCAATGTCTAAGCCGTATAAGCTGCGCCATTACAGAAATAAGTTAAAGAAGTATTTCCTTTCGAAGTGATCAGACAAATTGCAAATTTTTTTTAGCATGCAGTTACAGCAACTTAAAATTTTTGGCTGGGATAGGTGGTGAGAGGTCGGAGAGAAGCGTCATGTACCTACGTACATAGTACAAGTAAAGCAGCGAGAGGTGAGGCAAACACACGCGTAGGTGCTAAAATCGTACCCTTCGTGTGTTAAAAGTAACGTTTGTGAAAAGCCATAAGAGATCGATTAGTGAATAAACACAAATAAATGTTACTTTGAACAAAAGGAGCGGGTTATGATTTTCTACTCAACTCTCGCTGCGTAGCCTTTACTTCTGGCATAAGAATATTAGTTATTCTATGCTTCTGGTATTGATATTGTTGTATGTGGCATACCTAATATGCCGTATTTGTTGGTTATAAGAATGTAATTTGGTACAACCAAGACATATTTTACAAAAAAAAAATGTAGGTATTACACAACGCAGTTGATTTTACAAGCAGATTTTATTATCAAAATTTATAACAACATTTGCAACACAATGTGTTATTTCATAATGCAAAAGCAACACTTAGCCATCACAAATTCACAACTGCTCAACGCAATAGTGTTAGTTCATAGACATGACAGAGATTGGCTTTACGCGTCCCGACCGTAACCGGTGCGCGAAATTGAACGCTACGTTTCAATTTCCGCGCTCTAATAGATTGTCCGATACTCGATACGTACGACGAGGATGTTCATAAAGTCTCATTTCATTCATCGATTTAATTTGCTCTCTAGTTTCCCGATCGGTTTGTGGATTGGTCGCATCTGCTCGGTGTGATAAAGTGTCTGAGGACCAAACTTTTATGTAGTTTGAAAGTTTTGAAACGTTTATTATTATTGAATTTAAACATACGCTTGTGCTTACGACGATGTTTCCTTAGCGGGTAGGTCAGAGACATTCTAAATACTTATTGCATATAATTTAGTTCGCGTTAGTCGTGACTTGGTCTGCGGGGAATTTGTATTCCTGTGTTTATCCTCAGATTTCAACCTATCTTATGCCCAATTTCCTCTAAAATAGTTTGGCGGTGTAGCCATGACAACATTACAGACTCACACTTTCACATTTATAATATTTACTAGTTGTTTCCCGCGGCTGCGTTGAATTTTTTTGAGCTCAATCTGTTTCTAGATACCAATTTTATCAAAATCTGTACAGCGGTTTAGTCGTGATAACGTAGCAGAGAGACGGTATCGCATTTGATGGCCCGACAGCACAGTCTGCAGTGAACCTGCCTGCTGTGCCGAGGGTCGCGGGTTCGAATCCCGTAAGGGACAAATATTTGTATGATGAATATGAATATTTGAAACCGAGTCATGGATGTTTGTATCTAAATATATGTATGCTATATCGTTGTCTAGTTAACATAATACAAGTCCAGGCTAGATTCTGGAACTTAAATGTGACTAGATAATTTGTGTGACAATGTCCAAGATATTTATTATCAATTTATTTATTATTTATGATATTGGTATACTTTACTAATAGTACATTCTTTCAGCAGTAACCACATTCATTACAAGTTATTTCCTCTTATATCAGTGGCAAAACTTTATCTTCGTCCTTCCTCATTCAATCTTGTCCAGATTTTTTCGTAACAAATCATTTTCTTATTCTTACGGATTTCGTACACAAATAAAGTGACAGTGATTGAATGAAAGGACTCCACCAAGACTTATCCTTACTACACGCACTCTGTTATCCCTTCAAATAACATCTACCACGGCTTTTGCTACGTATTCATTCGAGGAAGTCCCATAATAAAACCCTTTTGCTTGTGTCTCAAGTTCAGAAATGTTTGAATCGTGGGTCTTCGTTTGGGGAGACTACTCGGTATACGGTAACCCCAACAATGTACCGGCAATTTGTTCTCCATTGTCGCGTAAGGCCGCCAAAGGTTCGAACGAATGATTGGTTGATACGGCCTTATAAAGGGTGTTCCTAGATAATTGTCGAATAAACTTGATAGACGTATGGCTTACATTTTATTTTAAATAGATATTTGATGGCATTTGATTCAAATTTATCGAAGTCGCTGTCAAGCCGGCACGATTCGCGACTGAGCTTGCAGTAAGTTTTTGGCTTGGCTTGACACCAATGAACCAAATTTATGTTCTTAAGAGTATTGGGCTCCTGACACGGAGGTTGTGGGTTCGATTTGTGCATTTTTTCCCAGTTGGTTAGGACATTGCAGGCTGAATCACCTGATTGTCTGAAAAGAAAGACGATTCGTGCTTCAGATGGCACGTTAAGCCGTTGGCCCTGGCTACTATCTCTGGTGGTTAGTAGTCGTTACGTATCAGGAACATCCTATTGTTAGCAGTTAGTAATGTATGTCCACGTTGTCGTGTAGGTCCGGGATTTACTTCGAAGCCTCAGGTGTGGGTAGCCGGCGGCGGCGCTAACTAATGGACACTCTACTCCGAGTGTCGGACGCCCGCCCGCCGTGATCTAAACAGGGTTTTGATAGTAAATTGGGTCGGGATGCGACAATATGCTCCAAGTTTGTTTAGTGTGTAGACACGTGCTGTATTTTGATTGGCTTATTTACTGTCCGCCTTTACCTTTTATTCCCTTCGTCTTCGTGTATATTATGTATAAATTGTTGTCTTTGTATATACAGTGTCCTTCTTAACATTCTGACACTTTTTTAAGGGGATAATCAGAACATCAAACTGAACAACTTTCTCTATTGCACTAACAACGAAATCGCGAAACAAAAATCAGCTGTCCCATACATTTGGCTCAAGTAGGTTTGCAGTTTTGTATGGAACAACTGATTCTTACTTCGCGATTTCGATGTTGGTGTCATAGAGAAAGTTGTTCAGTTTGACGGTCAGGAGTGCGATTTTTGAATCTCATTCGATGAATTCAGCAGTTAAAAATGTCATAATTACTCTGGCGATATGCATCTTTTAACTGCCGATTTGACTTTCAAAAATCGCACTCCTAAAGTGTAATTTTTGAAAGTCAAATCGGCAGTTAAATCAGCAGTAGAAAGATGCGTATCTCCAGAGTAATTTTGACATTTTCAACGGCTGAGCTCACTGAATGAGATTCAAAAATCGCACACCTGATTATCACCTAAAAAAGTGGTGGCATATTAAAAAGGACCCTGTATGGTGCACAAATAAAGAATGTTGTAAATAATGAATCTTATTTTATTTTACTATCGGCATAACTTTTGATGGTCCTCAATATTTCATAATATAATTCATCTGTATTAATTTTAACAACAATAAATTAATGATTAAACAGTTAAATTAAGTGTTGAGTAAAAACGAAGTACCTCACAACTAAGTTAGATCCTATTTTGTACAATTTTGAAGAAGAAAATACGTGCCTATTACTATTATTAGGTACCTACTTAACGCACAAACTCTAATTTTTATTAGAAAACTGGAATAATATTTTCGTTTTTCAAGAAGCTACGTAATCGAATGAAGGCTTTGAAGGACAACATTATTACTTAAATACGAAGTTGTTTACAATTTAGAGCATCAACGACCTTCTATATAATTGAGTTCCAACGCTTCCAACTACAGTATGAGGGATTGTCATCCCAGAGACCCAAATAGATGAACTGACACGAATGAAGAATAAAAAAAATCCTGTCAATGTGTGAGTTGATATATCAATGTCGATCCATTCATCATCATCATCATCAGCCTATCATCGTCCACTGCTGAACATAGGCCTCTCCCAAGGCGCGCCCAAACTCTGTCCTTGGCCTTCCTCATCCAGTATCCCCGCTACTTTTTTTAGGTCGTCTTTCCAGCGGGCAGCAGGGCGTCCCACACTACGCTCCATTCGGTCGATCCATTACTTGTTGTTAAATCGTAGAGTTTGCTCTATAATCAATCATAAATCACACCAAGTTAGACGCTTGTATGTATTACGTGATATTACCGTTTTTACCATAGAGCGAGAA
This sequence comes from Agonopterix heracliana, assembly GCA_963693445.1. NCBI lineage: Eukaryota > Metazoa > Arthropoda > Insecta > Lepidoptera > Depressariidae > Agonopterix > Agonopterix heracliana. The sequence goes on from OY856313.1 coordinate 21,405,049, forward strand.
GAAAAAAAGTTCATAAAAACTAGTTTCTTGTATGCCCTTAAATATTATGTTTTTTTAACAAATCCTATTTAAAAAAAAAAACACACATACTGTAAAAATTTCAACTGTTTAGCTATTGCGGCTCAAAAGCTATAGCCATAAATAGGTAGGACAGACAGACAGATAGACGGACGAACGGACGGCTTGGGCTTATGAATTGGGTCCCATTTTCACCCTTTGGGTACGCCACCCTAAGCACTACCCATGACAATGACAGAGGAGTCCCCTCATATAGGAGTAGTGGGCCAAACTCCTCCTCGTGGATGCAAGATAGTGGTCAACTGCCTGTAGTACGCTTACCTCCAGGCAAAAACGTGACTTCTCACTGATCAGGTGTCAATGACTCGATCAAGTCGTGGATATCCTATTAGCATAATATTTATGGGTACCTACTTCATATGGCAGATTTGATACTAAAACTGTCGTAAAAATACTTCACTTTGTTTTCAGAAGATTAACAGAATCCTTTTTTGGGCACCATGATTATGATGATTTTGATGATGGCCGATTTTAACTGCTTATTTTACAAGAGCACTCAGTTATTTCTAAGCAGATGCTGTTCTTTTATTATTACTCTTATCGATACTCTGGGTATGACGAAACGGGACCCGGAAGTACACACGGTGACACATCAAGCTAGCTACATAACCAAAATAAGCTGGCAGTGCGTAGGTCGAGTAACGTATAACGAGCGACGCGCGGGCCGCTTATGTCGGTTTTATGTGTCGCCGTGTGTACAACTCAGAAAAGATTAATGATATTAAAATAAATAAATAACAAACAGGGCAAGTTAAATGAGCTTGTAATGTGAGATTTTCTCGATAAGATAAACATAATTCCACATTTTTTTGAGTTTTGTGGCGCGCCTTGGGAAAGGCCTATGTTCAGCAGTAGACAAGATCGGCTGAAAGCTTCAGACTACCGGTTAAAGGTATACTTATACATCTTTAAAATGATTAAAGTTGAACGATGTTATGAAAATATTATCCTTGCAGAAAGAGCCGTTTCAACATGAAGTAACCCGTAATACAAAGGAAAGCACTTCAAAGTAATCACTCCTGTACAGTTTATTTATTTAACAATGGAATCTGCGATACGATGAGGAATATTTAAACTTCATGAATAAATTGCAAGACATTGTATTATGCTAAGGATTCTTTTAAATGGCGCGCTTTTGTATATTCCAATAGCATTGCCTTCTAAAAGCTATCGGAAAATAAAATTGTCATAAAACTTGAACTATTGGAAAAATATGATTACAGATTTCTGCAGTCTTGTCATAAAGCAGTCGGAAATTCTCCTTTTGTTTTTGTGTATGTGCGTATGTGTGTGTGAGGATGTGTTGTGTGTGCTATACGGCCTTGTGATCCTCGGATTCACTACCAAGTCTACCAACAAACCTAAAGCTCTCCGAGTGACGTATACTGAAATTCGATACGTTTGACGCACCCTATGGGCAATCAGTAAGTTTCTAAAGAAATACTGGTTGGCAAATATCTGCACTTGATGGCAAGTCAACTCAATGACATGCCATCGACTCCACAGAAGAATACTACCAACAAATCTAATGAGCCCCAAAGGCATACATCACTAATCTAACTCTCAATTCATTTCATCAAACTTAATTCACCATTCAATCTGCAAACTGTAAACATCAATTCATTGAACTTAACAAACCCTTTCTAAATCACTGCCTTACATCCAATATCATTAAAGGATTACAAACAAATAAATCAAAGGAAAATGATTACAATCCTTAAGTACTACAGATTAGGGTTCAAGTTACGATTGATTGATTGAATTGAAGTGGAAATAACACTCCGAATCACCTAAATGTCCTTTAGGTTATCTTAACATGCCATTGACCTTCATTGAGACGATTAAGGGGCAGTCGTGAGAGGTGTTTGTTTGGACCGTTGTAGTCCGACGGATGAACGACATACGAAAAGGAAGAGTCGTGAACTATTTGTAAATACTGTGATGGATACTAATAAGTGATAAGAGATGACTAATGGATTTAGTTAGATGTTGTGCGTCATGCTAAAAAGAACGTTACCATTGAAGCCATAGCAGTATAAGGACAAAAAACAAAAATGATAACGTAGGAACTTAAAGAATTACTAATATATTACCAGGATGAGCATTCCAATTTTCGCATAGGTATAAATAATAAAAAAATTATTTAAAAAAGTAAAATGACGTTAAATAAATATAGAAACGTAAACCTAGAGCTGATTTAATAATACCAAAACCATAGATTAGTGGAGGAGGTGGATTTAGTGAAGTAAAAACGTTTTCGCTTTTTGTATGGAGAAACAAAAAGTTGCCGAAGTCAGTTGTATCGTTATTTATATTGAATACAACCAAAGACTGGTGGTAATCAACTTTCTCTGCCTTCCCTACTTGGACCTAGTATGTGAAAAGAAAACATTGCAATATTATTCAATACAATCGAAAGAAGTGTCTGTAGCTTTATCATAATTGGACGAAAGAAGGACTGTTGCGGATCCGAGGATCGGAATATTTAATTTGATATAAATTCAAATTAAAGCCTGTTTTCATATTGTGGAAAGCACAACCAATTTTGATCAGCACAAGCGTCGTCAATTAAACGGATACACAAACAGATAAACATTAGCAACAAGCTTCGTCAAAACAATGAAATACAAGCTCAGTCAAATAACCCGCCCCTTGTCGATCCCGGCGCAAAGGAGCCCATAATGCTACTCGTAGCAGCGTTACCACGCTGAATTGCTACTAGCCTCTGCACCAGAAACACTCACAGGTCACAATTTCGCAATGACCACAAATGGAAAGAATTATTAATTGCCCTTCCTTTCAATAAAAGCTTGTTTTTAAAAGTGCGTATTTTACCAAATTTTTTGTCGCCAGTCTACTCATCCAGCAACAGACCATAATGGTTTCCGCTTCCCTGAACCTGTCCAAAGTTCTTCACTCCATGTTTTTATCTCTAATGCCTCCCATCCTCCCCTCCCCCTCGCACCCATCAAAACAGCGTTATGTAAATAAACACAGAGAGAAGTGGAATTCTATCCACATTTACGGTGTTAGTGTTATTTTCGCAAATATCTTGGTTGAACATTTAGGTTCAGAGATCTAAGCTATAAATCATTATAGAATACCCGTGAAACGACTCTTACGTCTTCGTGTTAAGATGGAAAATGAATTGATTCGCGTGACTTTGGAAAAAACAGTAATGAGGAACATTTTCTATTATTACCAACAATTTGGTTTAATGTTTGAACCATTTCTCGGGTCCTGATTTATTCCTTCACTTAACGTATGAATTGTTAATGCGTAGACTTAACGTAACGGAGGAGAGCTTTTGTTATTCAAAACTATCACTGAAGCACAAAATAATTAGGTAATATACTAGTATTATACACAGAAGACTCGCATTTATACACACCCGCACTAAAGTTGATAAAAACATGCCTATGAAATACAATGCTAGCCTGACTGTATGCTTTAAACTTCGAGATATTTATGTATGTACTCTTAGATAAAAGAAATTAATGGATGGGCCCAAATCGTATTTAGTTGAACTTCACAAAGTGAAAATGTACGCCGGTGCATATGAAGTATACCTGATGTTTCGTCTTATTAAAAGCAATATTTTAACTTTTTTTTGTTTGAAATGTTCGCGTAAGGCTACGAATAAGAATAACTGTTCTATAGAAGAGTAACTCTAAACAAAATCGTAATAATTTTTGGCACCCAATGAAAAATGACATTTTGTATGAGTTTTGGCGGCTAGGTTAGAACCATAGAAGTAGGAATAGAGGAACATACAGCTGAGAGAGCGAGATGTACCTAGCGGCACCACTGTATAATAGAAAGAGATACGTGACGCGAATCAATAGAACCCGTTTTTTAGTCACCAATCAATTTTTACAATTCGGTTTTCGTGAATAATTGGGAATCTAAAGTGAAATCGTAGATAATTTTGTGAAATATACTGACACTACTTCATTAATTTATCCACAATTTTACGTTAGACTCAGAATTATAGATAGTATTAGAATTTTTGCCTGCGAATAGTCTCCAAAAAACATCCAAAAACTGCTTCATTTGACAACTCATGTCACTGACTCTATTCCTGTAAGGTATAATAACTTTATGGTTAGAACACGGTACACTTTTTTGGTGCCACTTTTTGAGCTTCATTTACACTTCTATACATTCTTATTCGTAGGCGTAAGGCCTATCATTCATTTTACTTTGATCGAAGATTGTACCCACTGTCCAATATAAGTGGCAACGGGCTCACTACCCGTCACACTTGACACAGTTTCAGTACTAGCTCTTATACAGGGTGTTACATAAGTAAGAATAAATTTTTAAAACTCTTAAGAGGGTTGTTTAGACCGTCAAACTGAACAACTTTCTCTATGGGACCTACATCAAAATCGCGAAAAAAAATATCTGATATCCCATACATATTTTATTTAGCTCGAGTCGATTTGTAGAGTATAGAACATACATTTTTTTTTCGCGATTTCGATATTGGTCCTATAGTGAAAGTTGTTCAGTTTGATGGTCTAAACCACCCCCTTAAATGTTTATTTGTAGTTTTGTAACACCTTGTATATTCCGTGGTACGAGTACTACTAGTAAAACATGGATGATCTAAATTATCTGAATGTCTCTGACTACTCCCCCGGGGATTATGAACATAAACTATGGCTATGCTATGTTTTACGAGCTAAATTGAGCCGTGCGCAATGTTAACGCCATGAGAATTCTAGTGTTCAAATATCATGGCACAATTTAAGCCTAGGCAAGCCTAGAGTCTACGTGATCCAGTCGGCAGTCGCTGAGACATGAAGCAATCAGATCCTTCCACGAAAATCATGAATAATGGAACATTATCACGGTTGCAGTCGAATCCTATGTTTATTTTCAACCTTATTATCATCCTCAAGTTCACACGTGTAACGTAATTTCGTCTCTGAAAATAGCCTCGTCTCGGTGAATTGGATCTAGTTTCATGACACCTTATCTTCAACAGGGTGTAAAAAACACCCTAGTAATATTATTTATACGAGCATAAGCATAAGCATATGCTCACGACTATATTCGCCGAGGGGGTAGTCAGAGATATCCTGAAACCTCAGAACATCCACGTTTCACCAGTAGTACCGAATCTCTGTCCAGTGTGACGGGGGGTGAGCCCGTCGCCACTTATAATGGACAGTGGGTACAATACACGCCTCGAAATGGAAGCATGCAGGTTTCCTCACGATGTTTTCCTTCACCGAAAAGCCAGTGGTGTAACAAATCGTACATAAATTCCGAAAAACTCATTGGTTTATACGAGGTCTTGCAAAATTAGTTAAATCTATTTTAGGGGGATGAGCAGACCATAAAACTGAACAACTTTCTCTATGGAACCAATATCTAAATCGCGAAAAAGAATCAGTTGTCCCATTACAGAACTGTAAAAATAAACTCGACTCAAATGTATGGGACAGCAGATTATTTTTTTCGCGATTTCGATAAATGTCCTTTAGAGAAAGTTGTTCCATTTGATGGTCTGATCATCCCCTTAAAATAGTTTCAGCTATGTTAGACCTTATAGGTGTGGTTTAGACCATCAAATTGATATACTTCACTATGGAAGGTAAATAAACGTATACACGTTATATTATAAGTGGTAGCAACTCTGAAGGTTCTGCTTAAACTCAATATAAACTGTAAATTAGTTAGCGGCCGCCGTGGACACAGATCGATTACTCGGACGTAGAGGCTCGGCCGTATCTCACACCGCACCGATCATTCAAGTATTTAGGTGGTTAAAGCAAGGAAAATGGTTTCAACGATCTGCCAACCGAAGGAGCTACAGATAACTGAGAAAATTTGTCAGTTAATTAGACTGAGGCGGCTAAATCAGAAACACTTTACCGTTTTAAAACATCCATGTATCACTTATTTCTTTAAAAAAAATGTTGCAATATTATTATCATCTCCATAATGTAAAAGGTTTCAATGTTCGAAAATTGTAGACTTCCCGTGGCTTATTTCGTTTGTTCTTCAGACACGTAATCAGAATCTCCTTGTCCAAGGGAGCATTTGGTTGTTATGTTACTGACTGTTCAGAGCCGTGACGTTACTGGGGCTTAAGCCACCAGGCTCCAAGACAACGTACCTCAGAGGCTCAGAGCTCCAAAATACTTTAATTAATAAAATGTTATGGTACTACGAGTATTTAAATCGTTTTAGAGCCCGAGTGGAAAATAGATGTATGGACTTTTCAGTTTTGAGAAATGGGTTTTGGAGCCCAGTGGCATGCGCCGTTACTGGCTTGGTTTTCTAAGCGCTTGAAGCCGAATCTCACTTGGAGTGGATCACTTTTGATGGTAAACAACAACAAGGCCGGAACACGAGTCGTGTCGGTGTATCAGGCAGCCCACTTGTCGTGTATACACGTCTAGACGTACGATTATAACGTTTGAAAGACACCCGCAATTTACCCAGTCTCTTATTAAAGCCGCGTATTCACAAGGGTATTCGTGTGGTTCCGGCTTAAATTAAACCATCCCGTTTCTTCCTTGAGACGGTGATTTGGGGTACGGTTTCATTTACGGTTCCATACATTTGGATCAAGGAGTCATTTACTTTTTCTATGGAACAGCAGATTTTTTTAACGATATTGTAATGTTTAGAGACAATTTTTCTAATTGATGGTCTGATGTAACGTATTTAATTTAACACCATGTACCCACGGGATAGCGTACCTATATTAGCTAGCTAGCTTCTTTGCCTATACCTACATATGCGCCTTCAACCCTGTGCTGTGTGTTCGGACGCGCGCATGTGGCACCACTCAAATCTATCTTCAAGTGCGGGTTGCGGGGTGGTATGGTATATTTTAGGAGGGGGATATCTATTAAGGCAGCTTGAACATTATTTGACAGCAAGTGAACCACTCACTTGCTCTCTACCAATCCGCACACGCGCGTGTTAGAGTTGGCTCCCTGCACTGAGAAAAAAATGCTACGTGTACGTAGCCCGTCGCAGCTTACGTACTACGTAGCTTACGATGCGATACTGATTACGAGTGTTGCATCAGTATTTAAGTTGTCTCGTACTTCATAATGAATCTTCATTGAAGCTTACGAGACAACTTAGTGCGTTCACACACGATGACGCACTGACCGGAGCGGCAGATGTCAGTCCATAGAACCACACCCGGTGCATCAATGCGTCACCGTGTGTGCTTCTACGTGCGGTTTCATACAAATCCTTGCTTCACAAATGACGGACTGATGTCTGCCACTGCGTGAATGCGTCATCGTGTGTGAACGCACTTAAATACTAATACAACACTCGTAATCAATATTGCGTCGTAAGCTACGTGGTACGTAAACTGCGACGGGCTACGTATACGTAGCATTTTTTCTCAGTATGCCTTCTACCTGTTAGAAAGCTATTGACTACTCTGCAACAACTTAGGTCGTACGTTTATGTATTTTCACGCAAAAGGACAAATATTACGCTACACGTGTTACCTGTTTTACAATTCTGAACACCAAAATAAACCTATTCAAATGTGGAAGCCATAATTATTACAGATGTGACGCTGAATCAAATTATACTCAAAACAACAGCCGATCCGATAAATTAATCCACCAATAGAACAATATGTCAATCATTCAACATAATGACGGTACATTCAGACTCACGTACCGTCAGCCCAAAGCCTATTCGTACTTGAATTAGATACGAATTAACATATTGATTGATGCCCGTCATTCTGTCGGTGTTGCACGTGAACTGAACGTGATCGCTCCGTGATTGCTATGAGATGTACGGATTCTGTATCTAATTGAAGCCGTAATAAATAGATCATTGCTATTTTTAACTCTCACACTCGATTCGTCTACCAATAATGCAGAACCTCCATCGAGTTTTTGCAACTATCGTACTATAGTTCGAATGTCTGAAATTCAAAAAGATTTGTTCTTCCGGTGTTGCTTCATAGTCGTATACTGAGAAATAATGGTAGACCTATAAAACAGAAATTTAACAGAAAGGTGTAAGTACCTTATTATCATATTTATAAGCTCCAGATCTTGAAACTGAATTTATTGAAAAATTAAGTCCAATAAAGTTTCAAAGAGAAACTTAAAAAAACATATTTTAAGTCTCGAATTTTTTTATTAAGCTTTCATTTGATACCCCACACGATATTTAGTAACATTTTTTTTATAACTTGCTGACAGTTTTTACTATGGTATGGAGCTATCATCGAAATCTCGAAAGATTTTTTTCTTTCATTTGCTGACCCATCAGTGGAGTAGGTCATATTCCTTGTCCCTTTCTATTCTAATCTTTAAATTGTGGCTCCATCGAGCTATCGATGATTCTGCTTACGTCAAGTTTAAAATGGGCTTGACGTTGTTCGGTAGTCGATTGTTGGATGATCTCAAAGATTATTTTTGAAAAAAAAAACAAATAAAATCGTGGAGCCACGTGGCCAACTAATCCTTGAATCCTCTAGCCACGCGACTCCCCCGTGTCCTTTCGACGAGATAAGTTGTGCTTATCTAGAAGTGGACATTCCGTACGTGACAAAAGAAAACCTACCCACAAAAGAAAGATTTCCTGGAAACATTTAATGTGTTTTGAAAAGGCGCAAAAAGGTATTAATAGAAGAACCGTTAAGAAGATTCGCAAACAGTCTCGAGTAAAATCATCTGTTAAAGCTGAAGAGGTTAGATTTTTGCCGCCCTCTTTCACTTGAGGGCTTCCGATACTCTCAAAATGTTTTTTTTTTCGTTTATCGCTCGAGTGTTTTCTCCATTTAGGGTGAAATACGTACGGAATGTCTTAAACAAAATGAGCGGTAAAAAATACTTTGTTGTGGAAATAATAGAAGAATGGTGGTGACATTTCTCGGTTTACCCTTTGTTGCGAAAATAATTACAAAGTGTATCGATTTAGGTACGTTTTTCCAATATGCCTCAAAGTCAAAATTTCTTGAGTAATCAGTGTTATTATAGGTCAACAATTTTATGTTATTAGGAAGATATACAGGATCCTTCTTAATATGCTGACACTTTTTTAAGGGGATGATTAGACCGTCAAACTGAACAACTTTCTCTGTGGCATCAACATCGAAATCGCTAAAAAAAACAGCTGTTCCATATAAAAATGGAAACCTATTCGAGCCAAATGTATGGGCAAGCAGATTTGTTTTTCGCGATTTTAATGTTGGTCCTATAGAGAAAGTTGTTCAGTTTGACGGTCTGATCATCCCCTTAAAAAGTGTCAACATATTAAGAAGTGTCAACATAGTAAGAAGGACTGTATGCAGACGGTTTTTTAAGGAGTTATTATACTCGTATACTTTGACATTGACTGTCCTTATGTTGTCGGCATGTCGCCAGAAAAAAACGGAACAAAAACAAACATTATTTTGTTGGTAAAAAGAAAACAAAGAATGTTTCTTTTCAGTCGGTAAATAAGGACAACGGGTCAGAAACACGTCTGACAATATTCGGGACGAAGCTAATACACATTATAACGTTATCCTTATTCTCAACGAAACACGGCCATGTTTTATAAGTTAACATGAACAGATGGATTCAGTTCATTCTTTGGACTTTTAATGCTTTGCTCTTACACCGTTGTTATAAGTTATTTTATTCATCATCATCATCAGCATATGTACCTCCTAAGAGGCCTACCCTCTAAGAGGGTGTTTGGGCATTAGTACATCACGCGTGCCCAATGCGGATTTGTAGACTTCACATACGCATCAGAATTTCTTCTTCTGCATATGCAGGTTTCCTCACGATGTTTTCCTTCACCGTTTGAGAGTAGTCGGTATTACGTACATAAGTTAGAAAAGCTCATATTCTTACCTCAACCATACCATACCTCTCCGCAACACGCCACCGATCTCTTTTAATATTTATTTATTTATATTTACTTATTTATTCAAGTGGCCGTACCCGGCATCTCTAAAGCCCACTCCTAGTGCACTACATCCGATCCCTTTATGACCGTGTCGGATTCCCAATTAAAGTGTGAAGAAGTGACAAATGAACAGGTAGGTAGACTTAGGGCCTGTTTCACCACTTCTGGGTAAGTTCTTGTTAGCTTATCCGACAGATAGTTTGACATATTTTGTATGAAATTATGGCAAAATATCTGTCGGATAAGCTAACAAGAACTAATTCAGAAGTGGTGAAACAGGCCCTTATTGTATTAAAAAGTACAGAATCAGTCAAATTAAATAATTGCCACTTTATCTACCTTTTTTAAGGTAAGCCTTAGGGCAAAGTAATTAGCCGTAAAAGCTTTATTCTGTCATCATTAAACGAGGGTTATTACCGCATTAAGTTTTTTTATGGTTAAGCGCAAAAAGGTGAAAAAGAAATTATAATGTCTTTATTTCCGAATGAAAAATATCAGAACATAATACCACAGGATAAGAACGAGTACTCCCTAACCCAATTTGTCTCGAACTCACCTCTCTCGGCTACCGCAAGGTTCCCGACAATAGCCAGTGGTGTCGGTGGTGTCGGCGGCGCATGGGCTTACCGTACCATTTCTTGAGGATGAAACAAATAACAATACAATGGATCCCCAGAATTTACACACCCGACACTAATATAACGATTTTATTACCTACAAGCTTTTGTCAGACGGTCGGACATTCTACGTTTAGCTACATAGAAAGAGTCTCATTAATTCTAAAAGTGCACCGGGCTGCCCGCAAACATTGTGTGTGTGCGTGCGTACGTAGGTAAACAGGATCTAAGGAAGACATCCTGTTTACCTACGTACGCACGCACACTATCATTATTCTTTAAACTACGTACTCTACCCATCAAACTGAACAACTTTTACTAAAGGAGCAAACCTGTGTTTAAATAAAAGTTAATGATACTTTTCCTTGCATCCTGTATACTGCGAAGCGTACTATTATGTTGTACGACAATAATTAGACACGGTAAATGAATGTCGCTTCTTTACGTAGAACCTAATAGTATCAGGTGGGGATTCTCGGATGTGCAGATCAAAAAAGTCCTCTGTAAAAAAGCATACTATAAACTGGATGATTATTTAAATGATCAAAATGCTTGGGTCTGAGTGTCACTAACATATAGTTTACTGTATAGTATCAATTATTTAATTAAATAGACTATGTATTACTGTATACATAACCTTAGCATAAGAATTTATATTGTAATAGTCATTAAGTCGTGTTATGCTGTAGAGTTTCTGGCCGCATCTTCTCTACAGCGACAACACGTTCCGACGCGGTGGTAGCTTAAAAAAGTATTGACGTTTAATAAGTGTGCTTCAGGCTCCTATATTGAATAAATGATTTGAATTGAATTGAATTGAATTGAATTGCAAATTGTGAGTTGCTTGTGTGCAGCTCCACAAACGATGGCCCATCTTACATCGTGCCCTGCGTGCCCTAATACCTGCACGCAGGAGGACCTCATGACCGCTAGCGACGGTACAGTATCGGTTGTCCAATCTGTAAAGGTACTATTTAGTAACTTTGTTCAGAGTTTGAAGTCGACTCGATAAGAAGAAGAAGAAGAACAAGGATTCTGTGCCAGAATCTTGGTTAAGTATTCTTGCGGTTTATCTCTTTTAACAAAATCATAAAGAAACAATAACTATACATTATACGTCACAGCATAATAAAGAGTAATATAATTTTTTTTTGTCTATGATTAAGTTCGAGCTTCCTCTAAAAAACAAATGTGTTATCTTTGTTACTCATAAAATAATTGTTCTTTATCAGGCAAGACCGAGATCAAACATCCATTCGAAATAAGAAGCGTTCTAATCACGCGATACGGTACAAAATTTTTGCCTTTTTCTCAAAGCTCTACTCGTATTTATCTCATTCAAACTACAGCGACCCTGTATAACGCTATCTCGCTTCAGCTTTAGACGTAACGACATTAAAGCCCAGACTGATGCAATTAGAGATAAATGCTATTCATTTTCGCTACATTTTCTAACAAATTTTTAAATAATTCTCTGAGAGCTAAAGCTGGGGGTAAGCGACGTTTAAAGGTAGGTAATACTTTATGGGATTAAAACGAAATCATCTGTCAACACTCTCTGGATTAAATATTTAAACACGGGGAGAGTCTGGCTTGCAAACGTAGTGTACCTAACAATTTTGTAGCCGTGTGGATCTTGGAATTGCACTAAGGCCTCACACAACGAGCAGCATTCTGATTCTGCTCCATCGCTGTTGGTCGGCATAAGTTAAAACATCGAAGTTCTTTCTTATCCAATTTCTGTTCTAATCACATTGCAATCCGATTACTATTCAACTGTGCTGAATTCCGCATCGCGCTAAACTCTATGTAACTGACAGCCCTTAACGTCTGAGCGATCTGTCAAAACGGCTCTAACGGCTGTCAAGGGCAGTACCGCGATTAGCGCAATACCAAATGTGTCAGTTATGGTTCATACGTAGTCCAATCACGGTTCAATCGCCGCGATTGCATGAAGCAAAATAATTTAGTTGAGTTCTGAATATACTCGTCATGAACAAGGCAAATAACGTAAACACTAAAAGTCAATTTAACACTAAATTAAATTTGCACTTAACAAATAATGGAAATAGCGAATAATTCGCAACCACGAGCGCATTGCGGGTCAAATGAACCGCATTATTAAACGTTTTATGTGCGTTGAATGGCAAATATTACTCATTTTCCACACGTTTCAAAGTAAACTTCATTTGAATGTTGTTTTTCTGACCGTATCTTCTCTACAAATTAGCACCTTCCGAAGCGGTGGTAGAGCCAAAAATATGATGTCAAAAACTCTGTGTGATATAATTTAGGATTAGGATAAAAGTTTATGAATTTAACTTAATCGACCTAGTTATTAACTTCAACATAATTATTTAACTTTCTTCAAAAAGAGGGAATAAATACTGTTGGAAAACATGTAAGTAACTATCTTGTGATATGCTTATAACTGTGCTATCATTAAAATCAAATTTAAAAGAGCGTTGTCTGACCTTCTTACCTTAAAGAAATTCCAAAAAAATACCTGGGATAGTTCGGAAAGCAACTTAACTCGATCATAAAAATAAAAATCGTATTTCCAAAAAGTAAAAATGTGTTACTTCAATTTCCAGCCACAATTTAAGGTAAGTGCACACAAAGTATAGGTTAAAACAACGATAAACTTAAAACTCTCAACACAAAATGAGCATTTTTCCGCTGTATATAGCTAACCGCTACCACTGCACACAATATTGCCCAATTGTGCGCACTCAATGTTCTGTAGAAGCAAAAGTTTAACAAAAACAAACAAAACAATAAAGAAGAGTCTTGGCCGTTCAAAAGTGATAATAAAGTAAACAAGAGATGCTTTCGAAAAAGCATTTTGTAGAAAATTCGGATGGAAACGTCGAATTGTTTTGTCTGGGAACGTTTTCTTGTTTGGAGCTGTCTTCAGTTTGATGCTAATCTGATTTATATCAGCGATGTTAATACCACTTTTGAACCAAATTTGTAAAGGGTTTATCATAATATGTGTGTTTATCTCATTTTATTTAAATTACACACCATATTAATCATAATGTACAAAATTCAATTTAAAATAATGTTCTAAATGTAAATGTGGGTTTCTCTTTCTGTGTGTTACTTACGCTTCTACGCGAACTAACTACGGATGTGGATGTTATGAGTTTACAGAATATCGTTGACTACTCCATCGGTGAATACAGTCGTGAGCATAAACGTAGTATTACCAAACAGATTTAGATGAAATTTTGGTAGCTATTAAGTCCCTTGGTGTACAGCTGCTTGAGGGAAAACTCTATTTTAAAGTTGAGCTCAAAAATCTTGTAAAAGGAAAGGAAGATAAAATTATTTTTTTAATGCTATTTAATTAGACCACTTCTGTTTCTGAGTTATTACTTTTGGTGTTCGTGCTAAATTTTGATTTAATATGTGCTAAAATTGTAAACCAATTGAGGTGGTAGATAGACAGTCAGAACGGACGTACCTAGGGTTCCATGTTACGGAACCCAAATATACCTGCCAGCAGTGTGAACTCATCGCTTATGGTAGGTCTTTGGCCTAATGACAAACAGTCAACAGTATTGCTATCTATTCAACGAGATCATAACAATCTGGTACTCATACAGATGCATATCTCAACTAAGATACAAGTAAAATGAGACGTAATATTTTTCATTGTACTATTGTTGAGGAGCGAGCAGGAGCCATGACCTAAACCTTTCGACCTGACGTTTACATTACACTGAAAATACTATCTACGAGTACGTATACTACTTACTAGTAGGTAGTAGGTACAGTAAACATCAAAATGTTGCCGCAGGCGATCGCGTTCCGTCTACCTTATATGCTCTAGCAAATGACGTTCCTGAGTGACAGAAAAGGATGGAGCGACGGAAAAGTGCGATCGCGTGCGGCCATGTGTAGTTCAACCCTGAGTTTAACTCGACTTCGGCAGTAGCTGTCTTCGTGGGAGAAATGCTATAGCTACCTATTACGAATTAAGATGTTATTTCATGATCGACTCATCATAATAAAGATTTGCAAAACGAAAAATCTGTACATCAAAATGCGACACTGTATCACATGCGTAACTGTATCACATTGAAGGTAAAAAATGCGGTATATGTTTGATTTGTCTATTGACTGACTGACATTGACAATCTCTTATGCTACCCATAGATTAACTGTTCAAATAAATACGCAATAACACGAAAATGTTAGTCTGTACATAAACCAACATCGAAAGCGTAAAATCTCGATCAGTTCAAGTATCAATACGTCTTATACATTATAACCATCATAATCCTATTAATAAATTAACGAATTTCCTCCTAAAATTGGGGAATGGAGAACAAAACTGAACGATATGGATAAGCTATAAAAGACATTGCCCACGGGTCAAATACTGTATCCGTTTCAAAACGTTACGCAACTAACGAATAAGTATTTAAATCAAAGAACAAATATAAACAGTAATATAAAATTATACACAAAATAGGAAGAATATCATCCTTCCTAATAAAATGGAAATTATCGTTCTCTGAAGTGGGATTTCTTATAAACTCCAAAATCAAATTTACCAGTTTTGTATGCGAAACGGGATTGGGCAATGTCTTTTTAAAGATTGGTATTCCATCCATCCAGTATACTGAACTTATATTTTGATTTAATATAGCCATAATTACGTTTACAGATCAAGAGAGTTATTTTTGAAAGTCCCATGTTCGAAATCTTGATCGAATGATGCATAATCTCAATAGTAATTTTGACCTTTTTTACTGCTGAACGTGTGATTTTTAACCGACTTCAACAAAAGGAGGAGGTTCTCAATTCGACCCGTATGTTTTTTTTTTTTTTTTTTTTGTATGTTTGTTACGCGATTGCACCGCCAATTGTGAATTGATTTTTAAAAATACCACTCCAGAACTTTTTTTTCGGATGTCGTGGTAGGTGAAGAAATATTGTTATGTCGACTGTACGCGAGTATAACGTTTAGTTTATTTCAACGTGCTACTTAGAAAAAAACCTTTTAGCGTTACTTTTGGCTGAATTAATATTTGACTCGTCACTGTACTTTGAACTTACTCTCTCTTGACTGGTGAAGATATAGTGTGTGATATACCATCACCTAGTGGACAATACCTGCAAAATAAAAATATAACAATCAAGTACTTATAATTATAGTTTAATTTACAGTTCATATCTATGGATAAACAATTTTGGATAGTAAATTATCGCTCGTTAGCGTTTATGGAGCTTTTGTATTGAAAACGGTCCAGTAAAGGTTGACTATCGATAGAAAATCGATATGATATCGATAATCGCCTGTCGATCGGCAACACTACATTGAATATTACTATTCATATAAACATACATAAACTCACGACCATAATATCTTTTGGTGTGGTCAGAAACCTTGCTACAACTATAAACTTTCTGTTTAAGAATGTAGTTGTCTCACATTAAGCTATTTAAGTTTCAGGGTGGAATGACGTGTCATGTGGTGAGAGGAGGCTAGCCTTTTGTCCACATAAACAATCTTAGTGTCAGTAGCAGAAACGCTCATTAAGGCCAGGTTATCCAAGTGCAAGCGTCTCTTTCTTGCAAGCATAAGTTTGCAATTTGCCATCCCGCTCCAATTGAAAGCAGGATCGCAAAAAAACATGTTTTTCATCAATATCTTTGCTCATGGGTGTTTCTAAGCTAAAAATTCTACGGAGTTCACTAGAAATATTTAATGTATTCAGTTAGGTACAAGAATAAAAAGTTAAATATCAGCAGTTTAATCATAGTATCGAAAAAACATAACAAGAAGGGGTAAAATATTGGGACTTTAGGGATTATAGGAAGGGATATAACTTTGGGATGATTTTCTATCTATTAAACTTAATCTAATCGTGTAATTGAGAACGGTCGCCTATCAGCCAGATCCTTAAATAAGACATAATTGGAAAACCAATTATGTCTTATTAATATAATAGACTTTAAAACACGGTTTAAAACACTTTCGTTCGTGTTCAAAAAACGGCCTCGACCGGATAACAGCGTCTTAAAGTTAATCCTCCATTTAATCGTTTGCTAGCTTTTGCTACGTCAACAAGACAAAAAGTGTCAGAAAGTGATTTAATGGAGGATTAACTTTAATGAGCGTTTCTGCAACGCAGTCGCCTCGTAAGTCACCCACGGGAAGGATTGGTGGTTAATTCTAAGCCGGAACCACTTGGCATTCATTTAAAGCGGAAACGTTATAATAAACAGAACCAACATCCAGTCGCCCTGAATCAAGGCCCCAGATGAAAACCATTCTTGGAATTTAATGCAATTCCGCTTGTTGACGCTCTCGCTCTTGCTGACGCTTTCCTAATTGGAAATACTATAATTAATGACGTCATCACGGGGTGACGGGTTTCCAATTTGCCCTGAATAGTTTATTGGTAATTAGTAGTTTTGAGTTTGAGGTCGGAATAAACCTTCGTTACTAAAAACTACGTCTTTAAGCATTCGTAATTGAGTATAGGCAGACATACATCTTTCGCCTCATCCACATATGAACATCTCTTCATACATGCCCGTCAGTTTTGAGTACTCCGCACCTCATTTTTCTATAGGACGTAAGCGTGTAATTTCTTTATGGACGTAACCGATTTGATCAGAGTACGTCCTACGAGGGCGACCACTACCGACACTTCCATTCAGATTAGCACAATATATCTCTTTCATACATCTGCATAGCTAGCATGCCGCAGTGATACAGCGCTATCACACCTTAGCTCTCTTTCTATTTGCGTGCGAACGAACGAGATAAAAGACGTGATACCTACAGCCGTATCACGTGCAGCATACTACGAGTGCTGTTGTAATTTTTTTCGTCCTCTCCACATGAAAAAAACAATGAAGCTGTAATAAAATTGACATACCTACAGAGTAAACATAATGTGACATTCCTCGACTGTAATTTCTCTATGCCTACGACATTAAACTCAACAATTTGGACAAAAAATGCTAAGATTTAACTTGAGATTGTGAATCTAATATGTTTTTGGTCAATGTTATACGTGTACACGAATGAATCGACTGTGTGGAATCGACTGAAAGCAAGAATTGAAAAGCAGTAGTTTAGTTATCTTGTTCTAACGAACGTTAATTAAAGTGAAAGACAGAAAGCTCTAGTTTTCTTGATTTTAGCCAAACCCATTAATTATAATTTGTGTTGTGATACAAAACGATTAATTGGGTAGCTCAAGAATTCAGTTTGTACGACTATCTTTTTTATCTGTTTGTCTATATGTGTGTATCACGTAAAAACTACTGATCCAATTCACATGGTGTTTCAGAAAAGCAATGAGGCTTAAATTGGAGTAACATTATGGTTTTTATTGCATCACGATCAGCTCACGAAATTAAACATTTGGATACGATTCAAACAGTTACGAAAAATATCGTAAAAAGCCTGCATACCGACGCTGAAGAATACATTCTGTTCCGTATGTGTGCAGAAGAACCAGAGTAGCTGACATAGCCCAAAGAATTGCTAAACTAAAGTGGCAGTGGGCGGGGCACATTGCTCGCAGAACCGATGGCCGATGGGGCCGAAAGGTTCTCGAGTGGCGGCCGCGTACCGGAAAGCGCAGCGTGGGTAGGCCCCCCACACGGTGGACCGACGACCTGGTGAAGGCGGCGGGAAACCGTTGGATGAGGGCAGCGCAGGACCGGTCGTTATGGCGATCCTTGGGGGAGGCCTATATACAGCAGTGGACGTCCATCGGCTGAAATGATGTGAACTCAACTATGATACAAGTAAAATGAGCGTAATATTTTTCATTGTACTATTGTTGAGGAGCGAGTAGGAGCCATGACCTAAAATTACCTTTACTTTACCAATCTGCATTGGGCACGCGTTGGGCATAACCTTTGTCGGGTGAAAACCTTCGAGGAGGGCTCTTCATCAACATGAGGGTACGTCTGTGCCCCAATAATGAGGACGAAAGAGGCTGATGATGCACAGAGAGGCGGAGAAGTCGCGGGCACAGCTAGTCAATAATAAATGTTCAATCTTAGTCGATGGAGGGAGGCCTGTGAATTATAAATGAATCTAATTTATCCCCGACACCCGGATCTGGGCTTTACTTTGAGATCAGATTGCTCAGAAGGACCTTTATTTCTGTCTTCGGACCGGTCCTTGATGCTGCCTACGTATATTTAGGATTTTAAATGACTACTAACTTTACATAAGATTTGATAAAGAGGGTGTCCTGGTTAGTTGTATAAAAAATCTAACCTAACACCCTGTACACAGTTTATAGTATTACGGTTTTTCTGGGGATGATTAGACCATCAAACTGAACAATTTGTTCTATGGTACCAAAACTAAAAATCGGGCGATATTAAATCTGCTGTTTGACACAACATTGCAATCCTACTCAAACCTTTATAGGACATTTTTTTTATTGGCGATTCGATGTTTGTTACATAGAGAAAGTCAATCCATTTAACAAAAAAAAAATGGCTAAAAAAAGGTGAACATTGCTTTCATACTTTCATTTCAATGGCAAATAACATATTAGTGTTGACGCTCGGTTAGTATCGATAGTGAAGACATTACATTTGACATGTAAAATTATTTTTATAAAATAAATGAATATGAATATGAATAACATTTCAATTAGGTATTTATCGCACTATTCATAGATATTTTAAAGATAATGGAATCACTACGTTTTATGAGACTGCACCTGTGACTGCACTGTCTAACTAGCTTCGAAATCCAAATTAGTATGAAGCTTGGGCATTCTACCCTTTGAAGCCTATACATTCTAGCTAGAGCCTTTAAAACATCACGATTTTGTTAAGTGTGTCACGGCACTGATTATTTTAAAATGTTACTCAAAGTCATAGACTTAAACTCTAGCGATAGACTTGCCCTTCCATAGAAGCAACATGTTCCACTTGAATGAGGTGTACGCACCTGATTGATGTTCCCGAGTTCACTTCGTCACTATGGCAATGACAGACCGCAATGTGTCATTTTGTGTTGTTTTGTGTGACATGTTGTTTGTTTGAACGAGCTTGTCTATCGCTAGAGTAATATGTCTATGCTCAAAGTTAAGATTTTAGTTCAATTCTTAGATTTATTTTTAAAGATTTATTCTACAACTTTAACTAACAGTACAGCAGACACTACACATGTGAGCTTTGGTGATTATATTGATAGGTAGGTAGTTTTTAATATAGCAATACGTCAATAGTACACCTACCGACAGTATTGTTTGCTTGTCTGTAATATTGTCTGGCTTCGAATAGCACCAGTCCGGATGGGTACTGTAACAGGTAACTAATTCTTATCGTCGTGCCCTTACCATATGATTGCCAGTTATAGCTATAGAATCCGATCCCACTTCTGATCTCATCAGTTTCTCATTGTTTAGTTAGGAAAGGAAGTACCGAGTGCGTCTGCGTTTAGCTCTCACACTCATAACCTGCGTACCTGGCTGATTTTCTAATAAAGCGGTCGCTGCAGTTGAAATCAGATAAGAGAATTCATTCAGTATTGTTGCTCATGGTAAACTTTAAGAGAATTTTATTCCGAGAGCGAAAATGCGCGCTGCATACAAACGTACTATGGTGCTATTTTCAATACTAACCAATTAAAGTCAATGAAATTTTGCAGGAATGATTTAGAAACAAATCTCTATGCTTGTATGGAGTCCGATTTTCGTTGAAATATACAGTTTTAATTCTAGGATTAATTTAAGATTTGTATGGAAACATTAACGAAAATCTGACTCCATACAAGCATAGAGATTTGTTTCTAGATTGTTTCTGCAAAATTTCATTGACTTTAATTGGTTAGTATTGAAAATATCATCATAGTACGTTTGTATGGAGCACGCCAACGGTAATATACCCTTAAGCAATTTAGCTGCTATCGATCGATAGTAACCTCTGTTGTACAATCAATACAATGTTATAGAATCATCGAAATTTACAATAGTAATATTGGTGTCGGTAAGATCGATAGTACCTACTGCTATTCATTAAATACTATTGGCCATTATTAACAATCAATAGTCAATCAACAGATTTGAAGATCAACTGTCGATAGTTAGGCAACACTAGCACATATTTTATAGCTGCAACCTATCGCGAGGGGAGGGACGGGCAAGCGCGGCCGGGTCCGACATCAAACGGTAATATTTCGCGAGATAGCGGCCATTGTGGATATTGGCCGACAAACAGGGAAACTAAAAACGCTCGCGGCCAAACTACCAAGCCGCATAAAACTAACGTAAAACTGTTATTTATGGCGCGAGCAGACACCGTTTATACGACAACATATTTTATTTTTGATAACATTACGTCGTTATTCAATATTCAGTGCTTATTGATTCGGAATTTGAGATAGATTAATGATAGGCGATAGATTAATGATAACTGAAATATGATGCGTCATTTACAAGCAATTATGTGTCTTACTGTAGTATAAATATTGAATGAAATCATATTTTACTGTCTAATGCTGATTTGCAAATCTTTTCATCACAACTATAATAAATCTAACTGAATCACATGCCGTAGAATCGGCATAAGAAGATAGTTATGATCCTGTGAACCAATGCCTGCTTTAAAATTAGTTCAAATGGATAAGTTTCCTTAAAATAATAACGGTTTTTTAGGTGGCGATGAGAGTAATTTAGGAAAGAGAACCCAATAATTGGCACTTAACCAATTATCAGCACTCCAGGCAAAAAAGTTATGTTCAATTATAGGCTGAAGCGTGTCAAATGTAAAACGAACCCTTAGTAGTAGGTGTAGGTAGTAGGCGTAGTAGTACCTGTTTTTACAGTTTTTTGGCAAAAAAATCTATCATACTACCCTTTTTTAATAATCATCTTTATTTGTCTTTATGCTTCTATTGTGGTCTTGTTTATTTTATTGTGTTACTATAATTTATTGTATTATGTTCTACGTGAACTTAACCTTTCGAGTCATAATAATACTTAGTGCATGCCATCACGTCTCTACTCGGCAAGGGCAAGGGTAGAAAGAATCGACATAATTCATATAAATAGCCTACGAAGACGAGACTATCGGTCTTCATGTCTTCACAATGATCTCATTCTTTTGATTCACAGAATTTAGTATTAGGTAGTCTAGAATAAAAATTATGATGTAATCACCTTGGTGTCTGTCCATCTGAAAATCATTATTTAGTTGGAAACCTTACAACATCCTGGGTTTTTTATTAAATAATAAAACCCTAATTCATTATGTTAATTTATTATAGTCATTTTACAGATAAAACAATTAATTATGGTGTGATTCAAAACAGTGATTGACATTTAGAAGTAAATGTGTAAATAAACTACAATTAAACGAAACTTCCCATACTTACCACTCTCCTAGCAACTGC
The DNA here is from genome assembly GCA_963693445.1 of Agonopterix heracliana. Lineage (NCBI taxonomy): Eukaryota > Metazoa > Arthropoda > Insecta > Lepidoptera > Depressariidae > Agonopterix > Agonopterix heracliana. Next base: position 21,427,045 of record OY856313.1, read on the forward strand.
AAGCGTGATATAGTGTTGCGCGATAGCCTATTGATAATATTATCGATGGGATTGTTTTAATATCGATCCTTTTCGGTACTGTGTGAAGATAAACTACACAGAATGTAAGGAAAAGTATCATGAACCTTTAAACCACATACTCTACCCATCAAACTGAACAACTTTAACTATGCGAGAAACCTGTCAGAATAATAAGAAATCTGCTGTCTCATACATTTTAGTGGAGTAGGCATTGCAGTTTAGTATGGAACAAATGATTTGCTTTGCACTGACATGTTTGCTCCCATAGTAAAAGTTATTCGGTTTGATTGGTAGAGTATGTGGTTTAAAGGTTAAAGATACTTTTCTTTATACCCTGTGGATGATGTCGAAAGTATTGTTATTCTTAGTTAAAATACTATTGATACGCATTTAGATCCAGATCGAAACTATCCTTTTATAAACATTATTTTATACACATTATTTCGAATATGTGTACACAATATTATCGATACCATCGATTACTTTACTTCAATAATTTATGATGCAATAAGTGAATTATTATTATTACCTTGTTCGTTGATAAATTGGCAATAAAGCACAATAAGTTATTTCTATTTAACTATCAATAAAATCTTTACAATTAAATTGTTAGGAAAATCGAGAACCTAATTTTCAAGGTCGATCTATCGATAGCCAAAGTATCGATAGTTCAGCAACGCATATGTACAGCTGTCATGTAGTTGCGTAAGCGCACGTGAGTGGTTCCGGGTGACTCCGACGGCGACACCTGTTGCACAATGCGATGAGCCGAACAGTCGCTCTCGTTCACTTCCTGAACAGCGGGCTGTCAGAAATTTAGTTCAGGATAACATCCGCCATTGCAAACAATTTTTACGACCATGTTTACACTTTTCATTTTTAATGCTAAACATTTTGAGTTATTAATAATTAAGAAAGGTAATGTAACATGTACTAGGAATAGAATTGATACAATTTAATTTAATTTTAGTCAAATCTATAAGAAAACTAATAAGCGGTTGAAGACTAATTTATTATCAATCATCGTTTACTGTCTCACGAGATTTTGAGTTCTTCCATATGGGCATTTAGATCGACGATTTCTCAGCAATTTTTCCAGAGGGGCGATATCGCGAGCGTGCAATCTGTATAAGAAATCACTAGTGTGGAAGGGCTTTTAGAGATTCAAGGTATGTCATGTAGGATTTTAGATGCAAAAGAAATATTTTCCTGAAGCCTGGTTTCATCACGATGCGTAGCGATGAGCGTTTGCGACCTATTGATCGACTAGTAATGTCAAACAATTCACTAATATTAACTACAGTGTACGTCTATAGAGACGCGCCACCGAAAATCACCCTGTGTGACATTGTCCTGAATACTCGTTATTTACAAGGGAAAAATTGGATGTTCTATTCTAAGACCAACGACACGACCAATATTAAAATACATCAAAGTTTTACGAGGCTGTTAGAAGACATAACCTACATGCATAAAGAAAAAGGATCATAGCGTTAACCGGGTAATAGAACTAAGGGTTACGTAAATTTTACTACTATCCCAATATTTAATCGCGAAGATCCGACCTTAAATCTAAATAATAGCTCCCTGGCGGTAAAGTATCAATTGGTGTTGCAATTCGATAGTTGAACTATCGATGTACTATAGATACTCGATAGTCAAGAAATATCGATTGTATTCGTTTCGATTGTATTTGTTTCGTTCTCTGAGTAGTGGGCTCGGTGGTGTAATTGGTTAGCACGTTTCCCCGGTTTGGAAGAGCGTGGGTTCAAGTCCCGCCCGAGACAAATTTTTCAATCTTTAATTTGATCGATTGTATTGTTTCTCATAGTTAAAATTATTAGTAACGGTAAGGACAAGAGTGCATAATGTGGATAGTGCCTTCTCTCTTGTATTTATTACCGACAGGCACCAGACCAGCTGTTTTAAAATGAGAGAAATTCGTAAAAAAAACTATTTACTTTTTCATACAAACATGCGATTAGCTGATTGAATTTATATGGAGAATACAAAAATTTTTTTTTAGCTGGGAAGAATAATTTTACAGTATCATGGGTACAATAACCCTTAATTAAAGTAATAACACCGTTTATCCAAACATCCTGTAGGTACCTATAAGAAATGGATGAGTTTTATTGTGCTCCGCTATCCAGAGATTCCTGAGGACCATTTAGAGTCTTCCCTGAATATAACACTATCGATAAACAAACTATCGATAGTGCGTCAACACTAGTATGAATTCGCGGTCACATGTACGGTCGTAGTAATAAAACTTAATGTATAGTGCGGTCGGAGATTTCCCGATTCAGTTCGCGATCGGTTTATTGCCACTTCACCTGCCAATTGTGATGGGGAGGGACCTGCCTGCATAACTTCAGTCGGTTTAGGAGTTACAGACGTTTAAAGGTCAGTAAAAAATTAATGATCAGCTGCAAGGCTGATCGCATGATATAATTGTAGTATGCACTGTAGCTATGTGAACAGTACAAAAACTGGCATTGATAATTTGCGGGACCAGTTTGTGTGCGGAGTCTGCAGTGAGTTAATTCGACAGCGCTTATTTACCGAGCCGGCGACCTTAACCTTCGCGAACTCGGTGACCTTAGCGACGTCATTTGAGGCAGCAGAAAGGGATGCAGCGTCGGTCAATCCGTCGGCATCGGCGGCCGGCATCACGGATGCAGTGCATGCTTTGCGCGTGACGTCAGCGCGCAGGGGACGCGGTCGCGGACCGGCCAATGGCGCCTCTCGTCCGGTGGCAGCGGTGAGGACCACTGGGCCATGTCAGGCATGCGGCGCTTCGCATCGAACAGACGGGTGCAAATATAATAACTTTGTGTGCAGCAATTGTAAGAACAAAGGGCACCTAAGGAGAGTGTGCCCACACAAAAGTCCAGACAGAGCGGCCCGCCCGTGGCGGAAGAACCTCGGAAACTTTAACCAGGAGGCGCATCATGCTTGCCAAGCGGGTGGCGAGGAGAGTTCTGGTACGGAAACTGAAGAGGAGGCGTACGAAGAACCAATTTATCAAATGGTTTTGAGTGACTACAGACCGGTGAGTTTGACTTTATTAGTGAACGAACGTAAGCTAACAATGGAAATTGATACGGGCACTGCCTGTTCTTGTATAAATAAAAAAACGTATGAATCATTGTTCAATAACGTTACGTTACAGAAATCTAATCTAGTGTTCAAATTTTACGATGGCACAAAAGCGCACCCACTGGGCGTTATTAAGACAATGGTTCAATACAAGGATAGCAAAAAGCTGTTAGATTTATATGTAGTGGAAAACGGCGTGACGTCACTAATAGGCAGACAATGGTTGGCAGAGTTGAATATTCAAATACCAATGTTATCATGCAATAGCTATAAAATTGAACAGAGTTCTAAAATGTTATGTGATATTCTCTCCAGGCATAAGGATGTGCTGAGTGGGGGACTGGGCAAGTATACCGGAGGGACAGCTGACCTACGGGTGAGGGAGGGGGCGGCACCTGTGTTTTGCCGCGCGCGGCCGATACCGTACTCGGCGCGCGAGCGGGTTGACGCCGAGCTGGACTCGATGCTGCGCGACGGCATTATCGAGCCCGTCGACTGCTCGGACTGGGCCACGCCGCTAGTGCTAGTGAACAAGAGCGACGGCGCACTTCGAATATGCGCTGATTTTAAGGTAACCCTCAATCCCGTATTAATGGTTGATAGGTATCCGTTGCCTAGAGTGGATGACTTGCTTGCTAACTTAACCGGTAGTGAGGAGTTCTCGAAAATTGACCTGTCACAAGCTTATAATCAGATTTGCTTGTCAGAAGAGTCAAAACAATTCACGGTAGTGAACACACACCGCGGACTGTTCAGATACAATCGATTAGTATACGGTTTGTCATCTAGCAGTGGTATTTTTCAGCGAATAATGAGTAACCTAGTTAAAGACATTCCTAACGTTCAATGCTTCTGTGACGACATCATTGTAACCGGTAAAGATAGGGAGTCGCATTTGAAGTCCTTGGAGGCGCTGCTTCAAAAAATAGAAAGCGTGGGCCTGAAAATAAAAATGAACAAGTGTTCTTTTCTGGCAAAAGAAGTAAAATACTTAGGTTTCATTGTAGATAGAAATGGAATCCGGCCTAATACAGAAAAATTAAAAGCAATAAAAGAAATGCCGGTCCCTGAAAACGTCTCTGAGCTTAAGTCTTTCCTCGGAATGGTAAATTTCTATGCAAGATTTGTACCAAATTTAAGTAGTTTGCTTCACCCCTTACACCAACTACTCGGGAAGGGCCAGCGGTGGGCGTGGGATCGCTCGCGTTCCGATGCTTTCGAGGCGGTAAAGCGAGTGTTAATAAGTAGCAAGGTATTAGCGCATTATGACCCCAGCAGGGAGTTAACCCTAACGTGCGACGCCAGCTCTCGAGGCATCGGCGGGGTGTTATCGCAGCGGGACGCGCGGGGTGAGGAGCGCGCAATTACCTATTTATCGCGTAAGCTGACTAAGGCAGAGCAAGGCTACTCACAGATTCATCGGGAGGCTTTGGCCATAGTCCATTGCATTAAAAAGTGCCATCAATACTTATATGGCAGACGATTCAAATTAAAAACTGACCATAAGCCACTAGTTAGTATCTTTGGACCGCATAAAGGCATACCAACTATGGCCGCGAGTAGAATGCAACGGTGGGCGTTGATAGTGTCCGCTTATGATTTTGACATTGAATATGTTAACACTAGTAGCAATGGCGCCGATATTTTGTCTCGTTTACCGGTAGGTAAAGACGATAGTCACGAGCCCCCGGAGCAAACGTATTTGCACTTCGCGACCAACGCGATATTATTAGATAACAATACAATTAAAAAAGAAACCTTGCGCGACCCCCTATTGTGCCGCGTTTACAGCTATATAGAAAACGGTTGGCCTGCTGACTTAAGCATAAAACAGCTCGGTCCTTACTACAATAGAAAGGAGGAGATGTATATCGAACTGGGGTGCATCATGTGGGGACATAGGCTAGTCGTGCCGGAGTCATGTAGGCAGTGGGTATTGAAGGAGTTGCACGAACCCCATATGGGGATCGTAAAAACTAAGGCTTATGCGCGAAGCTACGTTTGGTGGCCCGGTTTAGATGAGACTGTGGAAGCGGTGTGCCGCGAGTGCAGCACGTGCGGTGCACTGGCTGCTGCGCCTCCTGCCGCATCTCCCGTGTCATGGAAGTGGCCGCGAAGGCCGTACGATAGGGTCCACCTCGATTTTTTACAGACCCCTACAGATGGCCGCAAGTATCTAATTTCCATCGACTCTCACTCTAAGTGGATAGAGGTCTTCCCAATGGCGCGAACGACGGCGGTCGCAACGATAAGTAAATTACGGGAATCTTGGTCGCGTTGGGGACTCCCTAGGCAGGTCGTATCGGATAACGGGCCCCCCTTTTCAAGTAGCGAGTTTCAGGAGTTTTTGAAAACAAATGGCATAATACATACGTTCACAGCCCCGTATCACCCGTCTTCGAACGGAGCGGCGGAGAACGCAGTTAAAATAATAAAAAACGTAATAAAAAAGGCTCGCCGCGAGCAAGTAAATGAGGAGATAGCGATACAAAGATTTTTATTAGTCTATCACAATACCCCCCACTGTACTACTGGAGAGGCCCCCGCCCGATTATTACAAGGCAGGAAGCTTAGGACCCGATTAGATGCCCTTAAACCGGATTACGTCATCAAACAAAAGAGGGAAGGAACTGAGGCGCCCCGGAAAGAAACAAATTTGTGCCCTGGCGACCCGGTCTGGTACAGAAATTTTAGGCAAGGTGCGAAATGGTCAGAGGGAATAGTGTCCGAACGCCTTGGCAAGAGTAACTACACGGTTAAGACATGTGACGGGTCACCCACTCATAGGCATATCGACCAACTTAAGCGGAGGACGAGGTGTTCATGCCTGTTCCCAGAACGGACCCTAAATGACACTAGCGGAGCGACCACGTCCGAAGGGCATGTTTGTGCGGCCACGGACTCGAATGATGCTAGTCGCCAGGCAGTGGGCCCGGCCGGCCACGGTCCTAATCCGTCGTCGTCCGCACAACCGGTAGTAATCAGCGAGGATGAGTCAGCCTCACCTCGCGTTAATCGATCAGCTGAGATACCCTCGCCCCCTCCCGTGACCGCGTACGACTCGGTCAATGAAACTGTACCTAAACGTATACGCAAGCCAGTTGTAAAGTATGGCTTCGAGTTTGATTGAGCCACCATAACATTGAATTTCATGTATCACCTACTTATTAAGTTTTATGTACCTATTATTAAGTTATGTACATCTTATGGGTAATTGTATAAGAAACCTCTTGTATTCATTATTCCCACAATACCTAAACATGTCGACTAAAGATGATATTGTGCGTATAGTGGACTGTTATATTTTGATAATTATGGTAGTGTTTCATTGTAATTTATTTAAGTCTCGGATATTATATCCATGTCATTCAGCTATGATAATTTATATTATTACCTATGTGTATAAGTCTAATTTAACGGTGGAGGTGTGTAGTGTATTAGGTATGTAGGTACTGTGAGAAATATAATTGTTCGACCGCCTACATAATCAGTCTGGAATAAACTAATATTGCAAGCACACGGACTTTCACTATACTCCTGTAATTCCCGGATAAACTAGTTCATCAGTCGGTTTAGGAGTTACAGCCGTTCAAAGGTCCGACCTTTGAGTTAGTAAGGTCGTGAAATAATCCAATCCTAATCCTAATCCAATTTTAGTTCTAATCACATTACAATCCAATTACTATTCAACTGTGCTGAATTCCGCATAGCGCTTAACTCTATGTGACTGACAGCCTTTAAAGTCTGAGCGATCTGTCAAAACGGCTATAAAGGCTGTCAAACAAAAGCGCAATACCGAATGTGTTAAAAGTGGTGGTTCGAACGCGGTCCAATCATGCTTCAGTTGCGATTTATTTAGCACGATTGCTCTCCCAGTTTCTGTAAGTACGTATTAAATCAAAAAGTCACATCCCAGCCATTGCCAATTTGTTCGGACCATTTAAAAATCAGTGCGACATTTAATAGTCACTGCCATTTAGGACAATTACCTCATTTTCCAGTTCCATCGCGTTAAAGCCAAGCCTGCCATTTTGCGAATCGCCCCGTTTGGCTACTCGCCCGCTGCACCGCGACACATTTTAAAATGTTTCAGCAGTTAAAGTATAATCTAGCCACTTGAGCTCACTTCTATCGCCATTGCTTTGATACTAGCACAGTGTTGATAGTTTACAAAGACGGTGTTTATTATCAAAGTGTTACTGTGATAAATAATACAGGGTATTAAATAATTCCATTAACTTTTGCCGGAGTCTTCGTCCGCGTGGAATCGACGGATTCCGTTTTATCGATCTTCTCGGGATAGGAAGTATCCCAGAAGACTGTAACGTTCAGTAGTTTTCGCGTAATGCTAGAAAAAAACAGACTAAAAAACCAGGGTACTTACTATATTTTGTTAAAAACTGAATAAAGAGTCTGGTTAACAGGTAATACCAGTTTCAAAAAATGGCGTCGGCGCAAATTCTCAAAGCGAATAATGCACGCGAGCCTGCTCAAAAAGTGATAAAATAAAAAGCATCAGGTTTCCCTCGTCGTCTCACAAAGCAAGGCGTCTCCCGTAACATACAGTGTAGTGTTATAACGATGCACTCAGCAGGGAACAGCTACAAAGTTGTGAGTTTATGCCGCCGTTCGGCCTAATGACGCTAATATTTTGTCAAAAGTCGCCCGGCGGAACACTGGGCCGTCTCGGGTAAGAAAAATACTATTTAATGAAAAATTCGTAGAGATGTGGTATCAAATATTGATATCAAAGATAAGGAAAAGGTTTCAAATTCAGTGTTTTATTGGGCGAAGGCTTGTCAGACCAGCCAACTACATAATACGTCATATTTTCTTAAAACTATAAAAGTTGGTTGATATATTGATATGGATCTGGTGAATAAACATAGGTCCATGTTTTTAACACCACTATACTCCGTTTATTTTTCTACACAATGGCGTTACTGTAATTTTGATTGCTTTATATTATCAGCGGAGATAATATTTTATAAAAAAAAGGTTCACGTCGATTTTTTTTACAAACAATTTTATTTTTGATTCTCATACGAAGTTGTATTTTATTGAGATAGACCATTTTCAAACCGGACACAATTTTCATTCAACTTTTTCTTGAATAAAAAATTCGTTTTTAATTGTTTCTTTTATGCCAATATGATCTTTATAGGTACGTTAAGAGTTCGTGTGTGAAAAACCTTCATCTAATTAATAGATAATAATTATAACCCATCTTACAAATATCCCAAATCCGTGCCTAGTTGGGGCGGAACGCGCGGCCGCAAACTGAATTCGCGATGAGGCTCATTACAAACAACCGGCTAACGTCCCCCACTTCTTACTACTTGCTCCTCCGTTACTTGCAGTGCCGGATTTTAAAGAGTGACAAATGAGTTGCTTCCTGAAAACAAAGTTGAGAAGTTGAGAATATTTTTCAGTTGAAACCGACAGTGCCGGTTCAAATTTATCTTGACAAAGCCCAGTTGCCGACCCTGAGTAATGACTAATGAGATAAGAGCAGAAAGTTGATATGATGACAGCACAGTTCTGTAATGTACAAAAAAGATAATTTCTTAAAGAACATGATACGAGTATATCTGAGAGGAAGCCTTGTCCCTGCCAGTGGGATGGTTCAAGTGGGGCTACATAGATGAGTCAGTCCTCCGGTGAGAATGCGGTGTTGCTTCTGAGACTATAGTCCATCTTATATCCTGCCCTTCCAGTCTGGACACCTGCACGAGAAAGGAGGTTATGGACGTGGCCGGTACGAGTAGTGCTGGCAACATTCTGGGCTGCAATTTTTTTATGACGTTCCATCGAGTTGATAGAAGGAGTTGAATGGTTCCTAGGTCAAACTGTTTTAGAAATTACAAGGAGAATAAACGTATTAAAACTTTGTTCTCTTTCACAACAGGATAGTTTCGTTCTGCTGGTAAGGTAAGGATACCAACGGTAACGCTTGTATTATTAGTCTCCTACCTCACGGGCCTACGAAATCTTTACGATAAGATTAATTTTAATAAACATCTTGACAATGACATTAATCCTGCATAAAATGGGCCCCTCGTGACGTCTGCTGGGAACTTTTCCTCAAACCTGTCACTGCTTAGTAAAGTTGAGCGGGAAAAAATTAAATTTGAATTTATAATGTAGATTTCCTTAAATTTGAGTGGCCCAGTTGCCATGTTGTTGTCTTCGTTAAGAGTCCTTTTTCTACGCTTTGTGGGAAAAGGGTCTATAGATTTTGGGTCGAGCGTTGCGCACAGGCACAGAATAGATAATAAAATATGGGTCCTTCTTAATATGCTGACACTTTTTTAAGAGGATGACCAGACCATCAAACTGAACAACTTTCTCTACGGCACCAACATCGAAATCGCGAAAAAAATATCTGCTCTCTCCTCTCTCATGCATTTGGCTAGAGTCGGTTTTGCAGATTTGTATGGGACAGCAGATTTTTTTTCGAGATTTCGATGTAGGTCCCACAGAGAAAGTTGTTTTGTTTGATAGTCTGATCATCCCCTTAAAAAGTGTCATCATATTAAGTTGGACCCTGTATAGATACATAAACATACATATCGGCCACTCCCTGCTCCTCTCTGACTTCAGATACCGCCCCTCACCCCGCACTTTCTGGGTGTACTTTAGGGAAGCAGAGAAAAAAGCACATAGGTACACACGGAGACAAATCAAGTTCCGCACCCTATATACCCATAACTACACTACGTACAAAACACAAAAGAGTGCGGTAGGGAGCCTGCATAGACGCGGCTGCCGGCGCGGGCGCAGCGTGCCGTGAGACGAAACAACAACAACATATCGCACCCTCTCGCACGATTCGCTGCGTTCAATTTCTAATAGTTCAAAGTCCGAAAAGGGTAACCTGACCTGTCGCCGTCAGGAGCGCGCGTGAAATCGGCATCTCAAGTCAGAGAGGAGTAGGGAGTGACCGATTTGTATTTGTATGTATTTTTAAGTGCATTTGTGTATCATTTCTATTGATACACGCTTAAAAATAATATGTTGCGCTGCGTACCTGACTGTGTAAACCTAGTAAAAAGCATCTTCCATGGAGTAGATGGCATGTCAATCTTTTGAAACAAGTAGTTTTAGCAATAAAGCTCTTTTTTAGCACATTGAGTGTCAATTTGCATCTGATGCTAATGACAACACTGGCTGTAAAATGGCTTAAATTTTAGCTGCTTTATGATTTATAAACTAAAGCACGTGGCTGGCGGCAAATAGGTCATCAGTATACATTAATAACACCTATAGTTTCTGATTGACATAGATTGCCTTTCTAATTGGAAGCTCCGCTTCGACAAGCTAATGCTAATTTAGATCATTTATTTAGTTCACACTAATCAGCACAGATGGCGCTCGTGCTGAAGATAGATAACTCATTACGTTAGTATACAACGTGTTAATGAATAAGCGCAAACCCTCATACACCCCAACTGATTTACAACAAAATTATTAGATTGAAACAATAATTTCATTATTTTGATAGTAAAAATTTAAAGTTATTGACATTTAAGTTCTAGGGCCAAAATTATTTGTTATCATTTTAGCAATGAACCAAAGCGCTAATATACCGTGCTCATGGATACGTTTTAGGAATCTTGTTTTGGCAATAAGTAGGGTGAGTGAGCCATTGCGGTGGGTTGAGATCGCGTTCAGTAAAATAAATTAAGTATTTAGTACTATGAAAAAAATTACCTATGTTCAAACTATGATAACTCGATTCTGCTATCGATTCTAAACAAACTACTTTCTAGTTTTACGTTAATTAATTAACAACAAGCAACTCATTCCTTTGAATTTTAGTTGGTCTCCGTCTGGCCGTTCGGACAAACAGGGTTCACCGCTGCCAATGCGGTGAGGCCGTCGACGAACTTGGCCACCACGGACTTTTCTGCTCCCGGAGCGCTGGCCGCTGGTCGCGTCACTCTACATTGAACGACGTCATCCGTTGGGCCCTTGTAACCGCCAACATACCCGCGATCTTAGAGCTTAGAGGTTTAATCCGGAGCGATGGGAAGAGGCCCGATGGATTGACGCTCGTTCTGTGGAAATTGGGGAGGTCGCTGGTCTGGCACGCTACCTGTGTAGATACACTTGCACCGTCCCACGTCCATGCGACCTCATCCAATGCGGGTGCAGCGGCGGCTACACAGTAAGTGGCTATGAAGCATTTGGTGCAGCGCCAAGTCCAAGGCGGGCGCCGGCGCCGGGGCACCGCTCGCAGCGCGGTCCTGACCAGCGGAACCACAGATTACTGCGGAACGCTTGTCGATGTCCGAGCGACATTATTCAGGGATAAATGCCTGAACTTTCGTTTGCGGTTCTTTGGAACATTATCAAATTAGCTATTTGGCACTGGTATGGGAAAAACAACATTAAATTAATCTGAAACGATTTTAAATCAGCTGGATTTTGCCCGCGACTTCGTCCGCGCCGGCTCTCTTCATCGTAGCGTAATCTGTTTTTAAGTAAGTTATAGCCTGTAGAATCCCACTGCAGGGCAAAGGCCTCCTCTCACGAATAAGGGTGAGAGGGAGCGGGCCATACTCCACCACGCGGGCCCAGTGCGTGTTGGTGGAGGCAAGTTAGTGGTCACCTTGCTGTCAGAGAATTTTCAAGCCGCCAATAGGCCTCTGACCTGGCTTAACGAATAGTTACAACGCCATCTGACGGAACTATCCGAGACCAACTGCTTAACGTGCCTTCCGACGCACGGAAACGCTCGAGATGAAATACCACTAAACGGTCACCCATCCAAGGACTGACCGGACCTGACGTTGCTTAACTTCGGTGATCGTTTCCAATACCGAAGCTCAACTACGCCAACGAGCGCATTTTTTATTTTGTTTCAAGTCTACTAATTATAAGTTTTTACACTCAAAAAGTTTTATAAAAATCGGTTCATTCGTTTTTTGATGATCGAACAAACAAACAGACAGACGAAAAAGTAAAAAACTTTTTTAATTTTTTTGTGTTCCATATCAAAATTGGCAAAACGGAACACTTATGAAATCACCTCGGTGTCTGTCCGTCCGTCTGTAATAGGGATTTTTCTCTGAGACCATAAGACATAGAAGGAAGCTGCAACTTTTTGCAACACTTCTGTCACAATTATAGGAAATAGATAAACGGAAGGAATAGGTTTTTTTATTCAGTATGATATCACGTAAACAGCTTAGCTTTCGACGATTTTTTTTTGTCTCTACCACATAATTACCATTTCGTATACTACATGTTATAAAGGTATTTACAAAATAGCTTGCTCTCGGTCAGTATCGAACTAACGACTTCACGATTGTAAGCCAGGATCTCTCTCACCTGAGCATCCTCGACGGTTCCGGGCACATTTTATTCTGATGTATTTCCCATCTGATTAGATCAGGGAATGATCAGACCATCAAACTGAATAACTTTCTCTATCTGACCAATATCGAAATCGTGAAAAAAATCTGATCTTCGATACAAAACTGCAAACCTACTCGAGCCAAATGTATGAGACAGATAATTTTTTTTTCGCGATTTCGATGTTGGTCCCATATAGAGAAAGTTGTTTAGTTTGATGGTCTGATCATCCCCTTAAAAAAGTTTCAGCATATTAAGAAGGCCCTATAGACATAACTCGTCAGGGCCATAATTTTCTTATAGTCATCAGTACTCATCAGAAACACTGCTATCACAATCCATTATATACTACTGCTACAATAAACATATTTAACTTGCGCAGGTGTGCACAAATGTTTAAAAGCTAAAATAATCAACTTTTTTAGGCTTGCAGTGTACATGATAATGGTGACTCTAGCAGGGTTTTTCGATTTCTGCATAAACTCTGCAGTTCAACTGAACAACGATATCGAATCGTGGGAATAAGAGCAATAACGAACAAACATAAATATAATAAAAACAATAACGAAATAATAACAACCCATTTATTACATGACTTGCAGTTACAATCGGAGCAAGCGGTTGTGTAACCGTACGTTTTATTAAACCCTTCGTATTAATTTAATTATAATTTGTTACATTTCATACGTAACTGAGCAAAAATATTGTATTTCGTAATAACGCAGACATTTTGCATGTTAATTTAATAACTAAGTGATAAAAGCTGGGCAATAAAAATTGATTTTGCAAAATGTATTGCACTTTTATTTAGTTCAAACGCAATGTTCAGATTCCATTCTAATGGGTATTTTAGGAAAGTTTTAATCTTCTACACTAACAAAACCTTGTAACTTATGTGTTCAATCAATCAATCAATTATTCTTAATTTTACACCAAAAACATAGTAAGAAAGAGTAAACCTAGTAGAGTTACTTTGTCATTATCAATCAACAGTTATGCGACATTACAATTTTCAAGCAAATAAAATACAATATCGTGCGACAAAAACGTGTGAAAATAGTTGCAAATATGTATCTCTAGCCATAACAATAACACTTGTCAATGTGGTGCTGGAGCAATCTGAACGGATTCAATTAACATAGTGTCGATGTGCTTGACAGAGACGGACTGAGTGAGTACTTGTGATACCAGGCTCCAAGTATACCTTTCGCCAAGTGACACGGCATTCTATCCTACAAACAAACATAAATTCAATCTCCCTTCAGATCACGTGCCATTCACTACACAATCTCATTCGATTTTTTTTTTAAATTGACCTGGTTGTCGTGGTGGAATGTAAAAAATGCTCACCTTTAGCTTTAGCATATTGAAGGTTTCAAGATGGAATGACGTGTAAACTGGTGACAGGTGGCTAGTGGCTAGCCATTCGCGCACAAAAAGACCGCATCTTTAAATAGCCTGCTATAACACCCGCAGGAAGAAATAGGGTGATCCGTTCATCATACTGCTTCATTCTATCCTAAATAAGCTAAAAGCCCAAGTTATACAGTAAGTGTAGCAAAGTTTCTGAATACCCCGAAACGAATTGTCGTCGTCAGTTTATTATAATTTATGTAAGATGTGCAGAATCTTATCGGTTGCTACAGAAGTAGATATCATTTGCATGCCTAGTGCTATTGACTAAAAGGATTTTAATAATTGGTTAGTCTCGAACGGACTCCATTGGATTAGCGACATGAATGTATCACGAATTGAATTGAATTGGACTATTAATTATGCATTTCTGCATTCATAGAGTTATGATCCCGGGGGAAACTGGGATGAACAGTGAAACAGGCAACTAGATGAATTGAATAAAGGGATGTTTCCTACTTTGGGTTACCAAACCTATGTATTCTATTCAATGGCGTTTCCTTGTTAGATTTCGCCAGTGTCAAGTTATATGAGGTAGTGTCTATCCAATCTCGAGGATTGTTTTTGAGTAAGAACAACTGAGAAGGATTTTGGAGCCTCGTGGCAGGCTGAGACGCGAACCGCGCGAACACCACGCGAGAGACAAGTGTTCGAGGCAAACCCTGCAACGTGACTCTCCAAACCTAGGTATTTAAAGACTATGAAAAAATTAAATAAGATTTTACTACAGGTGCAGTTGTGTGCAACAATAATTAAATGTGATTTAGGTAAATTACGTTTAATTTATAGTTTGTTAATATGTATGAGAATCACATTGCATTGCAAACATACCTCTTTCAGGCAGAATCGGGTAATTAAACAATGTAAAATAAATTGTAGAATTGTTAATTATTTAAAAAACAATGTGGCTGTACTTAAAAAAAAACATGTTGTGAGCATTATTTTCGATAAACCGAATAGGTACCTAATTACTGGGTAAATTTTATAATTATCACTGCGGATAACTTCAGCATGTATTCTACTCATCAAACTGAACAAATTGTACTATGGAGCCAACATCGAAATCGCGAAAGGAAAAAAAACAGCTGACCCATACATTTGAGTCGAATAGCGTACGCAGTTTTGTATGGGACAGCAGATTTTTTTTCGCGATTTCGAAGTTCGCTCCATAGTGAAAGTTTTTTAATTTGATGAATAGAATACACGCTGAAGTTATCTGCAGTGATATAAAATTTACCCTGTATTAGTTTTAGTAAGTGTGACTAAAGTTACTTAGCTCTAAATCCGTCCCAGCTTAATGTAACATGAGACAATGTTTGCACGCAAATCGGTGCTTATCGTGCAAGATAGCGCGCTATCGCTCGGTATCGCGCGAGCCACTCGACGAGCCAGCTGCTAATTAAAAACGCATATCTTATCGCCAGCCTCGCGGACGGAAACTGCGAATTTCGGACAATATAAGGTCATGACCAGATTTTTAGCCGGAGTAAACACGAGCTTCTCTTTAGCGTAGTGAAGCTTCGTTATTTGAAATTATTTTGTCGATTTTATACCGACCGATAGGCAGGCACTCTCTTGACCCTCTTTGAGATGTACAATGCATAACATTACTGTGACGACCAACTAGCGAAACTTGCAGCACGGGTAGGCCCCACAGAAGGTGGACCGACGGCATGGAGCAGATAATGGGATAAGGGCAGCGTAGAACGGCGATAAATTTTTTAGCAGCGGGTCAATTTTTTTAATAAGTTAAAAATAATAAAAAACCAGTACTTGCACACCGAGGACATACGACTCTCATGCATAAAAGTGTGCTTTGCATGGCCCCTAAAATTTATAATAAGTTACCAGAAAGTGTAAAATCTTTGAATGTTATGAACTTTAAATGTAAATTGACTAAATTTTTATTGGACAAATGTTACTATAAAATTGATGATTATTTATTGGATAACTTGACTTAAGAATTAATTATTTGAATTAAGTATGTTTTTAAACTAATTTCTTGTGACATTTTATAAATTAGCTGAAAAATTAATTATATTGACATTCTTATAATAATACAATTTCCTTAAAAAATTTAAATATTTGTACGCCACTGTTGGCTGAGAGTAGCAAGAACTATTAATTATTATGTTATATTATAAGATCTATATGCATTGTACCTACTTTCAACAAATAAATTATTTGATTTGATTTGATTTGATTTGATTTGAGGGTTCCGTACCACACCGCCACACAACATGTTAACTTACAAAAAAGTTTTGTTTTCTCCGGGACCTTTAGCGTGAGACCGACTCACACTTGGCCGGTTTTTATTATTTGTTGTTATACTGTAGAGTATTTTGTATAATCACACCAAGTTCGACGCTTGTATGTACAACCGCTTTTTAGTAAGAGCGTGAAAAAAAATATTATAAAAACTGTTTCTTGTATGAAGAGCCCCCTTAATTTTTACATTTTTGACATGTTTATTAATTGTTAGGAAAGCCGCCATAATAACGCACATTCTTTGAACTGTCTAGCTATTACGGTTCAAAAGATACAGCCCTAAATAGGTTGGACATAAGACGGACGGAAAGCGTAGGCTTACTTATGAATAAGATCCCGTTTTCATTCTTTGAGTTCGGAACCCTAAAAAGTACATACAAATGTACCTTGTCTGTAAATTTCAAACGAACAGGCGCCAAAGAGACTATCTGTTCATGTTTTTACAGCCGACAATAGCCGTGTGTGTCAGGTAACTCTAAACGAGCGATAACTCTAGCCATTTGTCGCGTTTCATGTCCCGCAGACTTGATAGTGAAACATTTATAGTCACTTCTGCGTCTACCGCCGTTTATATGAAAATATTCACGATAATTTACATGGTGTTCGCAAATAAACGCTTTTGAAATCTTTTGTGCATTGGTAAATGAACTAGATTTGTAAGATAGCGTTTTGATATAAGCCAACTGTTGTACAAACTGTTTTTTTATCGACCGATATTACAATTCGAGTATTTCTGACTTATTTAATTTTTGAACCGATTTAAAAAAAAGGGTTATCGATTAATCAGTTTCTATTTTTCATGTTTGTTATGCTATAACTTTGACCCCCGATAACTCTTTTCCCCAGAATTGTACCCATTTTACTTTGGTGAAGATCTGATTACGCGTTTCGGAGCTACACGATAGAACTCCTAAAATACGTTCGACGCATTTTATTTGTATCACTGTACCTTTTGCTTGTATAATAATTATTACTAACTGATATCGGAGTCGGACCCTTTTATTAAACCCCCAATATTTCATCACTGAACATTGGTAAAACAAAATTTCAAAACTGCCTTCAAAACTAGAAAAGTTGAAAATAAAATATTACTGCCAAATGTGTTTCTGATTTGCGTCAACAAGAACATCAATTAGTTTTATTGTTATCTATGTAAAAACAATCGACATTGAATAATGAACAAAACATTATTTTCTCTCCTCTGGACGGAAAGCGTCAATTGTCGTCCCGCTGCGCTAACCGAAGTTGTCGCTTACCACCTCCGTCGAGGAGAAAAATATTATACTAACCTCGGACAGTAAATAAGAAAGCCTCAGATCACATGTTACACGAGATCTGAGACCTTTCTTACTTTCCTGTCCTCGGTGTAATCTTCTATAAATTATGTCGACGATCGGCCTTTCATTTAATACAACAAGTTTTGCTTTTATTTAGTGAACACCATGTACGACTCAATAATAAAGTGGTTGTGTTACTATTATTTGTTCAATTTCGTTCATTTTTACAACAACTCTTAATGGCCTGTCAAAAGTTATAGTTGTTATTTTAGAAGCGATTGTTCCACTTTATTACATCCGTAACGTTTTACACAATTTCTACACAATCTCGAGCGAGCACAATATCCGCTAGTTTATGCATTCTATTACAAAAACAAATTCGATGTCCCAAACGGGCAAGTGCTGGAAAATAGAATGTTTCGAACCGTTCAGCATTTTACAGCACTGCAGTTCAATATATTTCGTCAATATCCACGTGAAATAGGCTAGAGGAGCGAAGAGGCTAGTCTTTACTATTAAGGTGTTAGTCCACCGGCTTGGATGTTCGAGACGATACTAGACAGGAGTTGTCTGATAGATAGTAAAACATAACATAAAATATTCTTTAACACACAAATTCAACACGTAAAACAAAGTTTAACATGCTGCGGTAGATGGCGTTGACTAGGATCTGAAGATAAAAATTTTGGCTTATAGTAAACTAAATAATACATATCAGTGAGTCAGAAGCATTTGTATATATTTTTTGACGAAGTACCTGTTTATATTTTTCACATAAAAACACTAATTTTTACTTTTTAAAGTATTTTATTAACAGCAAGGTTGCTCATTCATCTTTCGTCGCGACCATTCTATTGAGTAATTTGAAAAAAAAAATTAGTGTTTTCTTCGATATATCCCTCACACTCAGTCAAATGTCACGATCAGACTAGCTACCGATTAAATGTTTAAAAAAAAATAGTTGGGGCCCTTCCCATCGAAAAATTCCTTGGTGTACCGAGTGCCTTAGCCATGTCGTGTCTTAAGAAGTGTGGGCAGCCTCTTTCACCGCCTTAATACTTGGTTTTTTGATAAAATAAAATCAGCTGTTTTTGATTTCACCTGACATTTGCTTGACGTGTCACGTAAACAACGCTGTTACCAGGTAACAGAGAAACGTAAATCACCGAAGCTAAGCCGAAACGCAGCCATTGGTCGCCGAACGGTTGCTCCCGTGGTAACGAAGTAACATCACATGCGCGTAGCGGTCCAAGACGAAAGTGTCAAGAAGGACGTTTTAGATGTTTTCTATGTTTTCTTTCTATTTCCGTATGTTATTTTAGTTTAATCGTAAGTTATATTCCTCATGTTTCGCTTCACCTATGTCTCAGACCACTGTTAGACAGTTGCAGGCGGCGGCGCCACAAGATCTTGTGCAGTGTCCGGAGTGCTCCCAGCCGAAATTTTTCAGGGGACAGAGAGGTCTGAATATCCACAAAACTAGAGTGCATCAACCGCGCACAACAACAACAGCCCAGCAAAGTGGTCCACCGCCACCAGGACAGGTTTCAAATGCGTTGTGGGAGAAACTAGGCAGACTTAAATCCTCTCTCCCTTTGGTAAAGAGGATCCCTCGGGGGGCGAGGATTGCGGTAGCCACCTCCCTGTCCTCCTACATTAGGAATGCTACCAACAAAAATGATAGTAACAGCTGGGAGCAGTTACTCAGTTTCTCCTACCGAACACTTCACATACCGAATGGAAGCGAAAGTAGCGGCTCCCTCACCAACAAAATTAAGAAAAACTGTCTCCTCTCATCAATTAATATCGAAGATAGCGACCTCCTCTTTAGAAGAGGCTACTTGTATAACATCAACAAGAAAATTGAATCGAAAGTTGGCGATGGAGACCTGAAAGGAGCCGCGCAGCTTTTATTTTCCAGTGACGCAATCGCCCCGGATACGCCAGAAACTCTGTCATCCCTGCGTGACAAGCATCCATCTCCAGCAGCAGCCTGCTGCCTGCCAAATGCCCCCAACCGTTCAGAGCACACTCCCGAAGCAAGCGACTGCTGAGGAGGTGCAGGCCGCTATTTCTTCTTTCAGGAGTGGCTCGGCCGGTGGCCTAGATGGTCTAAGCCCTCAACATTTTAAAGATCTCATCCTGGGGACCGCTGGGGTCGCTGGCCGTGCTCTTCTGGAGGATTTAACGCTCTTATCAACCTCATGTTGTCGGGGAAGGTGTGCTCGGAAATATTAGATGTCCTATACGGTGCCAACCTGTGCGCTTTAAAAAAAAAGGATGGCGGTATAAGACCGATTGCGGTAGGAAACACCATCCGCCGTGTGGCTTCTAAAATTTCCTGCAAGCACATCCTGCCGGAACTACAAAACAAGTTTCAACCAACCCAACTCGGTTTTGGGACCCGGGGAGGTTGCGAAGCTGCAGTCCATGCAACGCGTACTTTCCTTGAACGCGGCGGAGGCGAGGTGCTTCTGAAAGTGGATGTACGCAACGCATTTAACTCTGTAGATAGGGGTGCCCTGCTGACAGAAGTCAAAGAACATATCCCAGCCTTATACCACTACTTATGGCAGTGCTACAGCTCGCCATCGAATCTTGTCTACCAAAATAATCTTATACACTCTTCGGTTGGCTGTCAGCAAGGCGACCACCTCGGACCGGCCATCTTTAGCCTGGCCATACACCCACACATAACGTCCCTTTCATCTAAATTCAACATTTGGTACCTAGACGACGGAGCTCTAGGAGGCGAAGCGTCATCCGTCCTATTAGATTTAGAGAATTTGATCCATAATTTTCAGTCAATATGTCTCGAATTAAATTACTCAAAATGTGAACTATTTATTGGCGACACCCTGACCCCGTTCGAAAAAAATTCAATTATAAGACAATTTGACAATAAAATTTAGCCCCAGGCATAAAAATTATAAACAAGGAGTCACTTCGTCTCTAAGGTGCTCCTATTCTAGAAGAATCTCTACCCAATTTTGTTTCGGACTTAATTGCAAAATTGGAAGAATCATCAAATCGTCTAAAAGAAATCAGTCCCCACATGGCGTACTGCATTATAAAATTCTGTTTGTTCGTGCCTAAATTCACATATGTGCTGCGTTGTTCTACCCTTTGGAGATACCCCTCGCTTCTACTTCGTTTCGACAACCTAATCAAAATTACCCTATCAGAAATTCTAAATTGTCCCCTTACTGAGAATGACCACAGCTGGTGCCAAGCCAAGCCACCCTTCCAATTCGGTTCGGTGGTATTGGCATCCGAAAAGCATCGGCGGTAGCGCTTCCGGCGTTTCTGTCATCAGTCCATAGTACGCTTGACCTCTTCGGGAGTATCATAAACCCATCACTTGGTGATATAGAGGTCACGTACTTGACTGAAGCCAGAAACGCCTGGGTAAGTGCCGCTGGTCCCGATAACGATGTCCCCACAAGCCTGACATCGCAGAGGCTATGTGACGAGCCGCTCTGCATTCAGACTCAGAAAAGTCTTATAGACAACGCCACCAGTACTGCAGAGAAAGCCCGCCTCCTAGCCTCAAGGGAGCCAGAGTCAGGATTCTGGCTAAATGCGTTGCCATCTGCAAACGTGGGCACGCTTCTGGACAGATCCTCCTTCACTTTGGCAATCGGTCTGAGACTCGGTGCCAGAACGATTGAGCCACATCGCTGCCGCTGTGGCGCGAACGTTAACGACCTCGGCCACCATGGTCTCTCCTGTCGACACAGTGCTGGCCGTCTCCCTCGCCACGCCAGCTTGAATGACATCATCCGTCGGGCCCTTGTCAGCGCCAACGTGCCGGCTATACTTGAGCCAAATGGCCTAGCAAGAGACGATGGCAGGAGACCCGACGGTATGACTGTCATTCCTTGGAGGAATGGCAGGCCCCTGGTGTGGGACGCTACGTGTGTCGATACTGTGGCGCCCTCACACCTTCCTGCCACCTCTCTAAGAGCGGGCGCGGCGGCGGCTGCTGCAGAGGGTATCAAGCGGCGCACGTATGCCACCCTGGGTGACGGTTACATCCTTGCGCCATTCGGTGTTGAGACCCTGGGGCCGTGGGGCCCAGACGCTCGACAGCTTGTCGTCGCGCTTGGTAGAGGTGTCCGGTGACCGAAGGGCTGGCGCGTACCTCGGGCAACGAATATCTATTGCCATCCAAAGAGGTAACGCCGCCAGCGTCCTGGGCACCCTCCCGCAGGACAGCGGCCTCGAGCACGTCTTCTGTTTAGTGTAAGTTGAACGGAAGTCGTGCTCGATATAGTGGCTCATTTGTTCTTTCCTTTTTTTTGTATCAGTTTTTATTTTTAATCATAGCCATATTTAGTCATAAGTTGTATATAATGTTGTAAATATCGCATAAGTTCTCTTAAGTTATTTATTGAATAACCCTCACACTCACACATAATAATGTGTAATATATTTCGGATACCACCTAGCACATCATTGTCGTGAAATGACATAGGATGTGAAGGACAAAGAAAAGTTTTATATTTTCGGGTTGAGATTTACATCAAGTCCGTTAAAGTCTACCTAAGGACCTTTTGTAAGTACTCCCACCACGGCTATCAACACAATCATCTCAACCGATATACGTCCACTGCACGTTCACACGGCGACACATCAAGCTACGCAAATCCAATACAACCCAGCCGCGCGACGTTATACATTACTCTACCTTCGCGCGGCCAGCTCATTTTGGTTTTGCGTAGCTTGATGTGTCGCCGTGTGTACATAAGCCGTATCTGCTGTATGTTGGCATTGAAAAATACAAAGCTACGTTTCAAATCTTGTCTTGTCGCCAATCCTGGCCAGTGGAAGGACACCTTTAGGCAAACTATCTGTGTAAATCCGGGGCGTATTCCAGCGTTTATTCTGCACTCTCGTGCTTGGCGGAGTTTACGTCCCGGAAAGATAACGGATGTCTCGGCGGGATCGTTGACCGTTCCCGGGACATGGATCAATGCTCACGTGGTGGGCAGGGTATTGCGATTCGTTCGCGCCCGGCTGCCGCTTAATTAGAAAAAGGGCCAGTAGAGGCAATAGTGCGGTGTGAATGGATATAAATGTTGGGTTGTTGCGATTGTTTTCCTTTACTCGCAAGTGCCGAGTAATTATTTTAGGAACAGTGATGGGATAAGGCTTTTCCCGTAAAAAAATTTTCTGTTTTTGAATTGCCTAAAAAATATTATAGTCGTAAGTTTTTTATGTGTGCTTGTATTTTATTTCACCTTTCTGGCTTTGATTGTTTGATTATTGATCAAAATGTGAACGTCTTGGTGATTTAAGAATACCAACCAAGACAAGGAACTAATACATAGAAGTCTGCGACTGACTGTTTGAAGTGGCTGCGACTGCCACTTTCCTTAGTAAATATGGAAGCTAAAATGACGAAGAGGTTCCAATAAACAAAATTGTTGGCATTTTTTTCCGTTATGATTAGTTTTTCTGGAACTCCAAACTCCAAATGTAACCATAAGTAGAAGTGAATCTCCAGCCGGCGTCAGATGCGTTTGAAGCGGTGAAGTGTTGGTCTAGGAACAAGCACTATGAAGCATGTTCTTAGGGGTTGGTATAACCACCATACTTTAACGGCATGCGAAGGTTATTTTTAACCGACTTCAACAAAAGGAGGAGGTTCTCAATTCGACCCGTATGTTTTTTTTTTTGTATGTTTGTTACGCGATTATTATGACAGAACACGATAGTCGGTTTATGTTTGTAAAAACTGCAATGTATTATGAATTGTGTGTATTTGATCATCATCATCACCTAGGTACCTAAACAGGTCCCACTGCAGGGCGTGGTGGGTGTTAGACCACATACGCCTCAGAATTTCTTGTTCGGTGTATGCATGTTTGTATTATGTAGGTAGGTATGTCATTCGAAAACATCAAAAACATATATTTCAAAATAATATTGCTGTCGTCAAAGTTAAATAACCATATTGACATATCACCTCCTATTGTACCTACGTACATAGTGTTCATGAATACAGACACGTGACTAACAATACAAAGAGATCCAACGATACCGTCCTATTTGGGTCAGAACTAAGACATCTCAGAAGATTTTGTACCTAGATGTTGTTTCGAAATGTTTCTTTTTCCTTTGTAAACAATAATTTATGCAACATGATATGCGTAGGTATGTTAAGAAGAAGCTTTAAAATATTTGGAAAGAAATACAAACGTGAAGAGAACAGATAATAGTAGATTACACACCGAGGGCAGGAAAGTAAGAAAGATCTCAGATCTGAGGCTTTCTTATTTACTGCCCGAGGTTAGTTTACTATTTTTCTCCTCGACGGAGGTTGAAAGCGACAACTTCGTTTAGCGCAGTGGGACGAAAATTGACGATTCACCAAATCAAAGTGACACAGAAAAGTTGCCAAAACTAATTGGTACAAGGATGAACGTTCTTAGTTCAATAACAAAACATCTTCCCTTTCTAATTAATGACCTAACAGATTAAATAGTACAACGAAGTAGCAAGATAAAAGATTTCTTTGTGAACTGAGGTCTTCATGGTTTTTAATTAAAAACATTATGAGAAAGGCTCGTTTAATTACAGCATCAGGCCGAGATATTTGCTTTCGTGTCTCAATGATGTAGCAAATAGCAAACACTATGTTATACTGGCTACAGATTTAGCATTAAATTGTTTACAAAATGGTGAAACTGACAGTTTCAAAGCCTGATGATTTTTAGTAATGACTTATTAGAGCCCGGCTGGGTATTGCTAAAGTACATCAGCACATACACCCATGCCACAGTATAAGAAAGAGTATCTATTACTACATACAGTATGGAGACTCCCTGCCTCCCACCAACTTTTTACCTCACCCCCTCTATTGCCCTCTGGTTACCTCGGCGGCTACCTGTTTATGTTTTCGAAACAAAGATAATAATCTCAAGACGAAGGATAAAAACTCTTTTTAGAATAGATAGTAAATGCGTTTTATTTACGAAAAAGTCATGTACCGCACGCAGTTATCGCTCTTACAGACGAGCGACACTTTGCAGTCGCGCGACCGTAAAGTCTATAAGCGCGACCCTCTGCGACTCACGGCGACCGCAAAGTGTCGCTCGTCTGTAAGGGCCCTTACAAGACTCAGTTTCGCATGTGCAGACGTCATCTTGTCAATTTCTGTTTTTTGTAGGCAGTGTCCGGGTTGTGCCCATAGTCTGCACTGGATATTTTGTGCTCATTAAAATAGCCAATATGCTGAAGCAAAGTACATTATAAATACAGGGCATCTGTATAGATAATTATACAGTTTACTCGTATGTACGTAAAACAAACTATGGCTTGCAGAAACCCGTAGTCTGTAGTGGAGTGGATTAAGCTCGTTAAAATAACCAATACACTGAAGCGAATTGTATATGAATGTAGAGCAAACCACATAGACACATAATATTGCTTAAATACTTTAAAATTTCCATATGAAATGTTTCAAATTTCGGATTGAATAAACGCATGATCTCTCAAAATATTAATGGTATTGCATAGTGCAATAAATGCCTTCTTCTTCTTAGCCGTTTTCAACCGTAATGGTGTAGGCCTCCTTCAGTCTATGCCATCCCTCTCGATCTTGTGCCCTCTCTATCCATTTCACTCCAGCTGTTCTTTTGATATCGTCATACCAACGCATTTGCGGTCTGCCTCTTAGGCGTTTTTCTCCCCAGGGTCTCCACTCCTCAAATAACCCTCCTCAACCTAGAGGAGGTAGGAGTTGGGTAATTAATCCTCCTCCTCCAGCAATAAAGGCCTACTCACACCGATTGTTTAATTTTTTCGTAGTTCAAACCTTAGGGGCGCGTATCAGTTATCTGTGATTTTTACACTTTTTGGTTCAGTTCAGTTTCAAAAATCGCACTCCTGGTCGTGAGTAAAGAGAGTGTTTATTTTATCCTCATGTGTAATTAATCATTAACCGTAACAGAAGGTCTACAGATAAGGTGCTTCCATCCGTCAGTTCGTCAGCTTACAAACTTTTAATTGGCTTAACGTTTTCAGATTGTTATGTATTTATACTTTGTGTTTGTTTGACGCCAAATAATTTGATGCTTTACGTATCGCTCGATCTGAATTATTTTAATCTAAACTATTATAAAACTGTAACTGAAGTGTGTCTGTACATTGAAGATATTTATAAAAAAAAGATTACGATATGGTTTTTAGGTATCCCTGACTCGAAATCAACCTTTTTTTAGAAATGTTGTCCGTCTGTTTGTTTGTTCGCGCATCACGCAAAAACTACTAAACCGATTTTGATGAAACTTTTTTGTTTGATAGCTTATGATCTGACTTAAAATCTGGTATATAATTAGTGCGGACGAAGTCGCGGGTAAACAATAGTTATTTATAAACCTACATGGAGAAAAAATAAAAACGATGTGTGCCATATTTGAATGCTGATATTATTATATTATTATAACACTTTATTGCACACAAAAACATAAAAATATACAAAGTTGAGAAAACATGTACAAAGGGCGAGCTTATCTCTGAAGAGATTTCTTCCAGCAGACCCGCAAAAGAGACAGTTAATAATTACAAGGCAAATTTATTGTGTACAAACAAACAATAAATAAATATATTATACAATATACAACCTACAAAATACAATAAATATCAGAATAAATATTATATATATATATATATATATCACTTAAGGTAGAGAAAGATAGTGCTCTTTCGTTCTCTTTTTAAATATACCAATAGACTTTGAGTCGCGAATGTCGGCGGGGAGTGAGTTCCATAACCGAGCAGCATGGATGGTGAAGGAGTAGGAGTAGAAGTCGGTGGAGTGGGATGGGATACTAAGTTGGGTACGGACGTGGGATCGGCAAGGTTTGTCAGGAGGGCGGGAGAAGGAGAAACGTTCTCGGAGATAGTTAGGATATGAAGGGTTGTGAAGGATGTTGTAGAGGAGACAAAGGATGTGGACATTCCTACGATCGCGTACGGGGAGCCATTTCAACTGGGCCCGAAACTCGGACACGTGGTCATACTTCCGCAGACCGAAAATGAAACGTATGCCCAAGTTCTGTAGTCTTTCCAACTTGTTATTTAACTCCTCGGTGGCATCGAGACAACAGACATCCGCGTAGTCGATGATAGGGAGGATTAGGGATTGGGCTAAGAGGATTTTGGTGTTGATGGGAAGAAAATTTTGAAGTCGTTTGAGGGAGTGGAAGGAGTAGTGCACTTTTTTACTGATCTGGTTGAAGTGGTCCGCCCATGACAGGTTAGAATCGTTCATGACACCGAGATTTTTAGCGGACTTACTGTAGGGAATAGTGATATGGTTGTAACTAACAGGTGAAACAAGGGACAGATCGACGCGGCTACGCATCCTTGTGCTACCGATGACCAAACACTGTGACTTGGAGGGGTTAACCATCAGACCATTGGACTGAGCCCAGGTATAGATACGCTCCAAGTCAACATTTATCGCATCGATAGCGTCACTGATGTTATCGGGTTTGAAATGCCGGTAAATTTGAAGGTCATCAGCATACAAATGATAGTTGGATGATATAATGACAGTGATGGTATTAATAAAAACTGAGAAGAGAAGAGGAGAAAGAACACCACCTTGAGGCACGCCTGCAGTGAGATCGCACCAATCAGATGAAATCCCGCCAGAGCGGATACACTGCGAGCGGCCTCGGAGATAAGAGAGAAACCAAGAGATAACTGGTGGAGAAATGTTGAGAGATTGAAGAATACCTAAGAGAACATCGAAGTCAACAGAGTTGAAAGCACTGCTGAAATCGAGAAGTATGAGGATAGTGAGCATTTTATTCTCCATAGCCAGTCGGATGTCATCAGAAACTTTAACAAGTGCAGATACAGTGCTGTGCCCTGGGCGGAAACCAGATTGGAACGAGTTCAATAATTTGTTGCATCGGAGGAAGGAATACAGTTGTTTCTGAACAATAAGCTCTAATACCTTGGAAAGAAAAGGAAGTATAGAGATGGGGCGGAATTGAGAGAAAGAAGTAGGGTTACTGGATTTTGGCAGAGGAACAACTAGAGCTAGTTTCCATGCCGAGGGAAAGGAACTGGAGGACAAGGAGAAATTAAAGATGTGTGTAAGGATTGGAAGTACTTCAGGAAGGATGAGGGAGATCATACGAGAGGATATCGTGTCATGACCCTCGGCGGTAGAGGAGATGGAAAGGATATGCTTCCTAACATCAAGCTCGGTTACTGCAGAAAAAGATAGAGGGGGACATGTAGGCATTGGTAGTTTGGAAAGTTCCAGAAGTGTTTTTGATTTGACAGAGGGATCAATGTTAAATGGAAGTGAAGAGAAATGTCTATTAAGAGCAGTGAGGTCAAGAGAAATGGGGGAAGAATCAGAAGATTTACCAATGCCTAAGGATTTAAGAAACCGCCATACCTGTGCAGGGTCTGAGACACTTACAGATTTATGGATATGAAGTCTCCTGGCATCCCTGCACATACGGTTACAACGGTTACGAAGCATCTTGAAACGATCGCGATTGGTGTCAGAAGGACAACGCAGGTATTTCCTTTTCGCCCTATTCCGCAGCGCCATAATATTCTTGATCTCGTCCGTAAGCCACGGAGCCGGCACATGCTTGACCTTAACCTTTTTTATTGGAGCATGGACATCAAATAAGCTAAGGAAAATGTTGTTAAATAAAGATATTTTGGCGTCCATACTGTCAGCACTAAGAACAGGTCCCCAATCGGTGCCACTTGCATCCAGACGCAGAGCCGATTCATTAATATTTTTAAAGCTGCGAAGGAAACGGTAAATGGGCTTGCGTTTTGGAGGGCGTTTTGATAATGATAATTTATGAACGAACGTAACAAGTACACCGCAAACTAACGGCAATAACCAGCGGCCGTAGTATGATGCGCGACATAAGACTGTATTAGTTATGCCTTTTATGTCGTTCGTTCGCACGCAAATAGAAATAGAGCTAAGGCACGAGAACGTTATATCACGCTGTCATGCTACGGCCGCTGGTCTGCTAAACATGCCTTTCAGAGCAAAAATGCTATAGAAAACAGTTTGGATGACCGTTTTCTAAAGCAAGATCTTTAGCATTCTTGCTCTGGAAGGCATGTTAGGCAGACCAGCGGCCGTATCATCGCCTTAGCTCTATAATTTTCCTACAAAATAAAAACTCAAGATAGAAGAATATCCAATACAAAAGCTTATACAAATGCCTCAGGGAAGGGAAATACGATCATAATTTATTTATGCATGTATTTTGTTTCAAACTTCCGAGGTTAGCGAGTATCATACTTGGTTAGTAAAAAGTTAAAACGATAAGCAAACTAGACGGTGAAAGTCGAAGCTAAAACTACGAACGAGTGCGCAAACTAAACATGCAGGATAAAATAAAGGCTGGAGTTGAAACCAAATAAGCGAAAATGTTGCAACTCGCCCGCGCCCGCCCGCGAGGATTGTACTGCGTCACAGTGCATTTATACGTACCACAGAACAGATAAGACGAATCGAGCTGACTATGACCATGGCCATGATCATGATCATAGTCATAGTCTAGCCATGTATACTCATGTTTCACAAATAAATGATTCTTATTCTTACCATTAATTTTATTTTAATTTTTTTTTTACTTGAGGAAAAGGAATGAAAAATTGTGAGATGCACCTCAGAATAAATAGTTACGTTTGGCATGTGATATTGGCTTATATCATAATATAACCAAAATGACCACCTTTTCAGTTTCTCCATAAAACCCTTCAAAAACTTTTGGATCTGTAGGTATTGGTGTGCAATCAGTTCAGTCCCCGATTTGTAGGTAGGTACTTTACTACTGTAATGTTGACACACATTTCGTGTGTCCAAATTAGTTCTCAAAGTAACCACTGAGCGCTGTACGAAACCATGCAAACGGATATCGTGATCAGAGTGCACCTTTGGCGCGTGAACCGTTTCCACTAGCAACAGATCGCGCGACCAGAGTAAACTAATCCAAATAATAACAGAAATACATCAGGAATCGCAGAAAAAACTACGTACGTTGTATTCTAAAATGTGATACTGTCAACTCCCATGAGGCCTCATCATCATCATCATCAGCCTATATACGTCCCACTGCAGGGCACAGGCCTACCCTCTAGGAGGGTGTTTGGGCGTTAGTCCACCACGCGTGCCCAATGCGGATTGGTAGACTACACATACGCATCAGAATTTTTTCTTCTGCATATATGCAGGTTTCCTCGCGATGTTTTCCTTCACCGTTTGAGAGTAGTCGGTAATACGTACATAAGTTAGAAAAACTTATTGGTACGTGACATGTTGTCCGTGCGGATTCGAACCCGGACCTCATGATTGAGAGTCCATACCTCTCCGCAACGCGCCACCGAGCTCTCAACTCATGGCCTACTGTTTGATATTCAGGCAGTTAGTTCAGGCCACTCTGACTTTAAAAAGAGACATGAAAAGGGCTTCGCAATGTGAATTTCGCCAACACATCCACGATCGGTGTTCATTGCTCTGTGCCACATAGAGACACTCGGTATAATATTGGGAAGAGAGTTCGGCTACTCGCTCTGTACGGCACGAAACTTTCTGATTGCAACCAAATTTGTATTTACATTCAAATTTCGGTCGCCGAGTGGTGTAGATAGCTGGAAAGTAAATCGGTGAAGTTATAATATAATACATACTTACTTAATTCAAAGTTTTGATTGTGTTTCGCAAACAAATTTGAAATAAGTACAGTGCAAACTTTAATGCGTTACATATTTTAAGGAGTGTTTCAGATTATTAAAACTTTCTGTATGAAGGCAACACTAAAATCAGTGGAAATAATCAATATATTTCCGTCAGTAGCTATCAAAGAGATTTAATTATTACTACTTAATAAGTTTAAATCTCTTTGGTAGCTAATAGACAGAAACAACACTCTCTCTGAATCAACAACTTTTTAATCAACATTTTGGCTCCGAAATGAAAGTTGTTCAATTTGAGAGTCTGAAGCACTCTTAGAATATTTACAATTGTAGTATATGTATATTACTCCTATTCAGAGAACATTGCAGTAAAAAACGCACGTGCACGTTAGTAAAAATGTAGTGTAAAAGGTTTTAGGCCGTAGTGGTCCAGTGGTGGTGCCTTTCGTGCTTTCGTGCAATGAGCGGCGGTTCAATTCCACCCTGGATCAGACTACTATAGTCTGACGACAAAGGCTGTGCCGCTCATGAGATGAGACAGAGATTTTGATATTTTATGGCATGTGCATAATTATGTCGTGCATAATTATTTTCCGTAAGTTACTAAACACAGAAATATTAAATTTCTCACAGAACCGAACGCCACAAACCCCGTAAATATTTCTACGCCCGCTGTAAACATTTTAATCTCAACGAGAGGAAACGCCAGGAATTTCCACCGAGTCAATTAATCCCGGGAAGTTGATAATGTGGTTTAAGTTAATAAAGCTATCTTCCTATCACTAATAAGTTATACCGCTGTCGCCGCACTTCGCACCTGTCATCTAATAAATCAAATCTTAGACAATCTTACCTCAACTTTATACTTTTCTTCATAATTTATTGAGAAAGTTTTTTTGGCTAAGCTAATTTTTTATTTTGTTCTATGATGGTCGCCAAGTCGCTAAGCTACCTATATTATAAAACAAGCAGGAGTGCGATTTTTGAATCTCATTCGTTGAGCTCAACAGTTGAAAATGTCAAAATTACTATGGAGATAAGCGTCTTTCTACTGCTGATTTGACTCTCAAAAATCATACTCCAGGAGTGCGATTTTTGAAAGTCAAATCAGCAGTAGAAAGATGGGATGGGATTCAAAAATAGCACTTCTTGACTCAGTTCTACTCAAATCTTGAATTAAACATTGAACTGATACGAGTATGCCTTATCAATACAATCCCCACCACATTGATCTAGTGTCACAAGAGTTACCACGTAATAGATACGTCCCTTCCTTTGATAAAGTTATATGTTAAGATTGACAATCGAAGATAAGAAAGCGTCGAAAAAAATTGTAACCAGTACTGGCTCCTAAACCCTATACATATACACGCACACATACATAATTTGTATGGCGCCTCACGCACACCAACCTATGAAACTTGGCCCCTTTTGTTTTATACGGTAAAATAGTGAGGCTCATTCTAGACATATACTTTTTCTAAGGTCCCTTCCTTAGAAAACGGTTAATTCTCACGCTTTAATCAAAGATATTATATTGCTAAAACTAGTATCATTGACTTAAATTACCTCTCTCATTTTGTTTGGCGCTCTCGTATGCGCTCGTGGCAATCGACTAGCGAACGAGTCGGCACTGCCCGGAAGTGTAGGCACTTATCGCGGTAGGTAAGTACGGTCGAGTGACGGACTATCCTGCCTGCTAGTATGCAAGATGAATTATCCTCAAGTGACGTTCTGGACCCCTAATACGTCCAGCGTACCCTGGGTAATCGACAAGCCTAATAATGCTGCGCCCGCGGCATGGTTCCTCGATAAACGTTTTATCGCGCCTGCTAACTCGTTCGCTCGCGCGCAATAAGAAGGGGAGCTAGGGCCATCATGCCGCGGGCGCTGGATTCCCGATCTGATTGGCATGCTATCGACTCGATAGAAGAAGATTGACCTAGTGGTCATGGACTTCATTATAACAGCTTATAGACGTCCACTGCTGGACATAGGCCTCCCCCCAAGGATAGCCACAACGAATGGTTCTGCGCTGCTCTCATCCAACTGCCAGCTTCGCCAGGTCGTCGGTCCACCTTGTGAGGAGCCTGCCCACGGTGCGCTTTCCAGTACGCGGTCGCTACTCGAGAATTCTTAATCATGAACACGATGAAGGCAATTTATGGTTTATGTGTAATGTGAGACTAATGTCAGATTGTCAATTAATGAAGAAGGCTTCTAATTTGGCCTAATATAATCTAGAGGCAATATTATTAACCTTTGCTTTGAAGAAAAGAGTCACTCGAGATTATGAACGTTATATCCATCCAAAATGACGCACTCCGTTGTAATTAGCTAAACTCGGAAGATCCTTTTTTGATTACGAAGCCCCAAATTATTTTCGAATATTTGTTATTATATATTCCAAAGCAAACTCCGCCCTGGTGCCTTATTAAACGAATTTTACTTAATTGGATCGTGATTCGTATTACAATTCTAAAAGTTACATCGTTTCGACAATACGAAAATTAAGTGAGCATTTTTATTCTCAGTAATCAGTAATCAGTAAATTTATTCGTAGAAATGGGTATACATAATACATTAAGGTGGCACATAATATAAAAATAAAGTCTCTCCAAATCTTGCCCGAAGGCGTACAAATATTAATTATATAAGTATGACACAACAATTGGAAGGTCAGAAATTAATTTCATAATAGTATAATGTCAATTCAATAATATTAATAATATAAGTATGACACAATAATTGTAAGGTCAGAAATTAATTTCATTATAGAATAGGTAATGTCAATTCAATCATAATTACACTTAACAATAAAATTACATTTATATAAAAAAAGATTAGTAACACTAAGAAAACATTAGGAACGATCTCTTGATTTTTTGTGCGAAATTTTAATGGTTTAAATCATTTGTGCGATAATTATTGGAACAACTTCAAACAAATATGCAAAGTGCGGTTGAATGCATTTTAATTAATGTCAGTGAATGCAGGTTACCGTGTTATTTCTACTCGCAATCCAATTAAAATAATTTGTTTATTAAAACTAGGTACACCATTATCAGTTTTGTTTGTTACAATGATAAAGTACCCATATTTGATTTGATTTGATACTTATCTATATAGCCATTTTTGGTCGCCGTTACTGAAACTTTTTCGGTCAGAATGTGAGTGAACCGATACCACACATAGAAACCAAACCCACACAGTAACCATGTTTCGTAGCAGTGACGAAACTGCGACAAGCTGTGACTAAATCGATGATTCTGCGACCGAAAATTGCTATATATGGGTATCCTATGTAAATGCATAATTACAAATACATAAATTTAGTTTAATTTACTATCGACAATTCATACTAACAAACAGTGCATCATCGTCATGATCAGCCTGTCATCGTTCACCGTTGAACACAGAGGACACAAAACTGTATCATCCAGGCTACATAAACCTATGTAATTGATAACAGGAGTGCGATTTTTGAATCTCATTCGGTGAGCTCAGCAGTTGAAAATGTCAAAATTACTATGGAGATACGCATCTTTCTACTGCTGATTTGACTCTCAAAAATCGCTCTCCTGTAGTATGATTTTTGAGAGTCAAATCAGCAGTAGAAAGATCCATATCTTCATAGTAATTTTAACATTTTCAACTGCTGAGCTCACCGAATGAGATTCAAAAATCGCACTCCAGATCTACTTTTGATATAAAGTTTTCTCAGTGTTTTTCGACCCATGTTCCGTAGGGAATGTAGTTCCATTTACTTAATAAACTTTTAGCCTTTTTCCTAGTTATTTAAAAATTTGGGTTGTAGATTAGTAGAATATAGATGATGTTGTTTTTTTTAAATTCTGGTGCATTTTTTATATTTGCGAAGTCGTTGCGTATTACAGTATCATCATTTAGCACCAATCTTTTACTGATATCAGTATACCAATTAACATAATTGTTACATTGTTATTACATTGAGCACTACTATGGCCGTACAATACGCCTAATGTTCACATAAATGATAATAGCTTTCATGGCGCTTTCATACTAATTGCAATGTGCCCTGTTTTGCATCTCAATATGAATAAGAACACTGTATAGCTTGATTGAGTTTTAACTATTATGTAGTTTAGCAAAAAACCGACCAAATGCGAGTCGGACTAGATCACTGTGGGTTTCGTACCACCACATCATATTATTTTTAAGGTACCTATACCTACAAATTTACATAAAAAAAACTGTTTTTAACCCCCGACGCAAAAAGAGGGGTGTTATAAGTTTGACGCCTATGTCGGTCTGTCTGTCTGTCTGTCTGTCGGTCTGTCTGTCTGTGGCATCGTAGCTCCCAAACGGGTGGACCGACTTCGATGCGGTTTTTTCAAGTAGAAAGCTAATTTATGCGAGAGTGTTTTTAGCTTTGTTCCATGAAAATCGGTTCAGCAGTTTTGAAGTAACTTTAAAAATTGCGATAAAATAAAAGAGGGGAGTTAAAAATTTCTGTCTGTCTGTGGCATCGTAGCTCCCAAAGGGGTGGACCGATTTCAAAGTGGTTTTTTTTTAATAGAAAGCTTATTTATGCGAGAGTGTTAGAAGCTTTGTTTCATGAAAATCGGTTTAGCAGTTTTGAAGAAACTTTAAAAATTGCGACAAAATAAGACGGGTGTTATAAGTTTCTGTCTGTTCGTGGCATCGTAGCTCCCAAACGGGTATACCGACTTCGATGCGTTTTTTTTAGTAGAAAGTTAATTTATGCGAGAGTGGTCTTAGCTTTGTTTCATGAAAAATTATGAAATAACATTAAATTACAAATTTAAAAAACCCCCAACGCCAAAAAAGAACATTTAAAAAGTAAAAAATAATGCGGTCACCTATTATTTTTGATGTAAGCAAATGTATGTTTTACTTCTTTACTCTCTTTATCTTTCATTCAGTTCAGGATCCTTATTGAATCCAACTCACACTTGGCTAATGATTCTATTACACTTTCACAAACAAATCACTAAATGCAAAATAGTTTGAGCAGCGAGACATCGAGTTTGTCTAGGTGCCTCCGTCACAGCTGCCGGTGTCACGTCGTTGTAGTCCTCCATGGTGCCACGGTATACAAGGGGAATTCGGGTACTAAATAAAGAGATGCACTAATAAATGCACACAATAGCAGATGGGCTGTAGGCGTAGGATAGTGGTCGTGGCATGAGCAGAGGTCGGGCGCGAGCGAGTGATCCCCGCACCGACATGTTCAGCACGCGCGGGTGTTACTCGTGTCGTGAACATGTACCTGTGCGTGTGCACGTACATACTAGGTATGTAGATATTGTTTCATAATTATAATGATGAAGTCTGCTACTAATAAAATTCGGATGTCATGTCATCTGTGGTAGGCGAGGTAGGCCGAAGAAACGATGAATGGATTGTGCTAAATATGATAATTATTATGTGTAAGAAAGGAGTTTTTGAAATGATTGCGGAAGAAAATGACTCTAGAAGCGACCCCAAACTA
This sequence comes from Agonopterix heracliana, assembly GCA_963693445.1. NCBI lineage: Eukaryota > Metazoa > Arthropoda > Insecta > Lepidoptera > Depressariidae > Agonopterix > Agonopterix heracliana. Next base: position 21,462,682 of record OY856313.1, read on the forward strand.
ATGGAATTTAATTCATTATAGTTTAATCGAAGGATAAAGGCATGAAAACAATGATTTTAATTTAATCATAGAGCGAGTCTCTGTCGTATAATTTCGGTCTGAAATTATTATAACGCCTTCTTGCTTTGTGAGGCACGTTTAGAAAAATCTGCTGTCCTATACATTTGAGTCGAGTATAGGTAGGTGCTGCAGATTGGTATTCTAGTTCAGTATTTCAAGTCAGGGTTGACCAGGATTATCGTATTTTAAACTTCGTACTAATGCTGAGAGGTAACCCTACGCGTCGTAAGGTCAGACCGAGAGTAGGCATTAACTTCAAGGCCTTTTTTTTTATTTATTTTCTTTATTTCAGATTCTTACATCTAAGTTTACAAATTTTAATATCGCCAAACTGCTAAGCAGTTTGTAGGCGTTGCACTCTTTAATCACATTTTTTACTTAAATGCTATTTTTTGCTATCAAAGCTGTATTAAATTAAATTAAGTTAACCTAACATACACTGTTAAAATTTTTTTTTTAAGGTTTGTTTACATTTTATTTTGTGCTCCTCTAATAAGATCGGATATATTTTGTTACATACTTTTGGAATTAAATACTGTCTCGTTCTCTCTCCATAGTAGTTAAGCGCCCTTGTCTGACTAAGTTTCCCCTGTCCCTTATCTCTAGTATTATATCTATGACATAATTTACTCTTAAAGTCTTTTGTGTAATAATATGTTTCTATAGCTAGTAAGTATTCTATTTTCCTATCTACAGGTAATAGTTTGCACTCCGAAAACATCTCATTATAATCGTATTTGTACTTTTCTTTGGTTTTTTTATCTACTAACATTTTTAAAAATCATAGTAGTGTACTGTCTATCCTTCTACTGTGGTAAAGTCAAGGTAAAGTGATCCCACGAAGACCATGTGTTTCCTAAGCTGAAATCCGGGTTCTTATACATAATAATAATAATGTAACGAGGATTGTATTATCTTATCACAACGGCGCAATAAACGCAGACCTTCGAAACCGGTGAAAGTATTATCTCACCAATTTGGCTCGTACCTCGGAACTGTTGAACGAGTAACATAACAATTACCGATTCTCATTACATTCATTATTCACATTTTAAAGGACGCTTAGCATCCTTTAATATGTGAATAATTTGACGTTCTTCTAGGCTTTGAAGCCTCTTTGACGTTCTTGAAGATGTAATTAAACGTAAAAGGTTTGAGTTACGAACACGCGAAACGAAACTAATGAGCGTGCGCGATAATTATAACATCTCGAAGAAATACAATATTACAAGGTCCCTTTACAAATTGTCTACAACCATACGATAACATAATTTCAAATGGAAAGAGCAAGAGCATAGAGCTGAACGCGAACGTGGATGTTCTGAGGTTACAGAATATCTCTGGCTACCCCCGCGGGGAATATAGTCGTGAGCAAGAACAGGAACCAGAACATTCTTTCGTAATCTGTTATTGTAAACGACAATTCGTTTTAACCGTTCAGACATGATTTAGACAAAACGAACATAGAACTAGACCATTATCTCCAAAGCCGTAGAAGCAACTGCTTTGGGGCTTTTGCGGCGTTTACAGCAAACGCATTCTACAACAATGTTGGTGAACAATTACGAACACACACAGAACACTGAAATAATGCTCGTTGTTTCTTTACACCAATAGAGCGATGCTAGAATGAGCATTCTCTCGATTGGTCTAAACTCTAAATCCACCCAACCGATCCTGAAAAATAGGGTTGCCATCCTTACAGCGGTTGCGCACTACATCCGATCCTATATCCGATCCGGCAAAAAACGTATGGAAAATGAGTTAAAAAAAAATTGACGGATCCATACGTTTTTTGACGCTTAACCGCTCTTAGGATTAGGCCTGTCGCAATTCCCTGGCAGACGGGTGCAAAAATGTTTTCCTGTTATGCTAATGTATCAGAAGAACGGAGATTTGTATGATACTGTATTCGGAAGCTGCTGTAATCATTTAATTATATCACTGATGTCATCAACCCACTGATGGGCATAGGCCTCTATTACAACTCTATAAAGATGATTCATGCCAATTACTACTTATGCTTTTCACCTTATAAACTGGGACACTTGTCAACTCATGGCATCACATCATCATTTTCAGCCTGTATCTATCCACTGCAGGGTATAAGCCTCCTCCATATTTTGTCATTTGCCATCGTGCCAGTATACCACTAGCAATTTCCAGAAGTAATAATCTCGCACGTGTACCAAATTTTGACCGTGCCAGCAGCCACCTAACCTATCTAAACTAAGAAACCATTCCACATTATATTACAGTGCAGTTCAATCTCTCAACATTTTTACCATCCATTTAAATATAAAAGAATAATGGAAGACATGCAGTAACGAGATAACGTCGGTGCAGTGGGACGTGTAATTTCGACCAGTCGGAGCGACGATGCAATAAGTCTACACACGACGACGCGCACATTACCCTCCACCCCGCGTCCTCTCTTGGATTAGTCACAGCTCTAATTAAAAAAGTCAAGCGATACAAAGTAAGAGATAAAAGTAAATTCCTGACATTTTTCTCCGACATACTCGTAATTGTAACTTGTGATGTGAGTTGAAGTTACACAGGATGTTAGGGTAAACAGTTGCATTACTTTAAGGGGTGATTGTACCCATGATACTGAACAACTTTCCTAAAGAACCAATAGGAAATTCGAAAGAAAAAAAAATCGACTTTTCATACAAAAGTTCGATCAGCTGCTTGCATTTTGTATGGGAAGTCCAAACATTATTTTACGAATTTCCTATAGGTTTCTAGGGAAAGTTCGATACCCACTGGAACACATTTCAGTGTCGGCGTAACATATAATGACAAGTGATATCAATATGAGTAATAGGCCCCACAACACATTCGCACCACTATAATTCGTGTAAACCAGGGCTACAATCGCGGTAAATATTCGGTGATTGAACCGTTATTGGAACCATAAAAATACAAATACAAAAATACAAAATATTTATTGAACCAACGTGTGATACAGGTTTTCAGGACTCGTAATGATTATGATTAACAACCTTAGATTACCTATACCTAGCACATTGTATAGATAATACAATAAAAGTTTTAAGCTGTGATCCCACACTAGACTCAGGGCCTGGTCGGAGAGGATCAGCATTAGTATTAACATTTAGATACAAAATGAGCGGCAGTTATTTATAATATATAGTCATGTCTTTACATCTAAGTAGTTTAAGTATGGTTTGGGTAATAATATAACTTTTGACACATTTGGTATTGCGCTAATCGCGGTACTGCTCTTAACAGCTTTTAGAGCGGTTTTGACAGATCGCTCAGACGAGGACTGTTACATAGAGTTTAGCGCGATGCGGAATTAGGCACAGTTGAATAGTAATTAGATTTCAATGTGATTAGAACTGAAATTGGATAAGAATCAAACATCGATGTTTTAAATTAAAAAGAAAGAAAGAAAAAACTTTATTCACCATTAAGCCTTTAATGGATACACACGAAACAAACAGAGTACAGAGCGCAATCGGGCTCCAGGCTCAACAGCGGCGACCACTCACAACACTAGACAATGAAGTCCACCGACCCCGGGGATGACTCTAATCAGTTAATCACACACACAACACATGACATGGGGACCTAGATGACAGATGGCTAGTATTCTACCCACAAAATCATTGAAAATACACTACACTTCACAGCCGTCTCCTACGAAACCCCATCCAGTGGGTTGGTACTGTTCTAAGCAACAGCTGCAAATAAAAGAAAACCATTAAAATGTAATTCACCATCCACCACCAATCAACTAACCAACCTAATCAGTAACAGAGTCAAGTTTCCGACGTACAAAATAAATCTCTACTAGTGAAAAATTACAGTTCATTTTCAAGTTGCACAAGAAACATTAATCAGATTTGCGAAACTTTATTTTTTTCTGAACTTTCTGTCGCCTCTTGACTTTGTTTTATTGTCTTACTAGCTTGATGCTTTACTAGTTACAATAATTATTTTGAAAGATTGACAAGACAGAAAAACACTGCAAAAGAAACTTTCCCTCAGAGCCTTCGAGCTACACACATGTGATGAAAATGGGAGGTCTATATGGTCGTATATTATAAGCCGGAAACCACATACCCAGTTATGCAGTAAATGAAATGAAAAAAAAAATCATAATGATATTACTTCACGTACCTACTATGAGGCGAGGAAGCATCATAATCATCGCTTCTCTCAAAACAAACACGAATTATGTACATAAACAAAACATGAGGCTCTATCGACGGGAACTCGAACGCCTTCGTTCGTTAAATTACAATTTTGTGCTCTAACAAACACAATCATTACACATTGTCCTTGATTTCTGACATATCGTCAGTTTCGTCCCACATACGGGCCTAGTCTTGGCCATCGTGATCATCATCAGCTTCTAACTGTCCCACTACGTGGGCACAGGCCTACCCAAGAAAACAAGTTAGGAAGTAAATACAAACTTTAAATAAATTAAATTATCTTAGAAACAAAAATAAAAACACAAATTGTATGTTGATGACTGATGATCATTTTAGATCCTCGATATTAATACAAACTAGCGCGCAGACCAACAACTTTAAATAGTCATTACGATTTTCTAACGTTCAAACTAAGCCATATGCTACATGTGAAAACCCAATTTAAATCGGTTCAGTTACTGAACACTTAAAAGTAACTGTAGTTTTTAAGTGACGCACGCACAAACAAACAGATAAACAAACAGACAAAAACTCTAAAAACGGCCAGAATGCGAAAAAAAATCTAATATTATTTATACACGATAATGCTTCATTATAATACCGCTAGGTCCTAGATGTAATACAAAGATAATCTCTTTTGTTTTTGTAACATTAATCATTACTACGAGTAACATTTATACATATTTCCTCGTAATGAAAGGTGTGTTTGTTTGCCGACATGCGTACAACAATTATCTAGACAGCTTCACAATGGGTGGAAGCTAAAATAAATTGTTAGGTTCTGAAGTTACACGCAACATATTCATTAAAACAATACTTAAACATACTTATGTACTGACTCGACGATAAATTGATAAAAAATTGTTTGTCTAGTACTTAATGGAAAGTTGTAATGATATCAAGTCGCAATGGGCTGGTCTTAGAAAAAGTATATGTCTAGAATGAGCCTCACTAATATCCCGTATAAAACAAAAGGGGCTAAGTTTCATAGGTTGGTGTGCGTGAGGCGCCATACAAATTATGTATGTGTGCGTGTATATGTATAGGGTTTAGGAACCAGTACTGGTTCCAATTTTTTTCGATGCTTTCGTATCTTCGACTGTCAATCTTGACATATACTTTATCAAAGGGGCTGGTCATATTGCCAGAAAAGAAGGCTCGTATGGCAAAGCACAAGCGCATCGCATACAGAAGGAGTCGAGGCGGCGTCGAGGCGCTGGCGCGCGCCTTCGCTACCTTGACATGTACGAGTATGTCACGGTCGCCAAGGCGCGCCAGTGACTTGACGCCGCCTCGACTCCTTCTGTATGCGATGCGCTTTAGAGTGAAGACCGTGGGGAGAAGGCTCATGAAGAAGACCAAATTCGTTGGTATCAAAAGAACAGCTGCAGCCGTAGCATAGCAGCGTGATACAGCGCTATCGAGCCTCGAGCCATACTACGGCTGCTGGAGTGAGATGGATAGAGAAGGCACAACATCGAAAGGGCATAGGCTAAAGAAAGCATATACACCGTTGTGGTTAATTACGGCTAAGAGAGCAGTGGACGTCTGACGGCTGAGATGATGATGTCTGATGCCTAACATACGTTTTTTAACTTTCTAACAAAACCTTACGAAAAGTTAACATCCTATTTCTGATAACTACATATTATAAAATAGTAAAAAAAATGTATACATTGAAGACATTTACAAGAAAAAGATTACGATATGGTTTACTAAGGTGTACTCCAAAACACTTTTTTGTCTATTTGTTTGTTTGTTCGAGCATCCCATAGAAATTGAACCGATTTTGATAAAGCTTTTTTAGGTTGAAAGCTTATGATTTCACGTGACTGTATCGGTTATGTAGAACCAGCCTTCAGATTTCGCATTTCGAATGTTCACGACTATATTCCCCAAAGGGGTTAATCATCGATCCTCTAAATACTTATTCCACATTTTAGGTATTTTAGTTATTAAGGTGTTTGCAGAGTTGTCAATTTCATACAAAACTTTGTCGTAGAACACTCGTAGACGGTATTAATAAAAGTAATGTTATATATGGAAAAATAGCTTAGAAATACTAAATTGTTCATACAAAATTTCAAAGCCTATATCTTCGTAATTCATAATAAATTGTATGAAATTTACAACTCTGCAACCACCTTAAGCCGTCAATCCGGCTTAACACTGTGAACACCATCATGGTCATTTCCCACTGGGAAAGAGGCGTGACGTTATAGATAGATAGATAGATTACTAAATACAATAAATAATAAATTCATGTTAAGTCGTCGTGGAAAACCATAATTCTACCAACAATTAAGTTATTTCATATAAATCACAGATAAATATAGTACCTTAAAACAAGGACAAGCTTTATTGTACTAATTACGTTATTTCATGTGTTACTGTACTCAGAAATCAAATGAACATAATAACAGAAAATGTGTGCTCATTAAAAACTGGTTCACGAAACAATTATAAACATATTTTCATTGTAAATTAGCAGAAGCCGTGGTGGTCCAGTGGCGAGTAACCTTGCCTGCCGTACAGGAGGCGATCCCCGTCTAGGCCGACTCGTAGCGACGAGTTTTTCGGAATTCATGTACGATTTGTAACACCACTGGCTATTCGGCGAAGGAAAACATCGTGAGGAATCCTGCATGCTTCAATTTCAAAGCATGTATTGTACAATGTCCATTACAAATTGGCGACGGGCTCACTCCCCGTCACACTGGAGAGAGTTTAGGTACTACTAGTGAAACGTGGATGTTCTGAGTTTTCAGAATAATATAATAATATTTCAGAATATAGTCATGAGCATATGCTTATGCTTATTAGCAGTTTGGATTTCGTATCTACGCAGACAGGGGCACGTCTCGATATTTGTCATTTTCTCGGGAGTTGCATGCTAGGCCCTCTGGTCGATTTCACGAAAGAAAAATCATACATACAATGTAATATTTTTTCTTCGTTATTTAATAATAAGCCCACGACTGTGTCTGTGTATTCAGGACGATAAGCTAGACATTCTGTAAAGTATATAATAAACTTTAGAAATTACAAAGATGGTTAAAATAACTTTTAATATTTTCGCCAAAATTGTTGCTCTGGAAACAAAACATATAAGAATTATTCATAAAGTTTAAGCATACGCGGAAAAGTAAACATACTTCTGAGAATATGAAGTGTTTATCTTTCACAGACAAAATATTTGAAGGCTTCTTGTTAATTTATACCTTAACGTCAAAAGGAAACCAGTTGTATTACAAGGGAGGAAGGTCGAACGCAGATTACAGACTTCTTGTACCTATTACTTAGCGGTCGCCTATATTTAGTAAGAATAATAATAATAAACTTAAGCCAACTCAAAACACAGCCACTGAACCGAATCACAATGTATTACAAATAAATGTCTTTCCGACCTATGTAGGTACATAAAACCCAACACATAGTTGCAGAATTATTGGTTAAGTTTCCTAGTTACAAACTGTTACTAACCGTAATATGTGAATATATTATTTCCAGAAGCAACGAACTAACATCAGACAAGAGGGTAGTTTGTAATTCACCGCGGAATTTAATTCGGTTGAGAGTGATTTCCACACCGGCGGCGGTTAGTGTGGTGCTAGGTGAGAGGTGGAGCGATAACGATATATTCATATTTATAAAGCAAGTTTTTGTACTTTTGCACAGTACCTACAACTCCACTGTAGAAAAATCGTGTAGAGGAGAGTGACTACGGGAAATCAGGTAAATGTTGCCCTACACGCCGTAGTGAGTAATGGTAACAATGGCGTGTTGGTGCGTACCTTTATGACGGGAGTGAATATTGAGTGTGGAGCAAAAGAAATGAAAGTCGAGTGAATGCAGTGGAAATGCGCTCGTTACGAAGTATGCATGATCTTCTCCGAAGTGCTTTCTTTAAGGGGCTACCTGCCGGTTTTGGGTAATTTTGTAACCATTTTATTCATTAACTATGGCACTTTTTGAGCTGAAATTTAAACTGAACCATCTACAGGATATGAGAAGTGATGTGGTTTTTCTAGAAATCGATTTTAATGAATAAAACCGAAGAAAAGGGACTCTAAAGTCACCCCTTTTTTTCCAGTTGTAACCATTTTACTCTTACATTTTTAATCGGAACAAAATGAAAATTTACTATATTGTTCACAATACAATTTAGAATGATGTGGTTTTTTTACTTTTTCGAAATTAATAAAAAATCATCGAGTTTTTCAAAGAAAACAGCAAAATTCTGACCGGAGCCACGCGCTCTTTCTCATCGATTAGTATGGAGTGTGAGTGAGAGGAGAGTGGTCCACGGCTGATACGCCTTAAAAACATCGATTACTAATAAAAAACTGTATGCCCACCTATTCACATAAAAATTGTAGTCCTAATTTTTGTAATAAACTATCAATACCAATTAACGATCCAAAAAGGGAAGAACACAAAGTTAAAATTTTTGAGCCTACTTAAATATACGAGAAAAGTCGCGGAAAAAATGTCGTGTGTAGAATAGAATTGGAACAGCATCCGATGTTCAGAATGTGAAAGACTCATGAACGTTTTAATAGAATTGTATTTATTTCTCCTAAAATATAAGCCGTCGAATTGTAGAGGTAACTAACTCAGCCTTTTATTTTGTTTTGGTATGCTATGCGTGAGCGAAAATTCTTGGTCAGTTGAAAAATGTTGAAAAACTGAAATGACGACAAAAAGAGATCATTGAAGGAGATAGATAGCATAAAAGGTCCTTCTTAATTTCCTGGTGGTTTTTAAATAAGCGGAACTTAGTACGTAAAAAGCATGAAACCAATAAGTGTAAATAGACCACAATATGGCATTAAAGAATAAACATTTTACTCAAGCAATAAAATTGAAATAGTATTTTAACAGTAATAAAACATTACGATACGATATTCAAATGAACGATATTAATTTGATCTGCCATTTTTGGAGCATCGATTGTATCTAGTCTTTAAGTGAGCGTGAGCTTTCAGCAAAAATATTAAACACTCAGCAGCTAAGTAACTAAATTGAGAAATGCTAATATTGAAACCCTTTAATACGAATAATTTTATTAGACTTGCTAGTTTCATTATGAATTCCCAAATACAAAATGTTTAATTTGGAGATTATTGCTAAGACGCGTTCTTAAGACTCTAATTAGACATTATAAATTAAAAGCTAAATATAACCATCCATTTCGGCGAGCCTTGCCGTATTGCATTGTGGGGTGATGGAGGCTTCACCACCTCATTTCTATTTGTGGGTTTTGTAAGCAGTTTTTCTGTGGGCGAAGGGCTAACTTAATCGAGTTTATCATTATAAAGAACATCCGGCGATAAATGCCAAATATTGAATAATTCAAAAATACTACTCGGATGGTAGGTAATCAACTGAAAATAAACCAGGCCGAAACCCAGACATCTGAATTATATCTTCAAGTGTCTGGGGAGCTGAATATCGAAGACAGGGACAGACCCAGTCAGCTCATGGGGAGACAGGAGACTTGACCATACCTTCAATCCCAACTAGGTACCTCGGCCTAAGATATATAAAGCCCTCATGCACAACAGACGCTGCACAAACACCAAGCAGAAAGTACCTAAAAGACCTCCTTCTTCGTAAGATGAGAGGCAGCATGTGCCCGAACACTACAGAATATACATAGCTTGCATGTTCATAAATTGTGCATTGTGGTCAATGAAACATGTCGCTTAGCAGGAGGATGCCTAAAGTTCACCAATAGAGTAGAATGTTTTGAAAAGATTCTGGCATTATTTCATCGCAATCGGTTCATTGAATCAAAAAGTGAAGAAGAAGAAGAGAGTTGGGTGAGTTGTTGAAGTTATGAGTATTAGTGGTCGGCGCGTTCGAAGTCGCGGGCGGCGCTAGTAACTGATATTATTGTAATAAGATTAAGTATAAAAACGTATTCCAGATTTAGGTTTAGCTTGCCACTTCAGTAAAACAATATAAAATCTCCTTGCAAAGGGCTTCTACCAAAGTATGAAGACAGAAAATGGCTTACCGGGCGGGACGTCGTATTCAAATGCCGGGGGCAATCAGGGATCGTTCGGGAGCGGCAATAAAGTGTGCCTCGGAGTCTTCACAACTAATTCTATTAACGGATCTGTTTCACCGACAATAGACGCGAGATGATCCGGTCCGTTGAGCTACTAGGAGTTCTCCCTCGATTCTCGAAAGGTTTGGAATATTATATTCTTGTTAAGCAAACGTGTGGTCGCCTAGTCGCGAATTACGAGGCAGTTAAACATCCCAAGGAACACGTTAGATACATTGTAGCTGTACAGTAGCTGAATAAAGGTTAATTCCTTTATTCAGCTACTGGTATATCTACTGTATACAGGATGTAAGAGAAGCGCTTCCAAAAACTCATGGTTCACCCCTTTACCCATCAATATGAACTATGGGACCAACAATGAGATCTCTACTCACTTCGCTCGGGAGTTAATAACTCTAAGCTCCCTTGCTCCGCTCGGGAGTTAACCCTAGAATCCTTCGTTACGCTCGGGATTCAACATGCCCGTGCGTGACGAAACACACTACTTTATCCTACTTACTGCTTTTGCAGAACTATCTAAGCTGAATTATAGTATAGGTACAAAAAGTTAGTAACAATGAACTGGAGTTACAAGCAAGCAACTAAGGAACAAAAAGACCTCCATCTAAAAGTTTCACTCCGAAGAGTCCGAAGCGAAGTTACCTATATTGTCGAAACCAACAGTACGAGAGTTAGAAACTAGTTTATGTATTAAGTAATAAAGTATTATAGGTGGTGCTAAGCTGATGGAATTTGTACATTATTGCCTGGACCATCGGTCGAGCACTAAAACCAGCTTCACTGTCGGTCGTTCCGTACCTTCAAGAGTGTCCGTATATCGAAATAACATACATACAATATAAGCTCATGCTATTGTCCCATGGGGGTACGCAATAGTCCGCTACTACTCTGACACTTGTTTAGCCTCATTCACATTCATAATCTTTTCGTGCACTTCCATCGATAGAGGGTGCTACGCACTTGCTCTTTTCGGAAAGCACCATTGATTTGATCATGTTATGTTTTCCTCGGACGGCCTCTCCCAACACTTTCGCTCACCATTGCTTGATATATTTTATTCGTAAGTCTTCTTTCGTTCATTCTCTCTTCATGACCCAACCATCTACGCATATATTTATAAGTTTTTAACAAGTGAGAATGAATCGAGTCTTAGCGGTAGTAAAAAGCAATGTTTAATCATAAATCGAGAGTCTCTCGAGTTGATTGGAATTGAGACGAGCCAGGTTACTGGCTTCTCCAAATAATTTATTCACGACCAAACTCTCAAAGGGGTAGACAGAGATATTATATACTTATATCATAACTAGCTTTTGCCCGCCACTTCGACCGCGTGTATTTCGGAATGCACGTAGGGTGCTCCTTAGAATAAATAGGTACTATTCCAAATGTGAACAACGGTGAAGGAAACATCGTGAGGAAACCTGAAGAAGAAATTCTGATGCGTATGTGAAGTCTACCAATCCGCATTGGGCACGCGTGGTGGACTAACGCCAAAACACCCTCCTAGAGGGTAGGCCTGTGCCCTGCAGTTGTACTACTCTTATGTAATCCATGCTTGCAGTGGGACGTATATAGGCTGATGATGATGATGATGATTCCAAATGTTGTGTTTCAATCTTCAAAGATTTCGGCTGTGCGTTGTCTGTCAGTCAGTCAGAGTCAGTCACAGAACAAATTTACATGTAAACAGAAGATCAATAAATATATTCACGTTTTACTAACAGTCTCCAAACTCACATATAAAAAATCTAAGGGTTTATACCTGCCACATACATATTTCAATTCCATAACGAAATTCGGGTTCGGAATTAGGATTTGGTATGAATTTTCCCCCTGCAGACTTCTGTTCTGAATTACGAAAGCATAAAACCCATACAAAATCACAATTCCGAATCAAAATTCTGTTACACGATTCCGCATGTATGTGGCGGGCCTTAGGTTGCTTATGTCCCACCCCTTCGCCAGATGGCTGGCCTAAAACTACTTATTCATACAAAAGCCAATAGAAACAATATCTCATAGAACTAAAGTCTCAGTGGAAGGTCACGGAGACAATGTCAGTAGCAAATAGTTCTGTTTCCTTCATATAACAAAACTTCCACAGAACAGAACACGAGCCGAATGAATGAACAGGTTTAATTAAAGCCTGAGACTCGGGCCTCAGTGAGACTTCCGTGCCGTTTCTATACAGTTTCACGATAATTGTTAGTTATAAATAACCTTGTCAGTGCGTTCACACACTATGACGCACAGACGAAGCGGCAGATGTCAGTCCATAGAACCACACCCGGTGCGTCAATGCGTCACCGCGTGTGCTTCTACGTGCGGTTTCATACAACTCCTTGCTTCACAAATGACGGACTGATGTCTGTCAATGCGTCATTGTGTGTGAACGCACTTAAGTTAGTTAAGAGCATTGTCGAATTGAGCAGTCAAAAAATCAAACATTTTTAACGGTGCTGAAGTAAGATACCATTTGAATGACCAAAATAGCTGGTCTTGTCAATGTTCTATGTATGCAATTAATGTTTTATTTATTTTGTAGTTGAACTTTTTACTTTAACATTTATTTATTAAAACAGATATACAAGATTACAGAATCGTACTTTTTTGTATTGTTTAATTAGCATCTAAGCATCTTCTCTACAAAGTAGTAAGCGGGGTCGTAGAGAAATGCGTCAACATGTTGTAGAGTTTTTCTACAACCAACGTAATACGCGAAGCGGCAGTAAAGTCCAAAATAATAGCGTCAAAATCAATATCAGAAATATTGATTTGAATGACAATTATAATTATTGCATAGACTATTTTTTGAGTCCTTTATCCGTCTGGCCGATTTGCATTTTTTTACTAGACCAACAGCTTTCGTTCACGAAAAATGAGAATATCGAAAAATCGCCTAAATTCTTCATTTCTAATGTTTCTTTCTTCAGTGGTTTAGGCTATGCGTTGTATAGCTAGATTCTATATCTGCCTGAACTAAGCCATAATATTTGAACACAAATAATAATGCTGTCACCATTATGAACAGTAGAAATAGAAATAGAAATATTCTTTATTGTGAATCATAGGTATACATAATTGATGACATTATTACTTTAGGTACAGTTTAGCTATGTTCCGCCACATGGGCATACAATAGTGGGTAGCATTCATGCAATATCATTGAAACATTAATTACTAATAATTGAACAAAATAAACAAAGACAGTGTGTGAGACAATATGTTTAGATAGTAGGGTGTATCAATAGATAAGATGCCTACTGTTTACTGAAACAATTTGTAATCCCCGGATAAGGGTTGTCACGTGACTTATATTACCTGTCCAGGGTTGTGGCAGGAAATCCGGCTTCCCTTCCCTAGCAGAGAGTTTTGATGTGCTTACTTACATGTACTGGCAAATAGCCAATTAGATTAAACAAACTGCTCTTTCTTCAGAGACTGCGGGGGAGTCGGCCATACTCTACCACTCTGGCTCAGTGCGAGTTGGTGGAGGCCATAGAAATATGAAGTACTAACTTTTGTCCTTGTCCTAACTTCGTCTAATAACTGACAATATCAGGCCCTGACTGAACCACAGAGATACAATATTATTTCGCTACCACAAAAGGGGAGCGACTCGGCCATAAATAATATTTAATTGCAATCTTTGTTCGCGTGAGAAACTGTTTCTAATTAGTTTTTTGGTGAAAATAATGTCTCGGAAATATTTTATGAAATAGGATAGCGGTGGAGTGGAGTGGTGAAGCGGGGTGAGTCGAGTCTGCAGGGAAATATTACTTTATCTCTTGGATTAATTGCTAATTGTTTCAATAAATTTTTCATCAGTCTACCCAAAAAAATAACGGCTAGGTAACAATGCTTTTTCAATACAGTATTTGAGAGTTACGCGGTTATTATTTAATCTAGACTTAAACACACTGTCGAAATATCGGGAACTCAAATATACTAAAACGCGGTAAGAACCCGGTAAAATGTTTAAGTCTAGATTAAATGCTTTTTCAATCCCATAAGTGTGTGTGTGTGTATGTGTTGGGGGGGGGGGGGGGGGGTGTTTATGTACCTTTTTTTGTGTTGTACAGCTCCTCCTGTCTTCGTTGATTAAGAGAATATAATTCGGAGCTCGCTCCATACAAACGAAGTCTGGTGATATTTTTTAAAGTTGCAGTGCCTCGAAGTTCTATCTCAAATTAATCCTAGCATGAAAACCGTTTACTTTCTAGATTGTTTTTGATTTTAATTGGATTTCATTGACTTTAATTGGAAAGTATTGAAAATATCACCAGACTTCTTTTAGCTCTCGGAATAAACTTTTCTTAAATTCAATGCGGGTTCCGCATTGGATTACAGTCATCCCCCGGGCTCCCTGGGATTCATTGTCTAGTGTTGTGAGTGGTTGACGCTGTCGATTTCCAGGTACCTACGAGACTTCGTGTGTTAGGTATGTACGCTTCCCGACGGCTAAGTAGAGGCGGGTCGCGTGGCTTCGTGGCTTATTGTGGAACGAGTCTCGAATTTCCATTTTGATAGACTTTCCAAGAACGTAGTTTGAAAATTCCATGAATTTGTTGTTAATTAAATTGTTAGGGACATTCTTAAGGTTATAAGTTGGTATTTCTAATGAAATTTTCATTGTTTAAAAATCAGGAGAATAATATATTGATTTATGAGAAGTCATAAATGAGTAACGCTCAAAGGCGTAGGAATACATTCTTCGGACCCCGAACTGGGATTCGGACACAATACCTCTGGTCTCGCAGTCGGGCCTCTAAATTTAAAGATTATAGTATTATTTTGATGGCACCAGCTAAATATTTTCAATCAAAATTGAAATTCAATACAGGCAGATCAAATCACTTCCAAATTGAATATCAATAGCGAACTCAGGTATCCGATATTTGGCATTTTTTGGTAAACAAAGTCCTTCTTAGCGACCCGCATATTGGACACTAATATACAGCCTACAGTTTTTTAAGAGGATGATTGACAGTCAAATTCAACAACTTTCTCCATGGGACCAACATCGAAATCACGAAAAAAAAAATCTGCTGTATCATACATTTTGGTCAAGTAGGATTGCAATTTTAATATGGAACAGCTGATTTTTTTAAGCGATTTCGAATTTGGTCCCATAGTGAAAGTTGTTTAGTTTGGTGGTCTGATCTACCTCTTAAAATAATGTCAGCATTTAAGAATAACCCTATATCCTTGTCAGATGGGGCTTCCCATGCCGCTAATTAAACTAGAAACAATCTGGTCGGAGGTCTAGAGAGCGACACGGTCGGTGGTGCGTTGCAGATAGGTACAGACACTCAAACATAAGATCTAGGTTCAAATCCGCAAGAACGATATTCCATTTACCAATGACATTTGAACCTTTGGTATTAATTATACCGACTGCTCTCAAACAGTGAAGTAAAATATTGCGTAGTGGACTAACGCCCAAACACCCTACATGAGGGTAGGCCTGTGCCCTGCTGTGAGACGTATGCTAAATGACATGTATTCTAAACTTAAGTATTAAGGGATGAGAAAATGAATGCTTATTATTATTTATAACGCACTGGTAGGTATAATTACTCGTAACTTGACGGAAATATCTACCACTAAGCGTTCAACCACGTTAGTCTGCAGTCGATGATCATCTGACATAATATCCAATGCATACAAACTGAACTGGAGAGTAATGGCTGACGCGTGCGAGTGCATAATGTGGGCAAACATTGACACTGGTGTGGACAGTTATGTGATTAACTTATAAATTTACAGCAAATTGCCAAAAAGCCGTGGTGGTCTAGTGGCGAGTAACCTTGCCTGCCGTGCGGAAGGCGATGATTCGATCCCCGTCTAGGCTGACACGTACAAACGAGTTTTTTTGGAATGTATGTACAATTCATAACACCACTGGCTATTTGGTGAAGGAAAGCATCGTGAGGAAAACTGCATGCCTCACTCTCCAGGCCTGTATTGTATCCACTGTTCATTATAAGTGGCGACCCACGGGCTCACTCCCCGACACACTGGACAGACTTTTGGTACTAGTAGTAGTGAAACGTAGATTTCTATAATATAGTTTTTTCCTGATAACAAAGAAACTGTTCAGAACTATACAGAGTTTAAGTTATGCTTTAGTTAAATCTAAATAGCTGTTTTATAATTTCAATTCTTATAATTTTCTTCGTAGAATAATAATTTTAGCCGATATCCTGTTCGGAAGACAGCTAAAACTACAATTTTAAAATTTTCGGGGATAATGGCCAATGTTTGAAGTGGTGTATCTCAAGACCTACTAAATTTACAGAGCTAAAACTTTTAGAATTTTTTTTAGAAAATTGTGTCTACTTTAAAACCGTAGCGCATAATTTTTATGCAAGATTTTTTGTTTAGAAGTAATAAGTCAAAACCTGAATATATATCTATCTATGTTATCATAAACTATGTTCTGTTTTTTTTTTCATGAATTTTTGTAACAAAGGCTCTTGCACATTATTTTGTAACGGTCCAAGCACACTTATCTCATAAAAAACCATTCAATCTTCAACAAATACGAATAAGTACATTTTCTTTACAAGATTTTTTTATAGTAATGTAAAAGGTTGGCGCGTTTGCAACAGCAATACATTTCAATACACCCACAGCCTATGCGACATGCTAACACGGTGACAGCTATGCGGTGTATGCGACAGTTCGATTGACGTCGAATTAATACCTACCTGGTAACTTTCATAGAAGCCCGAGCCCAGCCTCCAGCTGGCTTGGTTCATTGACGCAGGGGGCGAAGAATCTAGTATAAAACGTAGATCAAATATTAAGTCTCATCTAAGTCGATGTCTCATATATAAAGATCTTAGCTTTATGACCCGAATTGACATGATTACTGTCAGCGAGATGCAGCAATAGTACTAAGACAAAGTGCTTGGCTAGATATTAGTTTTAAACATGACATTTTTGGAGCGATGATCTTAACTGGCATTGAAGCCAGCAGAGTACAGCTGATCATTAAACAATAATATTATTTTAGTATATAATATATATTATTATCTATACATCTAGCTATATATCTAAAAAGTTAGATAGAATTTCGATGTGGATAGATCCACACAATAGAATTGCATACTTGTGGGTGTATATTGACTATTTTCATTAAAGTCTTACTTGGGTGTGTTTAGCATAGTAATGGAATGCTTTGAGACCGTTTTAGAATTTTTGTCTGTTTATCTGTTTGTTTGTACACGCATCACTTAAAAACTACTAAACTATTTTGAATGGGGTTTTCATAAACATAGGGCTTAGTTTAGATTAACATTTACTTCATCGCAATCGGTTTACTCGATCAAAAGTTATATCGTATTTAAGGCCCGGTTATGCAAGCGCAAGCGTCTCTTTCTTACAAGCATAAGTTTTCAATTAGCCATCCCGCTTCAATTGAAAACAGGAACGCAAAAAAACATATTTTTCGTCAATATCTTTTCAATTTTGGGTCTTTCAAAGCTCCAAATTCAGCGAAGGCCTCTAGAAATACTTATGTGTTTAGTTAAATAAAAAGTAAAATATCTGCAGTTTAATCATAATATTGAATAATATTGAAAAAACATAACGAAAAGGGGTGACTTGGACTGGGGTGTTTTTCTATCGAGTAAACTTAATCTAATCGTGTTATTGAGACCGTTCGCCTATCCGCCAGATCATTAAATAAGACATAATTAGTTTTTAGATTTTAAAACACTTTTTTCATGTTTCGTTCGTGTTCAAAAAACTAGTGAGTGCGGCTTCGACCGGATCATAGGGTCTTAAAGAGTGTTCTGCGCGTACGAAGTCGCGGGTTGTTGTCGCAAAGTTTCTAACTACCCTGAAGTGATCGTTAGTTTACGTAATAAATAGGAAGACTAACACCCGTATTCTTAGTCGCTTCCTCACTCGAGTCGAGGACGTTTTTGACATTTCTGTCATAAAAATTATGTCAAAAACGTCCTCGACTCGAGGGAGGAAATGTCGAAAATACAACTAAGAATACGGGTGTAAGAGTATGTCACACCAAGAAACGAGGAGCAACGAGGAGCTAGCAGCCATGGATAACACAAAATGAAGAGTTCCTCAAATATTGCTCGTCGGCTAGGCTAGTGCCGGAGAGCTCTCTAAATATAGCTGCCGGTAGTAATACCGTTTTAAACGTTATTACATTTTGAGCCTCTCCTACTGGCATGTTTACCTTTAAACATAGATGCAGTAGATTTTGCATAGTTTTCCAATATTGACTGCAATTTTATAAAGATAAGATAACGAAGAAGGAACTACGTACCTACCTATACATTAATACATCGAATACGTAATAAATGTTTTTTATTAAATTAAACATTTTAAAAAGGTTTTAAAGACGATTTTGAGGCTTGTATTGTCTTCATAAATTAATAAATAATTATGATAAAAAACGAGAACGGACTCACTACTGTAACACTGGATATACTTTGGGCACTGTTAGTACAAGGATTTTCTCACTATATTATACATAGAAAAACTCTGACTAACCCCTCAGGCGTCAGGCACCCGTTGGATGCGTCATTGTGTCGATCGTCGGGGGAGGCCTATGTCCAGCAGTGACTATCAACCCCACGGAATTATAACAGTCAGTTTTTTCTTTAAGGCATACTAAGGGTATCTTTTGCAGTATTTTTGTAGGCGAAAAATTTGCCACCTATAAACATTTGACACGTAATTTTCATTCAATCAGAATATATATGACGGGTGTTTCATTGTTTATGAATCGTCTGCACGCGACTTCCACTGAAACAACATTCAATTCATTCAGAAGTCTTCTGGGAAATTCAGTCGACGAATTATTGAACCGTTTTATGATTAGAGTGGTCAGACTTAACGATAGATTGATGGAGACCATTTCAATAGTAATTTGGTTTTGTTGTTTCAAATTCATTTGATATAAATGTACATGGAAAATAATTTTCTACGTGATATAATTTATCTGTATTTTTTTCAGTTAACAATTTTGTAATACATATTGTTGATTTGTAACTTTGAACAGTGATAGCAACTTTGATAAAGTTGTATGTCAAGATTAACAATCGAAGATACAAAAGCGTCGAAAAAAATAGGAACCAATACTGGTTCCTAAACCCTATTCATATACACGCACACATACATATTTTGTATGGTGCCTCACGCACACCAACCCATGAAACTTGGCCCCTTTTGTTTTATACGGGATATTCGTGAGGCTCATTCTAGACATATACTTTTTCTAACTGGTTAAATATGAAAAAGTTTGTCGTATCAAGGCACTTTACTCCATTTACAAGAAAACTCTGAACTTACCCAACAGAAAAACCCACAGAGCGACATGGCCTCAGGCCAAGCTCTTCAATAAAGATTAAAAAAATATATATTCATGAATGTCGAGCTTTCAACACTCACACCAAACACGATAGCATGTAGGAAAACAATCTTTTATTTGTTATTTTATAGATTTTTTCAAAAGTTGCTCAATCGATTTGGATTATTTAACGTTTTATATGGAACCACCTATGTATTGTTGACGTGGCTCTTATTTATTGATAAGTTACAATACAAATAATCGATGCTGTTATAATAACTATTGTTCTGAATCTATTCGTATGTTTTCTTGACATTTCCTCACTCGTATGGACGACGTTTTTGACATAATTTGTCTTACTAAAACACCTTCAAAAAGAGTAACTAAAAGGTATACAAAAATCTATATTTTGTAATATATTACACACCGAGGCCAGGAAAGTTCCGAAAGGTCCTCGGCTTCGCCTCGGTCAACAATATCGGTATACATGAAATCTGAGGCTTTCTTATTTACTGGTCGAGGTTAGTATACTATTTTTCTCCTCGACGGAGGTAGAAAGCGGCAACTTCGCTTAGCGCAGCGGACGAAAATTGACGCTTTCCGTCCGGAGGAGAGAAAATTATAGATTTTTTCTAGACTAGTCTCACCTTGTAGCAGGCTGGATATACACTGTCGGGTCGCAAGGTAGATCTGAAACAAAAGAACGATTAAAAATAAAACTCTACTCAAGCTAGCCGGGGCACGTACAGTGTACCACACGGTTGATCGAGCACCACGGAATGCTCACACGACTGGAAGATAAGTGGTACAGGGTAGGGGCGGGCTGTACACTACGATTGATTGCTTAGCCTTGCAGAGTTAAATCTTGTTATATGGTAATGGTAATATGGTATTTGGTCCGGTTTTTATTGTGAACTAGCTGTGCCCGCGACTTCATTAAGAGAAAGAAAAAATAATAAGAAATGCAAAGAAAGAGAAATAAATAGAAATTTTGAAAAAAAGTAAAGAAAGAAATAAAGAATAAAAATATCGCATTATATTGCCATCAAATTAAAACATAAAGTA
Source organism: Agonopterix heracliana (assembly GCA_963693445.1). Lineage (NCBI taxonomy): Eukaryota > Metazoa > Arthropoda > Insecta > Lepidoptera > Depressariidae > Agonopterix > Agonopterix heracliana. The sequence continues at coordinate 21,483,398 of OY856313.1, forward strand.
GAATCTCCATACATTTCTCAAAACGACATCTAAATTGTTTGATAAGTACTTACAAACACTAATTTTAAATCAGAACATGCAGGCAGTACGCCTGCAGCATCAGGACTGAGTAATAGGAACCCGAAAAAACAATGTTTCTTCTTAACCCAACAAATTAACAATTATTAGAAATCTGTAGATTATTAAATCACACACACACACACCCCTACACAGTTACTCATTCTTAGTTTATGTTGACAATACCCTACGGAGTACTTACTCTGTAGGGAAAGTAGCCGTGAAGAGAACTCTGCTTGATCCTAATAATCTAATTCAAAATCGGCAAATCCTAAGTCTCATGGCTTAGACAGTCAGGACCCCTGCAGCATCAACACTGAAGAGTTGGAAACCCAATGTTATTTTTTTTGTAATGTTAATTAGTGTTAACAAAAAAGTATTTCCAGTATGTATTATGTAGGTACGTTACCATTACCAGATAGTATTCTCAGTTATTGCTTTGTTTCTGACCCCCCCTGAAAAGGGAAATATGGTCGTGAGGTTATGTATCTATCTATATGTAATTAGGTAGTGTAGGTACATAAAAAAGGATAGGTACTATAACTGCATGTTTTACAAAAACAGTGTCAAGTATCATCAACCTGTCATTGTCCACTGTTGAGCATAGGACTCTCCCAAGGCGCGTCACGATACTATCCTCGGCCTTCCTCGTACAGTCGCTCCAAGCTACCACGATACATAGTACTCCACACTACCATGGTATATAGTACTCTACGCCTTACGGACTGGCCAATGGCCATGGGACAGGGCGAACTGCGGCGCGAAAACCGATTTTTCAATACACTGAGTGTTGTGTCCGTCGCGTAGGCGAATTGAAAAATCGCTTTTTGAGCTGCAGTTCGCCCTCAGATTCAGGTTCGTCAATTTCAGATTTGACTGAAATGTCCGGGGTTTTTGACGTATTTGTCCGGCAACCAACCCTAGCCCGGAAGGACCCAAAGAGGGTCATATTTCCTCTCCCAAAGTCGACACGCAATTTCAGCAATGAAGCTTTTAGCTTCGGCTCCCCATGCCCCTTTGGTCTTGACGGTGACAGGAACTAAGAGATATTGACGCTCCAAAGCTGAGTACCGGACTCTCTTTTTTGTGGCAGTTAGGTCTGCGGCTGCTCCAGGTGTCCGCGACGTGCGACTGAGGTCTGGCGGAGAAGGTGCTTACGCATGTAGTGTGCCACAGGAGGCACTTGCTTTTCTGCCAGGACACCAAAGCTAGGCCGTAGGCCGTCCGTCGGTCTTTTGAAATACACATACACAGAATAGGCACATAAAGTATGATAAGTACAATTCGATTTGTGTAGTTTGTACACTTGGAGCAGTTGGAGTACTAACTTTCATTTACTCATTCAACCTCTGTGAGTAAATTTTTAAATATTTATAACTTTTGATTGTGTAAACCGATTCCGATGAAATAAAGCCTATAATGTTAATCCAAACTTCATCCATAAATCAGATTCTCCTATGTATGCACTTGCTGATGAAAATGGGATATTTTCATTTAAAAAATAAAAACAAAAAGTTCTGCACCAAGATTCGAAACCATCAACTCGTGTTTGAAAGTCTGACCATATACCAATTACGCTACTGAGCTTTTTGAAGAAAGCGTTGAAAAAAGCAATTAGTATTTACCATACTGAATCTTCGCAAATGCATAAACGCGCAGACCACTGACTTTAAATACTCATAACTTCTGTTTGAATTAACTGATTGCGATGAAATAAAGCACAATTGTGAATCCAAATAAAGCCCTATTCTTTTGTGAAAACCGCATTTAAATCGGTTGAGTAAATTTTGTGTGACGCGTGCATTAAATTCAGTGCCGCTCGCGACTTTGTCTAAATACTTATAACTTTTGATTCAATTAACCGATTGCGATGAAATAAAACCTACACGTTAATCCAAACTAAGCCCTATATTTTTGTGAAAACGCCATCTAAATCGGCTCAGTAGTTTTTAAGTTATGCGTGAATTAAATTCAGTGGCGCTCGCGACTTTTTCTTTAATTACTCATAACTTTTGATTGAATAAACCGATTGCGATGAAACATAGCCTATATTTTAATCTAAACCATGCCCTACACTTCAGTGAAAACCCCATCCAAATCGGTTCAGTGGTTTTTAAGGGTTACCTATCGTACTTTCGAAAAAGAGTTTTCCGAATTTTAGTTCTCCGAAATCGTTACACTTTTTATTGTTTCCCTTTTTTTTTTGTTTCCCCGAAATATTATTCGCCATATTTTGAGGAGCCAGATTTTTATTGTCCTTTTTTTCTTTTAACCAATGAATCAAAATTCTGTAACACAGTTTTCCAAAGTAATGTAAGTCAGATAATTTACTTTTTCGAATATTTGTTTTTCCGTACAGTCACTTTTCCGCAGAAATATTTAACCTAACTGACGCGAAGCACACATTACGCGTAATTCTTGCCTGGGGTTCCACTGCAAATCCTTATAAATAGTAAATGAGTAATGTCATTGACCTGTCGATGTACTTGTGTGCGTGCACTCATGCGGTCTGATGAAATATCTCTTCCAGCTTCTTTCTTATCCATTCTGGATTCCAGCTTACAGCTGGTGGGCCATACAGCTGGCCCACAACGGTCTCCAAGCCTCCCCTTACAACCGTTCCCTTTCCATCTCATTCTAAGTGCACGACGGCACCTTTCTGTCTGTTATAATGTTTGTGACTCACCCGGGACTCCATTTGGTCTGGCGACCATCTTACCGTATCCTAAATGGTTATACTTCTCTGCCGCTCTCCTTTCTTCATCTCCTTACGTCTTCTCCTCCACGTTATCTCCACATTTCACTCCCGTAACTTCTGCCACGTACACAGCTCACCCGCACCATACGCCCATCTTGATTCTGACTCTTCCATCTCCCTCGCACGCTATGCGTCCCGCTCGCGGGGCGCGAACCATGTTTCTTGTAGCAGTTTTTTAATTATAAATTCTTAAGATCTCGCAATTCGCGACACTCCCGAACGACAAGAAATGAAATGTTTTCCATTAACTCTTAGATTGTGGTTCATAATATCCATCACACACATTTTCTTTCTTATTTCTCCAACGATTGGTTCTTACGTTTCATTTTTCTAAACCGATTTCATATTATTTATCCTGTCCTCTATTTCTAATATCTAATCCTCCACTTTTTCTTGTCTACTATCTTATCTCATTTTCTTACTTTCCTTGTCTATTTTCATCTTAGTTCCATTTCCGTTCCTGGTCTATCCTTTAGACCTTTCACTAAGGATCTACCCTATTTTCTTTACACTTCTACATCCCCTTTACTTCTATTTTAGTGTTGATACCCTTCAACTTCTTCTATCTTCTTCCTCTACTCCTTTGTCTCTAATGTTCGTTCTATTTTTAGTTGGTATTAGCATATTCCATCAAATAAGCTACAATACTCATGCACAACATATTTCCTGATTGTTTCAGTATAATCATTATCATCATCAGCAGCTTTTGCCTACCCACTGCAATGTATTAGCCTTCTCTCCATTATCTCACTCTTTCCTTTCTTATTTCAATCTTATCCAAGTCTTTCATCAAAAGTTCAGTGTAGTTTCAGTATTTAAGTTCATCACAGTTAATTTCTCTTCCATAGTTAGTCTTCTTTAAATTATTTTTATTATTTAGGTACACTCGTCGTCGTCGTATCATAGGTATTTCTCCAGCGTTAGCGGCCCTCCCCAACGCGAAAAGTTGTAGGATTTAGAATGTTTTCAATCTCACTTTACACCATCCAGCAGTTTGACATCATATCCGCTATTCTCATGTTAATCATGATAATGATAATATTATTTTGTCATCCTCAATAAACAATTTGCTGCCCAATTCCCATAATGGAACAGGAAAAAACAGAAACAAAGTGCACTTTGACTTTGACTTCAATTTATTGTTTCTGATTCAAGCTCTTCGTCTGTGAAAATCATCAATCCTGTCTATTTCTCATTTAGTCAATGCCCATTTTTAATATCCGATAGCCCAATGCATGTAATTAAACCATAACTATTTTTTCACTTTTTATGCCATTGCAATCATTTCAACGATGTTTCGATTCTTTCTAGGGTCACTTGTTACTTAACTGCTCCTGATTCTATCTTGTTCTATGTAGTTGTTAAAGAACTCACGATGCTCCTGTTTTGCTGTAGATACTCTGTGTTTTTATTTTGATAATCTTAAATACGATTTAATTTGAAAACAGTATCCATTTGCTTTTGCAAACTCCAGTGTCCGTAAAACGCCTATGCCTGATAACAATTGTTTATGTATTGTATCTGGTATAAAGGATGTTAGGGTAAACAGTTGCATTACTTTAAGGGGTTATTGTACCTATGATACTGAACAGCTTTCCCTGAAAAACCCATAGGAAATTCGCAACAATTTTTGTCGACTTTTCATACACACGTTCGATCATCCTGATGTGCAATTAAATTTCACCTATATTCACTAGTGATAAGATTGCCGCTGCGAGCGAATGCTTCTCGATGCTCTTCTGGTGTGAATCGACCCTTAGATGAAATATCTAGGTTATCTACGTAAGTATCCTAATTTTCAAGTTCTTAGCCTCCATTAATTTGCACTGCACCTGCGTGGTGGAATATAGGCCGCTCTGTCTTCGTGAGAAGAGATCAGTGACTTGAATGGTGAATTTTCCTATGGACTGGAACTAATAGATCTTCCGTTGTTCTTTATTTCCTACTAACATGGATATTTCGTTTGCTAACCTTGCATTCTCTACGCCAGTCACTTCCAATTATTCAGCTCTCCTTCTCTTCTCCCTTTTTCATGCCACATAGTAGCTATTCTTCTAACTGCACGTTCTTCCATTCTTAATTCCTCCATATAAAGTTTGTAAATAAACCTCTTCATAATCTTCAATTAATGTAATTCTTAGTTTTCTATAATTTCCAGCTAGTTTCCGTTCTGATACTTCTTTTCTAATGTAGATCATATCGCATCGTCCATAATGAACATATCCGTAAGTCATTATATTTATTGTATAAGTCCATTTGGTCCCGGGTGTCACATACCATTAATTATTATTGAATCTAATTTCTTTTGTATCATTCAAAATGACTTTGAATTGCCTTCATCCTGTTGTCCGTTTCTAGCCTTCTTTCTTCTGTCTGCTGTGGTAATAGACTGATCTTCCTTTCTTTCCATGTTCTTTCCATGTAGTTCTCTCTTCACTTCATGTTGTACATTCAGTTTCGATTGAAATTTTATCCTCTCAAGTAGTTACTTTAAATATATTTCTTGTTCACCTATTTACTCCATAACACCACACTTAACAATAGTTTCCCTATGTTATCACCACCTCGCGCCGTCCCGCCGACGCGCGCTTTGGCGTGATTTAACTTATACTTATTTACCTAGGTAATTATTCTTTGTTAATTTCCTTTACATTGTCACCAATTCCTTATATTTGTTAATGTGTTATCAGTGATAAGATCGCTTTGTACCACCGTTCATTCGCTTTGTAATATTGTTCTGTACCTACATCATTACTTTATTGCCATTATATGAACCACTCCGAAATACTCGGGTAGTTTTCGTCACAACAATTTCGTCCTTCATTCTATTTATACCTTAGCCATTTGCCTAACTTCATTTAGGTTACGGATCATCTCTTTACCCTCCAGGGAACTTAGTCGTGAACATATCGACGTATCATCCTTTTACGTTGAACTACTATTGCCCATTCGAATAAAACCAGCACATAATTTTCATTAAGTTTAGATAGAATCGTTCTCAGTGATAAGACGGTTTTATTACACATCTAGTGAAAGAACATAGTATCTATATTATTATAGTACCTCTATTATTATAGACTGAGTAAAACTAATCTTAACATGTTAAAAGTCTAGACTTAATAATAATAAAACCATAATTTACAGTAACTTCCCTTCCTTTAATCCACAACCCATACATGGTGATTTTAATAGTCACACTGCTTCTATTCTCTTGATTTTCTGGATCTGCATAATTTTTCAGTGATATCCATTATTTCTGTACGCTGCACGATGCATGATAGGTAGGTAATGTGCAGGTACATTCAATTCCTTTGAATTCCACCTTAAATCATGTGTTCCAATCCTCATTTTATATACATTGATTTCACAATCCATTTTAGTGATAATTTTGTAGATAAGAATTATTCTCGTTGGATTCCAATGTTGAACACATAGAACAATTCAGTGTTCAGTTTCTGAGGTCGCCGCTGTGATGTAGTAGGTAGATCTCTTCTGTAATATTCATGCTCAGACTGATAATTTTATAGGTGATGAATGTTGATACAGTCGATAGTCTGGAACATCATCAAGTACGGTGTTATTTGTCCTATGGTGACTTATCAGAATTAGGTATGTAGATCGGTTCAACGTGGATGTTCAAAGTTTTCAGAATATCCCCGACTACCCCCTCAGGGAATATAGTCGTGAGCATATGCTTATGCTTATCCATCCAATCTTGTAATATACTGCACATTTCATAGCTGAATTGAAGATCTCTTCTATAATGATACAACTTTAAGCGCCTCGGTTTTCACTGCATGTTATTTTTCAAATCCTTGACTAGGTTCTTTAATCCATGTTCAATAAGATTCAAACACTCCTGCTTTCCATATTTCCACTCATATTTTCTTGAAACTCATTTTCATGGTACATTTTCTTTTAGCCGCAGTGGTCCGTTTTGCGACACCATGTTGTTATCTATTACCAGCTATCCATACACATCACTTGATAGTTCCAATAATTGGTAGCTCTCATAAAATTCTCTTTTCTTCAAGACAAGATACAGACACAATTTCCTTTGTCCTTTCGTACATTCTGTTCACAAAACACGGGCTACAGGTTAATTCAACACACAACTATAGTTTCCTTGGTTCGTTCTATTCAATTATTAGCACATGAGAACTTAGAAAGTTTCGTTTTTAAACTTTTGTTGACAAATGAAAAGTTTCGGTTCATACTTCAGGGGTTTTTAGTCACATTTCTAAACATAATCGACCTTTAAAAACACTTACCAGAGCTTCATTGTTAATCCATAAGTTATCATAGTAAATATTCACTAGTATTCACTACACATTTCTCAGTAATTTACAGTTTTTCAATAAACTTTTCGCACAAAAACAAACTTTTCTTTTCAAATGAATGAACTGTTGTCAAAAAATTTGTTCGTTCTTTAGTTTGGACGTTCATTCGTCGATCGCGATCGCTAAGTAATAGTGTTGTTCTCGCTCGACTCATCAACTGATTCATTAGTTCTCCGGAAAGAATTAAGTCTAAATGGAATTGAACGCTTATAATAATAATTATACTACGTCAAGTTTTAATACTAAATGCTTAGTTCTTAATACGAAACTTCTTAAATCTAAAATTATGTTTCGTCAATTCTTAAATCTAAAACAATGTTTCGTAAACTAAAGTTACCTACTTACTTAAATCTAAGTCAACTTAAAACTTATTGTTTTATTCTAATTCGCACACTTAATACTAAGAACGACCGATAGCTAGTTTCGGACCGACTAACGGTATACGAAATTTGTGCCGACTACCTATAATGGATACCCATATTATTTACGGCAAGGCAATCCCCTTTGCCAATTAACTAAACCTTTGCTGACCTTTCAGCCCATTTTCCTTAGCTGTCTTCTCAGCACCATTTCTTTGCTGTCCTTTCAGCACCAATCTTTGCTGTTCTCTCAGCACCATTTCTTTGCTGTCCTTTCAGCACCATTCTTTGCTGTTCTCTCAGCACCATTCCTTTGCTGTCCTTTCAGCACCATACCTTTGCTGTCCTTTCAGCACCAATCCTTTGCTGTCCTTTCAGCACCATTTCTTTATTATTCCTTTTCCTTTCAATTTTCCTTGAGGCAATCCTTTATGCCTCGACTCGAGTCCCTTTCATCATTGGCTGTCCTTTCAGCCCAATTTCTTGGTGACTGTCCTTTCAGTCTTCTTTTTGGCTGTCCTCTCAGCCCCATTCCTTTTGGCTGTTCTTTCAACCCCTTGTGACTGTCCTTTCAGTCTCCTTTTTGGCTGTCCTCTCAGCCCCATTCTTTCAGCCCCTTGTGACTGTCCTTTCAGTCTTCTTTTTTGGCTGTCCTTTCAGCCCCTTGTGACTGTTCTTTCAGTCTTCGTTTTGAAGATTCAGATAGCTTTACACCAAATACCACCATACCTTACCACCATACCTTACCATCATAACTTACCACCTTACCATACGTAGTACCATACCACACCATACCATTACCATGACCATTCCATAGTTTCATTGTAAGTGACTTAAATGCCAAACGGCCCGACTGTAGTTATAGTCATTGTAAGTGACTTATGTGCCAAACGGCCCAACCGTTATTATGAAGAATTGCGTACCAAGTTATTGTCATTTTATGTGACTTAAGTGCCAAAAGGCCCAACTGTAGTTATAGTCATTGTAAGTGACTTATGTGCCAAAGGGCCCGACAGTTGTTGTCATACAAAGTGCTATGTGCCACACGGCTAGACCGATTATAACTCACGCGTGAGCTTCAACATTGCTGTTCATTTAATTATTTATTTATTATAACCGTTCCGACTCCGTTATGATGTCACTTTCAAATGACATTTAAAATTAACCGCACAAAATAAAACCGTTAAGAACATCCATAAAATTTCGTCATGTAAAATGGAAATACAAGAACTTCATTCCTAAAAATTCTGATTGGTCCTTATTCAAATTAAATGATCTGATTCAATGATTCATTTCGTGACCGTTCAGTTCGAAATCGACATTCTCTCATTGATTCAGTACAACACTATTGATCGAATAAAAAATAAATTCCGTGATTGACATTTCATTCATTCCAATAGTCGTTCATTCATTCACTCACAATAATTTCCGGGTAATTTCAATTTCACAATCGTTTTGTTACTTATTTTCAGAAAACACCGAGAATAATCGAAAAAAATCGATCATTCTATCCCAGCTCCTCCACCATGACGCGAAGCACACATTACGCGTAATTCTTGCCTGGGGTTCCACTGCAAATCCTTATAAATAGTAAATGAGTAATGTCATTGACCTGTCGATGTACTTGTGTGCGTGCACTCATGCGGTCTGATGAAATATCTCTTCCAGCTTCTTTCTTATCCATTCTGGATTCCAGCTTACAGCTGGTGGGCCATACAGCTGGCCCACAACGGTCTCCAAGCCTCCCCTTACAACCGTTCCCTTTCCATCTCATTCTAAGTGCACGACGGCACCTTTCTGTCTGTTATAATGTTTGTGACTCACCCGGGACTCCATTTGGTCTGGCGACCATCTTACCGTATCCTAAATGCCTTCTCTGCCGCTCTCCTTTCTTCATCTCCTTACGTCTTCTCCTCCACGTTATCTCCACATTTCACTCCCGTAACTTCTGCCACGTACACAGCTCACCCGCACCATACGCCCATCTTGATTCTGACTCTTCCATCTCCCTCGCACGCTATGCGTCCCGCTCGCGGGGCGCGAACCATGTTTCTTGTAGCAGTTTTTTAATTATAAATTCTTAAGATCTCGCAATTCGCGACACTAACCTTTCCTAGAATTTAAAAAAAAACAGATTGTTTTTCTCAGGCGCCCACCCCACTGCACCTTCAACATACATATAAGCAACCAAGCAAGCATGCAGCAAGCAAGCTAGCATGCAGCAAGCAAGCAAGCATGCAGCAAGCATTTTGATGCTCCGCTCGCTTCACTCGCTCCGCTAAGTGTCTTACATGTTCTAACCTAACCTAACCTACAATTTTAGAACCACCAGTTTGTTTTTCTCAGTCAGGGGGCTTCCGCCCCCCGAACCCCCCTCGCGGGGGGCGTAGCCCCCCTGCACCCCCCAACATGCATACAAGAAAGCAAGCAACATGCAAGCAAACATGCAGCAAGCAAGCAAGCAAGCATGCAGCAAGCAAGTAAGCATGCAGCAAGCTTTTTGATGTTCTGCTCGCTTCGCCTGCTAAGTGTTTTACATGTTCTAACCTAACCTAAACTACAATTTTAAAACCACCAGTTTGTATTTCTCAGGCAGGGGGTTTCCGCCCCCCGCACCCCCAACATGCATACAAGCTAGCAAGCATGTTGGTGCTATAATCCTGGTATCATGTATCTACTAGGTGATTATTACAGAAAACTTTATTGTGTTGTGTCCTAGTCATACTATGGAAGAAGTTGCTTCTACATTTTAAAACTTCGAACCCAGAAGACCGTTGTCAAAAGAAAAAAAACGATTATGAAATTCTGATTTTAAATTTTCTGGAAAATGATACTTCTGTCAAGTCTTTATAAGGAGTAACAAATGTATGTGTACCAAAATATCTGTCACTAGAAACTTCTATAAACCGTTTTCGAACAACTGAAATTCGGTCAGTGAAATTTCGAAAGTAAGATAGGTTACCGTTTTTAAGTGATGCGCGAACAAACAAACAGACAAACAGACAAACAGACAAAAATTCTAAAAATGGTCTTAATGTATTCCATTACGTATCCTTAACACCCCCAATAATTTTTTTTGTAAATATCTTCAATGTAAGTACATCATCGCCAAGTTTAGAATTTTATTATATGTATATAGATATAGATTATGTTTTAATTGTTGAAGTCGTGTGCATAGTTTATAAAATACATACAACTCATAGGAACATATTATCATGACTGTAATCCCTTACCATCCCTGGGTCAGGAACTTTGCTATAGTAATATACTGTCTGATATTGCCTGGTGACACCCCTCAACATACATCATCTCACGCCTGTGTCCCAGTGGGGTAGGCAGAGACAATTGTTCGCTATCGGCTACGATCCTGACATACCTCTTTTGCCTCTTCCACAGTCATAAGTCGTTTTATACACGCTCGTCGGTTTCGGGTACATTTGATCACCCATTTGACACCCCTCAATCATTACTATAATACTGATGAAGATTGATTTATACGTTTTTATTTATTTACTTAGCAATTATTATATCCTCCACGACTTATCCGTCAAAGGCGTGGAATGTGATCAAATGGGTCGTCATTAAAAAAAAATTTTTTAACTGTACATCTAAGTACCTAGTTCTTTTATTTATAATCGATGTTTACACCCCCAAAATATTTGGTCACGGTACCACGTAGTCCAAGTCTTATTTCGTCCAGCCGTGAAAAACAAACCCGCAGCCTTCGGTTGTAGCCATACTAACTTTAAACAAATATTTATATAATTGAAATTATATTCCTTACATTATAATCTGTAACGTACATTTCTCAAGCTTAGAATCCAGTTTACATAGCAACAGTCTAGTCTTGAACTCTATCTAGCTATTATTTAAAATGTTTGTAAAATGTTGGGAATTCAGGCAGACAGTTCAATTAGTTGGTTTGTGTAGATAAGAGAGTGAAGCTTTCGATTAAGAAATGTTTAAACATTAATGTTTGAAAGTTTACCTAAAGTTTACGTTCACTAAATGCTGATAAAAGTAAAGATAATCTTAAAAACAAACTCAAACTATTAACATAATAAAAACTAATAATAGGTACACTAAGGTACCGATAGGAGTAAAAATGTAGGTGTTGTTGGTTTAACCTACCTGTTTGGGAAGTAAATTAGGTGCCATCGGAAGATCGATATGTAAAGAACTGGAAAAACTAGGGTTGCCACCACTCCGTCTGCCGTCACGATTCGTCCGATTCGCCGTGGATAGTTGTCACAGAATTCTAAAATTCGATTCTTTCGCCTCCTACAGCTCGTTCGCCTCAGATAAATGGAACACAATGTGAACGCTACACTCTTTAAGATTTTTTGGCATTTGTTTCTTAGTTCCTAAGTTCTGTGTTATCGTGAAGATTTCAAATTAATGTTCTGATTGTGGTGACTAAATATCGACAAATCATCATAATTATCAATTGGTACCTAAACGTATAAAGGTTCAGGCAATTATGCCTATAGCGACAAAATATTCGTGTTCATCATAAAAATATTAGCCGCTGTCCCTATTCGAACCCGCGACCCAATGCTCCATAGGCAGGTTCACTACCAACTAGGCCAGAATATCAAGTAGGTACCTATGAGTCTTATCTAACCTATCCACGATTCCGTTTTACGCTAGAGAACCACTAAAAGAGCATAGTTCACTTCCCATATGGGGCATGAATACATCGTATCTATTAGAGTGCTGTCGCACTTCAAAGAATTAATATGACTGTGTTAGGTCATATGAATAGATACGAAGCTTCTTAAAGCGCGCGCAATGGCGCTAGACTCGCGAAAAAAGTTGTAATCCATTACTTTATGGATCAAAATGGCGTGTTTACGAGTCTAGCGGCGGTCTCTGGCGCGGCATCCCGCTTGTATGAAGCTTCCGATCTGTCCATTTAGGCTGGTAACGAGACTCGCGGTAGAAATCATCATCATCAACCTAGATACGTCCCACTCCAGGGTAAGGCCTACCCTCAGGGAGTGTGTATGGCCGTTAGACCATCCCACATGCCCAATGTGGATTGTTAGACTTCCATCAGAGTTTCTTCTTTAGCATATGCATGTTTTCTCACGAGTTGTCTGTAGTTAGCAAAACTTATTGGTATATTGAGTGTCTATACCTCTCCGCAACGCGCCACCGACGCACCACAAAAGAAATGACTTGGCAGAAATGTAGTGCCTAAACTAAACCCAAGGTAAAGGCCATGCTTTTCAACAAAACAAATAACGAGGCATGAGTCGCGTTTTCAAAAATACGAGGTTGCAATTTCCCGCTCCGAAAGATTAAGTACAGTATTGTATGAGAGATTGCATGTGGGATAAGTGCATAAACATAATTATCTAAGCTAACCAAACAGTCGCAGTATACCAATAACATTATAAGGATGTAATGTAAATGTGAATGTGAATAAATGTTTTTTTTAGTCCAAAGTCAAAATTTACTTCTCGTCGTCTTTCAAAACTCTTATTAAAACTCTTACAGATATAAAGAAATTTCGGATTCTTCTGTATCATTTCGGCACAGATTAAAACGAAACTCAAAATGTAAGTGCATCATAAGATTTACCAGCACTTTCTGACGTACCTACCTAAGTATTTTATTTTCGGATATCGTATAGTTTCAGCCTAGCTCTATAGCGTCTCTAGTATCGATAAAAGTTCCGAAGAAAGGTTTTCTATCGCCACGCCACGTCACGTCACGCTTAGCATGTCAGAAACGTCACTTGACTTGTCTTAGCTGTAAGTGGCTGACAGCTGCCAAGTGCATGGACGTTTCTATATTCCGTAGCTAGCAAAGGAACCTCAATGACAGAGCCCTGCCTGCCAATGACAGAGCCCTGAAGGTCAACTGTAGTACAATATGCAAGCCAAGCTGTAGCGATACTAATGCCCATGATTGAGATTATAGCAAGACATTTAAAAACACAATTTTTGACATAAAAATTATAATGTTTATTTCTTCTATCCTATCCTATGTTCATTCTATCCTAAAGTCACATCTAAAGGGATCTACATGGATGTGAAGTACTCAAGACAGAGGAGGGTGACTATGCAAATGGAGGCATATACTCAACAGTGAGTGGAATGTGGATTATAATTATTTTAATCACAATTCACCTCTACTGCGAGCTCTGTGTGTTTTTTCGAGCTGCTCGTGTCGTCGCCGCACTGCGATCTGGAGCCCGATTGCGCGAAAACATCGAAGTTATATTCTTATCAGTTCTAATTACCTACATTGCAATCCAATTACTATTCAACTGTGCTGAATTCCGCATCGCACTAAACTCTAGGTAACTGACAAGTGACAGCCTTTATCGTCTGAGCGATCTGTCAAAACGGCTCTAATAGTTGGTAATCTAAACAAAAAAAAAAAAACGCAAATCGATCTACAGGATAGCCGTTCGGTACACATGTACTTTAGGTCAGAACAATCATTCTGACCGGCAGTTCTAAAAATATTTCCCTTTGGGAGTTATGACGTCATCAATTTTTGTATGGGATTTAAAAAAAAATGTTCTGAAACCTATCGTGTAGGGTATCAAATGAAAGGGCTTCATGAGCCGGTTCTAAAAATTTACTACACAGTTACCTCTCAACCACTTGTTTAAAAAAAAATCCGAAAAGTATTTTCAAAACATTCCAAGTTTGGGCTACTTCAGTTAGGAAACTGCTCAGTAAATGTTTGTAAAATTGGTCAAAATGATCGTATAACGGCTGTCAAGAGCATAACCGCGATTAGCGCAATACCAAATGTGTCATATGGTTCGTACGTAGTCCAATAACGGTTCAATCATCGAATATTTACCGCGATTGCATTGCAGACCTGTTCGCCGGCAGCTTGACCGACCTACTCTTCGAGTGTATGAGGTTTTGTGAGTGTGTTGCAAGAATTAGATAGCCAGTAAGCAGTCTGTCTGCACGTTGTTGTTCTTTGCTTTTGTTCTCTTTTAAGTATTCTGATAAATGATAGCTGTAATGCAATGTAATATTGCTGTTACTTAAATTAAAATTAACAATGGAAGTTTATTCAGCTTGATAAAATTAAACATCAAAATATATCAAATCTCAAAGACAGCGGCAGCGATCAGATAGGCAAGTAATGCCGAGTAAGCTAGATATACTAGTTATACTAAAATTAATTTATTGAATTACCGTTACTGCGCGGGTAATGAATTGTGGCATTGTGAGAAATATACATTTATTTATGCTATAGGCACAGAATACTATACTATACTTAGGTGTACACTTAGAGAGTAGATTATCTAACAGATGTTAAATGAATTATTACTTTTATTTTCCTGAAATCATGAATATACTGTAACCTACGTTAGTTGGTAGTTGCAAAGTTTTATACCATTATGAACGAAAGTCAAAACGATCATAAGTTTTAAGAGAGTTTGAAATTTTTTCTGGCCCTTTCACAGGTTATAATTTTTGTTTTAAAAGCTTAAAAGCTCTAGGCTTTAAAGTTAGAAGTTTTATCGTAAATCACCTGTATTTTGTGGCACTTAAAACTTTTTGTAGACTGTTTTTTTAAAAATGCAGACTGTTTTCAGCAGATTTTATTTAAGATATTATTTACGAAAAGCTTTGAATATAAGTTATACAGGGTGAAATTGATATCATTAGCATCCTTTTATTTTAAACTTAGAGTCTACCCATCAAACTGCACAACTTTTAAAATAGGAGCAAAGCGATCAGAGCAAAAAAAATCCACTGTTCCATTCTTCTTCCTTTTGTGGTGCCATCTCTTATCGGAGGTGGCTATCATTAGGTCTATTCGGCTACTGTTCCATACAAAACTGCAATGCCTACTCGACTCAAATGTATACCTACATCAGCAGATTTTTTGTTGTTGCTCCGATCGGTGTCATGCCCCCTCTTAGTTTAAAAGGATGCTAATGATATCAATTTCACCCTGCATTTAGTACCGTTTCTGACTACCCTTTAAGGGATTTAATACTGTAATCCCATTTGTGTAGGCAGAGCGTTGCTACGGTGAATTGAATACATACCTACCTACGATATACATTGCTATATTTACAAAAGCAGTCGCCTGTTTACTGGTACAAAGATTGTATAGAAGTGTATACGTGTGTGTGCTGAACACAGATGCGTTCTCTCGTGCTTACCCTCCTGTATGTGATGGAGCCACCAAGATCTGATATTTCCCAAAGGAGTTTCAGTATGAAGCCAACCCAAATTATAAATCGCTAAAAAAAATCGGGTGTTCCATAGAAATTGTCAACAGCTATTCGATCAAAATGCATAAAACGACCGCCCTTTTGTTTGTACAATTTTACAGCAGTTCCCTTAGTAAAGTTGTTCAGTTTGTTGGTTTGCCCTTAAGTATGTAACGCATTTAAGGGGATATAATTCGGAGCGCGCTCCATACAAACGTACTATGGTGATATTTTCAATAATCTAGAAACAAATCTCTATGCTTGTATGGAGTCAGATTTTCGTTAAAATATACAGTTTCAATGCTAGGATTAATTTAAGAATTGTATGGAATTCTTTGAGGCACTGTAACTTTAAAACTATAAACTTTAACGAAATTCTGACTCTATACAAGCATACAAATTTGTTTCTAGATTGATTCTGAAAAATTTAATTGAGTTTCATTGGTTAGTATTGAAAATATCACCATAGTATACGTTTGTATGGAGCGCGTCCGAATTATATCCTCTTAAGTTTACACACTGTATAGTGAGTCCATGTCGTCACTTTAAATGGACAGTGCACACAAAATGCCTCGAAATTTCATCATGTAGGTTTCGTCACATTGCTTTTCTTCTCCGGTGATGTTAAAAAGTAAAATGTGAACTAATAATTTGTAGGTCCGACCTAGCTTGTCAGACCCTTGTCTCAACAACAGGTGATGATGTATCGCTTCCACATTATGTTTGTGTTGGTTTGGTACACGACCCTCGGAGTTATATTTATCTTTGTTTAACGGCTCCGGAACGCGTGGAAAAGTTGTCTTATATTAAAAAGTTACATGTTTGTTTAAATAAATCGATTTATCTTAAGGTACAAGTTTGTAGCCGACAGCACGTAGCAGCAGCAGACGACGTGTTTCTACGACACTATCGGTTTTATGTAATTCTATAAAATATCCTGGGTAGCTAAGCTATGGTAAGCTGACGACACTATCGGCCGACCGCAGATCAGTAGTCTCATGCTCTATTCACACAACGACGGCCGGGCATGGAGGGTGCAATGTAAAATAATACCAATTTCAGTACCGTCGTCTGCTGCTGCGGTCTGCAGTCGGGTTCGTGTCGTCGAGCGACACGGCGCAGGCTAGGCTAGTAGGCAGCTCCACACCAGCTGAGAATAGAGTACTGAGGACAAGTCCTAAGCATCTACTCAGGTAATAAACTCATGACCATCTATCTTCCCATTAGGGGTAGTAAGTAACTGTTTAAATTTAATTGGCAGCTTCAACTACGAACTTTTAAGCTACAGGTATCGATACGATATAAGGTTCACACGTATTGTAGATACGATTTCATAAATGGGGTCACGTGAAAAAGAGGCAAAGCTATCCATATCCAGTTACGTATTAAGATCTATGATCTATCCTAACAGACAGACGCTGCACTGTATAAGTCCACAGAATAAACAACATTCTTGCAAGACTCCTCCCCCATCGCATCATCCTCTCCCCCCCGTATCCCTTGCTGGAGTGCTCTCATCTCTTGTGCAAACATTTGCGTCGCGGATTGCTCTTTATGGAAACTCTGATCTGTTTGCTTTCTACGACCGGTGACTTGGAAATAACTGTCGGAGTTGAGATAACTATCGTTGGATTTGTCGCAAGTTTCGTATGGGGTCGCGATGCTTTTAAAGAGCACTTTAGTGTAAAGGATAGGAGGACACAGCAATCAAACACGGTGGTCAGGCTTGGACTTAACCCATTTTTTGTGATTCTGTGTCCTAGGTATTTTATTTCTTCTAGCCCAAACTTGCATTTGTTTTTGTTTAGTTTGAGATTGATCTTTCGACACCTATTCAAAACCTTCCTTAACCGTTCATCATGTTCCGCTTTAGTGAATCCGTATATCAATAAATCATCAATGTACATACAGACGCCATCTATATCATCAAAGTTTTCACACATTCTTTTATGAAACACTTCAGATGCCGAGCTGATGCCATATGGCATCCTCAAAAATTTGTACCTTCCAAAAGGTGTATTGAAGGTGCAATATGAACTACTGTCATCTAGTTCGACGTTCCAAAATCCTGAAGATGCGTCCAATGTGCTAAAATATGTAGCTCCTGAAAGTTTGGACACAATCTCATCAAGCGTAGGAAGCCTAAAATGCTCCCGCTTTATGAAACTATTCAACTCCTTGGGATCCAAGCATATACGCAAATCTCCGTTGGATTTTTTAACCACGGTGATGCTATTAACCCAGTCAGATGGACCTTCAACTTTTGCTATAATTTTCTGTAATACCATTTCGTCTAATTTACTTTTAACCGCATCTTTAATTGCAAACGGCAATTTCCTAGGAGCATGTACGACTGGTACAGCGCCATCTTTCAACTGTATTCTGTATTTTCCCGGTAAACATCCTATACCCTTAAACACATCCTCAAACTCCCTGATAAATCCTGACGAATCCTTACCAGACTGCTGGACCGACATGACACGTCTGACTATATCCAAATATGTGCATGCAAAACGACCTAAAATTGGTACAGAATTCACTTCAGCTATTTTAAATTCTAACAAATACTTTTGGTTTTTATAATATACCTGTAAATTAATTTTGCCAACTACTTTAATACTTGCTCCAGAATATCCACTCAATTTTGTGGTCGTTTTCAACAAATCTGATTCTGAAATACCCAATTCTGATAGATAACTCCAAGGTAAAACATTTACATCGGCTCCAGTATCGATTTTAAAATTTATCACCATCTTATTTATTTCTAAATCTACGTTCCACTCGCTACTTTTATTAATGGAATGAATTACCTGTTCGTCCGATTCCTCCACATAATACACATTGCACACACGCGCGAAGTGATTTATTCGATTGCACCGTACGCATCGCTTTCCGTATGCTGGGCACTCAAACTTTTTGTGGGCCCTTCCACAATGACCGCACTGAATCACGTTAGGGGAATATCGCGTCGTACTCAAACGTCGCTGCTCTGCCGCTGGTCCAGGCGGCTGAGGAGCCTGCGCGTGCGCCCAGCCGCCGCCGGAACCGTGCGCCCGGCCGCCGCCGCCGGCACCGTACGCCCGGCCGCGCGGTACGCCTCGCCACGCCCCGCGACCCCTCGCGGACGTCGCTGTTCCGCCGCCTCTCCGCACGGCCCAAACCTCGTGATCGGGGCTCTCACCGTCTCCATTTCTGACCTCGATCTCGTGAACATCATGTTCATACTCTCTTTTTATATTCTCAGAGTGTACCCTCGACACGACCGCCATTCGACAAATTTCTAGAGCTTTCTTCAAATCCAAATCGCCTTCTCGCAACAATCGCTCGCGTATGTTTGTACTTGAAATACCGCAAACCAAACGATCTTTTATTAATCCATCCTTTAAGTCGCCGAATTCACAAGTCTGCGATAATTTCCTCAAGTCGAATACATATTACTGATCTATACTTTCATTCTTCCTCTGATCCCGTGTAAAGAATCTATGCCTCTCGACTGTTATATTTTTCTTGATTTTAAACTGCTCGTCTAACTTTTCTAAAACCGCCTTCACTGTGGTGCACTTCTCCGTTTCTGGCAATTGATCGATTATTTCTCGACACTGTTCACCCACTACATGCAATAACACATTTAACTGTTTTTCTAATGATTTTTTGTCTATATCACATGCTTTACTATACACATCATAGCTACGCTTCCATTTCGTCCAACTTTCACATAAGCTACCTGAAGCTAAATCCAACGAATTTTCGTTAAAATTAAAGGGACCCGGCGGATTTAAAACACTTTCCATGATGCACTTTTTAAATATTTTCCGTTTTAACCGGCATGTAAAGGATAGGAGGACACATTTAGTTGATAAATTGTTATTGACTAGTTGTGTGTAGACACCGTATGGGGAGACAATTGTACCAAGAACTTTAAACTCTCATATCTTTTGTTGAGTTGTCCGTTTGCGTCGAAGTGAAAACTAGAGTCTAGTTTGTTACTTCGATTTGAGGCGTATCTTTTTTTAAATACTCCATTATGTATTGGGACAATTCACAAACGTACCATTTTCGTCTGTTTGTTTGAGTAAGTATGATGTAAATTTTTCAAACTGAGTTGAAGTTAAAAAAAAACATTCGAGCTTAACTTGGACTAACATTAATTAAATTAATAACAAACAACAAAATATTTCAATAATTATTTATTTGCATTCAGTAACATATTTTTTTATTTCAACCCGATCGGCTCTATTACTGAACAACTTTCACTATTGCGAAAAAAAAACAGCTGTCCCATACAAAACTGCTGTACCGACTCGACTAAAATGTATGAGACAGCTGATTTCTTTTTGGTGATTTCGAAGTTGGCTCCATAGTGAAAGTTGTTCAGTTTGATGGTCTGAAGCACCCCCTTAAGTATTACTAGGGTCTTTGTTACACCCTGTATACGAATAAAACATTTTTATTTTACAGAATTCGATACATATTTCAACGGTGGTCTACGATTAGAAAGTCCCGGATACATTTGTTCTTAAATATGATGATGTGTGATGTATTGTTCTCTATATAAATAAATATGATTAAAATAAATAACATTATTCAGCAAACAGTCAGTTGATAATACGATGAAGCACTACAGAGCTTCTTGTGGCTTACTTTGCACGCAGTATATCAGAATAGAGCCGACTAAATCAAGCTTAGTGCTAATAAACCATTACAACTGACTACATTTATTACCATAGTATGAAAAACAGACGGGATTATACATGTAATGTAGGAATTAAAAAACCAGCAATGCGAAAAAATAAACATTCAAAAAGTAAAAATGATTCGGGCACCATTATTACCACATTTTTTTTATTATTATTATTAGTGATGTATGCAAATGGATAGGATTTGAATTTGTCCTCGAAAGACGAAGAAAACATCGAGTAAGTAAGTAGTATATTGATAACTATTTATTTTAGTAGATTTCACTAGAAAATTTTAATACTATTTCTAAAATCTAAGTATAACAAAAAAATTTCTAGTAAAGACTGCTAAAATAAAATTACCTATAGTCTAGGTGTTTCAATTATACAAATTAAATTGACTAATTGTGAATTTAAAAAAAAAACATGTTGTTGGCCTATAATGGACTTTTTTCTCGTGGGTATTGTATGAGGCGACTATAGGATAACGTTCCCACCTTACTCTACCTATCTATTTAATGGGAGAGGATAGCCCCTATTATCACCACCTGACAAGCTTAGCGTGTTTCAAAAGCCTGTTGGTAACTAGTTACAGCAAAGCTACTGACCACTCTACTAGGGATTATAGTTGTGAGTTTATGTATATTTATAAATAGAAACGAGTTTTTTGGAATCACTGGCTTTTCGGTGAAGGAAAACATCGTAAGGAAACCTGCACGCTTAAATGTCGATGCATATATTGTACCTACTGCCCATTATAAAATGGTGACGGGCTCACTCCCCGTCACATTGCACTGGTCAGAGTTTTGGTACTACTAGTGAAACGTGGATGTTGCTCAGTTTTCAGAATATCTCCGACTACCCTCGGGGAATATAGTTGTGAGCATATGCCTATGCTTAAAATGAGAAACGACATTTTTAAACTAAATTAATTTAGTTTATCAATCTGCCTCAAAGGAAGTTGTCCATAATCGCGGAACAGACTAGAAGTTGGTAATTTATGTAGGTAGGTACATTAGCAGAAACAATTCTGTTTGAATTTAATATGAATGAAGTTCTGGGAAGTTACAGATTCTAGATTAGAATTCCAAAAACTCTCTTTATAGAAAAATTCCTATAAATATTTTTAGGCAAAAGTAAAATTAAAATAAAAAGAACAAAGTATATTTTTTGTTTGTGTAGTGTTCTTCTTAACTCATCAAAGGGCTTCAAGATGTTCCGGCTTAATAAGATTTACGGCCTTTATATCTCTCGAGTTATAAATAATATAAAAAAATGTACTGAAATGTTTTATCGGACGCGAAGTGTTGCTAAGCGCTCGCTGGCTGGATAATGTTGTCTTGTGTTATATTTCATCGGTGACTGAATGAATTTCATAACAAATGTAGAAGAAGTCTCTTCCTTGAAATTTTTTGGACCTTCCATACCAAGGGGAACAGCCGATCGATCTTCTAAGGGAGTTTTCCAAACGTTATTCGCATTGAACCTTCTTATGAAAAGATGTGTTTAATTCGAGGCTGCTCCTGTGTTATTTTATTTACTTAAACACTTACATTTAGAAATCCTTGTTTGTACGTAATTTGCAACCTTCTACTATCCTTCCATAACTTCAAACAAACTTAGCATACCTTTACAACAAGTTTAGTGAATCTAAACATTTAGTATACAAGTTTTGAATCCAGGCTCTCTGTTAACTTCACAAGAGTGTAGTTGGCCTCGGTCCAGGCTCCAGTGGCATACCGCATAGTTGGTCGAGTTGCTAGTTAAGTCGACGAGTTGACCAAGTTGTCGGAACAAACTGTTCGCCGGTGTCAGAAACAATATGCACTGACCACTTGTATGCTCGTGAAAGTTCGGAATTTTTGTGAAGTTTGAAATATTTGCTGTTATAAACTTTAGAGAGAGCTTAGGGAATTTTGCATTGTGAAATATAATATTTTGTTTGCATATACTTACCAAAGTTATTTCCTTTGAGTAAGTACGTAGGTACTAACTTTGTCACCTATTCTCACGCATCCGCATCTTAAAGGTTTAGGAATAGTTTGCATTCTTCAATTACCTAATTAGTACACAATTTATTTATAGTAATAAATATAATAAACTTTATAGTTTGTGCTTTACTAGGCACTTCTTTTGGAACGAACGATTAGGTAATGGAATCGATACAATATCTCAAGTAGCCATTAAAATGTAAATTATGTTAAAGTTCCAATTAATTTTATATTTCTGCCCTTCGGACGGAAACCGTCAATATTTGTCCCGCTGCGCTAAACGAAGTTGCCGCTTTCCACCTCCGTCGAGGAGAAAAATAGTATACTAACCTAGGGCAGCAAATAAGAAAGCCTCAGACAGCCTCATTATTTTATTATTAGGCACACATTATTTTTTAATTGAATCGAATATAACTGTAAAAAGATAAGGGATTTCTAATAACAGTAACTATAGCTATCGGTAGGTATATTTATAACTATGAACAACAATCTTTATTGAAATTATCTTGTACACTTTATATGACAAGTAAATTTTTTTCATGTGTTTGAGTTTTCAAGGATTTCATTGTACGCGAAGTCAAACAACCGCATTGGGTGGTGGTGGTTGAAATGCCCCAGTAGTGAGTACGGTACAGGCCGATAGTGACATTTCAAATTTTATTCGGTTTTCAATCATAATTATACAGGGTGTAAGGAAAAGTATCATTAACCTTTAAACCACATACCCAACCCATCAAACTGAACAAATTTTATTATGGGTGCAGAACTGCCTCCGTGGGCTAATGGTTAAGAACATTGGGTTCTTGACTTGGCGGTCGGAGGTCGTGGGTTTGAGTCCCACGGGGGACGATAGGAGTGATATATATCACTTTGTGCGTTTTTCCCCAGTTGGTTAGGAAATTGTAGGTTGAATCACCTGATTGTCTGAAAAGAAAGATGAGTCCGAAGCATCGGATGGCACGTTAAGCCGTTGGTCCCGGCTATTATCTCAGGTGGTAGTAGAGTTGTTACATAAAAACCACGTCAGAGGCCGTAAGGCGTTTTGAATAAACTCTGACACCAGGGATTGCCCACACGATAAGAAGAAGAAGAAGAATTATGGGTGCAGATCTGTTAGAACAAAAAAAACTGCTTTCCCATTCTAAACTGCAATACCTTCTCGATTCAAACCGTTCAGGCGCGGTGTCCATTTCTTACAATGCCTTCTTCTAGATATCTACGTATGGGACAGCTGTTTTTTGTTGTTGTTGTGACAGGTTTGCTCGCATAGTAAAAGTTGTTCAGTTTGAAGGGTAGATTATGTGGTTTAAAGGTTAATGCAACTTTTCCTTACATCCTATAGCCTACCAGTACTTTTATCTCAGGAAACAAATTGTGGTTTTACGTTTACTTTCCATGATGGATGACGACACTTGAATACAGATCGATTGGTGAAATGGTTCGTTCATGGATGTTATAATGTTTGCTTTGTATTGTTTCCATAATAAAAAGCGTAGGAGCATTACAATATATGTGAAAGAAAAAACGGATTACATGTCTTTTTGGATGGCACTGAGTACGCCTGTGTTCACGCACATAATAATATTCGCTACCTGTTGTAACTTCGTTACCACAAAGTCCGTTACTTCGTGAGATAAAACTTAAAAGTACTGTATTGCTTGCATTGTATACTAGTACATAAATAGAAAAATAAAAGCTCCTCGCAATCTCAGCCTTAATGCATTTCCCTCCGCACCACATTCAATAGACGCCCACTTCCAGCACAACAACACACCACAACACAACACACATCAACGGGCGCCTTCACTTAGCTCGTTACAAATCCGCACTTAAGTGAGTTAGTTACTACGTGCTCGATGGTAACACACTCGACCGACTTTAAAGTCAATTTTACAACAAGCTCTCGTTCACCCGGCTTTACATTTTTTTCGATACTTGTTTGGTCTTACAGTACAGGATGTAAACTTAAATGATTTTCTTTATTATAGGTGGTTTAGATAAGACCATGAAACTGAACAACATTCACAAAGGGCATAATCACAAAACTCAAACGGATCTCAAAATACCAAAACGTGTGAGAAAACGGAATTGAAAATGCTGGTATAACTTCACAATCACTTTATTTTCTTCAAAAATACACACTGACAACAATCACTGATAATTATATTCGAAAACTGAACCGAACTGAACTGACACAATGGTTGACACTCATTTTTATATCATTTTCCCTCCTCTAACGTGTTTTACGACTACGACCAATAGGCGTCAACCAATCAGTATTATAATAAAATCAGTTACAGGAAGTGACCCGTGTTGCCATCTATTGGTCGTTTGCAGAAACAATATTAAAACTTCATCAATAATTCCACTGACAAATTACTAAAAGCTAACAAACGTGGTAAGAAAACGTGAAAAGGTTCAATTTTCGATAAAAAAATTGTACAATCACAAAAATCTGCTGTTCCAAACATTTTGTTCAATTAGCCATTATAGTTGAAATATTTTGTATGCACTAAACAAATTGAGCAACAATTTCAAAGAGCTCCTAAATTATAGCGTCCAAAGTATTCATCACTTCTACAAGTATATACATACACTTTTACGAGAGGTTGAAATCGAGCTCATATTGACAAGTTCCACCATCTATACGGACATCTGAACACAATATCCAAATCTGAAGATCTGTATGATTCAAATATTTGAATATTGGACTTTTCACTTTGTGTGGAAAATCGTATTTGTGACATTCCTTATTTGTATCAAACGGAACGTCGGGAACTCACGATAAAATCTGCACTCAAGTAGGGTTGCCAAAACTTAACAAAAATACCGAGGTTTGCTTTCTGTGAAACTTTGGTAAGATTCTCAAAAGCGAACAACATAGTTGGTAGGTAGTTGAAGCAAAGTTACTTACGACCACGAAAGCTACGACGGTGAAACTCCATGAAATAATGTGAATTTATGCATGTATGTAAACAGAAAATGGGAGATCTTACAATAATCGTGGGATGGTAGACCGTGGTCCCATAGTTAGCTGCGGGCAATGGGAGAACCACACCAGTGATGATGAAGTACCCTGATAAATCAACCTAACTATAAGATATGAACACCTAGAAGAAACTTTCTGAAAGGTGTATGATTCAATGTTCCGTGTTTGGTGTTCACGCAGAGGACCTTTTTGATCAAGAACTTGGAAACTCCAGTGTGGTAACCCTACTCGAATGGCGAACAAGTTTTGTATGTTGCCAGAGCGATGCAGTTTCAGATTGAAAAGGCATTTAAGTCGTGTCAAACTGGCTAGTTTTAGAGTTGAAATTGCATCTCGTAGGAAAGTTAGATTTGTTTTGTGTACATTGTATTCTTATGCAGCTTGAGCTATAGTATGTTTATTTACATATCATATGCTCACGATTATATTCCCCGAGGGGGTAGTCAGAGATATTCTGAAACCTCAGAACAACCACGTTTCACCAGTAGTACCGAAACTCTGTCCAGTGTGACGAGGGGTGAGCCCGTTGCTACTTATAAATCTTATAATGGACAGTGGGTACAATACATGCCTCGAAATTGAAGCATGCAGGTTTCCTCACGATGTTTTCCTTCACTGAAAAGCCAGTGGTGTTACAAATGGTACATAAATTCCGAAATTCTCATTGGTACGAGTCGGCCTGGACGGGGATCGAACCATCGATCGCCGCCGCGGCATGCAAGGTTACTCGCCACTGTACCACCACGTTTTTTTTTTTTTTTTGTATTTCTATATTTTATAAATAATTAGGGTCCAAATTAATATGCTGATGGCTTTTTAAGAGGATTATCAGACCATCAAACTAAACAATCTCTCTACGGGTCCAATATAGAAATCGCGAAAAAAAAATCTGCTGTCTCATACATTTTAGGTTAGCAGTTTTGTATGGTGTTCCATACTGGCTTTCTGTTAGCCATCTATATTTGTATCGTGTTAACAGCTGTTGGTCTTCCAAAGAAAATAAAATAAAATAAAAATAAAATAACTTATTTATTTATTAAAAATATCACCAGACTACGTTTGTATGCAGCGCGTCCGCACAAATTATATACCAGATTTTAAGTCAGATCATAAGCTATCAAACAAAAAAGTTTCATCAAAATCGGTTAAGTAGTTTTTGCGTGATGCGCGAACAAACAAACAAACAAAGCACAGAAATTTTTCTAAAAAAGGTTGATTTCGAGTTAGGAATATCTACCTAAAAACCATATCGTAATCTTTTTTTTGTAAATATCTTCAATGTACAGACACACTTCAGTTGCAGTTTTATAATAGTTTAGATATAAACTCTCGAGCATAATCCCTTTCGGGGTCGGACAGAAACTTTGCCACAACTACCAACTATATTTGATAGCATTAATATTACCTTTAGAATAAAGGTCAAAATATCCCCTTTCAAGCTGACTAATTTTCAAAGACTACTTAGAGATCCTAAGAAGAGACTAAGAAAACATCTTAGTTCAAACTTAAACTTAACCTTAGAAGTGTTGGAAATTTTCAATGAATTTTGTTATTTCAATTAAATACAAGCATTCAAATTCCTTTGAGCAAATTCACTTCACAGCTTTCAACAGGTCTTGTAAATAAGTAAATAATAACTTTTTTTGCCAACAATGATCTTAAACATTTCCATTTAGATAGAGACACTGTTCAAGCAGTACCGATATTGTATAATTTGGTTTTCTGAACAGTCAGGTTGCAATTTCTTCAACTCTAAATCTTATTTCAGTAGCAAGGTGAGGTGTAGGTACATTATAATATCCCATTCTGAAAAGGCAGGCTAAATTAGTATGAGTTGGTGATTATGCTGGTAATGTTATCCATGGTATACGGAATAGTTATTTTTTTGTCATTTGTTGAATAATCTTTTCTTTTTTTATAAAGGCTTCATACACAATTCGTCCTTTAAAAACCCTTTCGGGTTTATCTGCAGCAGAAGGGTTCACTTTAAGAAGGGCTTATTGGTGGTAAATTCCATTAATGTTATGTTATCTGTGAAGGTACTGTTTGCTTAATATATTATCTTTAGCAACGAATCCAAACAACATTCTGAAACGAATTTTGTTTCAACAATTCTTGATTTTATTAACGAGTAAACTTTTTCAGATGGAGCGCAAATTGACTTTTTCTTTTATATAAACTCTGTTAGTTTTATTTGGCTAAAAGGCGGCTAAAAGACTCAAAAACAAACCTACCTTGCCTCTTTGTATCAATTAGTTTATTAAGTTAGGTGTTAGTTTGGGTTTGGGATCAATGTAGTAAATAACTTGTAACCTACATGCTTAAGTTTCTAGGCGTAGGTACCCTTGTCCATGTATGGGACAGCTTATTTTATTTTTGTGGTGTCGATATTGTCCCATAGAGAAAGTTGTTCATTTTGATGGTCTGATGATCCCCTTAAAAACGTCACCGGCTATGTACATTAATATGGAGAGCTCGTAGGCGCGTTGCGGAGAGGTATGGACTCTCAAACATGAGGTCCGAGTTCGAATCCGTATGGACAACATGCCACGTACCAATGAGTTTTTCTCTCGTACGTATTACCGACTGCTCTCAAACGGTGAAGGAAAACATCGTGAGGAAACCTGCATATGCAGAAGAAGAAATTCTGATACATATGTACGTCTACCAATCCGCATTGAGAACTCGTGGCGGACTAACGCCCAAAACAAAACACCCTCCTAGAGGGTAGGCCTGTGCCCTGCAGTGGGACGTATATAGGCTGATGATGATGATGATGATGTACATTAATTACACGTATTAAAACAAAGATAAACAAACAGCAACAAAAGGCTACCTATGTGTGTTACCTAACAACATTTTGATCCCAGTTGATCGAATGTAAAGCTTTCATTTTTATTATTATCATCTAATAATAAATTAAGAACCTAAGTAAATAGATTTTTAAAATTAATTAATGAAAAAGTTATCTTTACCAAATTAGTTTTTGCTGAGCACTCGAAAAGTTATCTCGCCTACTTAAATATCTCATTCGAAACTTTATCAATTAATTAAAACATTTTGTGTTTGTCAAAGTATTATTTTAGTTTGTGTGATAGACACTTTGAAATCAAAGTACTCTTTTAAAGCTTGTAGTTTGTTAGTTATTAAATTATTAATGACCATTTTGACTTTAAATTGTTTTGGCTGTTTAACACGTTCAACGCCGTCGGGTCACAATAACAATAGATTTTACATTAATTGTTTGTCGGTCATTTGGCAGTCAAGACGTAAGGGTTCTGTTATCCTATCTGTTACCAACAAACAAATCCTTTAGCCACCTCTGTCGACACCCACCACGATTGCATCCACGAAACAAAATGGTGCACGATGAGACAGTTCTAGGTGTAATGTGATCTATAATAGGTACTGTATAATACAGATTGTAGATTACATCAATTACATACTAAAGGGGGTGCTTCAGAACATCAAACTAAACAACTGTCAATATGGAACCAACATTTAAATCGCGAAAAAAACGGTTTCATACATTTGGGTCGAGTTGGTGTTTTCGTTGGAACGCCATTTTAATTTGTGTTTGTATTTATATTTCTTATTTTTATATAGTAAATATACCCTATAATTCTCAAATCGATCTAAACGAAATTAATTCCCTATTTCAGCTTGAAACTTGGCCCAACACATAAGATGAAAACTTCTAAATTGATCCCATAGACCAAAGCAACCTCTGATAACTATAAGATGTTGATACACATTGATATGCAGCGTGTGCGAGTTTACGATCAGTCGCCGCTGGTTCAGTGTGGAAAATGCCTCCGCTATGGACACGGTCGGAGACTGTGTACAGAACAAACCGACGCGTGCTCCCACTGTGGTGGTCCGCACCTTAAGGCGGACTGTCCGGGCTGGAAAAACGAGGAAAAGCCCTCCTGTCGCAACTGCGCACTGGCCAAAATGGATAGAGTCGACCACAATGCGTTCGACAGGCAGTGCTCAGAGAGGAAAAAATGGGACAATATAGCCCGGTCAACCGTTGCGTATTGCTAAGGGCCCAACCGAGAATTACAAGTCACCCGAAGTGCTGGAATATAAACTCACAACAACAGAGAACACAGCAGCTGCTACGCACAAAACCAATAGATGGACAATCGGAACTTTGGTCTATCCTGAGGAAGATCAGCCGGTTGTTCCGGACATTGAGGAATTCAAAGCGTTTAGCCGAGAAATAGCTGCTAGCTGGATCCTAGTCGGGTTAGACATGAATGTTTGGAGCCCTTGGTGGGAAACACGAGATAAAATTATCGATCCCACTCCCCATAAATTTCAGTCAGAACGGCAGCCAACGGATAAACGTTACAGTGGTGCCTTATTGTGTAGATTTGCGGAAGAAGGCATAAGATCAGCCGGGATAAGAAAAGGTAGCAAAATTATTGGTGGACAGCTAATGCCATCTACATTTTGCGAATGTTACAATGTGTATATCATGCGTATTGCCAATAATTTTGCTATACAGGAAAGAGTACAAACTGGTGTATTATGATAATATAGTTAGCTTTGTACTGAGGAAAGATAACAGAAGGATCCGCAAACCCAAAGAATCGTTAAAGTCATTTGTGTTTTTTATTTTATTTTTACTCGGAATTTTGAAAAGGAAACCTACTGTACGTGTTTATATATATGTTTTATTAAGGAATAGAATAAGACTTTGTATTTAATAACCTCGTATTTTAGAAAATTGATATTATTGTAAAAAAAAAAAAAAAAAAAAAGACTGTCTAAAATAATGGTGTATTAAAATGTGTAATTTGAGAATTAACCAAGAGTGACCTGATATGTATAAGCTTCCCTTTTATTTTACTGTAAGACTTTAAATGTCAGACGTTTAAAATCAATCAATGTTGCACCAAGTTCTCCGTGCAATCTCGACGGAGACAGCGAGGAATGACAAATTGAGGTTTTTGGCCGGTAGGAGTCCGGCACTATCTGGGTCTTCCTTCCCAGGTGTCCATGATGGATTTTCCTCCATTTGTCAAAATGTTTTAAAAAAAAAAAAAAAAAAAAAAAAACTATAAGATGTTAAGTTATTACGTTTAATTACAACTAATAACGATTCAATTAATTCAAATAGCTTCTCTAAGTGCCATGGAAACTTTCCTTGGATGTAACACCGTCTGGGACATCACTTATACCTATTTTCAGGAGTAGAGTACGTTCAATTACCTATTGTAATGTGATATGTTATGCGATTTGAACTAAATTCGGATGTAAAGCAGTCATATCATACACGGAATATCTCTTGTCCCTTCTGAATGTGATAAAAAGAGAAACCGATACGATCAGATACAGTGATTAAAGCCGGAAACCACACGGTGTGGACATCAGAGATGTTGACGAGATGCCTGAAGGATTAATGACCTCTATTCTATGCCATTTATTATTAGTTCTACATTATGAGAAACACTAGTCCTTCTCCGCATCATCATCATCACTTTCGGACAAGTATTAAGGATATATAAGGATACTCTGAATAATTCAGCAAACACCAGGAACACTGCTGAGTACCTACATACGTAACATTGAGGAAGTCGGAGAAATAAGTCATTCAACGCTGGAAAAGGCTGCTAAATATAATGATAAAAGAAAGTACTACTTTGTTCGCGTGGCCATCTCGCGTGGCTGTCTCTATGCCTTTCATCAAAATCGGTTCAGCGATGAAACGTAACAGATAGACACAATCGCATTTATAATATTAGTTTGAAGTGTGGATCAAAATGATATATCATAAAAAAAATATATTGCAAAGTCATAGTTATGCAGCGGCATAAGTTTGTTTACCCTTTTGGCAGTTCACAGCGGTGTAATCTCTAGTTGGGCAACTATAAATGGATCTGAGCTTAGATCAAAGTTGAAGTAAGTTCATCACACTTAGGTACTACTATTAATGTCTGAGTTAGGTAGGTACTTAGGGTAGGCACCTACTTGTGAAGCTATATCTGGTGGCCAGTTATTAATGTTATTGATTACTGTTATTTGTAAAAGTAGCTTCAAATAGGCGATTAAGACATGGAGAAATGTTCCCAGGCCTAAATCACTCCAAGGCACTTATCAAAGGATATAACCGCAATCACACGAACAGCTTAAAAAATACAACTTATGTACAATAGTGAGATCACTCACAAGTCACTGCAAACAAAACGAACATATGCACACCTTGAAACTAAGCGACTCCAACTGCTGCACGTTTTGCAGGGATTCAGCCTGGTTTTGCCCCACTAGAGGGATGAAATGTAAACCCCCTATACGATATCTGCGCTTGTGGTCCACTACACTCAAAGAAATCTTTTTGTTAAATCTAACTGAACCTTAGGGACTACCGAACTGTTTTGTAAAACATAATCAAACATTTGGTTATAAATAGCCAATTGTTTAGCTGTTTTAACCAAATGTTTGATTATGTTTTTCAAAAGAGTTCGGTAGTCACTAAAGTTTGGTTGTATTTAACAAAACATTTTTTTCAGTGAATGCAAAAACGAAGAATTAATCTTGGCAGACAAGTACTGACTCCAGATGAGATACAAAACCTCCCAGTTAAAAACCTACTGCGATATCTAACTGCAGTAGGGATAAATGGGGAACTGTAGAAGGGGCGATCACAAAAGATCAGCAATGGGCGCAGTGGCACAGGCGCAAGTCTGTCAAGGCCCTATTCATTCATTCACTCAATAATAATACTGTATTTATGATCAGGATAGAGTGAAGTGGAAGAAACAGACAGGGAAAGCAGACCCCACTACCCAGCGGGACAGCAGCTAGGAAGACAGCAGCTAATGACTGTAGTGGTGTTTTGATCATCTCAGCCGATAGACGTCCATTGCTGGACATAGGCCCACCCCGAGGAGCGACACAGCGACCGTTCCTGCGCTGCCCTCATCCGCGATGACAGGCTTATGATGATGATGTTTCGAACAGGCAGGTTGGGGTTCGAGTCCCACTCACCACAATATTGTTCATATAGCTTAGACAGACTTTAACGCAAATCTTACAAACACATTGTTGCTTGATACAGCACATAAAAATTAGTTTCTGATAGTCCCGAAAAGAAAACGGACTTGAGTTTTGTAAGTATAATATTAACAAAAGTGCACGTTTAATAATAAATGAATTCTCGAGACAATTTTCCCCGTCAGAAGCAAGCTTTCTTTCAACAAAACCTCGCATTGTGAGTGAATATGTTTTTAGTTCATTTTCCTTCCATTGCGAAATAATAAACCCATAACAATGCACCTTCGTTTCCTTTACTTACCGCTCTATTGTGTAAAGGTTGTACTATTGTTCTGTAATTCTTAAATTACAAATATAGAATCGCATTTCTGATAAATATAGGTTGAGAATTAATGTTAAGAAGCTATAGAGGTACTTACGGATATTAAAACTAACAGGTTTTTTTATATTTTATTGCGATGCGATACAACCACAGATAACGCATAACTATAATATTATGTATCGACTAGTACACCGGCATAGCATTTATCTCATGTAAGAACTTCTTTCATCCACTGGTTGTATGGAAGAAATCACTTTTAGTGATAAGGCCGCCTTTTGTACCCTTCTTGTTCATGTATATTGTTGTTGTTTTTTGTGTATTTTGGTGTGCAAATAGAGAATATTTATCTTTATCTTTATCTTTATCTTTACGATACGAACCGGACCCGCCTGTCGCGGTGCCAGATATTGGGGCCCTCTCCACAGGTATGTTGGTCACCAGTATAAGTAATGTGTAAAAAACAACTATACTTCATTCCAAATAAGGACGACGAGATTTCAGATTCCTATTTAGCTTTCTGGCGATTTCTCATAAGCAATAATAATTTATTTATCTATCCGACATATCTTGGACAATACTAAAGATGTTCTAAGAAAAAGTGAGAGTAAGTGTTTCAAATCTTTGTTTCTGTAATTGAAAATAAACTTAAATTTTCGTAGCTATTTGAAATGGAGTATATGTATTTTGAAGGGAACACGGAAGGTATTTATAGTCCAATCATTTTAGGGTTTGACCCTAACAATAATTCTCTATCGCTGAAACTTTGCAGTGTGATAAAGTAAAGTATACAGATTACGGTTGACAAATAATCTAGGTTTAATTTTTTCCGGTCCTAGATTATTTGTCTACCGTAATCTGTATACTTTACTTTATCACACTGCAAAGTTTCAGCGATAGATGAATTATTGTTAGGAGTCCATACAAGGAAACTCTAAAATGATTAGACTATTAACTCTCCTAGGTAGGTAACTCTCCCCTAGTCACCTATCAAAAAACTATTTAGATTTCAAATTAGTAGGGATCAATACATCATTGGAGGAGGTTTATATGCCCTGCCGTGGAAAATGATGATGAATACGAAACTATACAAGGGATGATAACAATAGACCAAAGGATGGTCAGAGTACTATAAGGTCATGGTCTGTATTAGCCAAAATAATAGTTATTATTTTCATAAATATCTTCGACCTCTGCTTCTTTCTTATTTTTAGGTTACTAACGTCCTAATATATTTTTAGTTAAAATAAATAACTAATTCATTTAATGGGCAAATATTGCACAATGCGATGAGTTGCCGACGACTAAATAAAAACTAACAAAAACACAGGAACGTGTAAAGAGCTCAGGCTCGCCGCAAACGTGCGACTATCACGCGATCGTACTGCAATTATGGCATTTGATTAACTAAGTACCTACTTCTTGTTACTTTGTTAGAATACTCGATGAGAAATAGCCGTCGCACGGGACAGCTGATTGATGACCACTAGTTTTTATTCACTAACATAACCCTAAGGGTGTAACGATGAAACTAAACGACTTTCCTCAAGGAATATGGGTCAAAAAACTAGAAAAAAATTTCAACCTCCCAATAATTTAGTGCGCCCGCGCCAGTGCTGGCATTCGCAGTCTTATTTAAACCATTTATTGTACACACGGAAATACAGATGAATACAGCATAATAGACAAGTACAAAGGGCGAGCTTATCTCTGAAGAGATTTCTTCCAGCAGACCCATAATAAAGAGAAAGATTACAAAGTGAGGCATGCAAGGTGTACACAATTCAAAGAAATAAACAAACTAAAACACACAATCTGAACAATAACTTATTATATGATAAACTACAAAATAATAAACAAATAAATATTATATTACAAACATACCAATACATAATATACAATACATAAGTATAATAAATACATAATCTTAATTTAAGGCAGAGAAAGATAGTGATCTTTAACTTTCTTTTAAAAAGAACTAATTGTTGGACAGTCCCTTATACTTGCGGGAAGAGAGTTCCACAGGCGGGCAGCATGGACAGTGAAGGAGTAGGAATAGAAGTCAGTGGTGTGGGACGGGATATTAAGGAGAGTACGGAGGTGGGATCTACAGGGTCTTCACAATATGTTGCTTGCGGATATGAAGCTTGCATGTGGATTATAATATACATTGACTATTATTTAGTCGCGGCTCCCTAGCTGTTGGCTTTTAAAAGTATCCTATCTAAAGGTGTGTCAAATTTTATCTAAATCCGTTCTGCCATGCTATATCTGAGGCATAGAGCCTTTCCCCATTATTAGGTGCAAAGAGCGTGAGTACAATGTATATTATGTAAATCATAAACGTTAAGTGAAACCTATTGAAACATTGCTGTTTAAATCACCTTAATCAAACTACAGCATAATTGCTAAGCCGATTTGAACCCTAACCACAACCACCTAAAACACATTGTAGCTACCACACTTAAATTACTAAATACTAATCCATAAGTACCAAAGCTAAGTAATTACACAATTTAGTCAAACAAGTAAGCAAGAAGTGACGGGTTGATAAACTGTGGACATAGATACAACACAACGAGGAAGACGCAGTTATCACTTATCCGCACGCGGGCTGTTAAATGCAGTCTCGTAGAATTACATATTTTTCAAGTAATAAAGTTGTCATATTTAAGTATAGGTAGCCGTATTTACGTTCCAAAGCATTGCAGTGCGATTTATGGATGTATTGCTATCGCACCTTAGCTCTTTTTTTATTTGTGCGCGAACGAAAGAGATTTAAAAGCCTTATCGTGCGCTACATGCTACGACCGCATACGTTCATAAGCTATTACTTACATAACAAGTGGGTGCGAAACATATTGCATATATCCAATCTTAGGGTACGATACGGTATAATGAATCCGTGCTTCGGATGGCACGTTAAGCCGTTGGTCCCGGCTACTATCTCTTGTGGTAGTAGTCGTTACATAAAAACCACGTCAGAGGCCGGAAGGCGGTTTGAATAAACTCTGACACCAGGGCTTGCCCACACGATGAGAAGAGAATGTCTTCGTCACAGTAATCATCCGCAAGATTTAAACAAAGGAGTAAGAATAAATAAGCGAAAGTTTTGACTCCGTCAAACATTTCCCAGCATTGCAGTATTTTACAGCATGAGTGATTGTCATGCGATATACCTAGATCATGCTGACATGAAAGAAGAAGAACTCGGATATTGATTTGAATGTAATTTTGGCTCTAGCATAGATTTTTTATTATCGAAGGTGTCGGCCAATCCTTATTATCATTAAGAAACACGTAGGTACTCCTTGACAGGAGAGGAACGGGCTTATGCATAATTTCCTATACTTTCCCCTCTGCCAAAGACCCTCTCCCACAGCAGCCCTGACGATCTACTAATTCGATGCGTTTTACTGTTATTGTCATAGCAACGGTCCCTCTCCCCCCGAAAAAAATGGCAGAAAAATGTTCTATGGAGAAATAAATAATACCGTTTTTCTCTATGTTTATTATTATTAGAATAATATAATATTAATTTTATTTCAGGCATAAGTACAAACTTAATCATAACACGCCCATATTACAAATACCTTAATCTAGAATATTATAGACGAGGCTTACCTGGCGCGAACAGACAGTGCGCATTCGAAGTTTTTTTTTTGTTATATCTAAGGTTGTATAGCAGCCGGCACTCTCGTTATTACGATCCCGTATAATACGCTTATAATGGAGGACATCAAAGAGCACAGTCTCCGACCAGCAAATGTGTCATTAATTGCTTGAATTACTACTCGATTATTCGCTACAGATGGCGATGCTGTACTCTAATTTGAATTACGTTTGTTTAGTGGAGAAATTATGTGACAGAATATAAACGCTTTTTTAATATCTATTTGGTAACACGAGATGAAAGTTATTAGGTAATTAAATAAATAAATAAATTATTCCTTGTTATGCAAGGAAACAGTTAGTTGATCTTACGTTATGTAAATTAAGTTGGTGGTAATAAAATTAACATTTTAAAACTGTTTTATTCATAAAATATTGTTGATGGTGATGGACGTATTTTGTTTTATCCATATAATATTATTAATCAATAGCTGTGCCCGGTATTTCCTATACAAGGTGTTACAAAACTACAAATAAACCTTTAAGGGGGTGGTGTAGACCATCAAACTGAACAACTTTCACTATGGGACCAATATCGAAATCGGGAAAAAAAAAATATGTTCTATACTCTACGAATCGACTAGAGCTAAAATATGTATGGGATATGAAATTATTTTTTTCGCGATTTCGATATTGGTCCCGTAGAGAAAGTTGTTCAGTTTGACGGTCTTAACAACCCCCTTAAGAGTTTCAAAAATTTATTGTTACTTATGAAACACCTTGTATACGCGCGGAACAATGCATGTTATAATATTCGAACAGTCTACGTAGACCCGTAAATGTCATAATCTTCCACCAGTTCTTGTCTATTATCAATGAGAATGGTATTTTTACTTTGATAAAAGTAGTCTTTTACACAAGAAGGTGGCGTTGTAAGGGTGCGGTGGTTTTAGAGTTTTTGTAAAGAGTAAATACCCTATTACGGTTCAAAAGACACGCAGCCCTTTAGAGGTAGGCTTATGAAACGGGTGCCGTTGGCACTCTTTGGGTGCAGATACGGAACCCTAAAAAGTTTAATGTCAAAATATGATGTCCAGTAAAACCGGAATCAAAACTTACTATATAGGTATCTATACTTATATAGGTACTAATACTATACTATACTAATATTATAAAGAGGAAAGATTTTATTTTTTCTTTGTTTGTATTGAATAGGCTCCGAAACTACTGGACCGATCTGAATAATTATTTCACCACTAGAATGCTACGTTATCCGTGATGAACATGGGCTAAAACAAGCGTGCCAAAGAAATAGACATACAAACGTACATACATACATACATCCATACATACATACATACTTCCATACACACGCTCGAAAAACATAACCCTCCTTCTGTCGCAGTTTGGTAAAAACGGGCATGTATGTGTCGGGAATATTATAAGGCGGTGCAAAGTTCGCCTCGGTCATCTAGTTGTAAAATAAATATAAAACTTTATTCGGTCTTACGCATGGCTCAGATTAGTGTATCATGATTACGAGCCCCTTCACGCGTCTAGACATGACAAACAATACAACAGACATATCACACGTAATTACATTTACATACACTCGATACAAGTTGCGTCAGTGCTCTAGTGTTTACCCTCCGACAGTCGTTAGCGTGATCGTACAGTCGGCGTCAAAAATAGTTCGGTCATTTCATTACATATCCAAAATGCCATTTCCCGTTATTTTTTTAAATTCGTAATTAACTAATTAATTACCTCTGGCTGGTTGCTTGCGTCTAGCGTGGCAATTCGGCCAATGTGATTTAGTTTAGTGTTTTAATCACATGTAATTGTTGTATGGTCAAGAACAAATTAGAGCGTTACTAAGCTACGTGCAGGCCCAAGAGAAGAAGATACGTAACCGCCAGACTTACAGCGCGACTTCCAGATCCAGTATATTAAGCTAGTTTGATATTATTCAGTTAGTTATATTTTATTGTTATTTATCATTAAATATCATAACTGCCTCCGTGGTCTAATGGTTCAGAGCATTGAGCTCTTGACACGGAGGTTGTGGGTTCGATTCCCATGGGGGACAGCTACCTAGTGATATATCAACTTTGTGCGTTTTTCCTCAGTTGGTTAGGACATTGCAGGCTGAATCACCTGATTGTCTAAAAAGGAAAATGAATGTAAACGGATGGCATGTTAAGCCGTTGGTCCCGGCTACTATCTCTGGTGGTAGTAGTCGATACATAAAAACCACGTCAGAGGTCGTAAGGCGGTTTGAATAAATTCAGACACCAGGGCTTGCCCACACGATGAGAAGAAGATTAAGTATTATTTAATTTCTTACTATTGAGAATTTCAAACAAACACGTCATAATAGACGGACACCAGACATTTTCTAAATAAAGCGCTGTCAGTTTGAAAAGTAGGACCGCACGTTAGAACCTTATAACAACAAACTATTTATATGTATTTGTTTGTTTCATAAAAGCATTCTATTCTATATTTTAAAAAATGGCTGCCATCTTGGTTATGTGATGATTTTGCCAATGTCTAGTTTTTGTAACAAGAGTGCTTGACGTTGTACGGTAACTTATGTATTTTGGTGCCTTCAAGGAAAGGTTTTTCGAAAAGAACACTATCTCGAGCCACCACTGGAGCTTCGTTGTAGGCCGGGGAGGGGGCAACCAACAATCGACTCGCGATGCGACTACCCTATAGCAGACCTACAACGCGACTCCTCATAAAAGCATATTGACGAAAATAAGACATGATTATGACAAGGTTCTAAGGTCGCCTACATTTCAAGTTAGTTGAACATATCTACATGATTGTACATTTCAAATAAACAAATTTTTCCTTTTTAAATTAAGACAAAAATGTAATATTGTATTCAAAGAACCGATTTGGAAGATAATTAAGTTCTTGACTATATAGATACTACATGGTCTATAATTGCTTTTCGTCAGACTATTTCTTGATCTCGAAAGATTCATTTCATAATTCAGGCAACTGTGCTTTTTATTTCTTTAAAATTGGTTAACGTTAGCATACTATGTGTTATTATAAGTAGTCAATACTTGTGGAATATAGTTTCTCTTCAGTTACTTTCGACTTTGACTGTACCAGTCGTTGCTGTAATTATTGGTGTAGATGAACTGATAAACGATTGGTAATTAATAATTGCGTTATTATCTTATTAACAATAGCTCATTGTCTTAGTTGCACAGCAGCGGTTAGATGTATTCTTATCGACATGGTGTAATTGGTAGTCTGTTCTATGCATACAAGGGGAAAACAAAGTATGGAAATCGTTTTAGATTGACACAGTGACTGGGTCCTGTCCTGTGACGTTCAACAGCTATTGTCGAAGAAAGTTATCTAATCCGATTTTTTTCTTTTTTCTTTTCTAGTTCAAACATAAATAAATACAGTAGTGAACTGAAAGAAGTTATAATAACGTAACAAATATTTCTAATCTAATCGAAGTTATCATAATGTAATATATCATTAAGGCTATAAATATCTTTGGGGGAGATGAGAAAAGTAGTACGGTGACAATTTTCTTCGACAATAGTTTTTGATTTTCACTGGATCTAGTCATTCTAAACAGGCTGTTCCAGGCAATACCTTTGCCAGCGTCCTGGCACTACTACACATAACTACTACTCTACTACTGCATCTAATCTAAATCTAAACTATATTATAAAACTGTAACTGAAGTGTGTCTGTACATTGAAGATATTTACAAAAAAAGATTACGATATGGTTTTTAGGTATCCCTGACTCGAAAACCACCTTTTTTTGAAATTTTGTCTGTCTGTTTGTTTGTGTGTTTGTTTGTTTGTTTATTTGTTTGTTTGTTCGCGCATCACGCAAAAACTACTGAACCGATTTTGATGAAACTTTTTTTGTTTGATAGCTTATGATCTGACTTAAAATCTGGTATATAATTTGTGCGGACGAAGTCGCGGGTAAACACTAGTACTAAACTATAAACCTACTCGACCCATATATTTTTTCTCGATCTCTGAAAGTTTGATAGTCTGGTCATCCTCTTAAAATATTGTGAATCAAATAAGAAGAACCTTAATGTATGTTGGCCCTTCATATATCACGTTTTCAGAAACGAATGTTCACCACCACCGGCACCGTGCCGAACAGCCAAGCCAAGCCTTGTCGGTAAAAGAAACACGTATTCACTATTTCATTTCTGTTTTATGACGGCATCATTGAGTAGATAGTTGTGACTCGAATCGCTATCATATAAATGTAATAAAATTGTAACGGCCCGTTCTCAATCTATCGAAGAAACTTTTATGGGTAAGTTCGTTTGTGCTTTCGGAAGGCACGTCAAACAAGTCTCGGATTGTTTAGTTAGATGGCGATGTGACTTATTTGCCGGTTTGAAAATACTTTGACAGCAATTTGACCACTGAGTTGCACCTCCAACAATCCATACTCTAATCAACTCATAATATAAATAATAAAATAATCAACTCGCTCGAATTAACTTATTATCACTCAAGATAATGATTACCAAATAATATATTTATTTTAAATGAAATGTTTCTTGTAGTGTAGACTGGACAACCCTATTTGTGCCCGTGGGTGCCACACGATGCGACAAAAGGAAACATTTTCTAAAGCTGTATTTGTGGGCAAAAGGTTAGCCTCCTATCACCCCTTAACACTTTATTCCGTCCTGATTCTTTTAATGTATCTACTAAAGGTGAGCCTTACTAGAACTGAGCTTCAAATATAATTATACCAGAAACACCTATATATAGAGTAGCTGAACAACATTATTGCGCTTTTAGCCTACTATTATTAAATCTAGTTTAAGGATCATTAGTCCATTAGGCACCTACATCATGTGACATT
The DNA here is from genome assembly GCA_963693445.1 of Agonopterix heracliana. Lineage (NCBI taxonomy): Eukaryota > Metazoa > Arthropoda > Insecta > Lepidoptera > Depressariidae > Agonopterix > Agonopterix heracliana. The sequence goes on from OY856313.1 coordinate 21,524,588, forward strand.
ATCTAACAGGGCCTTATTTGTTTAGAAATATAATTTAGCAACACAATAATACCTACTATAATTATGTTTCCTTGCTATCACGGAAGAAATTTAAAATATCAAAGCGAGTGTAATTATGTGATATCATAATTATAAGTGAAATGTAACTACATTTCTTTTGAGAAAAAGAAATATTCTTCGAACCTAACCATATTTCTGTGTACCCCGAAAAAGATCATAGCTAAAAAAGATAAAGGAAAGTCACATGCGGAAGCTAATATATTTACAAAACAAATCAATACCCTCCCATTCATAAACATAAGGTAGATAACCTATATTCTTTCGTTTATTGCCTCCCCCGGCCCTCCCGGCCCCCCGTGTGTTTATAGGCCCCCCTCGGGCGGTGATTAACGTCGTAAGTGGCGCACATGTTGCGTCGTGTTTACTTGCCGAGTGTGCGGCGCTCCTTACACGCCGGCCCGGATAGATACGGTCCTTGTTTTATATTTTAGGCTGATAACTTAGATCGGTCTTCTACACGCATGACTGTTGTTTATACCGGGGTGGTCAGAAATTTTGATACAACAGTCCTTTAGTCATCTCCCCGCTCGCTGTGGGTACTTCACTGTCTAGTCACAGTATGAGAAATAGTATCTAGTACTTACTACATACAGTACGGACACTCCCTGCCACCACACATTTTTTGCTTCACCCCCTCTTGGCACAGGAGTAAATAGCAGTAGGCGTTAGAGTATATTTTTCTTTGGCAGTTCAGTCCTTCTCATTCGCACTCACTCACTATCGCACATGCTTGCCTCTTCTTAACAGTTTTTCCAATTTGTATGAAGAGACAGCCAAGTGTCCACGGTGTGGTCTATATAGTGCTGTGAGTGGTCGCCGCGGTGGTTACTTGTTTACACGAGTTACAGAGGTGCAAATGTGAGGCGGACCTGGCTTAGACTGACTATATACCACCGACTGCTCCAGTTGTAAGGTGTTGATAGGTATAACCACGGTAGTTTATAGGTGTGTCTTACATCCTAAAACACTGCATAGAAGAAGCTTTCGTATCACAAGCAAGAAGAAAAAAAGATGTGTTTATATTCAAAGCGGGTGGCTTTGCACGGCGATGTCCCAGTAAGACGCAAATACTTGACATATCTGATCAGGAGGGATCAGGTCAGTCTTGCCTGCCTTCTTGCCTAGATTGACAGAAAAATTTTAGTATAAATAAATATAGTATTTTCGAAGAATTTGTTAATAATTTTACGAGAAAAATAACACACATATTTTGATAATGAACTAACATAACATAGATACTACTACATAATTCGTTAAGATAACAAAACATTTTCTTAATAAAACAGAAACCGTAATAAACTACTCAAGCAGTAGCAATACTAGTCTTTTGCACACTTGCTTTACTCGAAAATATTTAAAAATGAATAAACACGAATGATTATTTAAGCTATAAGAACCCATCGAATTTGTTATCACTAAAATGGTTCATCATCATCATCTTATCAGCCGATAAACGTCCACTGCTGGACATAGGCCTCCCCAAAAATGGGGGGATTTGCTATAATCGCCACGCTTGGCAGGCGGGTTGGCGATCGCAGTTGGATTGAATGTGTGTACTCAGAGGTTGCTGCTGCCCATCCTCCGGTAGATCCCTTAGTCGCCTTTTACGACACCTACGACGACGCCGAAATGGGATGGTGCTACTCTTAGCCGACACCACACGGACGGACTAAATTGGTTATGGATCGTTAATCCCTGAAAAAAAGGAAAATTCCTATTACATATGTTTTTTTCACACTACAGACTATCAACTATCACTCTATAAATATATGCTGACCGTGAATAGAATAGATGAATAGATAGATGGGAAAAATTTCAAGAACGTTATATTCGACTCGACACATCTTAGCAAATCCTGACCAAAACAAATATATTATTATTACAAAAACCGTTCACCGAGGCGAACCGTCAATTAGTTTCTCGAACACCGTCTTTCCCGCGGGACTGGGACTCCATAATCCCGCGTCCCAAATAGTCCCAATTAGAGGGCGGCGCGGCGTCGGCGCCGGCGCCAGCCTGTTGTTCCAGATATCATGTTTACACTTCCTTTGTGCTGTCGCTTTTATAACTAGTCTCTACTCTGTTTGGGTTTTTTAGTTAGACTTAAACATACCAATATAAACATTATCTTGGACATTTTTACATGGGTTATCTCTAGGTTTCAGAATTTAAGACTGAGGTTTTTAGGTAGGTAAAACATTTTGTTTTTTATTTATCAAAACTATTTTCCTAACTAACAACGAACATAATCCTAAATACACATCACTCCACATTCCTAATTCTACTAACATTTCCTAACTAATCTAAACTGTAATCCAAAGTTAATGAAATACCAGTGCTATTTATAAACGTTTCATTCGTCGTTCTCTGGATTCCTTCTAAGAACTTACGACAACAATTTTCTATTTAGGCTTTACTAAAAAACTAAATGTTCTCTATATTGCTTAAACGGTTCCCTAAATTAAGTTCTAATTCATAATTATGATCAGTCCATTTACGTGCTACTGCAGGATACACATTCTTACGAATTTGGGTAAAGGTATTTGGGTAAAGGGTAAGTTAGTACATACACTCTTCGATGAAAGTAAAATATATGGATAAAACCCATTTCAGCCCAGGGCAGTCGGACCCATAAAGGTATTATACCTTACAGAAATAGAGCAACAAACATGAGTTTTCAAATGAAACCTTTTTTGGATGTTTTTTGGAGATTATTCGCAGGCAATAATTTGAATATTGTCTATAATTCTGAGTCTAACGTGAAATAGTGGATAAATTAATGAAATAGTGTCAGTATATTTCATAAAATTATCTACGATTTCACTATAGATTCGCAATTATTCACGGAAACCGAATTGTTAAAATTAATTAGTGAATAAAACGGTTCTATTGCCTCGCGTCACGTATCTCTTTCTATTATACAGTGGTGCCGCTAGGTACATCTCGCTCACTCAGCTGTATGTTCCTCTATTCCTGGTATAATAATAATAAATAAATAACGCTCACAGGCACATACATTGTAATGATCCCAAACTAGCACTAAAGGCTTTTATTATGGAAACCATACAACAACGGCACGAACATATAACATCCATGACCGAACCGGGATTCGAACCCAGGACCCTGGTTTGGCAGTCCGGCGTGGTAACCATTACACCACCCGGGTCGTCAATAATACCTTTATGGTTGGACCACACAATGTAGTACACTTTGTCTGTCATCTAGGTACGTATCTCTAGTATAGGTAGGTACCTCACGATTCGTTAAAGTGAAGACAAGTAAATATTACTAGTAATTGTTTTAACATATTTTTCTCGTTTGAAATATTGGCGTAAGTTCCCATCCATTCATTTAACTTTGATCGAAGCTTAAACTAGACTGCTTCCACTAATCCTAGCTGACCGCATAGGAATCGAGTAGACTCGCAGTCTCTCTTATATTTGGTAATGAAAAATGAGCGTCAATTTCCAATTCAGTTTAAAACCTATTTTCTATCAGTAAAAGTTATACGTTTGTGCTACGTTTCCGTCTTTGTTCAAATGGGTTAAAACTTTGACATGGGCAAATGCGACAGCCACCGCCACCGCTAAAAAATTATTCAAAATGTGTTTGAAATCTCACTTTTTCATCATTTTCAATTCTTCAAACACAAAATCTAGAACTAGTTAGAAGTCTAGACAAAACTGGACTCGCACACATCTGCCACTCGAACATAAAATCGTTTCTCGATAATACAAAGTGAATCTACAAAGTATTCGATCCTTTATTTACATTTAAATGGCTAATAACACTTGATGGAGAGAAATTTATATGAAAATTTCGGGTTTGGGCTACAAAGTTCCGAGTCGTAGTAGAAAAAGAGATGTTAAGAATTGTTTTACAAATACTCAAAATCACGACTGCTCTCCGTTTCTGGGTAGTCTAGAACTTTGCTATACTAACTACTACAATTTTGTTGAAGTATGCTGTAATTTTTTTAACCGACTTAAAAAAAAGGGGGTAGTTCTCAATTCGGTTATATTTAATTTTAATTTTTTTACCCCTGGACTTTCGACTGGGTTATCCGATTTTGATGATTCTTTTTATTTGAAAGCTAGTGTTTCCCGTGTGGTCCCATTTTAATTTGGTGAAGATCTGATGAAGCGCTTCGGAGCTACACAATAGAACTCCTCAAAAGTTGACAGCAAATCATCGGCGATTGAAACATTTGCTTCGTATCGATGTACCCTTTGCGTGTATTACTGATATCTGAGTCGAACTAATGAATTTACCACTGAAAATTGTAAAATGAACAAGACTTTAACAAAAAAATTAAACCGCCTTCAAAAAACTAAAAATTTATAGAATAATTGTTTCTGATTTCACATCACGCATAAATTCACGCCGTTTTCTTAAAGGAATAAGTTAACATTAAAGGAAATCCAATAAGAGGTCTAAATAAAACCGCCTTCAAAAAACTAAAAATTAATATTGCAGTCGATGACTTCTTCGTTCGCATCATAAGAACATTAATTTGTTTATCGAAGTCGGTGTCAAGCCAAGCCAAAAAATGAATGCAAGCCCGGTCGCGGTACCGGTCAAGATTTCAGGCTGAAATGACTGCACTACATTTACAGGGTGTAAAAAATACATTGATAGGTATTTAATTTAAGTGTGAAATAGCAGATTTCTCTTCTTGAGTTCTCATAATTGGTCCCATAGTAAAAGTTGTTCTTATTCATGAGTACTTTCACCCCTGTCAGTTTGAAGGAAATTTCTTCTTAAACCCGATATAATTCAAAACATTATCTTTCTAGGTCTTGATGTTTTCGATAAAATTCCACAATAAATATCAAGCATATTATTGCGATCGATTTGTGGTAAAATTCAATACTTTTTTTTGCCTTCTTATGACTAACCCATTATAAAAGTCGTCCTACAAATTCCTCCTTTTACACATCTACAGAAAACGGTTGAGGGTTGTTAAATTGACCCTGGCGACCCCAGCCCCGCCCTCCTCAGGTTTAGAGCTACTATTAGAGTCGTCGACACGAACTCCCCCAATTTGCATGTTTGTTCACAATTCCGAGAGTCCGCGAGTTAATTTGATGACTTTACGTACACTATCCTTCTACTTATGCGGCAAGAAAGGACATAAGGATGAGACGGGAATACTTATGCCTTATTTTTTTAATTCGAATGCAAATATCTCGAGATGGGAGCGGGTAAATTACCTAGTGACCAACTCCAAGTTCCATTTTCCACGTCTCTCGATGAGGCAGTACGTATAAAAGATCAAATCAAATATACTTCATTATTTTACATCAAAACATAAGCAGCAAAAATACCGAGACAAAATGCAAGACGCAGAAAATAAGGCGGTCTTAAAATGTTTTTTTCTTTTCGGTCTCCTTTTCGTTGCTCGAATCTGATTTGGGTTATTATATTATCAGACTTTTTAACTGTGGTCCCGTGTGTCGACCTATTAAGAGAAGTTTATTCCTAGAGCGCAAATGCGCGCTCGGCGCTGCATACAAACGAAGTCTGGTGATATTTTCAATATTATCCAATTAAAGTGAATGAAAATTAACAGAAACAATCTAGAAACTAATCTCTATGATCGTATGTTCGTATGAGATTTTCGTTAAAATATACAATTTTAATGCAAGGATTAAGTTATTGGAAATCTTTGAGGCACTGTAAGTTTAATCGCCGATAAACTGTTGTGCAGTTTGGCGTGGTAATTTTAAAGACACAAATGTACCCATTTAATTAAATAAATAAATAAAAAAAAAAAAAAAAAAATTTAAACTATTTTAACGAAAATCTGATTTCATACAAACATAGAGATTAGTTTCTAGATTGAATCTGAAAAATTTCATTGACTTTAATTGCTTAGTATTGAAAATATAACCAGACTACGTTTGTATGGAGCGTGCCAACGGTAATATACCCTTAACGGGTCCACGGGTTATTTCAATAATCATTTATTCATTAAACAGTCAACATGGTCAATATACAAAAACAGCAGTCTGCACAAGGGTCGTCAAACAAGTATACCTATAATACCTAGTTATTTTAATTACCATGATGATGGTCCAATCATCATCTGCCTATATAAGTGCTACTGTTGGGCACAGGTCTACCCTCAGGGAGGCTGCAAACCTATTAGTGTTATATGTATGTATAACACTAATTTCCATGACGCAATAACATTATGTGCTCACTCCCCGCCAACATTCGCGACTCTGAGACTATAGCTGTATTTAAAACTAGAGTTAACCAGCAACTTCGTCCTTATAAATTATATATCCGCTTTTAAGTCAGATCATAAGCTATCTAACAAAAAAAGTTTCATCAAAATCGGTTCAGTAGTGATGCGCGAACAAACAAACTTGTCAATAGCTGGCGCCACACGTCATTTAAATCGCGCTATCGAGTGTTATTTGAGTTTATATGAAGTGAACAGCAACTTTTTATTTTTTATTCCTCACGATTTTAACGATTTTATAATAGTTAATAAGATTAAGAAGAGAACGAAAGAGCACTATATTTCTCTAACTTAAGGGGGTTGCAGAGACGTTCACAGGCAACTAGATGGCGCTCGGGAGCATCATTCCTGATTTATCACATTTTATTTTATATTTTCGTAATTATGTTATAAATTGCAAATGTTATTTGAGATGCGTAATCTTGATTTTCTTAACTATTTTTCCATATATAAAATATTACTTTTGTTAATACCGTCTGCGAATGTTATACTTATATGTTAATGTATATGTTTTGTATGAAATTGATTAAAATTAAAATGTATATCAAATTCGTATGAACAATAAAATTACTATAACTTGTAGCTAGATCAGTAAAACATAAACACAAGTGCCCGCATAATTGAAAATTTTGATTGAAATCATCACAATTACGAGATATAAAATAAAATGTGATAAAATCAGGAATAATGCTCCCGAGCGCCATCTAGTGTAGTGTCTTGCTCTCTGCAACCCCCTTAAGTGATATTTATATATATTTTAAGTTGTAGCATTTTGGTGCTCCTCCCAAGCGCTGAAAATGTGCTGAATCAGAGTAACACCTGCGTCTGTAGACTCTGTAGTCGAGCGTCCTTTGGTTATCCCAAACTGCTGATCATGCAGCAGTTTATTTAGATTGAAATGAGACAGCATTTGATTGAGAATAATCTTTTCAAAAACCTTGCTGAGAACTGGTAAAATTGAGACGTCGGCCGCTGTCGATCAATGTGTGCTGACCCTTATGAAACTGCCACGTTCGTTACTGTCTTGCTGTTTCAAACAAGACGAAATAAATAAATCGAATTTGAGAGAAACGTTCATTACAAGAGAGTCACTGTGCAGTAATTGATTGGAAAAAAACGTACTTTTGTGTAGCCAGGGTCGGATTATCCTGGGATAAAATGGGCAAGGAGCCTTGCTACCAGAAGAAGGGGCACAATAAGGTTGGAATACACATTTTAGTTTCATTATTCAGATCTACTTCATGGGTCCTAATGTTCCGTGTTGTCCTAAATTTGGTAATCTTTTTGTAGAGGCTGTTCAATATTAGTAATTTATAATTATAATAGTCTGTCCAGTGTGACGGGGGGTGAGCCCGTCGCCACTTATAATGTACATTGGGCACAATACATGCCTCGAAATTGAAGCATGCAGGTTTCCTCGCGATGTTTTGCTTCACCGAAAAGCCGGTGGTGTTACAAATCGTATATGTATAAATTCCGAAAAACTCATTGAAACGAGTCGGCTTGGACGGGGATCGAACCATCGCCTCCTGTACAGCAGGCAAGGTTAATCGCCACTGGACCACCACGGCTCTTTAAAAGATGGAAATTGCAGTAGCAGTCCGGCTAAGAGAGAGTTGAACTTGAGCAACTGGTGTTCCGTACCCGATAGCAGAACGTCTGATGACAAAAGTGAGACATGCTACGGTCCCTACGCTACTACTTGGCCGTAGCACCGCTACGAATTTCTTTGTTGATTACCACACCACTATTTTTACTTTTATTTCTCTCTTTCTTACTACCTATGTCATAACGTCATTCCATGTATTCTTATTATCTTTTTGTTTCTATTTCTTTTTACTGCGACGTCAATTATAACTTTTATTTGCTATCAGTCTACAGGCGTCGGACCTACTCGTATGTCCCGAAATTATGTTAATTCGAAAAGGAAATAAATTCGTTGAGATGCTAATGGATTCTATTTATAATTTAATTTCCTTTTGCTGTTGGATGCTGGAAACATTCATGTTCAAATTAAAATATGTTTTGACATATTCAGTATTTATTATCTTTCAAAGCAAATTTACATAACATCCTAAAACTAAAATATAACTAGAAAATAACAATCTTAAACACAATTATTAATAAACTAAATAAATATCTAAACGAAATCTAAACTAATATAAAATCTCAACTAACATTTAAAATTTAACATATTAATAGAATAGGATAGAAAAACGTTAATAAAATTAAAACTAACAATCTTAAAACTAACCAGAAATTAACAAAAGTCAAAAAGCCCTCCCCGGGTCATACCGGATGCAAAGGTTCCCATGACGCTTCTCGCGTTTCCGCGTTGGGTGGATATGGACAACCTTTGCATCAAGGGGTTCCCACTCTCCTGGAGTTAACGGCCAAGCTCTCTGACGAAGGACAGAGCTTCCGACCCCCAGCAGCCCGTGGTCTCAAAGGCCAGGGGTACGAAATGATATTGTGGCACCAAAGACCAGTAAATGTCACGCTTTTTGTTTTGAGATCATTTTAAAAACATTATTATAAGAAAGATTACTATAATATTTACTTAGTTAAAGATTCATGCAAATAAAAATTATGTAATATAGTGGTTGTCATATTAACTTTTTGACATCGTATTTATCTTTATAAAGTATCTGACAGCAGTTGCAGAAACGCTCATTAAAGTTAATCCTCCATTAAATCTCTTGCTTTTACCACAGAGGATTATACAATATAATCCTCTGTGCTTTTACTACGCCAACAAGACAAAAAGTGACAGCAAGAGATTTAATGGAGGATTAACTTTAATGAGCGTTTTTGCTACTGAGTGTAATTCTATCTGCTCAAAAAAACTTGAATGTATTTTTTATGCATTTATTAAATTTTTTTAAATGTTTAAAATTACTTAATCTTTCTCCAAAACTCCAGCTATAGGTTTAGCGGCAGATCCAGACTTAGAGTTTTTTTTTTTCAAAACTCTATTTTTTTTTATTTATAATTAATGGACTTCTTGTTTGTGCGTTAGCACCGCATTTCCGCCAATGTAAAGTGGTTTGAGGGAGGGTATCAATTCAATCTCGAGGATTGTTTTTGAGTAAGAACAACGGAGACGGATTGTGGAGCCTCGTGGCAGGCTGAAACGCGAACCGCGCGAACACCACGCGAGAGAGAAGTGTTCGGGGAAAACCCTGCAACGTGACTCAAAAAGTCTACTTAGAACGAAGAATAATTTTGGAGGAAATCACCATTATAACAGACAGATAGACATCAAAGTGATTCTATAAGTGTTTATACCGTTTTCCAGTTTTGGGGCGGAATAGTAAAAATAGATAAAAGATTCGCATTAAATTGAGTTTTTCGTTACCGGGGGAGGGGGAACGAGCTGAGAGGTGGGGGGGGGGGGGAGGGAACACGTAGCAACAGTCACGTGACAAACTGCTCGTGTCACGGCTGGAACGTTATTTTGTACATTTTGATTTGGAAAGACATTTATTTTTTCGTTGTTCGTTGAAAGTATTTCTTTTTTTCGTTATTATATTTCTCATTTAAGTTACTGATGTGAATGTAAAAGACATCGGATATTTTTTATTATTATTATTATTTTCAGTAAATAATGCCTAAAAACATCGTTTACTTTAAAATTTTCCAATAGCAACTGCGTTGAAGTAGAAATTAACATAGTCATTAGAAATTATATACACATACATACAAACTCGCGACCTTAATCCCTACATACATAATGAAGTTCGCATTTCAGTTTCAAAGTAGTTTTTAGAGTTCCGTACCCAAAGGTTGAAAACGGAACCCTATTACTAAGCCTTCGTTGTCCGTCCGTCCGTCCTACCTATTTAGAAATTTTTAAAGAATATGCTTTATTACGCCTATTATTTTATTATTATGCTTTATTTAAAAGCCGTGGTGGTCCAGTGGCGAGTAACCTTGCCTGCCGTGCAGGAGGCGATGGTTCGATCCCCGTCCAGGCAGACTCGTACCAATGAGTGTTTCGGAATTTATGTACGATTTGTAACACCACTGGCTTTTCGGTGAAGGAAAACATCGTGAGGAAACCTGCATGCTTCAATTTCGAGGCATGTATTGTACCCACTGTCCATTATAAGTGGCGACGGGCTCACCCCCCGTCACACTGGACAGAGTTTCGGTACTACTGGTGAAACGAGGATTTTCTGAGGTTTCAGAATATCTCTGACTACCCCCTCGGGGAATATAGTCGTGAGCATATGCTATGCTATGCTATGATATGCTTTATTACGGCGGATTTGTCAACAAATAATAAAAATGTCAATAAGTTCAAAATTAAGAGAGGTCCTCATACAAGAAACTAGTTTTAATCAACGTTTTTTCTTCTCGCTCTATCGTAGAAACGGTAATACATACAAGCGTAAAACTAAACGTGAATATAGAGCAAACTCTACCATAACAAATGTGAGTCGGTCTGGCGCTAAAGGTCCCGGAGAAAACCAAACTTTTTTCTAAGTTAATTTGTTATGTGGTGGTGTGGTACGGAATCATCGGTGCGCGAGTAGCCCGACTCGCACTTGACCGGTTTTATTTTATTAACCCTACTCTACAAAGGCCCCCACTCTTCTCCACTCCAGGCGACTAAGGGATAAGGTCTAGATACTTAACTGCGAAATATTTGTTTTCGGTTCTATTTTATTAATTAAAGAAATAGGCAAAACGCAACTTTTAAATTATTTCTTGTGAAACATAATATATTTTATGAGTGGACGAAGTTATTCTAAAAGCCTATTGTGTGTAATCCCATAACACTTAAAAATATTTTTTTAAATAATCTGAAAATTTAATTTAAAAAACACAGTTTCTGAAAATGTCTAATTCAGTTTTGATATTGTAACTTTAAACGTGTCTTGCGCCAACCCCAAATAATGATATAAGGACACGAGGGTTTTAAATCAAACTTTACAAATAATTAGTTCAAAAACTTACATACAATTTTCGGCTAACTTCAGCAACTGGCACCTCAACGTCAAAAACTTCCTTCAAACCAAATCAATTTAGTCAATTCCAGTTAAAAAAATCACAATTCAAACTTTCTAAAAGAAAGCGAAAATTCACAATCGCACAAAATAAAGTTAGTCGAATAAAGTTTCGTAATTCAGAAGGAGAGCGAGCGAGACCCACGTGCGTTCCGATCGAGCGCCGCGCGCAAACTGACAGCGACCGGCACCGCCGCGACCGAAATGAATGAATGACCGACTCGTAGCATGCCGTAGCGATCAACTTTATATAGCGCCCGTAGCGCGTAGCCTCGTAGGTCGTAGCCGCCTACGTACTACCTCAGGTACTACTACCCTTACTTTTGGCCTTTATCTACCTATATCTATGAATTAACTTTGTATACATTTCAGAGAATTGTTCTAACGACCTTATGACATTTATATATTTAACTTTGTAACTAAGTGGTTTATTCGACCAAGCTTTGTAAGTACAAATAGTGACCTTTTTGTAATTTATTAGACTATTCTACCAAAAGCATGTTAAATTCTTGACTTTTTGACATGACTTTCAGGTGGCTCATAGCCCTATGAGCATTTACAACTGTAAATGAAATGGTTCAACAAATTTTTAGGTTTAGTTCAGAAACTGAACAACTTTTATTATGGGAGCTTTTGCTTGCTACCAACACGATAAGAAGACTAAGAGTGTAGTAATAGATACTCTTGCCTATACTTTGCTGTGTGCAAATTCATACATTTGAGTCGAGTAGGTTACGCATTGTAGTTGAGAATGGAACAGCCGATTTTTTTGTCATTTCAGGTTTTGCTCTCTTAATAAATTACTCTGACTCTGACCATTTATTCTGACTCTCTCAATAGGTTCAGAAGGAATATAGTTTGAAGGAAGAAAGAGGATACCAAAGGGAAGGATGGCAGAAGAAAGTTTGCTCATTGTATTGTCCCCCACACTATGTTATCACTGCAACTGTTATTTGTCACTTTCACATATCTTTTTATTTTGATTTTTAATTTTCTAGAATAAGTAAGATAAGATAGATAAGTAATAGATAAGTAAGTAAGTACCTAAGTTATTTGTCATCTGAAGTCAACATTTTTCTTTCATTGGCTGAAACGTTCTTTTTTTTTGTGACTGTTAAAATTACCCACTTTTAAGTGGTTATGCATTTAGCTTAAGATATCGTTAAGTATCATAATGATTGTGCATGATAACTGTAAGTGAATCAAATAAATAAAAAATAAATTAAATTAAAAATAAAAGTTCTCCAGTTTGATATTCAGAATCTATAGACTCATTTCAATAATTACACCCTGTATTACCTTACTACAACCACCCTAAAAAAACGTTGATATGCTAAATATGATATGCTACAACTTGGAAATAAGACATTCAGTTATAGCTGGTATTCTGACCACCCCTAAAGACGTATGTTTATGTGAGTATGTAACGCGAGCAGACAGGCCTGTGTTCTTGGCCCCCGTGACCGCGGCCCATAAACTACGTCCGCATACATAATGTATGAGGACGTCTCCGCCGCGTTCACGTTTGCATCTAATATATTGTTTTGCGCCTAAATTATGGCGAGCCCATTAATATTTTTGGCTTTAGGTATTTACATATAACACACATAGGAGTCATTGTTACATTGTATGTTATAAAATAAATGAACATGAGAGAACACTAATGAATAATAAAATAGTCTGGAAGGTCTAAACTTTAGACCTAGTTTAGACTCTAAACTATTCTTCTTCTTCATTCTATTCTCTTCAAAATTTTCTTTTTTTATTATTTTTTTGATCCCCTAAAACAGTCGGCGGCGTCCAGGACGACCCAGGAAGAGGAAGAGGTGGCGTGATGACCTGGACAAAACATTGCCCACTCCGTTTCGCATACAAAACTGGTAAATTTGAATTTTAATTTCATAACCCCCACTGCAGAAAAGGATAATTTACATTAATTCATTGGGAAATATGATATTCCTCCTGTTTTTTGTATAATTTTAGCTGTCATACTCTTTGTATTTGTTCATTTATTATATTCATTCGTTAGTTGGGCAACGATTTGAAACGTATACAGTTCGTCACGTGAGCAATGTCTTTTGACGACCAATGGCCAGAGGTTGCTCCAAACAGGAACGAGTGGAAGAGCAGGGGAGAGGCCTTTGCCCAGCAGTGGGATGAAATACGGAAATGAAAAAATAAAAAATTGTCTTTCTTTATTCATTGTACCTGGGCAACCGAGCTTTGTTATGAGTTTTCATATAATCTATAGATTTTATGGATCCCTTTGACTTGGCATTGTCGTGACAAGATTTCAGAAAAGGTCAATAATAAGTAAAATTTTCTCTTTAAAGATTTAATTTAAAAGAGAAATAACGTTTCACAAATATCTTTTTATATTCTGTAAGTTTGTAAACGTACCTAGAATAACATCATTGAATTATCCTCTTACCAAATCAATTTAGTCCTTAATTGCTTTATTTAATATTGATTTTGTGTTAATTTAAATTCGTCGCCACCCGTACCTAATAGGATGAGCAAACCTTCCAGTTAGTACCTACAAGGGAATATTCCTTTATAATAATAAATCGTTATCGGACGGCTACATCAAAGCCTTTGGGTCGGTCGGACATCTGTTAAAGACAGGGTTGCCAATATTTTTTTCCATTGGCAACATAACCATTAAAAAGCCGGACATTTTGATTCCAAGCCCGGACGATGTAAGACTGTGAGAGACACCTATAATTTTCACTTTCCGTTAAAATCCTGAACACATCCTGTACAGTAAATTTCATCTAAATCGATAGAGCTGCTGCTCTGTGTTACATTCCACCTGGATACGCTCACTTGGTGCCTTGAGGTTGGGTGCGAACCGTGTGAACCTATTTAGATACAAAAATACAAATTACAAAAATCTTTATTTTTCAAAACACAAACACAAAAATACTTAAATAAAAACAAATTAACAATATAAAATTAAGTACAAGAGTTTGTGGGTGGGGCACTGGTGCTTGGTAAAGTATGTGTACTTGCAAAGTAGATAGTACCGGTCATTACATTGACAAAACCCAAAGAAAGTTTGGACCGGGTGGACGTGTAAATATAAAGCCGGATACTATTCTTAAAAGCCCAATATGACCTAAAGCCGGACGTCAGGCAGCCCTAGTAAAAGATGTTTGAAATTCAAGTACTCAGGGTGTTCTGACGCGAGAGGATGTATCATCGTCAGTCGTCCTAATTCCTGGCCTATACGACTAAGTTCTACGTAGTTTGTAAAGGAAAACATCGTAAGGATTCTACCCTTATCCAACAGGTGCCCGACACCTTCACCAGGTCGTCGGTCCACATTGTGGAACAGCTGCGGTTTCCGATACGCTTTCGCCACTCGATAACTATTCAGTCCATTCGGCTATCTGCATTAGCCCATTGCCACTTTAGTTTTGCAATTCTTCCATCTGTGTCTGCTACTCTGGTTATCTTTTGGATCTCTTCATCTGTGATTAAATCCCGCAGGGAAACTCCGAGGATAGCTCTCTTTTACCCTTTGGGGGACTTTTTTACTAGGCCTTTTGTGAGCAATCACATTTCAGTTCCGTATGTCATCACTGGCAGTATACCTATACAGTGTTCAAAAACTTTCGTCTTGAGACACGGTTGGAGCATTATCAGAGTTGAAGCAAATTTTTCATAAAAAATTCTAGGTATAATAACACCATAAATATTTTGCCTCAACCTGTATGTTGGTCTCGACTGCCGAAGGTCTATTAATAGAATAAATGAACCTTTTATTATCTTTCGTGTTTTAACAAAGTACCTACTGTTTTAATAAATTGATAAAAAATCTATTTCAATATTTTTTCGTCGTAAAAATAAAGAAAAGAAAAATCGATGACAAGGCTCTTTCCACTTAAATTCTCCCATATCTTTTCATGTACTACATAAGACCGACCCCTAATTATTATTTTGGCTTTTCAACAAAAAAGATCTTTGAGGCGGACATCCTTCACGAAATTATTATTTTGGCGATGTTAATTACATATAGAGGCGCAGAACGTCGTTAGTCACGTCCGTCTTGAAATACCTTTTCAATATGACGACCACAATCTACTCAATAAGACACAAGGTCTCCTGTAGATCAAAGAAAGTCGTCACAGAGGTCCCAGTACCTCCCTTGGACCCTAAGAACTGAAGGGTTCCTCTCGAATATGCTTGACTTTCAATTATTGCCCCTTTGAAGGAGTTTATCGAGAAACACTGAGATCTTTGAAGTGTTTTTAGTCTACCGTCATCCGTCAAATTAAAGGGTTCTTTAGTTTGCGTCTTAGATTAAAACAAAATAACGAATATGACGATAATAACACGCGGGGATTTCACTCTACCTAATTAGATTTCTTTTTAGACCCGTCTTCTTCTTCTTCTCTTCCTGTTATCCCTACGTGGGGTACAGGGCTCGGATAATAGCTGTCTACCGGTTGCGATCTTGGGCAGCACTGTAGATATCCTCCCAGGTCGTGTTGAGGCTTTTAAGCCTCTACTTCCACAGAGCGGCGTCAGGTTATTTTAGGGCTCTTTCGTTTGCCTGATGGGTGCCAATCTAAGGCTGTCTTGGACATCAGGCCTCCTTAATACATGGCCTAGCCACTGCATGGCCACTGCCACTTTCAAGTAAGGCTCACTTTTTCTATACGCTGCCGACCCGTCCGTCTCCATAGCTCATAGTTTGAGAAGGTGTTTGGCCAGAACATCTATAAGATTTGCCTGAGGCATTTGTTGATTTATTGGAGTCTATCTGTGACGAGTGACTTTATAATGACTACACTCGTACAATTGCAAACAGCGCGCGGCAAGATACCTATATGTGGTCTTCGTAAAGTATATCTGATGAGCAAGACTTTAAGCCTATATTTGAATGGAATGTTCATTCTTTTCCCGTGCAAAAGCGGTATCTTGTAAATGATCTATAGCATTAAAGACATCAGAGCTTTTAGCACACACACTTTATTTTATTGACCAAGAAATATCCTGCGTTGTTAACTAAAAAGGAATCGCTGTAGTCGAAATTGGCATTGAAAACAGATTCCTTCATCTTATTTGTTTACGTAATACGTACACAAACATCTCGCGTCTTCTTTTTTTATATTTTATCTTAAGTTTTAATGGTTACACAGACGGTGAAAAAATACCTGTAACAGACAGGTAATTAATTGTAAGTAATGTTTTTGATGTTTTATGGCTATTTCGTCGGCGTTAAATAAATTATAATAAATATTTCTTATTTTGTTTGATGCAATCATAATAGCTACGCTAGCATTTGCTCGCGTCGTCGCTTGCGAAAATCGTTTTCAAACACTGTGTTATCAAGACAGTATATAAAACTCTCAAGTCTCAACTGACGTAAGTATGCCAGAACGGTATCGTGTGCCGGGCCGTAGTCTCTGCTTACGCCCGTTTTGAGATAATTGCGTGAACATAATAATATTATGTATGTTTGTATTTTGTCCTGAAAATTTCCTACAGACTACAGGAAACATTTATAACGTTTTGTACTTAAGAGGCTTTTCACCGCTCAGTGCTTGTACAATAATTTTATAGGCTGTTAGTTTGTACTGATGCCTGAAATAAAATAATAAATAAATAGACAAACCAATTTATAGAAAATATGAAATTATTACTGTTTATTATAATTTTCTTCAAAATAGAATGTTTTGAGTTGTTTTCCGTCCATACAAAACTTTGTCGTATAACACGTCTTGTAGACGGTATTAATAAAAGTACTGTTTTATATATAGAAAAATAGCTTAGAAAATCTAGTTTGCGCGTATTAAAAAATATTTACAATTTATAATATAATTACAAAGATATCAAGCTTTGAAATTATTCATACAAAATTACAAAGCCTCATATCTTCGTAATTATTTTATAAATTGTAAATATTATTTGATATGCGCAAACTAGATTTTCTAAGCTATTTTTCCTATATAAAACATTACTTTTATTAACACCGTCTACGAATGTTCTACGACAAAGTTTTTTATGAAATTGACAGCTCTCCAACCACCTTAAAATATTCTTAGCTTTTGTTTTTTATGTTTTTTTATTCCAAGATCTTAAATTTTGTGATAAGGGCGCTACGGGCGGTGTTATCCCGTACATAAAAAGATTGACGGGGATATAGAAAAGAGAGTAAAAGCTGGAACGCAAGTAAATGGCGCCACCAGCGCACTTGTGGGTAGCCAAAATGTATCTACCAAAGCTCGTTTGGCTGTCCACAATAGCGTGTTGGTTCCAACTTTGATGTATGGGAGTGAAAGTTGGGTGTGGCAGCAGAAGAATGAATGCAGTGGAAATGAGGGCTTTACGCAAGATGTGTGGTGTGACTATAAGGGATAAAATGAGAAATACTGTGATTAGGGAACGTTGTGGTTTGAATGAAGATGTAGTAGTTAAAGTAGAGAAGGGAATGCTTCGATGGTTTGGACATATTGAAAGGATGAATGAAAGTCGACTTACAAAACAGATATATAAAGCGTGTGTGAAAGGAAATATTGGTATAGGCAGACCTAGGAGGACGTACCTAGATCAGATCAAGGACGTCATTAAAAAATGCCAGGTTAAAAGCAGCCGAAATCGACGGGAATGTATGAAAAGATGTATGGACTTAGAGGAAGCAAGAGAGGTGTGTCAGAACCGCCCAAAATGGAGATCCATAATCTCTGCCTACCCCTCTGGGAAAAAGGCGTGAGTTTATGTATGTATGTATGTATAAAAAGATTGCTGGTTTTTGTACGATTCATGTGAAATCGCAAATGAAATAGAATCCTGCGGAAAAATTTCTGGAATTCTATGTTCGAATATTAACTATAGGTAGTGTAGCGCCGTATTGAAAAATTTTAAACGCATTTTCTGGAAAATGGATACGGAGAATTTTATCTCTGCAATGTTAAATAAAATATATTTACCTTCGGTTCAACTGTGTTTGACCCGTATTATGAGTGTAGAGTGTATGTACTAGCTTAACTCGCACTGACAAGAAGAGGATAGCACTTGGATGCATGCTGAGTGAAAGAGGTATACACCCCTACTTACTGTCTTACCATAGTGTAATTAAACTATAGTGTCGCACTCGGCGGTAGTGGCGGGTCCATACTCCCGCAGTGTACGGGGGGTAGGGCACCGGCAAAGTTGGTACCGCGTGCAGGTAAGTCGGTACTGGGACACGCTCCCCCTGGCCTCCACTCACCGCGCACGATTGGCCTGTCGCGACCGCCGAGCACGCCCACTTTCAACCACCTACAGTTTCGCATAAACGTCTATCATGGAAATTTTAAAGAAAATTTTTGACTAGCGTTATTAAAACGCTAAGAAACTAGTCAATATTTTTCCAGTGCTCACGCTCGGCGCCAGGCATCAAGGGCTGTGCCAGATGCGAGTGAACTTTTACTATGGAATCATACCTGTCTGCACAGAAAAAAATCTGCAGTTCCATACTAAACTGTAATACCTATACGGCTCGACTCAAACATGGAGCAGAAGATGGAGCTGACAGGTTTGCTCCCATAGTAAAAGTTGTTCAGTTTGATGGGTACACTATTTAAATGTTCAATGATATTTTTCCTTGCACCCTATAAACGTATACATACTCAGTTTCAACTCATGGTAGCAGCAGTACCGGCAAATGTTTATTTGTATCTATTAACACCGTTGAATAAAATACACAATCCAGCACAGATTACGTCCCAAAAGTCCCACCAGTCCCTTAATCCCACAGTACATAATAAATCACATGCGTATAATAACACTCAACAACTCCACTAGGAAAAGCCTCGGCATTAACTAGTCTAATACCAGCCTAACATACGAAGTCCTGTAAATCAAGGGGTTTTGACCCTTAGCTCATTGGTATAAATGTTTCGTTAGGCGACATGTTACGTGGAGCGAACTACATCTGTCCCAAATACAGTCGGTGTAATCACTCACAGTTGCGGCGGTTTTGTTGACTTCTCCTATACCTATGTAGTACTAGTACTGTTCCGCGGCTGTGCCTGCTTAGAGGTTAGATCAACCCACCACGAGAATACAGGGAATAAGGAAAAGTATCATTAACCTTTAAACCACATACTCTACCCATCAAACTGATCAACTTTTACTATACGAGCAAAACGATCAGAACAAAAAAAATCTGCTGTTCCATCCATACGTTTGCGTCGAGTTGGTATTGCAGGTTAGTGTGGGATAGGTGACTTACTTTCACTGATAGATTTGCTCCCATACTAAAAGTTGTTCAGTTTGATGGGTAGAGTATGTGGTTTAAAGGTTAATGATGCTTTTCCGAACACAATACGGTTAATACATAATATCACTTAAATGCCTTACAACACCGATAAGCACATACAGTTTACCACCTATGACAGATGCAGCTACTTTTACAATATGCATTACAATAAATCTATAGCCGTCCATATAATATAACTAAAAGGAGTGCCTCAAAAATTCAGAACATCAAACTGAACAATATTTACTATATTACCGCTGAAAAAAAACAATTGTTTCACACATGAGAACCCGAAGAATCCGTTAAAATGATTATACTATAAAAAAAAAGTAGCGGGAAGCGACTGGATGAGGAAGGCCGAGGACAGAGTTTTGTGGCGCGCCGGGAGAGGCCTATGTTCAGCAGTGGACGATGATAGGCTGATGATGATGATGATGATTATTAACTGTCTCTTTTGCGGGTCTGCTGGAAGAAATCTCTTCAGAGATAAGCTCGCCCTTTGTACATGTTTTCTCAACTTTGTATATTTTTATGTCTTTGTGTGCAATAAAGTGTTATAATAATAATAATATAATTATTATTATTATTTTTATTACTAACTTTGTAACTGTAACGGTGTTTCATACATGTTGGTAGCAATTGTGACATTTTCTTTCAAACCGCAGATTGATTGTGATTTCACTTTTGGTCCCAAAGTAAAAAATAGTTCAGTTTTTTGTTCTAAAGAACCCCTTTAACTTTGTAACGCATTTAAGTTTATACCAGTATACTGTAGGGTCTGACTGTTTTTTATGGGGGTTATCAGACCATCAAACTGAACGACTTTCTCTATGGGACCAAGGTCTGTTTCATACAAAACTGCAATCCTACTCGACTCGTACCCTGGGACACCAGGCATCGGCATATATGCTCACGACACGACTATATTCCCCGACGGGGTAGTCAGAGATATTCTGAAACCTCAGAACATCCACGTTTCACCAGTAGTACCGAAACTCTGTCCAGTGTGACGAGGGGTGAGCCCGTCGCCACTTATATTGGACAGTGGGTACAATACATGCCTCGAAATAGAAGCATGCAAGTTTCCTCACGATGTTTTCCTTCACCGAAAAGGCAGTGGTGTTACAAATCGTACATAAATTCCGAAAAACTCATTGGTACGAGTCGGCCTAGACGGGGATCGAACCATGGCCACCTGCACGGCAGTCAAAGTTACTCCCCACTGGACCACCACGACTCAACTGGGACGCCAGATTTCGTTTTTCACGATTGCAATATTGGTCCCATAGAGAAAGTTGTTTAGTTTGATGGTCTGATAATCCTCATAAAAAACCGACGACGTATTAAGTTGGGCCCTTTATATTATTATTATATTCCTGAATACACTCGCAGAAGTTTTCATAACTTTTTCATTACTTACCGCAGCCCACAACCTTCCCTCTTACTTCAGGTAAAAGAGGCTTCCGGAGTTTATTAATGTTTTATACATCGAGCTAAGAACATCACGGACCATGCTCGTTCACATTAATATTATAAATGTGAAGGTACATTTTGTTATGTCTTGAACTACTCAAACTACTAAACCGATACATTTAAATATACTTTTTAGTGTTTCGTATCGAAATTTGCAAATCGAAACACTTATGAAATCACGTGTCGGTCCGTTCGATCATCCGTCTGTACGCGAACAAAATATACGGATATTTCGTTATATTTCGATACACGCTACTATTATACTATAATCTACTCGTACTAAAATATAATCATATAATATATCATAGAATGGTGCCAGGAAATGTATGAACTCTGGTACCCCTCTTCAATAGCTATGTATACATCATTGGATAGCTATTTTTGAGCTGAACATGGCTTACTACGGCGCCCATTTTCAAATCCTAGTTCAGAGTTATGTACTTAACATGTCTGTTTAGCAACAGCTAAATGTATTCACTTTGATTAGTGATCAGTGCAGGTGCGTAGTGATTAGGAGTAAACACGTGTGGACGGCGATTGATTAGTGAGAGTGATTAGTAACCTGCGTAGTAAAGTGATTAGAAGCGTGTTCTATTTTTTGAGAGTTGGACTGCGAGTGCCCCGTCCCGCGCGCCCTCTACCCCCCACCCGCAGCGTGCCTGCCACTACACAGGTCTGGACAGCAGTGCTTAGTGTTTAGCGAATGAAAACTTCTGAATTTATCTAAACAGAATTGGACACAATCGCACTTCGCACCTGCACTAATCACCTTCACTCGCACTAATCAAATCAAAGTGAATACAGCGCGAGTCCGAGAAGGCCCGTGGAAGTTTTATTTATTTTTTTGTTTCAAATTAAAAAACTTCTAACTAAAAAAGTCGTGGACATATTCACAGGTGATATTTAAAAGTTCGTCCAATTTTATTATAGAAGTAAAAAGCGACGGTGTAATTGTAAAAAATTGTCGACCGTTGAAACGTGATTTAAACCCGGTGTCGAGATCAATTTATAGCGAGATTCGGCCATGAAATAAATGGACGAAAGGCGAGCCTGGAAATAATGAATGAGGCAATGCTGTAGTTTCAGTGCCTAGAAAATAATTTAAAAAGATTTTTACCCACAGGATCCCATTGCAGGGCATTAAGGTAGTGACGAAACCAACATTGCTGACTGGCTAATCTTTCCACGACTATGCGAGTGATTGACATGCGATATAGCATATTTTCCTTTGTCCGCAATTAAAATGTTTCTTCCATCTTCCTCGATACATTATAGCTACAGCCAGACCTCTGATGAATAGATACTCCGGCATCAAAACGGATTTATCCAATTAGTACCATTCAAAGCACGAAGGTGATGTGAAATACTATTTAATTTTTAATGTCGATTTTACGCTTGCTTCATCGCCAATGAATTGCTATCAACTTTTGAGGAGTTCCATAGTCTATAGACTATGGAACTTCTCAAAAGTTGATAGTGTTTACTTCGTGCTTTGATTGGATATATCCAATCCTTCATCAAATCTTCAGAAGTCTTTAGAACAAAAAGAAAATCATAGAAATCTGTCAAGACATGTCGAAGTTATAAAACGGAAGAAAGGAAAAAGGTACGTACAGTAGACGAATTGAAAATCTTCTCCAATTACATTTTTATTTCTTACACATGGACTCACAAACATAATTTTGTTGAAGACGTTGTCATGTTTTTGAAAATGTTAAAAAAAAAATAGGTGGACTGATTCCTATAGGTGTCGTAGGTAAGAAATTGAAGTTTTCTAATAAAAAACCTGCAAATATTATTCTTGAAAGTAGAAACAGAAGTTTCCACAAGACGAAGTTCAGTTTCTTATACTGTAAAAACTGAATAAATGGCAAAGTTAAGTGAATTTGGACCTTAATGTAAGTAACGTTGAGTTGTAGACCATTTGTCAAGTGTTTTATTCGAACTTCTTAAAGAAGCTGCTTTTACAACGACGTGTAATGTAATCAATACAGCCTATAATACAGGGTGTTAGAGTAAACAGTTGCATCGTTTTAAGGGGTGATTATAACCTTCGATCAAAATAAAATGAATGGATAGGCCTTAAGCGAACATTTCAAACCAGAAAAATGAGGCAAAACAAATGAAATTTTTACTTGTCACTTGTATGAAAGTGCCCTAGATTTGACAGATAATGGCGCTAGTTTGTATGTACCAAGTGCACCAGTAGTTTGCTTCAACTTACCGCGCTTTAGGCCTATCCATTCATTTTATTTTGATCGAAGATTATAACCATGATACTAATCAAATTTCCCTAAGAAACATATAGGAAATTCACAAAAAAAAAACGTATTTTCATACAAACGTTCGATCAGCTGATTGCATTCAGTATGGAAAGTGCAATATTTTTTTGAGAATTTGTTTTAATTTTCTTAGGGAATGTTGATCAGTATCATGGGTACAATCACCCCTAACAGTAATTCAAGGAAAATAATGGGCATCGGAAACCATCGGAAATAATCGTAAAAGCAGCTCTATATCATTATACAATACAGGCAGTTTCGGTCGGTCTTCTTCGAGAACACGAAGTTAGTCGATGCCCATTATTTTCCTTGAAGTACTGTAATGCATCTGTTTACCCTAACAACCTGTATAAACACATGTGGTAGATAATCGTATCAAAGTTTTCTAAACCCTCGTGGTAAGAAATTTGGCAGTAAACATCATCATCATCAGCTTTTGTTCACCTACTGCATGGTTAAAGCCTCACCTCATTTTCCACTCTTTCCTGTCCTGTGCCAGTCTCACCTAAGTCTTTCCAGCTGCCATCGCAATATCATTAGCCGTAGCCTTAAACTTACTATCGTAATTCTTTTGGTCTTATCCCATTGTTTGAAATCGACGCAACATGACACTTTTTTCCACTTCATCAGTCTAAGCCGTCATTTCAGCACTCATTCTTAATTCCTGTATTTTAATATCTACCCATTGCTTCCGAAAACTGAAAGGGGTGAAAGTACCCATCAATATGAACAACTTTTACTATAGGTCCAACTATGAGACTCGCAAAATTTATGGAAGAGCAGTTTTTTATTTTGAGATCTCATAGTTGGTCCCATAGTAAAAGTTGTTCATATTGATAGATACTATTAGGTGCCTTTGCGTTTTCGGAGGCAATTCATTTAGACCCTGTATAATATTTAGGTGATTCTAAGAATAAACGAGTTCATTTTGAGTCTTGAAATGCAAACTGTTCATTGCTTAGCATTACACTTCTGTGTAACAGGCAGCCCTACACAGCATATATGTACCCCTCCCCCTTACATTCCCTTCCTCCTCTCCGGGTCCTATTCTATCTTTTTTACTCAGACCGCTAAACGCCCCAACTCTCTCTGATTAAAGTTTTATAACTCCCCTATGGAGATATATGTCTTCACCGTCGACTTACTGAGTCGTGAGCATTGCACTTGATTATCTTCACACAGTCGGATAAATGCAATTAGGGTTTCACTTATGAAGCAAGAAGATTGTAGATAGGTACCTACATCAACAAGCAATCTTTTTCTATCTCACTGTGGTCTGAAGTTCTTCTGCAACCATTCAACCAGTTGCAGAAAGGTTTAGGTTTGGTTAAGGTTTATAATGTTTAAAGCTTCAGGGCGGAATGGCGCATAAACTAGTGATAAGTGAACCCGGCAAAAGAAACTATCCCTGAGTCACATCGTATGTCACCAACCGGTTATCCCTAAGGTTGGAACAGCCGCCATCTAGTCAGGCAGTGGGTTAGAATCCCGCTGATTCCCCGAAAGTCATGAATTTTAACTATAATGACGATTAAGATACTTCCAAAACCCAATCAACATTGGCAGAAATGCGGTGCTAGACACAACTATAAAACTAACAATCTATAGGCTGTCTGTTTTCATTTGATTTGATTTAAAAAGCCAATAATATGAGTGATTCGCCCATGCTCGAATTTTTCATGTTCACGCTGAGAATCCTAGTGTAACGTGAACTTATGCATATCATTTATTTTTTTTATAGTAAAGGGCTATGTGTTTCAGTTGTGAACATGAGTTTTAGTATGTATATACGTACACGTAAATAAATAAAAATAATTATGTGTCGAAATTCAGCTTTCGGTGGCGTGTCCACAATCCATTTTTTTCCATAAATATGCTCGCCAAGCAAATGTTTCCAAATATAATCCAAATAAGTTATGCCCTATATGATCTTCATAAAGCAGACTATCTTAAATCAGCTGAAAAATGGTTCTGTATACATCGTGGACCTTTGGACACTCGATCAAAATTTGTCCACGCATCAGCATAAGTTTCGGTGGCAAATATTCAAGACAATTTTTCTTACTGTAAAAGCATTAAATATGAGCTGTTTTCTAATTAAACGTACCATATCGATTGCGTCCTAAGACCCTAGGGCCATATCCACATGACACTGCTACTAGATGTCTCACTAAACGCGGAAGTATAACCTTCGGTGGCAAGGGGGACAAAAATTTTCAATTTCGGTGGGTCAATTTTTAATAGGGTTCTGAAAGTGATACTACTGTACCATTCATGTAACCGATTGGTTTTTGGTTGCTTTATAATGTTCACGATTTAAGTGTTTAATCGGATAGTTAGTTTTTTTTCTGCGCATTTTTTTCCTATTGGTTCCAACTTCGGTGGCTCAGTTTCGGTGGCTTCGGTGGCGTTTTTTGAGGCCACCGAAATTGAAAACTGCCACCGAAACTTAAAAGGTTGAAGAATTCATTGTAATAATTACAAAATACGCATATTTGCTTACATCACTATTCCACAAGGGTAGGCAGAGACTACCGCTCGCCACACGCTACTATTCTTACCTAATTCCAGGATTATTTTTTTCCGCGCCGGCGCACCGGCGCCACCGCAATGTCTATCGCGCCGGTGCGCCGACCACCGAGATCGGCGCGCCGGCGCTATTGAAACTGCGGCCGAATTGAACTGAGCCAGTCAAGTTCCACCAAATACTAATTAATCCATCTCTAGGTCATGTGCATTTTTATAAGCTTTTATTTATTAGTTAATAGTTACATGTTGGTACAAATCTTATTGCATGTAAGCTAAATGCAAGATTTAAACTAGTTCTCGCAATCAGAATTGACTGAAATGTGGCATAGATAAACCCGACGTCAGTGCAATATTAGGGTGGCCAAAAGCTGATCTGATGATGGAGCTGGAAGGTAGTGATAGGATCTCCGCTGTAGTTAACATGGACCCACCGAGATTCAACTCGTGAGATGGGTCTCGACAAGTAGATGGCTTACTAATAGTGATCAGGGTCTGATGATGGAGCCAGAGAGTCACCACAGGATTTCCGCAGTGGTAAATATAGACCCACCGAGTTTGGGCTCGTTAGATTGGTCTCGCGATGAGTAGTTGGGTTTAAAATGGTGATCAAGGTCATCAGACCTCATCAGTGTCAGTGATCAGTCCATCGTCAGATGGAGCCGGAAAGCTGCCGTGTAGGAGGCGAAGGTTCGATCCCCGTCCAGGCCGACTCGTACCAATGAGTTTTTCGGAATTTATGTACAATTTGTAACACCACTGGCTTTTCAGTGAAGAAAAACATCGTGAGGAAACCTGCATGCTTCAATTTCGAGGCGTAATTTCGAGGCGTGTATTGTACCCACTGTCGATTATAAGTGGCGACGGGCTCACCCCCCGTCACACTGGATAGATTTTCGGTACTACTGGTGAAACGTGGATGTTCTGAAGTTTCCGAATATCTCTGACTACCCCCTCTGGGAATATAGTCGTGAGCATATGCTATGCTTATGAGTCCAAGGCTAGTAGAGCTGCTGACTATCAGAGTTTATTATGATGCGTTTGTTGACGCAGCTTTTGTTAAGGATTAAATTCAGCACAGGCCGGTGAAGACCTCAACTTGAAAAATGGAGGCGTAGTTTCCAAGATTTTGACTCACTTCGATGCTAGATTTTTGGCCATAAATCCCACAGCCAACATCATTGCCTTTCTTGGATTCGTCTGTGTACCAGGTTAGGCAATTGTCTTCGTTGGGTATGCGGTTTTGTAGCCAGTCATCCCTTGAAGAAAAAGTAACTTTATAGTTTTTTGTGAAGCTGTATGCTGAAGTCATTGCATCTGTGTACATTTTTAGCACAAGGAGATGAAAGGCATCTTCCTGTAAGGTCTTCATCCGCTTAGACTGCCAGCTACGCTTATTATTTGGGTTAACTCTGTGTAGGCATAATTTAGCCTCTCCTTGTGAAAAAACGTGAAAAGGTTGAAGGTACAGCAGTGCGTTGAGAACTAACCCAGGGCAGGTGGACATGGCGCCAGTTATAATAAGGCACGCAGTCCTTTGTAAGCTATTGAGCTTGTATATGGTGTTGTTTTGAAATGTATTTTTGTACCAGACGACTGCGGCATAGCAGACTATTGGTCTTGCTATTGCAGTGTAAATCAATAGGGCTATTTAGCATATGCCGTGAGCTGTCTTAGCCCTCTGTATAACAGTTTTAATATGCGTGTTCCAGTTAAGGTGTTTGTCGAAAGTGTAGAAAAAAAAATGCTACCAAGTATTTTACTTCTTAGGAAAACGGTATAGTTTTTCATAGATTCGTTGGGTTCTTAGTTTTATGAGATCCCATTTATTCGTGAATTGTACTATAACAGTTTTATCTGCATTTACGGACAAACTATTTTCTTCACACATCTTTTGTATGGTGTGGAGAGCTCTTTGCACTAGCGAGAATACAGTGTCCAGGCATGGCCCTCTTATGATTCCTACAAGGTCGTCGGCGTACCCTTGCCCTTTTGGTAAGCGTGCTGATCATTATGCAACGGGTAGATTCTGCTAAAGCATTTCCCGAAGGTTTTGATCTAGTTCGCTTTGATGAAGCGCTCGTTGGCGTAGTGGAGCTTTGGTATTGGAAACGATCACCGAAGTTAAGCAACGTCAGGTCCGGTCATTCTTTGGATGGGTGAACGTTTAATGGTATTTAATCTCGAACGTTTCCGTGCTTCGGAAGGCACGTTAAGCAGTTGGTCTCGGATAGTTCCGTCAGATGACGTTGTAACTATTCGTTAAGCCAGGTCAGACGCCTATTAAGGCGGCTTGAAAATTCTCTGACAGCAAGTTGACCACTAACTTGCCTTCACCAACACGCAATGGGCCCGCGTGGTGGAGTATTGCCCACTCCCTCTCACCCTTATTCGTGAGAGGAGGCCTTTGCTCTGCAGTGGGATTCTAGAGGCTTAACTTACTTTTTTTTATCTAGTACCTTCTCCATGGCTTTCAACATGAAGGAGCTGAGACTGATAGGTCTAAAGGACTTTTATTGGGAGTAGTCCTTTTTACCTGTTTTTGGTATTAACTTAACTGTGAATTTAGTCCATGGCTCTGGTAGACAATTGCACGAAAAGCTTGTTGTTAATAATGGTGATAGGATATCACTAGTAGACAGACAGATAGTAATATGGCAAGGTAGAAACCCATCATCTCCAGGCGATTTGTAAGGTTCAAAGGTTAGTCAATAGGTACTAAAAAGTTACTTAAAACAGTCATGACCTCCCAAATCTCCCAATAGGCTTCGCAAGTATTGCCACAACGACTGGTTCTGCGCTGCCCTCATTTTCACCCGCCCGCTACCTTCACCAGTCACCAGGTATAGAGTTAATAATTTTATGGTGGGGCTGGAGCTACCCCATCACCATCACCAATGACTAATAGACTAGTGAGGATCCAGCCCGCTCAAGAGACTTTGGGATTTGTCCGTGACTCCACATTAAGTCATCAGGTCTTTGGGTTCTTCGAAAAAAACTATTTTTATATTGTGTTTAAGTTTTCGGTGCCACTTTAAGATTTCGGTGGGCCTGATTTAAGTTTTGGTGCCAGTTTAAGATTTCGGTGGGCCTGATTTCAGTACTCGGTGGCAGTTTTCAATTTCGGTGGCACAAAGTTCAAATATCTCGAAAACTAATGAATGCTTTTGTGTCCCTCTTATATATTTTTAAAGCTTGTATTTTATATTTTAATATTTCGATATTGGTTTCAACAAAATCACAAAAAAAAATTGCGCCACCGAAACTTACAAAAAAGCACGGTTGTTGAGAACCACTCATATAAAACCTATCACACATTTTGAATCATGCCTCCATTTTGTGTTCGAATCGGTAGTTAGGCAAAATAGTAGATGAAACTTCAAAAATACCTGATGGGTCTGAAAAAGTAAACCTCATACAGCCGGGTGGAAGTTTCGAGTCCTGCGCACCATTGCATTTTTAAAATTTGTATTTGTCTCCGCTCGCTCATACCACAGAGTACTATATGTATACTACCTCATACCTATACTGGCCTGTGGAAGCGTATTAAACGAAGCACTCGTTTATTTCGGCTCAGTCTGAATGAACAGTCGAGTTAGCTACTAGAATACAAAACACCTACTACATTTAATTTTATGCAGATTGGGCGAAGGACTGGATACAAAATATTTTGCAAAAAATGAGTGCCTGGCACTTTTGTATTTTTTTTTGTTCGGGCACCGACCCTCCAGTTCCACAGTATAAATAATAGTAGCCAGCACTTACATTATAGTTATTCATAACATTAGAAAATGAAATCCACCGAACCTGGGGGATTACTCTAATCTTTATTATGAATCCGCAAATAATTTTAATAAAAGAAGATAAAGGATGCGTAGGAAAAACGATTATTCTACTTCCTGTCTTAAAAAAAACCTTTAAAATTATTTGATGATGCAGATGCAGGGCTAAAGCACAGGAGTAAATATCCCAACTTGTATCCTACTGATCTTGTATCTTATTGGATGCGAACGGAGCTTATGGTCGCTGCTGCCGGTAGTGCTATCCGTGTGATGAAATACTGGGCTGGAAAGATTTAGAATGACTTGCCATCGAGTCGATAAAAGATTACCCCACAGAGAGAAACAAAATGATCATGTGTCGCGCCCGCCCATAGATTGCCCACTGAGCGAGCCGGTTTTCTCCACTGGTGGCATATAGGAAAACTCGTCGGTAAAAGGTCACGCACACATCGCCGCTGCGCTGTGCCTTATAAATGAATGATGCTCTGTCTCTGCGGTGTATTTACTCATGTGGCTAGTGAACAAATCAAATCAAATCAAAATCAAAATCATTTATTGCACTAGTTATAGGTTAAATAGAGATCTTATTATTAGTTACATTTGGAATCACTATAACCTGCCTTTTGGGCTTACAATATAGGTATAAGAATTTAAGCAATTAATATAAATCTCAGCATGTCATACAGTTTTATAATTCATCAGATTTACTGTAAATTAGACACAAAACAACAATTTTAAATTATGAAATGTCTAATAATTAATTAATTTTAATTAGAGAGATATTTTGTCATAAAAAAATTCGTTCAATGAATAATAGCATTTATCAATTAATATTTCAAAAAGCTTGGTCAAGACCAAGCTACATGAAGAAGTGTTCATGCTTTAGCTCTTTTAGATTGTCAGGTAAATTATTATATATTTTTGGCCCCTTTAAATAATTTTTGTGAAGAAAGCTGTCTGGGATTTATAGTGTGGTATACCTAATGTCAATTTCCCAGCTGGCCATAATCCACCACGCGACCCCAGTGCTACGAGATAACATACATACTTAATAATTTACGTAAAGACGAATAATATTTACGACACCGCAAAAGCATCAATTTAATATTACAAGAGGGAACGCAATTCCGAACCCAAAAAATGTGAATAATAAACATTTAACCATTGTTTCAGTAAATTCTATTTGAACCCGAGCGTGAAAATGAATAAGTATCCTAAACAAAACAATGTAACCACAATAAATAAACAAAATCGGGCTAAAGACAAACAAGACGGAAAACGGAATAAAAAATCACTTATTCAAATAAACGTCTATAAAAGTTTTATATCGTCTACAAAATAAAGCCGTCTACGGTTCGGTCGTCGCGTCGCGTCGCTCCGTCCGTCGCTCCTTCCAAATAGAGGTGTTCCTGTTTTATTGCTATGCTAAAGTGTATTGAATTGTTCTACCGCTGAAATGATGTTTCAGTAAATAGAGCTATGGAATTATTCGCTCAAAATTTTACTTCGAAATAAAAATAGCATGCATAGCATATGCTCACGACTATATTCCCCGAGGGGGTAGTCAGAGATATTCCGAAACCTCAGAACATCCTCGTTTCACCAGTAGTACCGAAACCAGTAGTATCGAAATAAAAATACTGATGGAAATCACCCAGCTGATGGGAATATTTTAGAAAACATTTCGCAAATGTATGAATAAATTCGGCACAACCTTTCATAAAAGCATCTCAAAAAACTCTAAACTCAATATGTTTTATTCAAAATAATATCACATGGATAGCTTTCTGACGTCATTTTTGACTCTACCACCGCGTCGGAAGGTGTTCTGTTGTAGAGAAGATGCGGCCAGAAACTCTACAACACACATCGTTTAAAAAAAAAAAAAATATACAAAGTCCACTTACAAATACAAAATTGAATTACATAGTGTAACATTGTCAAGACCTCTTGGGACCATCTTGAAAACACACGACATCTTGAAAACATTGAACTAATTACTTATGAATGCAAATTGTTTGCCCAGGAGAGTTATTCTGAGCCAAGTAGGTAACCTTAGCTTAACGTAATGTCGGAAAACCCATGTTACGTTTTAAGGACTGTGCTATGCGTGATATGGTCTCCTTTAAAATTGACCGCTCGAAGTGGAAATGACTTGCAAGTGATAGGGATGAGTGGAGGAGGGTACTAGCTGACGGTCGAACAGCCCGCAATGTAGTCTGGTTCTTATGTCTAGCCGTAAAGCGAGCCATAAGACCATAGGTATTATACCAGGAATAGAGGAACATACAGCTGAGAGACCGAGATGTACCTAGCGGCACCTTTGTATAATACAAAGAGATACGTGACGCGAGGCAATAGAACCGTTTTCTAGTCACAAATAAATTTTTACAATTCGGTTTCCGTGAATAATTGGGAATCTAAAGTGAAATCGTAAATAATTTTGTGAAATATACTGACACTACTTCATTAATTTATCCACGATTTCACGTTAGACTCAGAATTATAGACAGTATTAGAATTTTGGTCTGCGAATACTCGTAGTCTCCTGAAAACATCCAAAAACGGCGTTGCGATAATGCAAACATTTGGGTCAAGCCGGCATTGACGTTTTCTATGACCAACATCTTTTTTGCTATGTTTGTCCCTCAATAAAAGTTGTTCAACTGAAGCACCCTCTAAATACGTATAGCACGTTTAAGTTTACACCTTCTATAAAGCCTGACCAGGAATATAAAAAACCTGGTGTGGGGGCGCTGCAATCGACTGTCACCTTTTATGTTAGTGTTCCAAGTACAAAAATTAGTTCCAATGATTTTCCGCAACATGGCGAGGTTTTTTATATTTCTGGTCGGGCTTTAAATAAGTATTAGTTAAGTTAGCTAGGTAGTATATTACCGTTTTAACGTTTCCGTATGTCAAAGACCGCAGTCTCATTCAGCCCACTGCACCATACAGCCGCATCCAGCGCTATTGGCTCAACCGGTATGCAAGTTGCGCGACACGGCTCAATACTTACGTCTCAATCGTAGTCTCGATGAAATAGACGCTTTATGTCGTATACTCAGAGGTCATGTAGGTTCCGTATTAATTAAAAGTTCAGGGTTGCCATATTTATAACATCTGTTAGTAATTTTTGGTATTAACTAGAAAAACTATTTAGCACAACAATCATATAACTAATATGGAAATCGATACAGGAAGATGGCTATCATTATGGCTTCGGCCCTTGGAGACTGCAGCCCTTAAAAGAGAGGTGGAGTTCAAATCGAATCATTCAAACAAGGTTCATAAGCTAAGAAGTCCTTCCTCTACCATCAGGCACTTATTTCTCTAGAATTAAAAAAAAAATTTTGGTAAACCCCAGTATTCACGATCAACCAAATCAAATCATGTATGTATTCACAATATAATATCATTTAGACAACTTTTTATTATAATTGTTTGTGAGACTACCACGTATCTACGTCTTCTTTTGTCCCTAAAATTAAATATCATGATTATATGCATACAAGGCACTAGCGATAAAAACATAACCCTCTTTGTGGGGCATTCGGGTAAAAATACATACAATCGTTGATTGTTCCGTGTTTTTGCTCATGACTGCCAACCCTAACACTTCATTGAAAACGCTCCATTGGTGCTGTGATGTTTGACTCACACAGTCCTGTTTTCCTGCCGCTCTCGCATCGACGGGAATTTCCTTTCAATCTGCCATCCAACACGAGCTGCGAAGTGTTTCCACGCGGTATAGAGGAAGAGCTGTAAAGCATTGTTTATGCCCAAACACAGCCACACCTGAAGCTTTCAAGCCGACCAGCATAGCTAGCATGCCGCAGTGATACAGCGCTATCACATCTTAGCTCTCTTTCTATTTGCGTGCATACGAACGAGATAAAAGACGTGATACAGCCGTATCACGTGCTGCATGCTACCAGTGCAGATATTATATTATGGCCAGTGAAATATAGGAACTCCGTCGTAGAACAATTGACATAAAGGAATGAGAAGAAGCAAGTAGGTAGCTATTACAAGAGTTACTAGTGGATTAATGGAATGACGTGTCAGGATTTGTTATAAAACGAATATTATTTTCATAGTATTATGACTCATGGAAAAACTATAAAATTACGAAATACGGCTCTCTGTAATGCATTCAAAATGTCTTTAAAAATATTTAAACTATATAAGATAAATATTCTTTATTTGCACACCAAAAATACAAAAAAAAACAACAACAATATACACGAACATATATACAGGGTCCAACTTAATATGCTGACACTTTTTTAAGGGGATGATCAGACCATCAAACTGAACAACTTTCTCTATGGGACCAACATCGAAATCGCGAAAAAAATATCTGCTGTCCCATACATTTTGCTCAAGTAGGTTTGCAGTTTTGTATGGAGCAGCTGATTTTTTTTCGCGATTTCGATGTTGGTGCCATAGAGAAAGTTATTCAGGTTGATGGTCTGATCATCCCCTTAAAAAAGTGTCAGCATATTAAGAAGGACCCTATATATAAATATATAGTAAAAGTTATAAATAAGACTTTTTCTACCTTTATTATATTCAATTGCTAGACAAATTCGATTTAATATAAAATCCGCTGCTCATTCCTCTTGGCGTTGTTGTACCCTGAAGGTGACGTTAGACCTTAATTAATTACATTTAAACAATTTGAATATTCATCTATTCGAAGATCTGATAATTTAAAATATTACAAGTCTTAAATTCCTACAGACCCACGCGTCGCGCCTTTAAATTTAAATCAATTGCATATTATGTCACCGTAAAATTGTAAAACCGTTAGATTATAATCTATCTCGCGAGATTGTAAACTGTCAAAAGATTGTGAACCGTAACTGCTGCTTACAATTTAACGCAACTTTTTACTGACCTTTAAACATCTGTAAATCCTAAACCGACTGAAGTTGTGCAGGCAGACCTGGTCCATCCCCATCACAGAGATGCTCTACACCCCATAAACACTGAATCAGCCTTGCTGCTGATGGTTGCAAAAAGTACACTTATCTCTTATAACATTATGGATAGTCCCTTACTCATTCCGTGTCTTTTGCAACTAACTCAATGAAGTAAATAAGACGAAGTGATTTTGAATTCTAATCCAATCGGTCTCGGTTCGTCTGGCGAGCACTCACTAGTGATGTGGACGTTTCGATAAAATAAGCATCGATGTTACAGCCAGCTTGTTGAAAATATGCAATACAAAGCTAACACATTTTCAACTTGAAACAAACAAACAAAAACTGAGTAATATTAATGTTCACTTAAATGCAATGGTCATATTTCCTTTGGCATGTTGGTGCGACTTAACAGCAAATTGACGAATAACTTGCTTTCGCATACCCGCACTGAGACTTAGTGGTGGGCGTGGGGTATAGCTCACTCCCTCTCCCGTACTTTTTCCTGCAGTAATATTATACAAGTTTCAATTTACTTTGACTGTTTTTAAATTCGCCGCGAAGGACGCACAAGTAATTCCAAAAGATTATGTTTACAAGAGATATGTAATTTACTATATTTCTGTATAGTAAAAAGAACAATAAAAGAAAAGAAGAAGTATTGTAAGTAATATCAAAGCTATATTGAGCTATATTGATTCCTAAACATATTGAGTCATCAATTATGTAGGTCTCAATAAAATAGCGCTCAGTAGGCAGTAGGCACCTTTGTTCTCTTTGATATTGTACTACTTAAATGTAATAGAGAAAAATTTATTTCAAACCATGATTAAATTTTTCCATTGCATTTTACGTGCATATATACCGTATATTTGAATTTCAGATAAGTAATCAAATTGTCGTAATAAAATTATGATTGGGTGTGTCAGTCAAATAATAGTGTTCCATACTAAACTGCAACTCAAATCGTATGCAACAGCAGAATTTTTTTTTGCAAAAGTTGTTCAGTTTGATGGGAAGACAATTTGGGAGATCAATTTTCTGTATAATCATATTCAGAATGTTCACGTTTCACTACCAATGCCCAAACTCTTTCCAGTGTGACAAGTATGGACAAAGTAGATAAAAATATCTTTTTCTCCCCTGCGGACGGAAAGCGTCAATTTTCGTCCCGCTGCGCTAAACCAAGTTGCCACTTTCCACCTCCGTCGAGGAGTAAAAAAGAGTATACTAACCTCGGGCAGTAAATAAGAAAGCCTCAGATCATATGTTAGTTGACCTCGGTTAAATATTAAAAATACATCAATCATATTTTTAGTCAGTAAAGTCAATATCTAACAACTTTATCGATAAGCGTCGCATCACTATTCGGCCGGCGCAGCATCAAGCAAACTGTAATAATGTAGATGCACCGGTGCACTAAAGTTTGCACCTAGCTCTGTTTATTTGCCTCTCGCTGCAGGCGCTGATGAATACGTGAGTGCAACGAGGACGACGACACCTATCACGACTGACACCAAAGTCAAATAATCATGCTAAAAGTGAAACTTTATTTTTCAGCTGCTACTGCTTATTACTGCGGACTATTGGAGGGGCCACGAAGGGTCTACAGAGCCAATGAATGAACTCATGCAACCGATCTAGGCAACTAGATAGAGTACGGACGCCACGTTGCCACGTGTAGCATCTTGCCAACAGATGGCGCTAGCAGTCCCTAGCATAAAAATACAACATAAGACCATTGACGATGGCACATTGGAAACCAGTAAGCTGCTGCACTAAGGTTCACAATTGCATGCCAAGACACAAATCGCGCAAGAAGAATTCTCACAGAGTCTCAGTATATATACAAGGTTCCGACAAACGTCATTAGGACCATGGCCAGTCCCCAGGCATCACACCTAGCCTGGCGGAAGCACTTCCCTTTTCTATGGAGGAACCTTCCACCTCAGTTCCTCTATACACGCTACAAAATTGGTAATTGGTAATAAATAAATAAATAAATTATCAAGGCATAACATCAGGTAGCTCAGCGAGCTATGGAGAGAGCTATGCTCGGTAATTCTCTGAGAGATCACATATTAGGAATGAAGTGATACGTCACTGTCAGAGAACTAAAGTGGTTGACTTAGCTCAGAAAATTAGCATGCTAAAGTGGCAATGGGCTGGTCATATCTACCGAAGAACTGAAAACCGATGGGGTGTCGTAGTTCTAGAGTGGAGATCGCGAACTGGTAGGCGTAGTGTGGGATGCCTTGTTGCCTACTGGACTGACGACTTAAAAAAATGTTGCGGCGAGCGACTGGATGAAGAGCGCAGAGGACAGAGTTTTGTGGCGCGCCTTGGGAGAGGCCTATGTTCAGCAGTGGACGTTATAGGCTGATGATGATGATGATGAAGGTATAACATACAGAATGGCTACTTCCTGTCTCTCACAACCTTCAGCCGCACCTCATCCCTAACTTCAAGGGTAAGTTTAATAGTTTATTAGGTACACCAACGACACATTCACAAATTTGATTAAAGGTTTAAAAATACACGAGCATCAGGTCTTATGAATACAACCGAGCAAGAAGCACGTAAAGCCAGCGAGCGAGTAGGACGGCGCATGTGCCAAAACGTCATCTTGTTTCTACTATGAAAGCATAGTGAGATTGTTTCATGGAGTGCCGGGGGCGTGACCTTGCTGCAATTTGCTTCCCTAAGTAGTGTTAGTAATGTTACGGCGGCTGAAGGTGAGTTTATGTAGTGACGTAAGTATTTCATAATTGCTGTGATTCTGAAAACTTATAATATGCTAAAGGCGAGTCCTGCTACAAAAGTGTTCACTTGAAAATATATTATGTAGTTGTAGCAATGTTAAGATCGAGAGTTTTATTTACATGCTTATTTGTTTTTGTAATGGCACTAACATCAACAAACATTGACAGAGTGTCGGTAACTTTATCGACAGCGAAACCCAGATTGATGCGAGACTGATTCTGTAGGTTTTCAGGTACAGCTGCTTGTAGCTAACATCTGAACGTCTCTCATTAGGAGCCACACAATATAAACAGACCTCCGCCCAAGTTTTGATCACGTTTTTACGAGCATGTCTTTAACGATACGATTGCCGGAGCTTCTCCTTCTTAAGGTAGTAAAACGACTCTTAAAACTCGCTGCTGGCTCGTCACAGCGGCAATTATCAAACTTTTATAATTAGCTTCTTTGGAAATTAGTTTGTGGAAGCTTCAACGGGCTTCAAGGTCTAACATCCGTGCTACTTCACATCCAGGATATTACCTATTCCGGCTCTCACTTATCTTATTTTATTTTACTTTATGGATGGGAATGCTTCAGACCATTAAACTGAACAACTTTCACGGTGGGACTTTATCGGAATCGCGAAAAAAATCAGCTTTTCCATAGAAAATGTCAAAAGCGACTAGACCCAAGTGTAGTTCTTAGATTCTTA
Organism: Agonopterix heracliana; assembly: GCA_963693445.1. NCBI lineage: Eukaryota > Metazoa > Arthropoda > Insecta > Lepidoptera > Depressariidae > Agonopterix > Agonopterix heracliana. The sequence continues at coordinate 21,562,606 of OY856313.1, forward strand.
GATTCTTTATTGTACACAAAACAACATAATTATGAAAAATTACAAAGTTGAATAGTTCAAGTAGTTCAATAGTTTATTAGTAAGTATACCCAAGATGGCCACAGAATGAGTTCCACAAGACGGTTGCCGACGTCGAGGAAGACCCAAAAGAAGATGGAGCGACGACTTGAATACCTTCTTGAACGGTTGACCAGGGGGGTTATTGTGTAAGTATACCCGATTCAATCGGTATCAAATCGACACGGTGTTTTAGCAGTTCTTGGCGATTTTTTTTCTTAATATTTAGTTAATTTATCTCAGATAATGAACACGATGATCACAGAAACAAAATATTATTTAAAAATTGGCTAGGACAGTCATAAAACGTTATCGATTTCGTAAACGATATAATCGGAAGCTTACACAATAGCCCTACTGATGTCGCGTTGCATAGGGAAGATTGGAGGAAAAGAGGGGACGCCTTTGCCAAGCAGTGGGACACAAAACAGGCTATTAAAAAAAAATACCCAAGTTATTGTATTCCACTTAAGCGCCTGAATGATATGGCGTGAAGATGGACTTGGGGTTTTTATTTCGTAACTAGATTGAATTATATGCAAGCGGAGACGCGGATAAAACGGCTAGCTGTTAGTTCATTATAAAAAACTCATACTCCATTTCTCTCCATTAATAAACACCTAAGTACAAAACATAATAACTAATAATTAAGCATATCAAAAAGCAGACTGTGAAAGCGATACAACAAGTAGAACAATACCTACATTGTACTGAAGCGAGTTTACGGCACGTAACTGTAACTTCGTTAACGGTGCGACGTAAAATGAAATGTAAACGAGGAATAAAGTAAAATTTAACGCGACGAACGTTTTAATCCGAGGATCGAGTGCGGAATGGTTTATATGCATCATAGTGCATTCGCTCGTGTAGAATTATTTTAATTTTCGATTCGCGCGCCACAAAAATTATCTTGTGAGTGTTCCGTACCTATAGCACAGCGAAAGAGTAGGTATCTATTACTATAATAAAGTATATGGACACTTCTTTTCTCCCGCCAACTTTTTACCTCACCCCCTCTATTGCCCTCTGGCTTCATGCATGAAAATAATAAGTACGATTTTCGCATGTACAGACGTCATAACGTCATCTTGCCAAAATCAGTTTTTTGTAGGCCGTGTCCAGTCTCGTAAGCGAAATAAACATCGTCTATGCCTAAAGGGTGCCAACGGGACTCTCTTCATAAGCCTATGCTCTCCGTCCGTCCGAAAATCCTGTCTGTGTGCTTGATTATGTTGATTATTCATATTTAGTTAAAATTTAGAAACCTTGTTTAAAATACTTAATAACAAGATGATGATTTGCCTTACATACCTACTCGAAAAAAAGAAATTCTGATCTGAAACCGGAACGGGGCACAGAAACAAAAATTCCAGTTAGTAACGACTTAATTACTGTGTATTGAAACAGAAACACGGAGAAGAAAATTAAGTGAATCCCAAAGGAGTTGGTTGGACATGCGAATTATGTACTTGTTTATTTAGGTGTCTCCACTGGGAGAACATATTATGCTAGAATTTGTTTAGGCGTAATCTATCGCGTTACCTAGTATTTATTTAATAAACCAGAATTAGCTTGTAACTTTTCCTACAACAAGCTTTATTTTGAGGTCTGTCAGGGTGAAAGTTAGCAGGTATAGAAAGAGAGAAAGATTTTTTTTCTTATTGTGTTTCATCCCACTGATGGGTAATCCTCCATACATCCTTGTTTTGAGCCAGCTTCATCCAGTTATCCAGGTCTTCTATCCATCTCTTCCGGGATCGAACCTGACGGCATAGAATGCATGCATAGCATATGCTCACGACTATATTCCCCGAGGGGGTAGTCAGAGATATTCTGAAACCTCAGAACATCCACGTTATTACACAAACAGATTAACACACACAGCCGGAGTACGCGCGTACACTGAGAAAAAAATGCTACGTATACGTAGCCCGTCGCAACTTATACGTAGCCGCCGAGTGTTGCATCAGTGTTTAAGTTGTCTCGTGCTTCGTAATGAAGCTTCATTATGAAGGGCTACAACGGGCTACGTATACGTAGCACTTTGTTCTCAGTGTACCTGTTCATACGTCTTCTTACGTACGTACGAGTGCATGACTGCACCGAAAGCGGCCACTTGTGTGAAACTTTCGTTCTTTTGAGATATTTATTTATGTATAATGCGTAGTTAAGTTGATAGTAGTAATAGAAGCTTCCACACTCGAGCTAGTGTATTCTGTAAATTTTTTATCACTGCCAATCCTGGTGCCCAGCTTAGAATACCCTGCTGCTGTGCTGTGTGTACCCTGTGCTCTTAATAATAGTATATACTTAAATTTACGACCGTCCGAGGAGCCCAGAAACATTGTGGAGCAATAGACTGCAAGTATGAAAACTTAGTTATGTTGATAGTCAACTGAAGAACTTCTCAAAGTATCGAATTGGCCTGAAAACTTGTTGATAACCGTATATTCGATAACCGTGTATTCGTGTACGTCCCCTTACGGAAGCCATGTGCACCGACAGTAGTCGCTTGAATAAAACGATCGTTCTGTTTGGCTTATTTATTCATGTGCTTCTAGCAAGCGTACTGCAACGCTACCAGCTCGCCTGCCTCTTCTCTATAAGTGTAAGTAACTCTTAAGTTTTCATCATGCTTTTGTGCATGCGTTAAGTACGTTAAGTAGGTACCTACACTTGATAGAAACTTCTACACTCTCATCTCATGCACTCTGGAATAGATTACTTTTATCCAGAAAACATTACCAATCCTAAGCCGGCGAAACTACGTATAAATAACATATGTTTAATCTGTAGTAAAACTATTTTATCTCCGACATTATTCACCGCCACATAATATCGCGAGGCGTAACTTGCGCGTACTATACACGCCGCGTTTATGACACGTACTCATGCGCGATAAACGTGATTGCTGCGATAAAACGTACTCGACGAGCGACGCTTTATGTCTGTACACACCCTTATAATATGTTGTCCCGTCTTATAATAACTTGACAACAAGTGATGGTCATAGTATACTGACCAAGCTATCGAATGGTAGCGATAATACGTGTTATATACAGGGTGAAATTGATATCATTATTAAGTAAGAGTCTACCCGTCAAACTGAACAACTTTCACAATTAAAAAATTTTCTGGTGCACACATTTGAGTCGAGTAGACATTTGTATGGAACAGCAGATTTTTTTGCTCCGATCGGTTTGTTCCCATAGTAAAAGTTGTTCAGTTTGATGGGTAGACTCTTAGTTTAAAAGGATGCTAATATTTTCACCCGGTATACAGAAAGTAACAAAACAGACTAGCAATACTTAAGGGGGTGCTTTAGCCCACGAAACTGAACAACTTTCACAATGGAGCCAAGTTGAATACGCGAAAAAAAGTCTGCTGTCCCATAGGTACCGACTTGGCTCTATAGTAAAAGTTGTTTAGTTTGATGGTCTGAAGCAAGCAAGCAAGCATACTACGCAGACTACTCTACTACTCCTCTCTAAGCTTCGCCTCAAGGGATCCCAGAAATTGAAAATATAAGGGAAAAAATACCGTATTAGTAAAAATCGAATCTGCAACCAACCTGGACCCTGATCTTGCTTGTTTAAACATCGAAGTTCAATCCTTATTCAATTTCAGTTCTAATCCGTTACGTTAGCGCTATGGGTACATGAAGTGACCCTGAAGAAGTCCACCCATCAACTCTTATTGTAACACTATACTTACGAAACTGTAGTTACATAATAACAATGTACATACAAAGCATTTAAGGCCGTGATGGTCTAGAGACGAGAACCTTGCCTGCCGTGTAGGAGGCGATGGTTCGATCCCCGTCCAGGCCGACTCGTACTAATGAGTTTTTCGGAATTTATGTACCATTTGTAACACTACTGGCTTTTCGGTGAAGGAAAACATCGTGAGGAAACCTGCATGCTTCAATTTCGAGGCATGTATTTTACCCACTGTCCATTACAAATGGCGACAGGCTCACTCCCCGTCACACTGGACAGAGTTTCGGTACTACTAGTGAAACGTGGATGATCCGTGTTTTCAGAATATCTATGACTACTCGGGGAATATAGTATTGAGCATATCTTTATGCTTTTGCTTATATGTACCTACAAATCAAAATTCAGTTGTATTATCTACTATACCTGTACAACTAAACTTGTATATTTTCAAAATAAGTAGTAGGTATGTGTTGACGGTAAAACATTCCAAGTCCAGTTTTGCATTATCGCCATGAAACAACGCAAAATAACTCAGCAACCCCTTCACTATCTAATTGCCAATGAATATCGCACGAACGGATGAACACAGCGAAACTCTGATCGTAACTTAACAGTTTCGGAAGCTGGATCCTTGTTTATGAGTGCGCATGCACCGGCAACGCGCCGCGGCCCACAAACCATCGCATCGCCGCAGGAACTACGGTCATTGCCGAAAATAACACATAACTTCATTCACCTGCTATTGTCCAACTAGCGGATAATTCTTCTCCTATATCGAATCGATGACATTTTATTTTTTGTTAAGATTTTTTTTCACGCTTTACCATTAGCATCCTAAACTCTATTCATGCGCAAGTATCCGGGCAGGGAGGGCAAGATATTAGCTAAACTAGGCCTTCCCAAACTGTGCGTTGCGACGCCCTGGCACTATCCCAGGGGCGTCGTGAGGCGATCCTCATAGATCGGCTGTATGTGAAGATGCAACCTAGTTGAGTGAGCGCCGCGCGCATTCTGTCGTCGCTGTCGCGAAACGCGAGGATATCAGCCGCATGGTAAGTGTACAGTTACACTAATGATATTGTTCGGTGGCAACATTGAACGGCGATGACTTTGACATTCTTTGTCTATGGTCACTTTGTGGCGCGAAATCGGGACGGCGATGCCGCGAAGTTGAAAATGTGTAGTGTGGCCGTCAGCATACGGAGACTACGCAGGTGGATGAGAATCATCCTGGAGAGACTCCCAACGCTGGAGCCAGGTGAGTGTTCTAACCGTTGATAGACCATTTTAGCTATAAGACATGTAACTATGAGGAAATGCCGCTTTCCATGAATCATGTCTGCTCGCGCTAAAGGGAACAGTCCCATGCAATATGCATGAGACTCTCTGGCTAAAGAAGCGGGGAGTGCGTAGGTTGGCTGCGTAACTCGAGCTACCAGTCAGGGAGCCAAATGGGACATGTAACGGTCGGTAGACATTCGATGGAGACAGGGGCGTGACTAAGGGGACGGAGGAGGTCACCGTGGGGGCACGTGCAGCCCTCACGTCCGCTGGTGTCATGAAAGAGTTGCTCTGCATAGCAACAGGGACACCGCAGGAGCAGTCTATCGACCGTCAGTGGCTATACCACGTGCGTGGACACTGGTCTTGATTCAAACTAGCGAAGCAGATAATATATAGATTAACTAACGGTCAACTCATGGTTACAAGTTTTATGGTATTCTTGACTTAAGTGTACCTACCTACCCATTCTAGAAAGTGTAATGGACGGAGAGTTTCTGTGCGGAACCCGGAGCCTACAGCCTGGGAGAAGTGCGGAGGCACTTCGTCTATCATATTATGAGATAACTTTGTAGTAGACGCTATTCTGTACTTTACCCAGGCCTACAGCTCAAGTAAAGTACGGAAACTGCTACAGTCGCGTCGCATAAGCGAATATTTTGAAAAGTATTTTCCCGACAACACTGGGTTAGAAACTCTTTCCGCGAAACAGGTCAAAGTCAAAGTCAATATAATTTATTCAATATAGAAGCTTGAAGCACACTTGTTAAACGTCAAATCTTTTTAAAGTTACCAAACCGCTTCGGAACTTGTTGTCGCTGTAGAGAAGATGCGGCCAGAAACTCTACAGCATAACACGACTTAATGACTATTACAATATAAATTCGTACACACATACATTATACAGTAATACATAGTCTATTTAATTAAATAATTCATACTATACAGTAAACTATAAGTTAGTGACACTCAGACCTTTTTGATCATTCCAAATCCATTTTAGATTCCATATCCATTTTGATCATTCCATAAATCCATTTTAAAAGCTCCCAGGTCGGGTACTTAAATACATTCACTGGCTCGGTAGACCCTTTGTGGTCCCTCCAATAGTCCGCACTAATAAACAGTAGCTGCTACCCGAATAATTCTGTATTTTTCAATAAAGAATATAAAACAATTATACTTGTAGCAAGGCTGCTTTTTCTGATATGCGGATGGGATTTGTTTGCTTTACATTTAGAGGGTTGGAAAAAGGATATTTCGGAACTTTCCGTTCAAGTCATCTCTTTTATAGTGTTATCTAGTATCAATGGCTTCAGTATGACCTCTTGATTACAAATATATAAGATGACAAGCGCTCAGACTGTGGGGGTAGAAACTGTGACGTCATAAAGATGGCCATACAAAGCAAAAAAAAATTTTTGTTTATTCATGCCGTGTTAGGTATCAAATGAAAGGGCTCTATGAGTACATTACAAATATATAGCATAGTATAACATTTTCACTATTTGGTTTAACTAATTATTCGAAAAAGTAAAAAAAATCCACAATTCTGAGTTGACTTTGAACTGCTATAGATTATAAACGACTGAATGGATTTTTGTAAATTATATATCAAATGACTCAAGATATCCTCTATATTGCGTCAAAAAATAATTAATAAGATAAATTACAAAATAAAGAATGTACATTAATTTGAATAACATTGTAAATTTTTGGACGCTTTCTAATAATTTCTTAGACCAAGTTGTAAAAATGTTATATTATGATATATATTTGTAACGTACTCATAAAGCTCTTTCATTTGATACCCTACACGACATTATTAAAATGATTTTTTTTTTTACCTTGTATGGCCTTCTTCATGACGTCACAGTTTTTATTTAAATTAAACTTATCATGTGGGGTATAAAATGAAAGGGCTTTATGAGTAGATTACAAATATATATCATACTATACCATTTTTACTACTTGGTCTAAGAAATTATTAGAAGGCGTCCAAAAATTTACAATGTTATTCAAATGGATGTACTTACATTTTTTATTTTGTTATAAATGTAGTTAATTATTTTTGGACGCAATATAGAGAATATCCTGAGTCATTTGATATACTTATAATCTACAAAAATCCATTTAGTATTTTATAATCTATAGCAGTTCAAAGTCAACTCAGAATTGTGGAATTTTTTTACTTTTTCGAATAATTTGTTAATCCAAATAGTGAAAATGTTATACTATGTTATATATTTGTAATGTACTCATAAAGCCCTTTCATTTGATACCCCACACGGCATGAATAAACAAAAACAAAATTTTACTTTGTATGGCCACCTTTATGACGTCACAGTTTCTACCCCCACAGTCTGAGCGCTTGTCATCTCATATATTTGTAATCAGGAAGTCATACTGAATGCATCGATACCAGATAACACTATAAAGGAGATGACTTGTGCCAGAATCTTATTTAAGCTACTTTTTGTCGGTTCGCCGATCTACTAATTGAATACTTCGTTTAGTGTACCTTAGAATCTAGCTAGGTAGCCAGGCATGTACGCACACCTGCGTGAATCCTATTTACTCTGGCCTAAAATACCGTTCGTTAGGCTGTAACAGTAACATACACCTTAAAAGAGTACGTAGGTAATATAAAAATTAATTAGCTCGAACATGTCAGAAAATGTTTAAGTGTATCAAAATTAAGTAAGAATACCGAAATCATGTTAGAATCATTAATCTTGGTAATTAAGTTAACGTCTGCCGGCCGTGAACGTGCAATAATGTATGGTCTAGGAGGCGATGAACAAGAATACACGTGATCCTAGTAATGGAAATTGTGTTCTTCTCCATAATCTAAATCTAGTGAGTCTAATCTAAATCGGTGAGATAGTCAGACATGAAACAATCAAACTGAGATGACCAGATCTATTAAAATCCGCTCCCAAGTGGTATTCCCCTTTTTTACTTCTATCATGGTAAATAGTCTGCTTACCTATTACTGATTAAAAAAGCAAATACCTTTGTAGCAAATGGTTTAAATAGTAGGACTTGGAGAATGAACAACAGTTCATTAGTGTGGGCGGGGGCTGGGTCAGACATCAATAATTTTGGTGCCGCTGTCGCCTCGGTCAAATGGTGCGAATGTCTGTCATTACCTCGAATTGCGGTGGGTAACAGTCTATGGGCACATTGGACTTAATAATAGTGAGGGAACTACGAGAGCGATGGTAGCGTTGCGAAGAGAAAACTCAAGCATGAGGGACCAGGTTCGAATCCACACAGATGATATGCCATGTAACAATGTGTGTTATATTCTTAAGTTAGTTATAGCGTATGTTTTCAGACGGTGAAGGAAAACATCGCAAGGAAATCTACATACAAGAAATACAAACAAGAAATTCAGATGCGTATGTGACATCTACAAATCCTCATTGGGAACACGTGGTGCTCTGCTGTAATGTGACGTATTTAGGCTGATGATGATGATGTGGGAAGTACATAGAACTCAAAGGCAAAGGAACTCAAAACCTTAAAAATCCATTCAATTGTCATCGCTGTCAACAGTTCAACTCAAAATCCCCTCATTTCGGTGTCGATTCAGCAATGTAACGCACGCTTGGTTGAACGCATGTTTTTCGCTGGGGACTTCTGTAAAATAGCAAGAATGTGTGAATTATACAGAGTCAATATTGAGGACACTAGAATCATTTTACTCATGTTGTTACATTTGGTCTTATGCTGGGTCAGTAAGTTGACTTAGTATTGTATTCGGTAGGTACAGGTTTTCTGTTCTTGCTGTTCTCTTATTTTGTATAATCATAAAATTATGACTAGGTATACAGAGATTGGAAAACTGTAACTAATCATTGAAATTAAGATTTTAGCTAGAAATAATTAGAATTGTATGAAACTGTAACTAGAAAATATTTGAAGATTGTAATGACAGACTTAACGCATGCTGTTGCACACCTACTATTAGTGCATAGTTAAGAGCTAAAATTGTTTAAGTGTTTGTTTATATCTGTTTTGTTTATGTACCGTTGGCGTGTCTTATAAAATAAAATAAAATAAAGACAAACGGCGACACATCAAGCTACGCAAAACCAAAATAAGCTAGCAGCGCGTAGGTAGAGTAATGTATAACTTCGCACGGCTAGCTTATGTTTGTTTTGCATAGCTTGATGTGTCGCCGTGTGTAATCTTTTGTATTCTTTTTTATCCTCACAAAACAATCTCATAGGAAACGACGTGTTATAAAGCTAGATTGCTGTCTATTAACTGAACTGTGCCAGGGATGATTCAGGTCAACTTTATGGTGATTGTGTGGTGGGAATAAACCTCATTACCGTAACAGCGTGCCGCGCCGTGTCGGTGAACGAACGTGGTAATGATAATCCGAGTGCCATTAGTGTGATGAGTGTGCTTTCTGCACTTTGCATCGTGGCCTGAATTAGATCATTATGACATTTGTATACCCATTGTACCTACGAGTATATGAATTGTGTTACTATTTATCCGATACTGTTCTTTGTTGTCCACTTTAACACATCGTATTGTATGGTTCTGGCTTAGAATGGACTTTGCAGTCATCCGTTGGAGATTTTTTCGTGTCCAAAGCGCTACCTAATTAGCGCTCTATCAAATTTGTATGAGATTGACGATATTTTCTTCTAAACAAAAAGACAAAATCTTCCAAATCGATAACGTATCCTTTTTAAAGTTGGTAAAATTGTAATCGAAATATTATTTTATACTTGCTACAGCTAAGTACCTACCAGAATCGTTTGTTTCTAAGTACCTCAAAATTTGTAAATAAAGCATAAATAAAACAGGTCATAGCAGTAGGTAGAACAATTAATTTATTCAGCTAATTTACAAAATGTTGTACAAAATTATCAGCCGATTCGTAATAACGCTTTTAATAAACATTTTCATTGATAAAAGAGACAATGAAATTCTTAAGCTGTGTTCACACGTCGTACCTTTTCCTCAATCATTCACTGAATATTATAAAGCCTTGAAAACACCGCACCTTGTCACAGTGTCGATTTTGATTTTTTATTCTTAGAGGATCTAGTGAGAAAACATTTTTAAAAATTGTTCTTGTTAATGTTTGTTAAACATTCTTAGTTCCGCGGAACTAAGTATCACTATTCCACTACGGTACCCCCTGAACTCAACACTGAACTACTAGAAATAAACGGGTGCCTCCGATCTTTTTAACCAATCCTTACATTCCAATGATTAGTCGCCTCAGAGAAAGCTATAGTTGCTGTCAAATGATCTTATTTGAGAGGCAGCCCTAGTAGCAAAACCACGTCAGAGGCTATAAGGCGGTCTGAAAAAACTCTGACACCAGGGCTTGCTGATAAGAAAAGTGGTGAATAATATATTCACCTTTCGGTTGTCTGACTCCTTTCCGATCTATAAACCGTATACAATACAGCATGCTTTGGCAATCGAGGTATTTTTCTTGATTACAGATTGTTCTTGTCTAATCATCGTATCCATCAAAAGCCGTCCATATTGCTGGACAGGGATATCCCCCAAGGATCGCCACAACGCGCGGTCTGGCGTTGCTTTCATCCAACGAGTTCCCGCCGACATTACCAACCCATGCTACGCTTGAATGAAGAGGCCTATATCCAGCAATGGAGTATACCGGGATAATGATTATAATGACATTCGTATGGGTTGGTGCTAATCTAAGCCGGGCACCAAACGGCTACGGAACAAAACCGTGATACGCACTGAATCGGGACAAATTATACTCGTGTACACTCAGCGTTAAATGAGGCACTAAACAAAGAACGCACTGAGTCGTGAAAAACTGAAACATCTCAACGTCATTAAATTTGAACCCTTTTTTACGTCCCCTCGTAAAATTTATGACCATAAAAAATATGGTACTTTATGCGATATGAAAGTATAAAGTATTCTATCGGTTCAATAATATCGCGTTAAGTGTATAAAGTCTAGATTTAGACTGGTAAATCGACACTTACTTTATAGCTTTATACTGATACGGATTTTAGAGGAGGATATCGACAACGACTATAATAGTTATGAAAACTTTTATTTTTATCCTAAATATAGAACTACGGAACCTAATCATAGTATTATTCAGTTCAAGCACACCCCTGGCACTTCAAACCCTAAACTCAGGATGATTGAAGAGTACTGCGAATATAGACGTGATAATCGTGTCATCTCGCGCCCGCTGTACATTTATGTTTCTTACTCAGCTCCCATAAAGGGTTGCAGACTGTTGGTTCCACTGCTTGGTACCACTAGTGGGTCTAGTAAGATTTCAAGTACTCATGTCTCCGCTGCTTGACATGCGTGGAGCTATTAGGATTTGTGTACTAGGTACCCTCGAAGTGCGGTATGTGAAGTTAGTGAGGCCATTCTGTATGTAGTACATACTATGAATTACTATCTATTCTTAGGTTCTATTAAGGACAAGCATACGTGAACACACGACCATACTACAGGATTTTTTTTTAATGAAGAGATACAAGAAAGCGGTCAACGTGAGTTTATTCTTGGAAATCATTAAAAAATCTGTTATTTTGAAAAACCAGAGAAAATAATCTATTTAGCTTTGAGAGCTGGGTTTCACCTTCAGGCGGTTTTGATTTGCGAGTTATTGTACTACGAATTAACGATACACCCACGCGTTTTAACATCCCACGCTGTTCGCGTGGGCTCTCCACGTTGTATGGGAACGTCAAATTTTTTTTTTTTGCGAGGTTACAAAGAAATATTTGGAAGATGATCGTGTTTTTTTTTAATTAACTTTCTTTTATTTTACATGTTACATACATTGACCAGAAATACTTACATACCATGATGTATGGGAGTAGAAATATTTCTTTGTATCCTCGCAAAAAAAAGTTGTAACGTTCATGTATGATACTGACTCCCTACTATAACACATATTATAGGGGTATAGCCCGACCAGAAAAATAAAAACCTCGCCATGTTGCGGAAAATCATTGGAACTAAACTTTGTACTTCGAACACTGACATTAAAGGTTATACTTGATTGCAGCGCCCCCAAACCAGGTTTTTTATATTCCTGGTCAGGCTTTAAACAGAAACTTTACTAGTAGAAGAGTACCGTAGTATGAGTACTATGTAACAATATGTGGTGAAGTTTTGCCCGCTTCCTACTCAATCCTTTTTTAGAGTAGAACCAGAACGATGATGAAAGGTGATTATCACCATCTCTGATCACCATCACCATCTGAGATCTCTATGTAACCTATAACTAGTGCAATAAATGATTTTGATTGATTGATTCATTGATTATTATGACATACAATAACAAATGGCCAAGTTGTAATGGGATGGGACTGGCCTTGTCTGTCGATTACACCCGGAAAGATGTGAAAATGGACCTCGCCGTCAGGGCCGACCCCGGAAGAGATGGAGAGACGACGTGGATACCTTCAATGAAGAGGGGATGGAGCTAGTTCAAGACAGGGATGCATGGAGGATAAAGGGGGAGGCCTTTGCCCAGAAGTGGGATGAATGTGATCAGAATAAAAAATCATCAGCTGTCACAAACGGTGAAGGAAAACATCGTGAGGAAACCTGCATACGCTGAAAAAGAAAAATTCCGATGCGTATGTGAGTGAAGTCTACTAATCCGCATTGGGCAAGCGTGGTGCACTAACGCCCATATACGTCCTTAGGGTAGGCCTGTGTCCTGCAGTGAGGGGTATTAGGCTGATGATGATGATGATGATAAATCTGTTGTGTATCTAGTATAGTTGGAAATACAGAGATGGTAAGAGCAAAATATGATTATTGATTTCAGTTTTCTATAATTATAAGTTTTATTAAGGAGTAAACCTGTATTAATGTTGATAACTTGCCGACTTTGTCAACAATCCCGAAATAAAATAAAATAGTCCTATGAGTAATCAAATTAAGTAAAATGAAATATAAAAATTTATCCAATCATATGAAAGGTTAAACTTTTGAAGCTATTATAGGGGCTGCTTGCCAATTCATAAGGATTACTTTCAATATAATCAAAACTTGTGATGTGGGTTTTCAGTTTAATGTATTGCGCAAATTCAATCAATCAATCAAATAAATAATGTTATCATACTTTTCTATTTTTTATTTTGATTAATATCATTTAAACACTTACAACAAATAGGTTTGTATATACACTTTGGCAAGGTACATAAATTTCAAGACCTAAACCCAGAAACTGTAAGTCTACACAAACAACTACACAACGAATATTTTAATAGAAATTAATAGAAATATAACCTGGCCATATCCCTGGTGGTAGGGTGGGACTCAACTAATACCCCTAATCCAATAGTGATGTGACCTAGGGTATGGTAGGTATATTAACCGGTTCTCTCACGTAGACCATCTGGCTGGACCACTAAGGAAGACCACGGAAAATAATTTTTCCCGTACCTCACCTAGGTCAACTTAGACAACTCTGACTACTTGGTCAACTCAGTCAATATGAACAACTCTAACAACATGGGCAACGCGAACAACTCCATCAACATGGCAACTCTGACAACTCTGTTTGTTGTTATTCTGTTTGTAAAACGTTAACTTTTTTAAAGTAAACTTTGTTAAAAGAATTTGTTCCATTTTACACAGATCTTGAAGACAGATCGAGGATAAGAGATTTAAGATTATTTATGGAATTTCTGTTGGTTTGACGGTTTGTGTGTTCTATAGTGCTACAATACTTACTCAAATCCTTTATGGGGTGGCCTAACACTTTGCTATGACTAACAACAATCTTTTTAAGCGTGCATCGCATCGCATCGCATCGCATATTCTCACGACTATATTCCCCGAGGGGGTAGTCAGAGATATTCTGAAACCTCAGAACATCCACGTTTCACCAATAGTACCGAAACTCTGTCCAGTGTGACTGGGGGTGAGCCCGTCGCCACTTATAATGGACAGTGGGTACAATACACGCCCCGAAATTGAAGCATGCAGGTGCAGGTGTTTAAGCGTGCAGTTGCGGCTTTCCTTAAGCATATTGAAGGTTTCATGGTGGTATGTCGTATCGTGTGGTGAGAGGTGGATATTCCTCTCATTATTTCGTAGAATCGAGGACTGAGTTACCCTTCAAACAAAATATCCAAAGATAATAAAATTGGGCGCGGGTAATTAATAAATGGATTTTTGTACTTTTTTAAAAGCTGTCGGCGCGAAAATGATGCATGGAGATAAATGATCGAGTTTTTAATTGGATTATGTTTGCGACTGAATACTAGGAAACGATACATTTCAATTATAAACGACCGGACAAGAGCGAGTCGGATCACGCATAGTGCCTCACATGCATATCGGTTAAGAGAATATTATTCCGAGAGCGAAAATACGCGCTGCATACAAACGTACTATGGTGATATTTTCAATACTAACCAATTAAAGTCAATGAAATTTTGCAGAAACAATCTAGAAGCAAATCTCTATGCTTCTATAGAGTCCGATTTTCGTTAAAATATACAGTTTCAATGCTAGGATTAATTTAAGATTTGTATGGAAATCTTTGAGGCACTGTAACTTGAAAACTATACATTTTAACGAAAATCTGACTCCATACAAGCATAGAAATTTGTTTCTAGATTGTTTCTGCAAAATTTCATTGACTTTAATTGGTTAGTATTGAAAATATGACCATAGTACTGTGGGGACTTGCCATAGATGTCAACACCCACAAGTTATAGCAAAGAAGCTAACAGATGGCGATACCGTCGCGCTCAGAAATATGCTCCATACTAAGACAACGTTCACCGTAAATACGTAACTCGTAACCTACTACAAATAAGGTTCACAATCGAATGCGAGACATAAATCGCGCAAGAGAAATAATCACAGAGATTCGATATATATACAAGGTCCAACTAAGAACTGTTGGACCACGGCCGGTCCCCAGGCTTCACACTAAGCCTGGTGGAAGATCTTCCCTTTTCAATGGAGGAACATTCCCAAGTACCACCTCCATAGTACGTTTGTATGGAGCGCGCTCCGAATAATATACCCTTAACAACATTAAAAGTTCTGACAGAAACGAATGGACTTATATTTTCGGAATAAGAAATGTAAATAAGATATAAAGCTAAGTCGTCACTCATCATCAAGCTGTCATCGTCCACTGATATCAACACTCCCGAAACATCCACGGAAAACAGGGCCTTCCCCATCCATTAAACCTGAACCTTACCCTTAGATTATCAAGATAGACAGTCAACGCTACGAAAGCGTCGTAAAAAATAGGAACCAGTACTGGTTCCAAAACCCTATACATATACACGCACACATACATATTTTGTATGGCGCCTCACGCACACCAACCTAAGAAAGTTAGCCCCTTTTGTTTTATACGGAACAAGTGTGAGGCTCATTCTAGAGATCAACTTTTTCTAAGACCTTACCATAGATGGTTATAGGTGTGATTACATATCACACCATCTGTGGTAAGCTCCCACATAATGTAATGTTTGTACACAGAAGTACTGGCAGCCTCGTACGGGTATTTTAACCGGACGTGTTCGGACATGACACGCGTGTTCCTGCAAAAACTTCGAGGGAAAATTGCATGGCTCGTACACACGGAGCGGACCAAATAAACAATCCCTGTTGCAGATGCTCCCAGTTTTTATCTCACTGAACATCCAGTGGGGCAGGTAGCGCAGTGTACTGGTTTAATTAAAATTTGATAAAGTTAAAACAAGAAAGTTTATTTCAGGATTTAGTTTGTGCTCGCCTCATGCTTGCCCATATTTGTGCATTCACACCTCCGAACTTCCGTCGCACTGGACAGAGTATCGGTTGTACTAGTGAAACGTGGGTGTTCTGAGTTTTCAGAATATCTCTGACTTCCCCCTCGGGGAATGTAATCGTGAGCATAATATGCTTATGCTAACCTCCGAACTTACGGTATAGAAAAACCCGATAAATTCCGTAGAACTTATTGGTACAGGCCAGGAATTGAACCGTCTCGCCTCGTGGGACCACGGAAAGCACTGTGATAAGTTGCAAGCTCTCTTTCGTAAAGGCTGTCACCGCTTTGAATATCGCTTAGTATCCACCCGGGAAATAAAGTCGTGATCATAAGATGCGTAAGGTATTAACAGTTTACATAATTTGAAATATGTGAAAAATGCTCACTATTTACATTCAATGAGCGTTATTCTTTTTGTTTCCTTAGGGATCGATAGATGGCGCTAAGGTATGTGTGAAGAAACGTCAACATTTTAAAAAGTTTTTCTTTAAAATAATAAATAGTGAAAACATGATCAAGAAGATGCCAACGAATCTTTTAATGACATATTTCATTATTTACTAATCATTTTAATCGAAAATTCGAAACTTTTACGCCTGACATGGCTGTATTGGCTCGATACATTGGCATTCCAAAAAAAAGGCAGGCACAGTCTTGACAAGATTTTGACAGGATCTCGCGAACGGCTCTATGGGGCGATAAACATGCCATCTGTCGTTTTTTTTAGGAAAAAAATTTAAATAGAAAAGAAAAACGCTCATTAATGTAATGGAAGCTGTGTGGTTTGGAATACTTGTCTGGTAGGGAAAACGGCCTTGGAACCAAGGCTGTTATAGAATGGTACAAGTCCGACCACCGGCACGACACTCCGACGACTAGGGTCAGTAATGGATCAGATTAGCATAGAACGTGATTCAGAAATAGGTTATAATCGACTTCGTTTTCACGATAGTTCAATTCGAGGGAAGCTAATAACAGCGAGTTAAAAAGGAGCCCTTAACCCCGCAGTAGTGTGTTGAATAAAAGTAGCAGTGTAACGTCGTCCAGGTGTTCTCAGTTATAGGACAATCCCAGATGGATATCGTAATCATTAGATGTGCATGGGCGATCCACCACACTTGCCCAATGTGGATTGGTAGATAACGCATCAGAATTTCTTCTTAAGCGTATCATCATCATCATCATCTCAGCCGATGGACGTCCACTGCTGGACATAGGCCTCCCCCAAGGATCGCCATAACGGCCGGTCCTGCGCCGCCCTCTTCCAACGGTTTCCCGCCGCCTTCACCAGGTCGTCGGTCCACCGTGTGGGGGGCCTACCCACGCTGCGCTTTCCGGTACGCGGCCGCCACTCGAGAACCTTCCGGCCCCATCGGCCATCGGTTCTGCGAGCAATGTGCCCCGCCCACTGCCACTTTAGTTTAGCAATTCTTTGGGCTATGTCAGCTACTCTGGTTCTTCTGCGGTATACAAGCGTATACAATGTTAATATCGTAATAGAGAGTAGTATCCTATCATCATAATCACAATTTCAAGTGAATATACAAAGCACCCTTTCGTTGGTAAGTAAACTATTGTTGTAATTACGTGCATGCACTGCAGACGGCACTCTGTACTCAGGAGCGGCAATGCATTAGCCTGCATTAGCGCCTTGCACTCAGCTTCATTACTGATACCACCCGTTGCTCCTACGATGTGCCGCAGATCTAGCCATTCTCTTCTCTATGACGTTGGGTTAAAGGTTCTGCAATGAGACTTCTTATTGGATGTGCAGTATCAATCTATATTAGATTGCTTTCAATAGGATTCGTATACAAGGTGTTACAAAAAAAGAAATATAAATTTAAGGGGTGGTTTAGACCATCAAACTGAACAACTTTAACTATGGGACCAACATCGAAATAGCAAAATAAAAATCGGATGTTCCACTACAAATCTAGTCGAGCTAAATGTATGGGACATTATTCGTAGGGACAGCTGATTATTTTTTCGCGATTTTGATGTTGATCCCATAGTGAAAGTTGTTCAGTTTGACGGTCTAAACCAGCCCCTTAAAAGATTTAAATGTTTATTTTTACTTTTGTAACACCCAGTAGGTATAGAGTAAAACTAATAATTAATTTACAATTATTAACGAAGTTTAACCAAGTGAGAGGCCTATTGAAGCGGCTTTGCAATCTGTAGCTTGTTACCTATTCCCTGCAGGGAAGTCTCGGTATAAAACCATTACAGCATAAAGTACATTATGTTTTCTTTCCAATATGAAAATTCATCCACACTAATCTAAGGGTGCGTCCACATCTGGCGAACGCGCGGCGAATGCTCAGCTCGCGAGCCGCTCGCGATCTGCGTGGGCTCGCGAGCTGCGCATTCGTCAGATGTGGACACACCCTTAAATGCACAAGTTTCTCTGTTTTTGCGGTTTTCACGGCTAAACCGGTGGACCAAATTTGATGAATTTTGGTACCCCAAGAAAAGACATAATAATAACTCCACGTAAACGTACTCGCAGGTAATAGATAGGTCTTAAATAATTAAGGTATGACGTTATTGGTAAGTGATTTTCAAGTAATAAGTTTAATTCGTCACAAAGTGGTTTCTTTACGTCTTGTGCCACTCTTATTGAAATTACATAATAGATGAACAAATGTAATGTTTACTTTGAACTCACTTTAGAGTATTGGAAACGATTTGCATAGGAATCGAACAAGAAACTATTGAGGAGATTCAGTTCATCCATTTGTTTTAACTTTGATTAAATTACTTTTCAGTTCGAAAGTGATTGATTAGTGATTACTTAAAGTTTCACTTCACTAATGCCGATAGTAGCACTCCGAGAGCGAAAATGCGCGCTGCATACAAACGTACTATGGTGATATTTTCAATACTAACCAATTAAAGTCAATGAAATTTTGCAGAAACAATCTAGAAACAAAATTCTATGCTTCTATAGAGTCAGATTTTCGTTAAAATATACAGTTTCAATGCTAGGATTAATTTAAGATTTGTATGGAAATCTTTGAGGCACTGTAACTTGAAAACTATACATTTTAACAAAAATCTGACTCCATACAAGCATAGAAATTTGTTTCTAGATTGTTTCTGCAAAATTTCATTGACTTTAATTGGTTAGTATTGAAAATATCACCATAGTACGTTTGTATGGAGCGCGCTCCGAATAATATACCCTTAACTGGTTAGCTTAAAACAACCCTATTTTTTAATTACCATAAAAGTTTAAAAGATGTACTTATTTAGTCAAATTGAGAACAAACCTTAAAAAATTGTTAGACCTCCCAATGGGAGGATTTCATATTATATGAAATCGATCGATGATCCGCACTTTTTTATGGAAGGTCAACAAATTTATCTCGTTTTTAGATTCATGTTCCGTGCCTAGTGAAAGTTGTTTAGTTTCATTATCTGAATACACCCTTAAAATTTTTAGGTCATTAAAAATAGTGCTGTATCCTTTGATAAGTAATATATGACTAGATAGACACTAGACAGTCGAAACTCCGCACGCGTCGAAAAAAATATCACCTAACTCTAAGTGATAAACCGGTTCACTACACACGCATACAGAGATAAGTTGTATGACGCCTCTAAGCCTCACGCACACAAACTTAAGAAAGTTGGCCACTTTCGTTTTATACGGTAGAAGCGTGAGGCTCAATCTAGACATAATATAGGTACTTATCTAAGGGTGTATGTATTAGTCCACCACTATAACTCGTGTGTACATGTATCAACAGCGTCCACCTCTCCCAACACTAGACAATGGAGTCGTGCGAGCGAGAGGGACAGACAAACTGATTAACTGATACAAAAACTGAAAGCTTTGTAATAACACCAAAAACCATAAAAAACACAATTTGTACAAATTTAAACATTTAATTAAGACGACAAAGGCAGCTTATTCCCAAAGAAGACATTCGTTCACCACAATACGAGAGATAATTGAAAACAAAGAACGATAATTATATCGTTCTTTGTTTTCAATTATCTCTCGTATTGTGGTGAACGAATGTCTTCTTATATTAATTCCAAAGTTAATTAAGAGCAGGGAGGGCTCACATTTGCCCACAGCCACCTCACACGCGGTTACTGTTATCTCTCCGTCGCTGCACCCTGTATATTGGTGATCAGAGACACTCGCCACTGATTTGGAACACCCTGTGTCGGTTCGGTACGTGACCAGACGGAATATAGCTGTTTTATTGAATACTGTCTTGTTTCCGTTTAATTGTATGGATGGAGAATAGGAAATATCATTGTAGAATCGATTATAGTTCATTCAGGTTTTTGAAGGGGATGATTAGACCGTCAAACTGAGCAACTTTCTCTATGAAACCAACATCGAAATCGCGAAATTAAAACAACTGTCCCATACATTTGGCTCGAGTAGGTTTGCATGTTGGTCGCTTAGAGAAAGTTTGACGGTCTGATCATCCCCTTAAAAAATGTTAGCATATTAAGAAGGACCCTATATTGGCATAGTCATGAGCATTTCTGCTCATGACTATGCTCCCTAAGGGTATAGACGATACGACAAATACGATACGAATACGATAGAGTTGGAAATAATAAACAGACTCGGTAAGAACTTGTTAAGGTGGCATTCGAATCCCGGCTGCCGCCGCCCGGCAGCCGCTGCTCTGCGGTGATGCTGGCCACGAGCCTTCGGATTGTAGCCGGCAGGCGGCGCTGCCACGTGCAGTAGTCCAGCGGGAGTCAATGTGAACAGTTGTCTGTTGGTTCGTGTTTTCAGTACCTATCAAAGCTGAACTATGTCTGACAACCCGAATCGATTCGGAGGAACAGATTTCTGGTTTTATAGCATTCATCTAATGTGAAAAATGTAGTTTTTTCTTTATTCCAACAACTATACCTACATTTTTCCATAAAAATGAAAACAGCTGGCTGCGCGTCATATAAACAAATACGATATTTAAAAATTTATTCTAAACTTGTATGCCATGCGACAATATGTTGACATGTCATGAGAACTAAATTAATTTCCTCTCTCGGTGGATGTCTCGGAGGACGACAGTCCAAGTAAAGGTATACTCCTCTGCCACTCACCATACATATGCTAAGTCTCTTCTTAGTAATATAAAACAAATTAATGAAGCTATTTATTGAACACTTTAAAACATTTTGATGACAGCTCCTATTTTGTGCGCTATACAAAACCTTAACTCTACTAGACATATCGGTTTCACGTGACGATCGTATCTCGTATCGACTGAGATGAGACCGTACATTACGTTGTGGAGTGAACGCAGCAGCTATTGAGAGCGGTCCCGAGGGAGATGCCTTCACTCACATTGTGACGTTGTCAGTATGTCACAACGTCACGAATATACTATGGCTTTACGTGAGTATATACACAGAGTACTACGTATACAGGGTCCAACTTAATATGCTGACACTTTTTTAAGGGGATGATCAGACCATCAAACTGAACAACTTTCTATGGGACCAACTTTGGAATCGCGAAAAAAAATCAGCCGTCCCGTACATTTGGCTTGAGTAGGTTTGCAGTTTTGTATGGAGCAGCAGATTTTTTTTTGCGATTTAGATGTTGGTGCCTTATAGAAAGTTGTTCAGTTTGATGGTCTGATCATCCCCTTAAAAAGTGTCAGCATGTTATGATGGACCCTATATAAGGTCTAACAAAATTAGGTGAAACTATTTTAAGAGGAGTATCAGACCATGAAACTGAATAACTTTCTCTATGGGACCAATATCGAAATCACGAAAAAAAAACAGCTGTTCCATACAAACCTACTCGACCTAAATGTATGGGACGGCAGATTTTTTTTTCGCGATTTCGATATTGGTCCCATAAAGAAAGTTGTTCAGTTTGATGGTCTGATCATACCCTTAAAATAGTTTCACCTAATTTTGTAAGACCTTATATATTCTTAACTATGGCGTTTATTGTGTAATCATAAAGAATAATAAAAAACTATTAACTGAAAAGATAAAAACAAGCTCCTTAAATCAGCTATAATAACTTTGCTTGAGCAAATTAATACAATTTGAATGTTATTACTTATTAGGTAGGTATCGCAAACGGGGACAAAGAAAAATGACCTATTTGTTGGTTATTGGTTTGTCCCCGCCTGCAATACCTACCTAATAAGTAATAACATTCAAATTGTATTAATTTGCTCAAGCAAAGTTATTATAGCTGATTTAAGGAGCTTGTTTTTATCTTTTCAGTTAATAGTTTTTTATGCAGTCGGGTTTTTTGTTTTTCTAAATAATTTAGTTTATTTTATACTTTTTAGTCTTGTGTCAAAATAGTTGCATAAAAATACTATAATATATATATAATTGGAATCTGCTCTTCACCAGCTTTCATTTGATACCCATATTGTATTTTTTTACGAAAAAAATTTTATTCTCCCCCCTCTCTTTTTTAATTCGCATACGCCACATTAAAATAATGTACCCTATGTCACTCTCACGATTTTTACGAATCTAACGACACCTCCTATGTTAAAATCCATCAAGCCGTTTAGGCTGTAGGGCGTGCCAAAGAAATAGACATACAAACATACATACATACATACATACATACATACATACATACATACATACGCTCGAAAAACATAACCCTCCTTCTGTCGCAGTCGGGTAATAAAAAGAGAATGATTTTAGAATCATAAAGGATGCCACTCCTCCTTACAAGCATGGAAACAAGAAAATTGGTCATGGCGGTCCGTAATATTCAACCTTCTTTCGTAAGTCTCCGTCGTCGATATTTTTAACGTTTTTGTGTCCCATTCTATCAAATAAGGTCGTCATGTATGACGGTGACAGGAGCTAAAATTTGTATCGTTGGATTAGAAAGGGACAAAAAAACGTGAAAACAACGACGGGAATTTACTAAAGAAGAACGATCAGTACCGACCAACAAGAAAAAGTAGTATTATCATGTTTCCCCGCTTTTTAGGCAGTCTGTACTCCAAAGTATAGGCAATACTTATGCTAGCTTCCTGAGTAAAGAATAATAATAAAATAACATAAATTAACGGATAGAATAAACGGAACAAAAAAGCACCTAACCTACTTATAGGCAAAAAATGCCCTCTAAAGCCCCTATTCAAGCCAGAGAGCCTAGAAGGCTGGCAGCGTTGCCTCTTTGGATCAAGGCTGATCCTCTGCGGAAAATAGCTGCCAGCCCACAAGCAGCACCCAAACTCTGTACAAGTAGTGAGATCGTCTCGAAGAATGACTGCTGAAACATACCAAACGTTTATACCGAACTCTTTTTAATCTAATAATAATCGAACAATCAAGATTTTTTGTAGATTAGTGTCGCTACAAATTTATAAGTGCAACAAGGTTACGCGACGGTGTAACAGACGCCCCTTAATTTGGCATTCGTATTCATAATTGCCGTCTCAATTCCGAAGCTGTCTGAGATCGACGTATTTACATTTAAAAAGGTTTTAACCGACTTGACTGCACTTAAGCCCAGAGTTCGTTACGCCTTTAAATGCAGCGCTTATACAGGGTGACTGTTAATTTAATACACATTTTAATGGATACCATTTTTTTAACAATGCCGTCATTCTCCACTTTTGACACCATTTTACTATTAGTTCCTCGCATTATAGGTTCTAGGGAAAAACATAAAAAAGTATAGATTTCCAAAAAATATATCGATCGTATATATATAAATCGATGATCGCCAACTTACCTTACACAATAGTAAAAGAAAGAGAAACAACTCTTTACTTAAAAACACAATTGTTCGATCTCCTTCATGAGAAGCATGCCACCGTGATACAGCGCTATCGGTGTGATAGCACTCTCGTTCTATTTGCGAGCGAACGAACGAGATAAAAGACGTGATACAGCCGTATCACGTGTAGCATGCTACATCATCATCATCATCATATTCTTCATCAGCCTATCATCGTCCACTGCTGAACATAGGCCTCTCCCAAGGCGCGCCACAAAACTCTGTCCTCGGCCTTCCTCATCCAGTCGCTCCCCGCTACTTTTTTTAGGTCGTCTGTTCTGCGGGCAGCAGGGCGTCCCACACTACGTCTACCAGTTCGCGGTCTCCACTCTAGAACTCTGATACCCCATCGGTTGTCAGTTCTTCGGCAGATATGACCAGCCCATTCCCACTTCAGCTTGCTAATTTTCTGAGCTATGTCAGCCATTTTAGTTCTGTGACGAATCACTTCATTTCTGATGTGATCCCTCAGAGAAACACCGAGCATAGCTCTCTCCATAGCTCGCTGAGCGACCTTGAATGGGTACAACCACCCCTTAAAGTAATGCAACTTTTTTGTCGAAGTTGTTTCTACCTAGTCTTATAGTCTGTCCAAGGTAGACATAGTCTTGCACAATTTCTATCGCCGCTTCTGTAGGTCTACCATGAGTTTGCACCGTACTTTACTACTGTAGTTACGTCACCAATTTTGTATTGAATTTCGTACAGCGCTCCTAGTGGTTACGTTGAGAACTAATTTCTGTCATACGAATTGGTGACGTAGCTACAGTAGTAAAGTACCGTGAAAACTCATGGTAGGCCCTCTGGTATTTGTACAGTGTTGGGAACTCTTAGTTTATTGGTGTAGAAGCAGGATGCGGATGGTATACGACCATCTCACTTTCAAAGCCAGAGACTATATGATAATACAGTCCATGGTAACAATAAGGATGAAGATGGTTATGATTTATGGACCATTTTAACAAATTTATTGAATCAGGCGTTACTTTGCAGAAATCCATGCGTATAACAGGTAGATGACACGATTGTGTCGAGACCTCCGCTTCTAAATACCTAGTAGACAACGTTGTATTACGTTATGCAACACAACCTGCCCACCAAATATTTTCTACTCTACACGTGTTTCGCTCCACCAAGGAGCATCCTCAGGAGTTATCCGAGTCGGTGTCGGACGCTCGGCGGAGTAACAACTGTTTCGAACGTTCGTCGGTCTAACTCCTGAGGATGCTCCTTAGTGGAGCGAAACACGTTGATCACCCTATATGCTGAAGCTAAAGAATTAATCTGGCGTTATGAGCAGATTTCCACTTTACATTTTGACTATTTACTTTCGTCGGAAAACTGTTCAATATTTATAAACTGTAGTGTTTCTATATTAGACGGCCGCTTTGCTTCGGGTAAATTGATAAATCTCTCGCTATTTCACTAAAATATGGATAAAATGAAGTCGCTTACGATGAGATGAAAGGATTGAAGAAATGTATTTAATGAGAGAAATGTTTCTTTGGCCCGTTGATTTGCTCGGATTGGAATTTTTTTACAGTGCAAATTTTATTAATATTTTTTACGTTTAAATACGTTTCAGGTTAAAAAGTAGAAGAACATTTTATTGTTATTCTACGATTATTATTTTCTTTTAGCTAACTTTTTTTTAAATAATAAGTTTAATAAAAGGAAATACAGTGCGACATAAAAGAGTAAAAAATAAATGAGGGCGCTGCCTCCACGCAAGAACGTCTAAATCACGCATAAGCTGGCAAGACCGACCTACAATTTGTACTAAAATATTTAGTTCCTGCTGTCACCGTTTTCTACTCTTTTATGTCGCACTGTAAAAGAGCGAGACAGGAATACGCATTTGCTTACATTCTACGCCACGAGCCAGAGGGGGCGAGGAAAGAAATTGGTGAGGGGTAGAGAGTGTCCATACTGTATGTAGTAATACTCTTTCTTATACTGTGGTTATAGAATGTAGAATCCCACGCAAAAGAAATAAGTTAAGGAAATATTGGAACAATGTTGAATAAAATCAATGTGAATCACAAAATTAATGAATAGTTATGAACTGCCTACGCCACAAGTGGAAATAAAGCTAGGTTGAATTGTAAAGTAAGTTTACACAGCAATGTCGAAGATAATTAATTACAATTCAAAGCAAAAATAACATTCACTTAAATGTTAGTTCATAACGTAACTCGAATATATTACAACGATACTTCTTAGTTCCGTAGTTGAGTAGGTATTGGAGTTTAGTATGGGACAGCAGATGTTTTTTGCTCTGTTCGGTTTGCTCCCATAGTAAAAGTTGTTCAGTTTGATAGGTAGACTCTTAGTTTAAAAGGATGCTAAGGTGTTAGAGTAAACAATTACATATTTTTTGCTAATTTCCTATATGTTTCTTAGGTAAAGTTGATCAGTATCATGGGTACAATCGCCCCTTAAGGCTGCACCGAGCCTATCGTGCTGCCCCCAATCGTATTAACAATATTTTTAAAAAACAAGAATGTCACATTTTGGTCATTGCAGATTTTCAATTTATCGGGTCACTGCAGATTTATTTTTATAATGTTATTATGCCACTTTTGGCGGTATTATCTACAAGCATAAAACATAATGATACGTAATGTTTCGATAAATTGAAGGCCAACAATGTGACATTCTTGTTTTTTGGAAATGTTGTTTAATTGTACAGAAATTAAAAAATACGATTGAGGGCAGCACAGTAGGCTCGGTAGGCTCTTAAAGTAATGTAACTGTTTACCCTACCACCCTGTAGGGCTGACAAAAATTACTTTATTTCATTTGCTTTATCGAACTCTACTTCTGGAACATTATAATAAGTCATCATTATCATAATTTAAACAGATGTTCATCTAAAGCAAAGCACGATAGAAACAAAATTTACGAGCGAATAGTCATCATAATTTATTACAGTCACACATTCATTACATTCATATTTATTACACACCCGGTCCTCTCTTTTCTAGAAACGATCGATCTTTTCGAAGCAATTGAAATGTCAAACTAAACATGTCTCGCACGTAAGTATCGTAAAATACTAAAAAAATCTAGTAAACGTTAAAAAGCTAGACGAAGTGAACAAATCGGAGCGGAGTATCAAAACTTATAGATTGTTGTGAATCAGAGCACGCGCTTATTTACGAGGCACCCGAGAGTAGTTAGGGAGGTTGTAAAATATCAGCAGATTGTGTTGCCCTTCATGCCTTTATTATGGTGCTACGTTCTGATAGTAAAGGAAATAATGAACACTGATTGCTGTAGGTACCTAGGCCTGGCGCACTCTCCAGTTTTTCATAAGAATAACTAATACACTTTAGAAGTTAAACTTTGCGCGCCATTCATGGTTATATACCGACACAAAAAGTAACCTCATCAGTCTGCTTCTTATCGCGTGGGCAGCCATGGTGTCAGAGTTTTTCAGACCGCCTTACGGCCTCTGACATGGTTTTTAACGACTATTACCACCACAGATAGTAGCCGGGACCAACGGCTTAACGTGCACTCCGATGCACGAATCATGTTTCTTTTCAGACAATCAGGTGATTCAGCCTGCAATGTCCTTACCAACTGGGGAAAACGCACAAAGTGACATATCACTAGGTGTCCCCAGTGGGAATCGAACCCACGACCTCCGTGTCAAGAGCCCAATGCTCCTAACTATTAAACCACGGAGGCAGTTCAGAGGCATGCTCATCATTAAGCCCCGCCGTATTGACCTGGAACGTATCTGACGCGGTAAATTAACTTCTATAATAGCCGGCAAACAACTTGGCACAAATCTTGACTGCGCAGAATAAAATTTGCAGGCGAATGCGCTACTGCACATACTCCTCACCCCTTTTCCCATGGTCAAGTTGTATACCAAGTAGTGTATAACAATGTAGAATAGCAAAGCATAGCATGCTCGCACACTTGCAAGCCGTGGTGATCCAGTGGCGAGTAACCTTGCCTGCCGTGCAGGAGGCGATGGTTCGATCCCCGTCCAGGCCGACTCGTATCAATGAGTTTTTCGGAATTTATGTACGATTTTTAACAGCACTGGCTTTTCGGTGAAGGAAAACATCGTGAGGAAACCTGTATGCTTCTTCAATTTCGAGGCATGTATTGTACCCACTGTCCATTATAAGCTTAGATCAAAATAAAATTAATGGATAGGCCTTACGCGAACATTTCAAACCAGAAAAATGAGGCAAAACAAATGAAAGGTTTGCTTCAAATTTGTATGCAAGTGCCCTAGATTTGACAGATAATGGCGCTAGTTTGTATGGACCAAGTGCACCAGTAGTTTGCTTCAACTTACCGCGCTTTGGCCTATCCATTCATTTTATTTTGATCTAAGATTATAAGTAGCGACAGAGTTTCGGGACTACTGGTGAAACGTGGATGTTCTGAGGTTTCAGAATATCTCTGACTACCCCCTCGGGGAATATAGTCGTGAGCATATGCTATGTACAATTTATTAGTTATTTTATTACACTTCGACACTGTGTGACCTACCAATAAGGCGATATCCTGCAGTCTCGTGTTATTATTATGAATCGACGCGGCAGTTACACTGCTATGCTTCAATTCTCTAGTGTTTTAGTTATTCTTATGCTAGTACCAAACAGCTATCAGCAGTTAAATTATATTAATTATCGTAGAGAGAATCAATTTAAAACTGAAACATAATAAGATCTTACAAAGGGGCGGCAACAAGCAGAAAACTCTTGAAAACACGGTTATTAGTTTTTGGGATCCGTACCCAAAAGGTGCCAGTGCCAACGGAGCCTTTTACTTAGCCTATGCCATACGTCCGTCCGTCTGTCCTACATTTAAAGAGCTGTATCTTTTGAATCGTCTAAGTCCCACCGATCCCCGCTACCCAATCCGCCGCGTAGCCTCAGCAATGTCTTATGCCGAGGTCCATACCCCTCCGGGTGCCCCTAGGTCGGTTGCTTAAGTTCATTCATTTGGATCTGTAGACCCTTCGTGGTCCCTCCAATAGTCCGCAGTTGTATTAGTATTAACGCTGTATTAGTCATTTCCAGAAAAAAATAGTCTAGGTAACCTGTGTTAGTACGACAGAAATTCTAACAATTTAAAAAATTTATGAAGTAAAAAAATTAAGGGTAGTTCTCCACACAACAAACGTGTTTTTATTGTAGTGTAAACTCTAAAGTAAAAAAAAACAACAAATAAAATCCAGTCAATGTAAGTCGGGTTCAAAGGTCTCGAACTGAATGCAAGAAAATTGTTTTTGGTAAATACTAAACACAAATATATTGTATTGTATGGTGGTACGGAACCCTCGGTGCGCAAGTCCGATTTGCTGGTTTTTCCACTTTATTCGCTATTTCGCCTTCAAGGTTATAATAATTGCAATTAGGTAATCTCTTTATCTCGCTAATAATTTATTGTTTAATTTATCTTTCTGGCTTCTACGTTTCATTTCGAATTTATTTTCTTTTAATCATGATTTGTTCAAAAGAAATATTTAAGTAAGGTTTTTATATACAACAAATTAAATAATTTTACAGGTTGATTAAAAATAAAAACAAGCCAGTGTTTTTTAAGATTAACTACTAGTTGTATAGGTATTTTCTAAGATTATACGATATGTCTTAACTTCCAGACAACAGAAAAATTAATTGAAAAGTAGTTATATTTGAAAAGAATTTTAAAAGGTATCTTAAATTTTCGAGGCAGGGCTATTTTAGTAAGTATGTTCAAGTTTTCAAAAAGCCTTGCTAGCCAAGTGCAAGCAAGTCAGCTGGCAGTAGTGGTAGCTATAGCAATCTTAGAAACTTTGCTACAGATACCATCCCGAATGGTATTATGGAGATTGTGTTATGGTTGGGAAAGGCGGCGTAATCTAGATGTGAGCGGGGAGCAGGTGGTGTAGCGGGGAAGGGAAGCGTGCGCCGCTCAAGGGCGCTCAAGGGGCCTTATCACTTGAGATAAAAGGATCTCTTGGAAGCCGAGGTAGCAACCTCGCCTCCCCCAACGTCTGTGCTCCGCGGGACGGTCGGGCACTAACTTGTGTTGTCTAACAAGCCGCTACGAATTGGCTTCGGGCCTACACAGGCTTCCAAGAGATCCTCTTATCTCAAGTGATAAGGCCTTAATTCAGTCATGTATTACATATTTCGATCATCATAAATTGATTCATAGCCTCGGTGGCGCGTTGCGGAGAGCTATGGAAACTCAAACTTGGGGACCGGGTTCGAATCCGCATGGACCACATGCCATGTATCTATGAGTTTTTCTTACTTATGTACGTAATAACGAGGGCTCTCAAACGGTGAAGGAAAACATCATGTGGAAACCTGCATACGCTGAAGAAAGAAATTCTGATGCGTATGTGAAGTCTACCAATCCACATTGTTCATGCGTGGTGGACTAACGCCCATAAACGCCCTCCATGAGGGTAGGCCTGTGCCCTGCAGTGGGACGTATAATATAGGATGTGATGATGATGATGAAATTGATTCATAGTTAAATTTTTTCTGTTTTTCCATCTATCTCATTATAAGTTCAATGTGATAATGGTTACAATTATTGAATGTACAATATCTTCATATTCGTATTCATTTATTTCATAAAATAAATTGTACATGTCAAATGCACTATAACTCTTTTATTTCGAGAAATTACAAAGCGTTATTAAAATACTTTACAAATAAACATACCTAATATCTTGAAAGAAACTAAACTAAACTAGATAATTACATTATTTATATTACATTCCAGTTACATTACAATAACGTTTTAACGCATGTTGGTGGTGCGTTATATGCCGACAGGATCGGGAGCCTCGGAGAGATGATTAATACGCCAGCAATGTTGTTGTAGAAATGGAACGTCTTTATTAGGGCCAGTGTAGTTTATATAGTAATAAGTACGTGCTATAAATACATGCGTCATTACTTATTAAGCTACGTGAGAGACGTGCGAGACGTGACTATATTTAACTACACTGCTTGCACAAATATCCCTAACAGTACTCCCCCCCTTTGAAAAAGAAAGGATAACATAATATTTAACAATCGTAAAACTAAAAAAATCACAAAAATGTATAAGCTAGGAGTGTAAAGATAAAAAGTGTATAACAGAAGGGAATACAAACAAAAATATAACAAACATTTTGAACTTATAAGCTAAACCGCATGTCCGGAGCGTGTGAGTGTCGATCCGTTTGTTGCACTCGAAGGCAGGGTCCGGGGAAGGGTCGTCTCGTCTGCTGCTTCGACGGCTGGCGACGAGAACGCTTCAAACCGGTCCATGGAGACAAATGTAGTGCGGCCTGTAGTTGGATGGTTAAGCATTTACCATCTCATTTCAGGGCTTTGAACGGGCAATCGTAAGGAGCTGTCACGGACGGACTTTTTAAACATGTCTCTTCTGAGGAATACATGAATGCAGGTCTGCAGGTCCTCGTGAACGAAATGTAATCCCGTAGCTACTGGATCCCTCGAACACTTCGTGAAGATGCTTTTTGTGCTGTTCTTCTTTCGTGTTTGCGATGGGGACATCGTTGACGTAGCAAAAGGTGTGCTCCAACCCGTATAACACCGTATTCTTGAAACGCTAAAACGTTTGCACGGCGTTGTGTAGACCCAAACGTCATTTTGACGAATTCAAATAAATCGAAGGTCATGTTTACATAAATCGCACGAATTGATGACTCATTAAGTCATTAGAATGTGTCACGCTTGCAATGACGGACGGTTCCGTAACCTTGTCGGTCAGCTCTCTTGTATGTAGGTCAACAAGTAGGTATGTTTTGCTTCATGAAAACTTTTGCACCGAGACTCGAACGTGGAACATCTCGGCTGCGGTGATGGTCTATTTGAAGACACGGCGCGATCCCAGATTCAAATACATGGTTTTCTCCCCATCAATGTGAATGGGCGTGCCGTTAGCGGCGAAGAGGTTGAATGCATCGGTCGAGGCTTCTGCTTAAAACAGCTAATACAGATACGTCTGCGCCTGTACCGATTAAAAATCGTGTTCCACTTTTGAGGTAGGTAACAACAGACGGCAGCTGCTTGTATTATTGACGCCTTGTGAACCACAGGCGTGGATGCGCGAGCCAAAAATCGGGAAACCGTGACAGGACGGTTAGCGCCTCGCTGGTCTTCTCTGGTGCTGGCGGCTGTGGTAATGCGGTTCCGGGCTGTAGCGAGACTCCGTACATCGTGGCAAGAATACAGAGCTCACTTCAGTGACTATATTGCCTCTTGAAATTTCAATCGGTGAGACCCGCTTGTGGGAGGCCGAAAGAAATTGTACAAATCACCAAAGCGAGAAATCTTCCACACGATGCAGCTAATTCCTTGTCGGGTGCGACGGATCACGTCGGGCGCGATGGATCACGTCGGGCGCGATGGATCACGTCGGGGTCACCAGTTTAACGCATGTTGGTGGTGCGTTATATGCCGACAGGATCGGGAGCCTCGGAGAGATGATTAATACGCCAGCAATGTTGTTGTAGAAATGGAACGTCTTTATTAGGGCCAGTGTAGTTTATATAGTAATAAGTACGTGCTATAAATACATGCGTCATTACTTATTAAGCTACGTGAGAGACGTGCGAGACGTGACTATATTTAACTACACTGCTTGCACAAATATCCCTAACAACGTTATTTCGTAAAAAGGTAGAAAATTGATCAATGTGATAAAAACATTTTTAAGCCATGTTTTATTTAATTAACGTTCATCAAAGGTATATTTTTTATATCGTTGGGGAGTTTGTTGTAGATTTTAGAACATTGGAAATAAATTTTCTAATTTGCAATCAGAACATAAATACTTGATATTTATTTCGAGATTCCCTTAGTTAGTAGGTACTCCTATTGGTTCAGAACATACAATCGTTGCTTCGTCAGCGTCTCATATTGTAACTAATGAACTCCATTTCCATAAAGAAACAAATATTAGTGGTTAGCGCACACAAAGTTATCAGATTTACTGAATACTCTAGGTCGTAGTATTGTGCGGGATGGGGCAGTGTACAGGTATGCATCTAGAATTATAGAGTAAAGAATAATAAAATAACAACCCACAGTAATAATCATATGAGATAACGACCGTCTAAGTTTTCTGCCTTTCGTAACCACATGAAGCAATTAGTATACATATATATTATAATTACATGTTGTTAATATTAATTAGTTCCGATTGCGTCCCACATTACGCCTGAAAACATGTGGTCCACAATATAAAACTCGGACTCCGGATATGTACAGCTCCTTGCCATATAACCAATCTGTAAATTTTCAGAGCTATTTCCAACTAAGTAAATGATATATCACCTCATTCCTGGTGCGATCTCTCAGAGAAAAACCGAACATAGCTATACGCTGAGCACTTTAAATTCATAGACTAGTCCATTCGGGGTTCTCTGTTTTGCAACATAGGTCATTAATTGCAGGACCAGCCTTACATCCTTAAATTAGAAATGATTATTGAGTGATATGTATCGCATTTTTGTTTTTATCACCAACTTCCTTACACAGTATTTTATTCCAAGGCGCCAACTCCGTGCCCCGGTCCCATTAGCAGAAGTTACGATTAACTCAGCATCTCGCCATGCTCCCGCTAGTTGGGACACCGACCAGCATTAGGTACTTGCTCAACGCGTCCTAGCACAGTGGTTATTAAACCCGGCTCCGTTGCAACTTGCTGCTTGTTTGACATCGTCTTGCTTATTCAAACAACTGGTTGCAAGTTTATTAATTTCAAACTTTTTCTTATTAAGGTCAGGTCTGTTTTGTAAAACTAGTTTAAATATGCAATTCTTTGGTTTATCTTCAGTGAAAATAAGGTTGAAGGTTCATGAGGCTCTAATAGTAAACTGAACTAAAAGGCTTAGTAGCAAACCTTTTAGACATTGTGACAGAAATATTTTTGTGTGATTGACACGAATACTATTTGTTCTCAAGTTATAAATTGTTATGATACGAGTATTTTCATGCATTACGGGTACACATTCTTCAAGAATAATGTTTTGTCGAAAACTTAGAGCGTAAACTCTGTCAAAGTAAACTTATATTACTTAATATCTCAGCCTAGAGTGACAGGTATTATTAACGGTCTTAATTCTATTTTTTTTTAGTTTTATTACCTATAGAACTGACGTGCTCACCCCCGGTACATAAGCCCGGTACATAAGGTGGTCCAGTTGCGAGAAACCTTGCCTGCCGTGCAGGAGGCGATATGGTTCGATCCCCGTCCAGGCCGACTCGTACCAGTGAGTTTTTCGGAATTTATGTAATATTTGTAACAACACTGGCATTTCGGTGAAGGAAAACATCGTGAGGAAACCTGCATGCTTCAATTTCGAGGTACCTACCTATGTATTGAACCTACTGTCCATTACAAGGGCAATGGGCTCAGCCCCGTCACACTGGACAGAGTTTCGGTACTACTAATGAAACGTGGATGTTCTGAGGTTTCAGAATATCTCAGACTACTCTCTCGAGAAATATAGCCGTGAGCATATGCTTATGCTTATACTAAGCTAAAATAGAGACAAATCTGCGGACTAGAGCTGGTGGTCCTTCATTTACTTTTACCTAAAATCTCTCTAGAGACACCGGATCGATCGTACGATCCCAGGCTTATACATTAATTATCCTATCATTTTCTTATCTTCAGCTTTAATTTGCAAATTTTATGATTCATTAAATAGTATTTTATGTACTTTCAAACTTCGCAGCTTAAGGTAAAACGTCACAAATTCGTACTTTCAAATAGCATTAATGTTTAACACTGAGAGTGTTTATGATAATGTCATTTCAAAGTACGAAATATAAGTACGGAATATATGTCGATAAAAACGATGTCTTGGGTACTGCAGATCTCCGAGGTAAGTAGGAGGATGTTCGCCGCATACAGTTTTCTCAAACGACTACGGAATTTTCTTCCCATAAGTACTAAAATTGCGCTGGCACAGTCCCTCCTGCTGCCCATCCTTGATTATGCAGATTCATGTTACCTCGACCTCACAGTGGAGCTCCTTAACAAACTTGAACGCCTTCAAAACGTTGCTATACGGTTTATATTTGGGTTACGGAAATACGACCATGTCTCCGAATTCCACGCTAAACTTAAGTGGCTCCCAATCCGTCGTCGAAGAGACACTCATGTCATGTTCTGTTGAAGAATCAAGATTTAAAAAAAACGTGGATATAAATAAAAGAACTAGATGCACAGTAAAAAAAAAAAAAAAAAATCTTAGCAATTTTCAGCCCGAATTTACATGTTTACTGTCAGCGACTGTTGCTGTTTGGGGTGCAAGGATACAGCCTCCCGAGTGAAGAGCCCTGAGTTTGTCTGGCGCTCCCTGGGCAGTCAGCCTCGACACGACCCTTGCTGACTGGCTAATCTTTACACGTCAACATGAGTGATTGTCATAATACGATATGGCTCTTGCCGACACAAAAGAAGAAGAAACAAGATGGAACAATCCAATCCAATAGACAAATATGACTTAGTCGAAACTGGTACCAGGAGTATAGTGCAAAAAAGCCTCCCGGACCATTCCTAGGTATAAAACTTAGACGAAATTAATATTTTTATTTTAGACGAAATAAGGCTTGGACAAAACGGTACCGGCAGTGACCTGCCTTCAGATATTCGTTTGAGGTGCTTTGTATTTTTGTATCTGAAATTTTTTGGAGCATTGATTGTGTATTTGGTTTGTTTTTAATTAGTGACTAACATGTGCCTAACTAGATAAAAACTTGATTTGACATTATGTTTTACATTATTTTACCGTATCATGTATTTTCAGGAACAACACATTTTGTTTATTTTTTTAATGTTCTGTTGTTAACTATTGCAATTTAAAAAATGTATTTAACAAAAACATCACAATATGAAACAAGCACCCTTAAGTTTTGAAATCGGATAATTAATAGACGAAGTAAAAACGGTAGAAATTTTGTTTAAAAGTACGTCGATTAATTAGCAGAAATTGAAATCCCTGCAGATAAACTTACTTTTTATTCAAAGATTAATAATTCAAAATGTTACTTAATCAAGACAAAATATTTACTATCTTTTACTTTTCGATTCCCACGGGGGTCACTTACACTTTGTGCGTTTTTCCTTATATTACCGAATTGTATGAAAAGAATGATGATTCCGTGCTTCGGATGGCACGTTAAGCCGTTGGTCCCGGCTACTATCTCTGATGGTGGTAGTCGTTACATAAAAAAACCACGTCAGCAGAGGTCGTAAGGAGGTTTGAATAAACTCTTACACCAGGGCTTGCCCACACGATAAGAAGAAGAAGATTAAAAACATAAATAAAAAGCTCACAACAGCCACCATAATAACGTTAGCTACGCCCAAATAGCCATATAAAAAATTGTTTCATACGAAATCCTAATGCGTCGCTATAGCATTCGACGCCAATAAAGTGAATCAGACAATAATGGTTTTAGAATAAAACGGGGCGTAAGTAGGTTTCCCTGTTCGAGTCGCGATTTAATTTTAATGGCTCGTAAACCCGTGTGTGGCCATTCTTGTGTATGCGCCTCTAAATGGAATATGAATTTATGACGCTTCACTCATGTGTGTCGCGGAGTGAGCTGCGCTGTGACCCATTTCGTAGTGTACATGCGTTCTTTTTTATGGGTTTTTAGTAAGGATGGCGGTTCCTTAGGAAATTTATCGAGTGAACTATGAATCGAATATCAAGAACATGGAGTTGTGTTATATCGAATCATGATAGTTTCTCGCCTCGAAGTGAGCATTGCTGACTGGCTAGCCTTTTCACTACAACATGAGTAATTTGCATGCGATGGAGCTCATCGAGTGGGAAAGCCCTGGTGTCAGAGTTTTTTAAGACCGCCTTGCGGCCTCTGACGTGGTTTTTATGTAACGACTACATGATCATCATGATTTATTGTAATTTTTCATAATTATGTTGTTTTGTGTACAATAAAGAATCTAAGAATCTAAGGACTACCACCAGAAGCAGTAGCGGAGATCAATGGCTTATCGTGCCATACGAAGCACGGAATCATCTTTCTTTTCAGACAATCAGGTGATTCAGCCTGCAATGTTTAGGCAACTGGGGAAAAACGCACAAAGTGACATATTATCACTAAGTGTCCTCCGTGGGAATCGAACCCACGATAAATCGGCTCATCCTGACACGAAAGAAGAAGTCGATAGTTTCTAGAATAACAGTAAAATGCACAAATAAATAATAATATTTACGTAAAAAAAAATCATTATTCTATTCTATTCTATATTTAAAAAAATGGCTGCCATCTTGGGTATGTGATGATTTTGCCAATGTCTAGTTTTTGTAGCAAGAGTGCTTGACGTTGTACGGTAACTTATGTATTTTGGTAACTTCAAGGATTGTTTTTCGAAAAGAACACTATCTTGAGCCACCACTGGAGCTTCGTTGTAGGCCGGGGAGGGGGCAACCAACAATCGACTCGCGATGCGACTACCCTATAGCAGACCTACAACGCGACTCAAAAATCATTATAATATTCTGTAGAGACATGTCTAGCCTAAACGCCGGAACGTTCTTAAATTGATGTTGTACTCGTATTCCTCCTACATTTTCTACCACTTACTTTACTTGCAAATTAAACACACACTAAGCCTAAACTACCTTATAGTGCGCGTGTTTGCACGCCTCATTTAAATCTCAATTAAGGAAGTTCTAATCTGACTCTTAAATTGTTGCGCGATTGGAGTTTGGTTTTAGCTTCATTGTCTTTTTGAGGTTTTTACGTAAATACTTAGATAAATTATATGTCCAGTAGGTCTACCATGAGTTTTCACCGTACTTTACTATTGTAGTTACGTCACCAATTTTGTATTGAATTTCGAACAGCGCTCCGAGTGGTTACGTTGAGAACTAATTTCTGCCATACGAATAAGCGACGTAACTACAGTAGTAAAGTACAGGGAAAACTCATGGTAGGCCCTCAGATTGAGCCTCACGCCTTTACCGTATAAAACAAAAGTGGCTAACTTTGTGGTTGGTGTGCTAGCAGCGTCATACAACGTTTATCACCCTGAATTGGTTGATATTTTTTTCGGGTTCCGTCTATCTGGCATAACTTTCATTGTCCGAAACATATATAGCATAACATACTTGGCATAATTGTTCTTGGGCGAATATTAACAATGCAGAAAGCTTTATTTGGTATAACATATAAGTGGCAGAATATTAATTTATGCGAATTTAATATGGCATACTACTACCGTAATCGAATGTTATATTGAATAATTTTGCATAGCATAATGATCATGTGGCATTAGCGCGGTTTTGCATAATTTCGCTTAGCATAATTCAATTCAATTCAATTCATTTATTCAACAACTTACACTAACAGTACAAACACTACACATGCAAGTTTTAGTCGTTTGATAATTTATAGTACATTATTACAGACATTAATATTTCGAGCGGTAAATCATTAAATTAAAAAATCTTTATTACATTTAGAAACAAATAAATAGAATGAGATATGAATGTCAAAGAATATTAGATTAAGTTTATAGTCAGTTTCATAATTATACATATCAAAATATTAATCATAGTTAAGAGCAATGGGGGAAATATCCACCACAGAGCTTCTAGCTGATACTGAGCCTAAATATCGTCCGGCTGATAGTAGGAGCCTAGATTCCGAGTCCGCAAAAATATCAACCAGATCAAGTTGTACGATAGTGTTCATGAGCTTCAAGGCCTCGTATAGTGGTGTATGTGACATGGATACAGTTCATAATGATCAGTGGCATTAGGGCGTTTAGTTTGCGTGCATGCATGTTTGCTTGCTTGTCTGCATGTTGGGGGGTACAGGGGGTGTGGGGGGGCGGAAGCCCCCTGCCTGAGAAAAACAAATTCGTGCTTGTAAAATTCTAGGTAAGGTTAGGTTAGAACATGTATAACGCTTAGCGGAGCAAGCGAAGCTAGCGGAACATCTACATGCTTGCTTGCATGCTGCATGCTTGCCTGCTTGCTGGATGCGTGCATGCATGTTTGCTTGTTTGGTGCATGCTTGCTTGCTTGTTGCATGCTTGCTTGCTTGCTGCATGATTGCTTGCTTGCTGAATGATTGCTTGCTTGCTTGTCTGCATGTTGGGGGTGCAGGGGGGCGGAAGCCCCCTGCCTGAGAAAAACAAACTGGTGTTTTTAAAATTGTAGGTTAGGTTAGGTTAGAACATGTAAGACACTCACAGACATCAACATGCTTGCTGCTTGTTTGCTTGCTTGGAGCATGCTTGTTTGCTTGTTGCATGCTTGCTTGCTTGCTGCATGATTGCTTGCTTGCTTGTCTGCATGTAGGCGGAAGGCAGGAGGCGGAAGCCCCCTGCCTGAGAAAAACTTGGTGGAACAAATTTGTGGTTTTAAAATTCTAGGTTAGGTTAGAACATGTATCATGCATGCATCAACATGCTTGCTTGCATTCTGCATGCTTGTTGCTTAGGGCGCAGAAAGGTAGCTTCAAAACTGGAGGTTAGGTTAAGCTA
This sequence comes from Agonopterix heracliana, assembly GCA_963693445.1. Lineage (NCBI taxonomy): Eukaryota > Metazoa > Arthropoda > Insecta > Lepidoptera > Depressariidae > Agonopterix > Agonopterix heracliana. The sequence continues at coordinate 21,601,727 of OY856313.1, forward strand.
GATGGTAGATTTTAGTTTGTATCATTAGGAAAAGTAACTAAATAAAACAACGTGGTATGTATATAATCAGTTATTATTCGATAATTTTCTCCCCTCCGAACGGAAAGCGTCAATTTTCGTCCCGCTGCGCTAAACAAAGTTGTCGCTTTCCACCTCCGTCGAGGTGAAAAATAGTAGGTGTATACTAACCTCGGACAGTAAATAAGAAAGCCTGAGGGCTTACCATGAGTTTTCTCTGTACTTTACTACTATAGTTACGTCGCCAATTCGTATGCCAGAAATTAGTTCTCAACGTAACCACTAGGAGCGCTGTACGAAATTCAATACAAAATTGGTGACGTAACTTCAGTTGTAAAGTACGGTGAAAACTCATGGTAGACCTACTGAGATTACGTGTCACATGAGATCTGAGCCCTTTCTTACTTTCCTGCCCTCGGTGTGTAATCTACTAATATCCAGGTACTACTGGTAGTTGTTTATGCCATTAGTCGTTTAGTATAGTCAGCCTATAATATGCATTACAAAATTATGCGACAATGATGAGAACCGTTACAATACTCTGCTTTTCGCAGAGTAATAATGCCATACGATACTTCTGAATATAAACGTTATGCAATACGACTGATCTGCCATAGAAGACTATGCGTTATGAATGGATGCTAAAAAAAGTATGCCAAGTGAAGTTATGCCATAAGTCATGTATGCCTATAGTGATCATGCATTACAAAATTATGCGAAAAAAAGTTATGCGACAACAGGGTGAACCATTTTTTTCGACGCGTTTGTAGCTTCGACTGTTTATACTACGTACTAGACACATAACTTATCAAAGCGTAAGTACATAAAAACATATTTTTTATGAGTGTGTTACCTGACTTCTAAAAGTGCAACACCTAATATCACCTCCCCGTAAAGCTCACTTGATTGGTAATCAATCACAATGGTAAACCACATTATCTAAATCGATAGAAAGATTGAAATTAAAATGTATATCTCAGTGTGAGTTTTTGTATGCGGGTTTTACCCGGTATAGCCGGTATACAGGTCGGTATACAGGCCGGTAAAAGCTCGATTCTCAATACAAAATAGGTACTTTATTGCGCTCCACTAAGGTACAAAACAGGTGGTGATGAATCTCAGATCGCCATTCGCCATCCTTACGTTACTGAAAGCTTCAAGTAGTTCACGACCCGGTTTTAAATCACATTATAACGACTGTACAACTTTACGATGCGCTCAGATAATAGTTATTTGTTATGCTAGGCTGCAAAGTAGTTTTTTGGCGCGAGTACTTGTATTGAAACCTGAGCAAGCGAAGGATTCTAAGATTGAACCACGAGCGAAGCGAGTGGGTTCAAATGTAGAATCCTGAGCGTTTAGCGAAGGTTTCAAAGGTACGAGACGCAGAATAACTTTGCAGCCGAGCGAAACACACAATTTTTCACCTCACAACAGCGAGGAAAAAAAGTGAATTGCTAAAAAGAACATTTCAAAAAGTTCTTATTTTCGTGCTGGCCAGTGTCATGAAATAGTTATTAAGCATTTTCAGTGCATTGGCGGTATACAAAAATATTGAATAGAGAAATTCGAATTTCGAAAACTCTTTGCACGCTAGCGGATAAAATACACTTTTGCACTCAGATTTCGAACGATAAACAGAATCTTTCCGAGCTTGTGTGAAAATAACGTTATCTCTATTTTTTTCTTTTTACCCGCGACGGAACGGAGAACGTGTATGCGTTTAGGGTGAGAGGTTGTTTGTTTGTTAATCTATCAGACGCGTACAGCAGCGATTATAGCACATCTATGCATTATCATTACTATTCTTGTTAGTTGTTAGGGGTTTGTTAGAGCCACCACTGGAGCCCCGCTGTAGACCTGGGAGGGGGCAACCAACAATAGACGAGCGACGTGACCGCCCAATAGCAGATCCACAACGCGACTCCCGGCAGTTGACTTCATACTAATTTATTAACGAAATGTCACATAACATTGAGGCCACGTGACTCAGTGCACGGGTACGGATTATTGCATTACCTAATATATACCTACACTAGATACTCTATCTTATACCTTGGCTATAGCTAAAACATTAATGAGCTCGGTGTTAGAAAAACTCATAGGTACATAGCATGTGGTCCGTCGGATTCGAACCCAGACCTCAAGATTGAGTTTCTATAGCTATCCGCAACGCGCCACAGATGCTTGATGATTTATTTTCCATTTCTTTTTTGAAACTATACGTAGTACAATTTCACGCAAATTCTCAATTTTTAGAGCAAAGTCAAAATAACGGTATTCAATATCGGACCTTGAAGCCAACTTATTAATTGTCAAATCGATTTTGAAGCAACCACCACCTCGGAACGTGTTGTGGCTGTAGAGAAGATGTGGCCAGAAACTCTACAACAGCCGGTACTTCCTCGTGGACCTGTGGAATAAAATCGATAATATAAAAAAAAATGAAAAAAAAAGATATAAAATTAATTATAAATAGAAATTAAAAAAAAAATTAATTAAAATAATTTAACTATTTTAAATATTTTTTTTTAAATGAAATAAGTAAATAATAATAATTAAAATATTATAATTTTTTTTTTTTTAATTTATCTTTATATTTTTAATCGAGGAAAAAGGTTTCCTCGTGGACCCACCAGTGGGACAAATTAGTGGGTCCACGAGGAAGTACCGACAACAGCACGATAGAAAAGTTATAATTAATAACTTTTCTACAAAGTACAATGTAAATAAGAACCGTTCCCGGCGAGCGGCCGTCACTCGACCCGCCCCCGACCGACGAGGCCCAACAATGGCCTTCCTCAAGTAATTCCATCACAGCAGTTAAGATTGGCTGTCACTCGCACTGCCTCTTAATAACGGCCAGTTCCAGACAAAACCAAAGGAAAACAATTAACTTGTCTTACGGCTACGAAGATGACTGACTCAATTTTAAGATCGACTTGCATAGTATAGCATTACTATATGTATAAGACTATTGGGGGGTGTAGATAGATATACTTGAAAACGTACTATTTCTATTTGTAGAAATTTATAGTACACACCTCGGACAGGAAACAAACAAACAGACAGGAAGTCAACAGACATATGTGATCTGAGGCTTTCTTATTTACTATCCGAGATTAGTATACTCTTTTTCTCCTCGACGGAGGTGGAAAGCGACAACTTCGTTTAGCACAGCGGGACGAAAATTTACGCTTTCCGTCCGGAGGGGAGAAATAAAATTATATGAAAAGAACAATACGAGACTAATTATAATACGAGTATAACCTTTATTTCGGATTATACTAAACGGTAGATCTTTCAGGTAGAGCAGTTTAAAATTACAGTTTCGTGAGTGTTGGATGGCTACGGCGTAGAGGGTCTACGAAGTGTAGCGCGCTACGACTGGACTACTGTTACAAACATTTATTAATTTATTTTCTTCAGATATTGTATAATTAACTGAATCAGACGTTACTTATCGAAAATCCATGACTAATAGATCTACAACCTGATCACCATATAATTCTACTCTACTCGTGTTTCCGACATCTTTTGTCTACTATACTACATTCCAAATAGCAGCGAAAATTTAAGGTCATTTTTAATTACAGAAACGGAGATTTGAAACACTTGCTCGCACTTCTTCTTAAGAACAGCTTTAGTACCATCTAAGATATAGTCGGATAGTACATCTTTCTGATAAATATAAATTATATTTGCCTATCAGAATTGGCCAGAAGGCTAAATAGGAAACGGAAAATTTCGTCGTCCTTATTTGGAATGCAGTATAAGTATTTAGAAGCGGAAGTTGCGATACTTGTTATCTAGTACAAATATCGAGTAATTTGTAACTTGTTGAAGTTCTAGCATATGCTCACGACTATATTCCCCGAGGGGGTAGTCAGAGATATTCTGAAACCTCAGAACATCCACGTTTCACCAGTTGTACCGAAACTCTGTCCAGTGTGACAGGGGGTGAGCCCGTCGCCACTTATAATGGACAGTGGGTACAATAACTACATGCCTCAAAATGGAAGCATGCCGGTTTCCTCACGATGTTTTCCTTCACCGAAAAGCCAGTGGTGTTACAAATCGTACATAAATGCCGAAAAACTCATTGGTACGAGTCGGCCTGGACAGGGATCGAACCATCGCCTCCTGCACGGCAGGCAAGGCTACTCGCCACTGGACCGCCACGAACTTTTTTTTTAAGTTCTAAATCAGACGAATTTGGTTTTAAATTAGAACAGATTTAAGATAAACAATGTAATTGTGAAAATGCAATCTAGGTAGCTAGTTCACACAACTCATTGCAACTCAATGCAACTAAACTCAACTCATGCCGTAAGGCGGTTTGAATAAACTCTGACACCAGGGCAAAATTGGCAAATCTAAACCTGTCCAGATTTGGAACCCAGATGTCCAGGTTTTTCAAAGGTTATGTCCGGCCTTGCAGAAAAATCTGGTTTTCTGAAAAAACTGCTTTTTAATGAGAAGGCCGCCTTATTTGTACCATAATCTGGTTTTTTCCTATTGTGTAATGTATTTGTGTGTTTGGTGTAAATAAAGCACATAAATAAGAAAAAATCATCTGGCAACACAACGGATGAAAATAAAACATATAATGTATAGGCCGACCGACCAATATATCGAGTCATCCTTACTAGGAGTAATAAACAATGCATATATTATCATAGTTACAGGCAGGCATCAACCCGGCGTACGTTGCTGTCTTTGTGTGTTCCCCTTTACTCCCACACTTGCTTGTTCGGCCCATACATTATTATAAACAATGCATAGGAGACGCACAAGTCATGTAACAGGGTTGACGAGGGTACAGTGTGGGTTAGAGTACAGTAGACCTTAGAACCTTCTCACAGTCACATCATATTAAGAGGAAAGGCGGTCTGCAAGACATTTGAAGATTAGGTTTTTAACAGGTCGCATAAACTGCAACTGGGCTCGGACTGATTTTACCAACATAAAATGGACGAAGTCACATTCTCGTATTCCCCTGTTTTCTCCTCCAGAACTAGATCGAATTTAATATTTTTTTCAAGAATAAATGAGAATGTCTTTGGCTTTCCCTGTATGTTTTCCTTTTATTGTTTTTATTCGTCAAATATGATTGCTGTGTCTGAAAACGGCGGTAAATTTGAGTAATTTTCGTCATATTAGACGGTTCCTGGTTCTCTTAGTTAATTGTTTATTACAACAAAACATAGAGACACGGCAGTGGTAATGTTGATTACCATAGTAATTTTGCTCTGGTATCAAACAGGGTAGTACGTTTGTATGAACTAAGCAGCAACCGCCTTTCCTCTTAACGTCATTAAGTTTCTATGAAACATGGCTGCAAATAGTTTGCTGTGACAAGGTTCTATGGTGGCCCACATTTCAATTTGGTTGTCTATACGAGGGTCGTAAAGTGCAACGTCTAAAAGCGAAGGAAATGTAAAACCACCGGCAGTTTGTCACAGAGGCACTGACTACTTCTTACATGGTGCTCTCTAATCTCCTTCAATACCATGATTTGAACCCATTTTGCCTATCTTTGGCACAATGTAATAAGGGTTTATACTTCGAACGTTACTTTAAACTGATACAGGCTTAGATTAATTATACAGGGTGTTAAATTAAATATGTTACCTAAGTATAGTTAATTGCATTTATACATGGGTACACAAGACAATTACGCCAATATTAACCGTAATTAATATACACTTGGAACTATATTTTAGCAATTAAGACCCATCACAAAGCCCACTGCAGGGCACAGGCACAGGCCTGCCCTCAGGGAGGGTGTATAGGTGTTGGTATTCTTCACATACGCTTTTCGCATCGGTTTTTTTTTTTTTTTTTTAATTTATTTAAGTTTTTACAAATTCTTTCAAATACAATTTTTCTCCAAAACTCCATCGGGAGTTTAGCTGGAGCTCTATATCTACTGCACGTAATTACAAAATTGCACATATATGGTAATACCATATTTAGGGCCTGTTTATTTTTCACCGTATGCAGGTTTCGGTAGTAACATTAATATCATTGGTTTTAGAGCAGTCGGTATTACGTACTTAAGTTAGAAAAACTCATTGGTATATGGTATGTCATCCGTGCGGATTCGAACCCGGACCTCAAGATTGAGTTTCCGTATCTCTCCGCAACGCGCCATCGATGCTCTACATTTAAGTAAATTTTTTTACACATTTACAAGACTCGCATTTAAAAGACTGTTAAATTGTATTGTGTCAATAGTATCGATATATTCGATGGTATCGATATATTCGATGGTATCGATATTATTGCTTTAAAACAGTTGATAAATTGGATACTATCGATAGAATAGAGATGCAATAGCGTCAACACTATCCATATTATCCTAGAACATATTATCAATTTGTCTTAAAATAAAACTATCAATGCTATCAAAAATCGATCGATATTGTTACTATTTTTCAAAGTCACGATAGAGAATGAATGATTTTGAATGAATGAATGAATGATTTATTTAACCAAAAAACAGCCTAGTTACAGTAATATAAGATAATTCTACAATTACAATTTTCATATTACTCTTATAATAAATATAGATTCAAATATACATAATACACATGGCTGATCTATTTCAAACATGGGAGCTGCCAGCAACTATCAGCAGGGAAGAACCCTGTGCTACTAGGTACTGGCCTGGCTGGTGTCGATAGACTATCGATAGATTCACTATTATTAGGCAACACTTGGTAGTTGTAGCAAAGTTTCAGATCACCACATAAGGGATTATAGTCGTGAGCTTATTCTTGTATCTCCCATTGTTTCATTACCACCCTGTACAAACAAGTACAGTTGTTTACGAGAGACTGTTAGAGTTAACGTCTTATTTACCGGACCGTCCGGGTTGAGGTCCGGACTCCGGACAGGTTCCGTCCAGAGACTAGACGCAATAAAACACAATACCGGATCGGTGCACTCCGTCTCAAACACAAATAAACTGTAGTCAAAGCTGTAAGTTAAGGGGGGGACTTTAGAAGAAATAAAGTGCCGGTTAAAGTAAATTTATTTAAGTGCAGTGTATTTTTCACTCGATTTACCTTACTCTTGGGAGCTGTGGCTCGATGTGGATAAACGTGGTATTTCAATCGCGATGGTCCATTTCCGTTCCGTTTCGTAGACTCACCAGCCATCAGTTCTGCTGCAAGGAAACAAACACGTCAGCAATGCGAGGATGGGTAGCGGTACAGAGCTACTCTGTACTGGGTAAAAGATTACATAGATTATAAATAAGGCTTTGAAATTATTCATACAAAATTTCAAAGCAATCATCGTAAAGCAAGCAAGCATTTCATCTTTGTAATTATATTATATTTATAAATTTTAAATGTTAATTGAGACGCGCAATCTAGATTTTCTAAGCAATTTTTACATATATTAAATGTTACAATGAGTTGATGTTCAAAAAAGTAATTTAATCTAATATTGTACCATACTTAATCCTTCTTTTTTTTAATTTATATTGCATACCTTATTTCATTTGGCTAACTGTTGATGCATACGAAAGCTGTGTATACCTTTAAGTGATGTATTCATAAGACCTGATGCTCGTGTATTTTTAAACCTTTAATCAAATTTGTGAATGTGTCGTTGGTGTACCTAATAAACTATTAAACTATTAAACTGTTACTTTTATTAATACCGTCTACGAGTGTTATACGTCAAAGTAAGCATAAGCATATATGCTCACGACTATATTCACGACTATATTCCCTGAGGGGGTAGTCAGACATATTCTGAAACCTTCAGTAGTACCGAAAACTCTATCCAGTATGACGGGGGGTGAACCCATCGCCACTTATAATGGACAGTGGGTACAATACATGCCTCGAAATTGAAGCATGCAGGTTTCCTCACGATGGTTTCCTTCACCGAAAAGCCAGTGTTACAAATCGTACATAAATTCCGAAAAACTCATTGGTACGAGTCGGCCTGGACGGGGATCGAACCATCGCCTCCTGCACGGCAGGCAAGGTTACTCGCCACTGGACCACCACGGCTTTCTACGTCAAAGTTTTGTATGAAATTGACAACTCAGGTAAATTATCTGACAGCAAGTTAACTACTAAGTTGTGGAGGATGACGCACTCTCTCTCATCTTTATTCGTGAGAGGAAGCTATCACACATCCTTTCCAATCCACTAGAATGGTAACTAGTAAAACTCTTCCTACTCTTTGTAGGACGTCAAAACGCGCGTTTTGTATGACAAATTGTACTAGGCACATGACCTCATAACAATTTAGTCCTTGTTCTAGCTAAATGAAAAACAGTGAAATCATAAATATTTCATTACTTTTAATAGTTTATGTTCATCAATGAAACAATGCTGAAAATATGAGTTTAGCGTTATTTTCAAACGTTTTTTTACTAAGAAGATAAAACTAAAATATAGTTTAGGCAGTGAACTACCACATTCGTTATTAGCACAAAACCGTAATAAGTTCAAATGGTAAACCTCTTACGGTCCTGAGTCAATATTATTCCGGACCGCGTAGACGCGCCGCGCTGGTCCGGATCCGGCAACACACGGTCCGGTTTAATTGGCCGGAAACTGAGCTGGTGTTGAACGGATAAAGTGTTTGACTGTGACCTTTAAGAGGTCTTTTACCCTCGATGGTTTATTTTAGGATTTTTATATGCAACGATTTCAATACTTAATACTTTAGTTGTGAAGTTTTGATCAAGAGGTGAACCTGCAACATGCTTTTACAATTTTTTATTAGGCAAAGTTTATTTGTTCAAAAATAATAAAATTTACAAGAATATACATACTTCAAATCTGCAACACGCTTCGTCAAAAATGGCAACATATCTGCATCTGCAACACTCTTTTAACAAAATATATAAATAACGCTCACAGGCACATACATGGTAATGATCGCAAGTAGTCTTTGCGCTACAGATTCTATGAAAATATTGAATAAATAGGCTAAGTGCAATAGTAGGCATCGCGCTACGAAATCAACGTAATCTACTAGGTTTTTTGCACGCAATCAAAATCGTGGGTATAAATCAATTTTTTCTCCAAAGAACGAAGTAGCCAATCAGGGGAACCCCAAAATAATTAGGTCAGAACTCAATAGGTAGTTAGAATGTAAGCCGTGGACATGAATATATTTGAGATTCCGCTATCACGGCAAGCTTCATGCGCCAGTCGTCACAGGGTTACTCTAACGGGAAAAAATCGGTTAACCTTTACAGCCTACGACAACAACTACAATCGTAAACCATAAACGGCACTCTATCACTACGAGTAGAATTATTTACGACGAACCGGGAACTTTCCAAAGTAAAAGCGACAAAAATACGATTTTCCCTAATGGGAGACGAAAACAGACAATGCTTTGTCACTGTTTATTCAACGATTAGATGATTTGCATATTTTAGTCGGCTTGATGATTTTACTGAAGGGTTGTGTCGTCGATAGACAAGTCAACGGTGTTTAGGAGTCATTAGTTTATTGTTTAATGGATTATACGGATCGTGAAATGTTAAAATGTATTTATGAAGAGGCCTATACCCAGCAGTGGGGTTTACCGGGCTGATGACGATGATGATGATTTACTCTGTAACAATAACATAGTTCTTCAAAAAGGACAAGTGTGGCACCCTCAGCCGAAAATTTTCTGAAAATGTTATAAATGTAGATGAGGCGAAAGAAGTGTGTTAGGTATTTCTTAATAATATGCCGTCTGTTTTTTGTAGGTATGACCGGACAATCAAACTGAATAACTTTATCTATAGGTCTAATATCGAAATCGCTGTTCGCTGAAAAAAAATGGTTGTTCTATACAAAACTGCAATCTTGCTCGGCCCGCAAGTGTATGTGCCGCTGGCAGATTTTTTCCACGTTTTTGATAAACTCGTATATGAAAAACCCTCTAAATGCGTGAATGTTTACTTCCTTGTTGACTTGTGAAGTTCGCGAAGGTAACTACCTATACTAATGAAAACTTTTCGGTGGCGCGGTACGAGTCACCCCGTGTCAAAGACGCTTGAAACAATGCCATTGTTTGCCACTTGCGACTTGAATTAGCATGGATTCAGATGGTAAGTGGACAGTCAGACTGTCAGGTCACTTTATTGTAGCATTTTATTTTTATTACCAAACAGATACCGACTCTCCACCGCGTGAATCAGAATCACTTGTTAGAATCGTACGTTATCGCAGTGCCATTGTTTATGCATCCATACAACTTTGGCAGTCACGATAGGTCAATAGTACGGTACGCGTGGAGGTGGGGTACCCGATCAGAGTATAATTTTACACACCAATACACTACGCTGAAGTAAACCACTAACCCATGCAAACCAATGCAATATCTGCTATATTGTCGCCTCATCTTCTTAGAAGCTTCCTATGCACTGTTTTACCAACTTTGTTACCGTTAGATGGTGATGTCGTTGTGTACCTGTACTTTAAGCCCTCACACTACATAATACCTTTCGGGATTATCAATTTAATTCTCCAACCATCTTCATTCTGGATCTATGTTATATACTATTAGCCAACTCACACTCAAAATTTACGTGTTGCACACTTATTCAACGTCAATTCTTTTTTTAAGCTACCACGGCGTCGGAACGTGTTGTCGCTGTAGAGAAGATATTATGCGTCCAGAAACTCTAGAGCATATCACAACTTAATGACTAAACAATATAAATTCTTAAGCTAAGGTTATGTATAGTATATTTAATTAAATAATTGATACTATACACTGTATATAAATACTGTATAGTATACAGTAAACTATAAGTTAGTGACACTCAGACTCAAGCCTCAAGCAAGCTCTGCCCACTTGATACAAAAGCATCACTCACTCACTCATCAACAGCATTCAGATCGTCCCACTATCTCTTTTTAGGCCGACCTGGACGCCTAAGACCGTTGTCACTTCTACGGCGCACAAAACTCATGCTCAGGCTACTGAGAAATACTAAAATTTACGTGAATACTCAAATAAAACGGCATTTTCAAATAAAACTACCGTTCGCAGCCATTTAACTGAACAGTTTTATTAGCCACTATCGGCACGTCTGTTCTGCTGACTCTACGGAGGGTTTAAGGCTTTGGGTGCGGTTTTTTGTTGAAATTTAATATTGCTATAAGGTAGGGTCAGAGCAAGTTGTCCGGGTCCGCCACTCTTTAGTCCCTCTTTATTTATCGTTTCCCTTTGTCCTTCAGTCTTTGTAATGTTGAAGATATAGCCGGAACAACGAGGCGTATGTTACTTTTTGAATACCGTTTATTTACTTTCGACTGCTTTTGAGGCTTTGTAAGAAAAATTTCATATTTATTTCTGAACCCCCTAGTTGGGCAAAAAAGAGGGGTGCTGTAAGTGCGTTCACACACGATGACGCACTGACTGAGCAGCAAACGTCAGTCCGTCATTTGTGAAGCAAGGAGTTGTATGAAACCGCACGTAGAAGCACACACGGTGACGCATTGACGCACCGGGTTCTATGGATTGACATCTGCAGCTCCGTCAGTGCGTCATCGTGTGTGAACGCTCTAAGTTTAAATTGGGTGTTATGTGTGGGTCTATCTGTCTACCCAGCACCGAAAGAGATTCGATGCAGTTTTTACGAAAACTAGTATTTGTGAGATGGTTTGTTTTGAGCTATGTTTCATAGAAATAAGTTCAGCTGTCTTTCAGCTGTTTTTAATATCATCAGAAATTACTTTATGACTTAAATATCAATTAATTTAGGCCTCTCACCCCTTTAAGGTCCTTACCGTTCTTCCTTTTTTTTCATTTGTAGTTCTGTAGCCGACGTGGTGGAGTATAGCCTACTCCTTCTCACCCTTATTAGTGAGAGTGCCTTCGCTCTGCAGTTCTAGCATGCAGGTAACTGTTTTATTACTCTATAACATAACTTATTTAATTTCAGAAGTCTCGCTATTGATGTTGCTAGTTGCCACATCTTCAGAGTTTGCTTGAGTTTGTCGACATACAATCCTACAAACCAAGATTAAAAGAAAAATACGGCGGTTTCCAAAGCTAATAAAACATTGATTGAATTCGTTGACATAAATATTTGTGGAAAAAGAAAACTTCATCTGTAGCAAATTGAGATTAAATTAGCTCGTCCCCGCTTCGATCGGAAATTTCAGTAAATTGACTGATTTTTTCATGGAATGAAATCTGTTTGTCATTTACTTTATTTTATTCCCGCATACGCCCCATCGCCACTCCGAGTCGCATATCCCTTAGTTGCCTCCATCATGCACTTGGAATTGTGGTTGTTGTTGAACAAGAGTTAAAACTTATAACAAAGCTAAAACTTTGTGCTTATTTCGAGCTACGATATAATTACAGGCAAATTATATAGAAATGACAAAGGCTTTACAACAATAAAATATGTAGGTACGTATCACGTAGAGTTAAGAACAGTGTCTAATATTTTATTTTATTTTTTATTTTATTTTATTTATTTGGTGCAGTAACAAAGTACAAACTGATACATCGATCTTAAACATAATACAAATTAAATTACATCTAATTTGCACCTCAATAATGACTGCGCACAGCATTCTAATTTATTAATACGAATTTACTACATTTGTTGAATGAAACTTTTAAACATAAGAGTTAGGTTAGGTTCTGTATATCATAGAATAGACTCGCCATCATTTTGGTATTTATGTATTCTACACATTGACCATAAGAGGTCAATGATTCTTCATTATATTATGTTACAGTTACAGGTTGATGGTTTATTTTGTTAAAGGGTACGCTTATTTTCTAGTTTTCATTGAGATTTGATACCAAGGAGATCAGTTTTCTGTGTTTCATTCTTTGTCACTTTATAATTTCTAAACGAGGGACCATATTAACATTTCAATGCGGCCCTGGAATGACCGGCAGAATCCGACCTCTAATAGATTTTGTTAATTTTACTCACAAAACACTGCAAAAGAATCCCTTTCCTTTGTCGCCGGTGTGTCGGAAGTCTGCCCGGGATGAATCGTGCCTACGGAAAAGCATGGTGTGTAATTTCTTATAACAATGAGTCACTTCTACAGCTAAGAACAGTCAACATTTAATAACAATATTCATGAGGGTGGCATTAGATCGTCGCGTCGCCGCGAAGTTACAAGTACCTCCGGCATTCATTAGCAATCTGAGCCTCTTCACTGCGACAATGTTTTTGTACAAATACTTCATAATTAATAATTCATAACATAATGAACTGGATTCTATAGGCGCTCTACTTGAGTTATACAGGGTGTTAATACAAGAAAACATCGTGCTTGATTTGCTTTACTCACCATCTATATGTAATGTAAACGAAAGTATCACCCTATAGCCCAGTCATTTTACGGACTTTAGTTAGAAGGAGTAGGAGTAATTATGAATGATACTTTTAAACTGCTACCGGTGTTTAGTGACAAAAAGACTACCGGAAAAGGTATTAAAAAATTTGTTTATACTCAACATAAAAATCCAAATTATACCTCCTAGATGGCAATAAACTTAATCATTTCAATACCAATGCACTCATTTTAATCTTTTGCACAATAAAATAGCCATTTAAATTTAAAAAATGATTATTCGTTAGAAAATACAAATGTATTTTTCAAAGCTTTCTAAGTAGACACAAATTTTTGCTCCTTGTTTGGAGGGTGTATTCAAAATGAGAAAAAAAAAATGTACTGTCAGGTTTTTTTAGACCGAGATTAATGCTAAATTTTGAATTTGGGGCTGTTGCTAACGTGATTTTTTTTTTATTTTGGGGTATTTTCTAAGCCCAAATGTTGGTTTGTTTTAACATAGAGTCAGCAAGTCTGCCCTACATCCGTATCCGGCGACCATTCAATTCCTAACATATCTTACGTGGCTTTATTGAGTGGCCTAACCGAGGCATTATTCACTTAGAATAAATACTAGTTTGTCCATTGACTTACCAACTACTGGACTCTATTTAACAAACGCGACAAGTACCAATTGACAATCCAGAGTACATAGTTGAGAATGCTAGGACACTGCTAGTTTAGCGTCACTAGTAACCAGTAATGTACTCTGAATTGTCATTGTAAATGTTTACTTGTCGCGTTTATTAAACAGGGCCTTGTAACTTGGGCCCGCGCTCAAAAGTGTCCGCAGTCCGCACTAGAAGAGTAACAAAACGTATAAAGATAAAGAGTAACAATTACGCGCATTAATAAGGGAGTAGTTTGGACCATCAAACTGAACAACTTTCACTATGGAACTAACATAGAAATCGAATACAAAAAACAGCTCTCCTATACATTTAGTTCGAGTAGATTTGTAGTCTATTATGGAAAATCCGATTTTTTTTCCAGATTTTGATGTTGGTCCCATAGTGAAAGTTGTTCAGTTTGATGTCCTATAAACCAACCCCTTAAAAGTTTATTTGTATTTTTTTAACACTTTGTATAATGCAGGCTGCTGTAAGATTTTTTTAAAACTATGCAAGGAAAATGAACAGCTGTTTTAAGGTTTTTAGTTTGTTTATACTACCGAAACGTACTTACTTACGTTTATGTAAGTTCGTCTGGGACACTTTTTGCGGCAATTTTGTATTAGACCCGACGTCCTTTTGTAAGATAAATCAATGAGTTTGTCAGTTAATGTCAGACCCTGGACAAATAAACTCACTGAACATAAAACATTCTTCCTTCCATTTTAAAAGCATTCCTCTATCTACAAGAATTTGTTCCCTAAATGAGTTTCTTTGTTACGTTATGCAATACGATTTTCGGTTCGGCTTCCGGGAACGGCTTCAATACAAAAGATTCTTATTAACGAAATCTAAAGAAATGTCAAACGATTCTGTTCAAACCAGAAATATTTTCATTTGAGGTTTACTGAGGGGTGACGAAAGAAATCAGTTCACTGATTCATAAATGTAGTTCGAGCACAAATGTTTAATCGGAATACTTCATAAAAACCGTTTAAACACTTTTTCAGTTTAATATAAATGTACAGTTAAATTCCCTTATAAAATGTTTAGATTGACATGAAATGGTTATTTTCTAGTCTCAATCAAACATCTAATAAAAGTGGCTATATTCTCATTACCAGTCACACAGGACAGCGTGTGTGCACCGCTAGTGAAATGTTCATATTCTGAACTGTATGGATACTATTTATTT
This sequence comes from Agonopterix heracliana, assembly GCA_963693445.1. Classification (NCBI taxonomy): domain Eukaryota; kingdom Metazoa; phylum Arthropoda; class Insecta; order Lepidoptera; family Depressariidae; genus Agonopterix; species Agonopterix heracliana. Next base: position 21,616,900 of record OY856313.1, read on the forward strand.
ATAATATCCGGATTTAAAATATCCGTGGCTCACCGCACGACTCCCTGGCTAGTGGCTACCCCTATATTTCTCACAAGATATCCACATAACATGTTATGTTCTGTAAAGCTACTGCCAACCGTACTAGGTAACCCTCAAATATATAATTTTATTATTTCAAGTGTATGTTATTTTTTTTTTGACGTCGCTCACTCAAGCAATTTTTTTATGCATAGGTACTTCATATATTACGAGCAACAAGCACTGTCCCAACCATAAAATCGGGTAACTTTGTAACCATTTTGATGGATAAAATAAATGTCAATGTAATGGCATGAAAAAGTATGACATAATTTTATGACAATTATTAATCTAATTCTAATCCTAATTTAAATTGTAATTAATTTTAATTTTACTTTAATATACTACTTGTTTTGTGTATATTAGAAGTGTACATATGGGTGTTTACCTGAAATAAAAGTTATTTATTTATTATTAATAAGCACATGATCGAATTCCTTTACAGGTTGGTCAGAAAGTCTGCTAAAACGACCAACTCTATCGGTATTAAAATTTAAGAATAGAGATACAAGACGTGTTGATATTAATTAGGAACTAACCTAGCTCACAAAAACTCCAAAAATAAATATATCCCCGTTATATACCTTAGTTATCGCGCAAACCATGAGACTACATTCACGACGTGTCGTGGGAAACATGGGAACGCGGAGATAACGCAAAGTAAAAATGAGTAAAAAGTAACGAAAAGTAAAAATAACGGCGATTCGATTGCAACGTCGTCGTTGTGGAGCAGTTACGACATCGCTCCAAAATCGCTTGTGTGATAGGTTTATAGCGCCAGCCTTAGAAACAGTATATGTCAAGAATGAGCCTTACGGTTCTACCGTATAAACCAAAAGGGGCCAACTTTCTTAGGTTGGTGTGCGTGAGGCATCATACAAATTATGCGCACACACAAAAATGTTGCTGTGCCCTGACAGGGTTCATGTATCCTCTTTAGCTATAACTTGTAACACCTTATGCTGTATGTACATGAATGCAAATAAATTACTATGAAACTACTATGTTTGTCTGCGTGTATATGAATAGGGTTTAGAGGCCCAGTGCTGGATGCAATTGTTTTCGATGCTTTCGACTGTCTATCTTGACATTAAACTTATCCAAGGCGCCAGCATTATTTTCGAGCCCTATACAAGAGAAATAATAATACGTTTATTCATTTTTATGTTATCTCAATCACAATGTTCACGTTTCATTGCTTTTGTGAGTAAAATATAATACATATTATTCAATGTAGCGCCATTGTCTTTTGTATTGAAATAATATCGCTTCAAAAATCAAATCAAAATAATGATGAAGATTGTTTCTTAGAAATGATATTTATTATTGTTTTATTGAGTGAATGACTCTGCTAGTAGATAATGTATGCAGAATGACCCACTTGCAAAGGTGAAAAAAACAGTATCCAAGGTGAAGACTAATTTTTAAAACATTTTTTTTTTACTTAAATAAAACAATCATTTTTTTTAACACAACCGCTCAATGTAAAATAAACAATAAAAGATCATGCCCAAAATTATATGAAAGTCAGGCTGAACTTGTGTCGGGTCAAATTGTCACAAACGTACTAAGAGCATTATTTTAACAAGAAAACCGTTAAAGTATTTGATGGGAAATATTAGTCCAAAACTGACGTATGTTCAATAAATTATTATTTATTGTATGGTACCTAAATGTTTATAATGGCAATAAGTAGTTTTTTTTAAATAACTTCCACTGGAAAATTGTAAATGCCTGGAAAGGTAGGGTCGCATTGAATCTAATTGTTTGTTAGTTGTGTATATAAATTCTGCACACGTAAACCTGCAATTCATACACTAAAATATACATTTATTTCATTCATTAATTTAATTTATCTTTATTGGTTATCAAACAGCAAATTACTTAATTTCGAATACAACAACATTTAAATTTTATAACGCCAATTACATGATAACACGTTTTAAAAACTGTTTAAGGTACAATAAGAAAAAAAAAACTTACTAAATATAAAATTTTCACAAATGAAAAGAGTAACTAACCAACATTACTTTACTAATATAACGTTACTAACATTAATTTAGACTAAGTGCTTCTATGGGATTTATTAATAGACCCAACAAACAAATCGGTCACGGTCAATTAATGGGTGTAAAAGACGTGGTGGAGTAGTAGCCTCGACTTATGTGCATGTGCATGTGAAGGGAGCGCGGCGGTTCGATCCCAGCCTGGATCAAACTTGTATCAATAATTTTTTAGTATGATTACGATGTAAACTTCAGTGGCTTTTCTATGAAGGAAAACAACGCGAGGTAACCTGCATACGCCCTGTATACGATAAAGATGAAATTCTGATGCGTATGTGGAGTCTACCAATCCGAATTCTGCTCGCGTGGTGGACTAACGACCATACGCCCTCGTTGAGGGTAGGCCTGTGTCCTGCAGTGGGACGTATAGAGGCTGATGATGGTCCATTAAAAATGATGGGCTCACTACCTGTAACCCTGGCGAAAATTCGGAAACTGGTAGTGAAAGTTGGATATTCTAAATACCTGTGCTCTATTTGGGATATCTCTGGCTACCCCTTTCGAGAAAGACAGTCGTGCGTGAGCATTACACTTATCTGTACAGAGCCACTTTAGCTTAGGAGTGGACCACGCCAGGCATGTTACTAGTGGACCGCGTAATGTGCCACGGTCAAAATGTGGATTAGTTTATAACAAGTTAACAAGAAAAATACGTTAGCAAGAACGAAGTAAGTAGGTACTTATTCTAAGGAGCATTACTCAACTACCATTTACAAAAGCTTAAAGAGTCACGGTCCATAAAAGACAATAGAAAAAGGGAAACAATAACATACTGAACACAATTTCACTTACAGCACTTTTGTGGAAACAGTTTATTCGGAACAAAAACCCCATTTCAGGTCATTGTCGGCCCGTTGTTCGTACGGGATAATAAATCTGGCAAACTTTATCTAATAGGCCTATTTGTCTACTTTATATTGAGCCCTTGCACCCGTAGCTATTCCCTCTATATGGTCATGTTATGTATGAACTGATGAGGGGGTGGTAGGTCAGTGTTAACTGGTTGGAAGGCGTGAGCTTCGGTAGCCGACGCAGAAAAAAATTTACGGCAGTCGCTTTGAAGGCGACCTCAATGTGAAGTACTATGAAGATCCTAGAATCAATGATGTCATTTTGATAGTCCGTCCAACCACCTTCTATCTAGAATAGCATATACTATACAGAGATATGAAACTAGATATAGGTACAGAATATGAAAAGTCTAATATTAACAAAATTTTATACTTACGTTTTATACCATTAGTAGTCTAATTATACTAGCTGCTTTGACTTCTGGTTCGGCCTTAGTATGGACTTTTTTTAGTACTTTTGCCTAAAGGTTAATTCCTTGTTTTATTGACTATAGAGAAAAAAAATCTGCTGTCTCATACATTTGAGTTGACTATAGGTATTGCAGTTTAGTATGGAACAGCTGATCTTTTTTTTGCTCTTACAGGTTTGATCCCATGGTAAAAGTTGTTCTGTTTGAGGGTTAGAGCGTGTGGTTTAAAGGTTAATGATACTTTTCCTTACACGCTACGGTTATGTATACAATAATACTTAGTCTAGTTTGATCATTTAAACAGGGTGCTTCAGACCATCAAACTGAACAATTCCAAAGTTAATTTATTATGGTCCAGCCACAAAGTGGTTTGTTGCCAGATTCCCACATTTTCGACTCAGTAAGGTCAACACATCTTTCATGGGGCACTGTATACGCTATTATAATAAGATACCAGAGGATATTCTAAACTTGCCAGACAAAAAGTTTAAATCCCATGTTAAACAAGTCCTCTGTAAAAAAGGTTACTATAAACTCGATGATTATTTGAATGACCAAAATGTCTGATCTTGACCATGTTACACTATGTAATTCAATATTTGTACTTTGTATATTTTGTTTTGTTTAAAAGAAGTGTGTTGTAGAGTTTCTGGCCGCATCTTCTCTGCAACGGAACACCTTCCGAAGCGGTGGTAGAATCAAAAATGACGTCAAAAAGTTATCTATGTGATATTATTTTGAATAAAAATTGTGACTTTTGACTTTTGACTTTTGATAGTTTACCTAATAAAACAACCCGTTGATGTCTTTTGTATTGTCGTGTCGTAGCTACGAACCGCAGCAAACTACGACGACTCATTTAATATTTTTCATACATTAGCCGATATTATTATTATCTGATAAATTTATACCGAATGTTAATTTAACAGCTAAATCTTTATTTCAAATGAAACGCGAGTGTTGTTTAGTACCGCGTAGGAATACGTTTTCTTTTGCATTGTTTTTGTGGGCGATAGATTCATCTATCACCACTTGACACGTAACTCTACCCTGAATTAGCTCATATTGAAGTGCCATGATATTTTAATTGAAACACGCAAGAAGCGCAAGACCGGTCGTTGTGGCGATGGTCTATGTCCAGCAGTGGGCATCCATTGTTTGTATGAGATGATGGGAATACAGTCGTTCATTTACATTACAACATTCTTATAAAATACTAGTGTTTCCCGCGACTTCATCCGCACAAATTATACAGGGTGTTTCATAAGTAACAATAAATTTTTGAAACTCATAAGGGGGTTGTTTAGACCGTCAAACTGAACAACTTTCTCTATGGGACCAACATCGAAACGCGAAAAAAATAATTTTAAATCCCATACATATTTTAGCTCTAGTCGATTTGTAGAGTATAGAACATAATTTTTTTTTTCGCGATTTCGGTATTGGTCCCATAGTGAAAGTTGTTCAGTTTGATGGTCTACACCACCCCCTTAAATGTTTATTTGTAGTTTTGTAACACCTTGTATACCAGATTTTAAGTCAGATCATAAGCTATCAAACAAAAAAAGATTCATCAAAATCGGTTCAGTAGTTTTTGCGTGATGTGCGAACAAACAAACAAACTAACAATTTTGTCAATAGATGGCGCTGCACGTTTTTAAATCGCGCTATCGATATGTTATTTGACTTTATATGAAGTAAACCGCTACTTTTTTATTCCTCATGATTTTACGGTTTTATAATAGTTAAGATATATAAGATGTATTAAAATATTAAAATTTGAATGAAGGGGACGGCGCGTACGCAGTCCCCACTACCAAAAATAACGCACCCGAGTTATCCACATTAGGGATAATCGCAGAGGTCAGCCCAGCCGCAGTGCAATGGAAAGGCCTCGCTCTGGGGGAACCGCCTTCTTGATCACGGTGTCCCCTGTGCCAGGTAAGTATGCTTTGAGCAGCGGCCGCCAGACGGGTCGTTCCGACGGGGCGAATCTTAACAGCGCGATGTACAAAGTGGCGCCGGGCGGAGCAGCGCCATCTGTACTTAACTGATGCGAACTAACTAACGAGTCACTAACAATAACATTGTGATTTATGACAACTTTTCATAAATTATAATTAAAGTAGACAGAAATATTGAATCATTCGGGAAATGGCTAATTCGCGAAATGGCTACCGAGTCTGGAAAGGCCCAGTTCGTAAAATGCCTAATTCGATAAAAGCCAAATTCGCGAATGCTGAGGCGCAAGCTTGGAACAATAGAAACTTCAAACTTCAAAGACCTTATTGCGACACAGGTAATATAAAGGTAGGTTGTGGACAGTATTAAAAATGAAACAATAAGGTAGGACCGCTGCCAATTCCTATAAGTCTTATTTTAACCGACAAGGACATTTCACAGTGTCACAATAATACGTCGGAATTGCACAAAGGAACAGAAAGCTTACGGAAAGGGAAGTAGCTAAAATGTGAAACGTGTTTCTCTACAGTTTTATTTAGCCCAGTATTTCTATAAAATGTTAATGACAAATAAGTGGTCTTTTACCTTAATTCCAGTCTACTTTTACTGTAGTGAAATAAATAATAAAACAATTCAATTCAATTATTTTATTGCTCTCATGTGCAAATAAGGTTCTTACATTATATGATTAGGTATAAGTACATGACATGAACCCTGTTGATGAAGGCATTGCGAAATGGAAGCATGCAAGATATTACAACATAATTAAAACAATAAATATGAATTACTATACAGATACAGATTAATATGGTCTGGTCATACCTCTAAAAAGCCGCCTATTAGGTACGGTGGGCGGTTTTAAGTTGAATACCTAATACGTAAAAGTTAAATAAACGTATGGTTATTTGAACAAAACAATATTAATAAGATTAATTTCGGACTTTTGAAATCATATAATAATTAAAATAAGTATTCGGTACTTGAAATTAATAGATTTCAATTTACAGATAATATCAGAAACGCTGTTCATGTAGTCGTATAAAATAAAACGATCTAATTTGCAACGTTTTGCTGTAGTTCACCCGTGCGCCACTAATATAAATATTTATAAAAAATAAAACGCTGTGACAAAGTGGCAGAGATTAACTGTCCAATTATAAAAGGTAATGAAGAGTTATGCGCCGTCTGGTTCCATCTTATTTCAGGGTCTGCCTCTGCGGCTCTACTTCAACTTGTCCTAAATTAAAAACACGACGAGATAATGCGCTCAACGGCAACGGGGCCGGGCATTCCAAATTATGTAGGACGGACGGAACCCTTATATTACATATAATATAACTGTGAAAATGACTCTATAATGTTATGTCGATCATGGACTTCTAGATTAAATGATGTGTCGATTACCTGGCATTAAAACGGATATTGGCTTCTTTATAATATCCCGAAAATGACACCAAATCGGTATATATTATGTAGTTAAATCGAAATACATTAAGAAGTTTGTGTACGGGCGTATTTATTACGTTAGGACACGATAAGAAGAAGTTAGCAATAAACTGGAAATAGGTATCCATGAAAGCAACGAATACGTGAGCAAAATGTCAATCGTGAATATGACTGTCAATCAGAGAAATGGAGCTCATATTGTGAAAGGCTTGCGACGTATTTCACAGCCAAAGGTGAAAGGAGGAGGTGAAATTAGCCACGCTAATATCAGTGCAACAAGCTGTTTGATGTCTGATCTACGTAGGTAAAGCAGTACAAGAGTATCTAGTGCTACATACAGACCAGGCCACAAATTTTAACCTTACCCCCTCTTGGCAGGCGTACGACCGAAACTACAACAAAACTACAGTAGGCAAACTACAGTAGGCGTGAGAGTTAGAGTATATCTTTGGCAGTATAGTCCTCTCTCATTCACACTCACTCATTATAGCACATGCTGTTTTTCCAATTTGTATGAAATGCTAGCCAAGTGTCCACGAAGCTAAATAACGAATAAACGCGCTGAAAAATCCAATTTGTCTTGTAAAATTGTTCCGTCGAGTAAAATCCGTCGTTTGTAATCAAAGGCGCCATTCAAGAGCACAGTAAAGGTGAGATTTAATTCCACTATTGTTAAAGGTATCCGACAATTCGTTCCAGTTTCCAATAAAACGCCATTGTTCTGACTCTGGTCCCTCTATTCACAAATTATTGCCATTCCGTTCCAGAAGTCGACAATCCGTGACAATTCAAATTATTTGTACGAAGTTGTCGAATTATGAGCATTGCTTACAATCGTCGTTAGTAAAAGCTCCGTGTTTTATCGTGAAAGGATACTCACATCTTAGAATCACTCGCTACCACGTTATAAAACGTCAGCAAACTAAGTAACGGGTAAAAATAATAATAACATGGATCCTCTCCATGTTATTATTATTTTTACCCGCTAAAGCAGGCTATTCCATTATTCCACCATCCATTTGTGGATTCCAGATAGTACTCAACATGCTGTCAACGAGTTTTCATTTGTCTCCGATCCGGAATTCCGAATCAGAATTGTGATTTTGTGTAGCATTTGATGCCTCCTTGATTCCGGACGGAATTCTGGAGGGAGCAAATCCATTCGAAATCGCAATTCTAATTTGGAATTCCGTATGTGTGTGGCAAGCGTAAAAAGCCTCCTCTAATTCGTTTGCAAACTATTGATCTGCTGAAATTTATTTAGAGGATGACAAGACATGGAGATAAATCTGGTATCGTCCCACTCATTGAGAAATTACATGCTCCCCTAGGGTCCCACTACACTACACGTTCCCACCACTGTAACTCACGTAAACAAGGATGAACAGCGGTGACCATTCCCATCACAGTCGTCACAACACTTACAATGAAATCCAGCGAGCGAGCGGGGAATATCTCAATTCTATCTAGGAACCCGGAAATTTAATCAAACTGGAAAGAAGAAACAGGAGTAATAAATAACCGACTTCCCTTCATTGCATACGGGAGTCAGCAATGAGAAAAACATGACTATCCAGTAAGCAAACTCCAGGGATAATTTGTGGTAGGTTGAGAACCGTACCGCTAAAACACCAGGTTAATAACTAAAGGACAGTCATAATCTAAATTGTTATGTACAACTACAACGTAGTACCTACATAGCTATACTAATAGATACTCTTTCTTATACTGTGGCTATACCAGGGGTGGCCAAACTTTTTATGTAGGCGGTCTATTTTCAAACTCAGATATACCTGGCGGTCTACTCTACTTTTGTAGGCATTATGGGAACTTGTCACATACCACAGTTTCCAAAAATCTTTACTTTGAAAAAGTATGTCGTAAGTTTCCTCCTCAACCACAACAGACAGACAGAGCATCAATTTAATCTATGAAAATTGTATGAATTTTATCGCCCGATTTTGAAGATGCCGTAGATGTTTAAAATTGATTAATTTTTCATTAGGTAAAAGTACCTACTTTATCAATCTCTTCGCGGGATACCATAAAAGTCGACGCGGTCGACCGGTCGACCGCGGTCGACGTCTTGGCCACCCCTGGGCTATACTATGGTTGCTATGGTACGTAATATAAGAGTAGGTCGTATTATGTTCACATTTCTTTAGCCGTTGATATATTATGTGAGCCACATCACATGAAGTAGCGTGAGTTATGTGCCGGCGCAGTAAGTAATCTAGGGCAAGGTACTCTCGACTCACAGCTCCGGGAACAATAGCTATTATCGTAAAACATCTCCAACTATGTGGACACGTTGTTTTTCATCTCGTAACTTTTATAATTTATTCATACGGCCGCATATTACGCTCGTTTTATATAAACGTACTTACTTAAAGTCAACCAATTTGAAATGTAGGACATCTTAGAACCTTTCCAAAATCACATGTATGCATATGCTAACGACTATAATCCCGAGGGGGTAGTCAGAGATATTCCGAAACCTCAGAACAGCCACGTTTCACTAATAGTACCTACCGAAACTCAGTCCAGTGTGACGGGGAGTGAGCCCGTGTCGCCACTCACACGTATGTATGTATGTATGTACTCGTAAAATCACATATAATATGTGAAAAAGAGGTTGACCGTCACGGGACGCCCGGCAGATGTGAAAATTATCCCGATTTAAAATTTTTGGAACTTCCGTCACACCTAAAGGTTGCGGATCAGAATTTCAAAGCCCTCAACGATTAGACCGTTAAACTGAACATCTTCCATCTTCCCCTTTAAAAAGTGTCACATACGTTCCGCTGCGCTGGGGTTTGACTATAGGTGCCAATAACAACGACATTTTAAGACTGTTTTGAATTTTAAAAACAGATTAGTAACACTTCTCATTTTATTCTTTAGTAACTACAGCTTTAGCTTTACAGCTACAGCTTTAGTAACGTAAAAGACAACTATCTGATAAATAAATTATATTTACTAGTTAATCAGAATTGGACAGGAGGCTTGAGAGAATTTTATTCCTAGAGCGAAAATGCGCGCTGCATACAAACGTACTATGGTGATATTTTCAATAGTAACCAATTAAAGGCAATTAAATTTTGCAGAAACAATCTGGAAACAAATCTCTATGCTCATATGGAGTCAGATTTTCGTTAAAATATACAGTTTCAATGCTAGGATTAATTTAAGTTTTGTATGGAAATCTTTGAGGCACTGCAACTTTAAAACTATACATTTTATCGAAAATCTGACTCCATACAAGCATAGAAATTTGTTTCTAGATTGTTTCTGCAAAATTTCATTGAATTTAATTGGTTAGTATTGAAAATATTACCATAGTACGTTTGTATGGAGCGCGCTACGAATTCGGTATGACAAGTTTTTTTTTGGAGGGCTGAATCGAAAACCATTTCGAGATAATTGTCTCAATAATCATATTTTCTATGTCAGAGATTTTAAAATGAAAGGATTACAGATATTTTTAATAAAATAACGTCGTTTTTCGGTCCATCCAGTGACGTCACTGGCATACCTGTAAACTCCTTGGTAAACATAAAATTAACTTATAATAACTGACCATTAAGAAAAAAAATATACATTCACAATGTCAGAATTTGACATTTGATGTTGCCGTATCTCATAGGCGAAGTATTTTTCGCTTACGCTGATAGACGAAACATCAGTGTAACCGCGTATGAGACAGCGATAGTCATCAAATCCTATACAATTTGTATGAAAATAGATGTCTGACTCCGGAGTCAGACAGCCGTCGTAGAACAAAAAAGTGGCTACGTCGATAAGGACAGCAATAAGTAGCGATCTCCTTTTTTAACTAGAGCGAATTTGCTATGTGCATCTCTTACTGAGTGATATGACAAGACACGTGCTTGCTTCTAGTTCCTTCTCTTTCTACGCCGTATCTGTTTCCAGCATAGAGTTAGAACATAGGCCAAGTATTTCGAGTTAGAAAGAGGAGTCAGGTTTTAATTTTTTTTAATATAGCAGTAGGTAGTTTTTCTCCATGGAGTTAGAATTATTTTTTCTCCACCATTTTTGCACTTGGAGATTACAGATCAAAATAATTTAAAAATTAAATTGATATTGATAAACTCGATGAATCGCAATAGGAATGAAATAGGTGTCTTAAAATTATGTCTTCTATCCGTAAAAAATATAAAAATGGTGACCAAAAAAAACTTGACATACCGAATTATATCCTCTTAATAGGAATCGGAATATATTTATTTTCATCCTTATAATATTACTGTATATTTTTGGTGTGAAAATCTTATCTACCTACCTATTATTAACAGAAGTGTGTCAGCAGAAATAAAAAAAAGGTATGATATGGATTTTCCAAATATTTTTTTTTATTTTAGTCTGTTTGTTTGTTCGCTCATCACGTGGAAAGTACTGGACTGATTTTGATAAAACTTCTTGCGAAAGCTTAATTGGCAATATCATTTATCTCTCCACGGTGGTGGTGACTGGAACCCGTGCAAACGAAGTCGCGGGTAAACTCTACTTAATTTTTTTAACCTAGTTGTTAGAGACGCGTTAGTTAGTTCGCATCAGTTAAGTATAGATGGCGCTGCTCCGCCCGGCGCCACTTTGTAAACCGCGCTGTTAAGATTCGCCCCGTCGGAACCACCCAGCCGGCGGCCGCTGCTCAAAGCATACTTACCTGGCACAGGGGACACCGTGATCAAGAAGGCGGTTCCCCCAGAGCGAGGCCCTTCCATTGCACTGCGGCTGGGCTGACCTCTGCGATTATCCCTAATGTGGATAACTCGGGTGCGTTATTTTTGGTAGTGGGGACTGCGTACGCGCCGTCCCCTACATTCAAACTTATCTTCTAGCACTGAGTACTAAAATCTTATTTTTTTTTTATTTTATTATTCTTAGGAAGATTTACAGCAATTATTAAAGAGTAAACACATTTTTAAATAACTGTACGCTAATTACAAATCTCCACCTATAAAACTGCCTCCGCCTATCTTCTTATTCCTTTCGTTCGTTAGGTACAAATTAGTGTTTACCCGCGACTTCGTCCGCACAAATTATATAGTCAGATCATAAGCTGTGCTATCAAACAAAAAAAAAGTTTCATCAAAATCGGTTTAGTAGTTTTTGCGTGATGCGCGAACAAACTAACAGACAGACAAAAAATCTAAAAAAAGGTTGATTTGGAGTCAGGGATCCCTAAAAACCATTATCGTAATCATTTTCTTGTAAATATCTTCAATGTACAGACACACTTCAGTTACAGTTTTATAATAGTTTAGATTGGTAGATAACACGATTGTATCGAGAATCGAGACCTCCGCTTCTAAATACCTAGTAGACAAATTTTTATTACGTTATGCAATACAACCTGCCCACCAAATAATTTCTGCTCTACACGTGTTTCGCTCCACCAAGGAGCATCCTCAGGAGTTAGACCGACGAACGTTCGCAACAGAGTTGTTACCTCGCCGAGCGTGTGACATCATATTGAAGCGTCGTAGTTTGCTACGGCTTATGGCTACGACAATACAAAAGACATCAACGGGACTACCGATACCGTAAAGCTACAAAAAAAATTATGACCAAAGCTAAAGGCTAAATCTTAAAGACAGACTGTATACGTGTAGTCTGCCAATCCGCATTGGGCGCGCGTGGTGGACTAACGCTCAAACACCCTCCTAGAGGGTAGGCCTGTGCCCTGCAGTGGGACGTATATATAGGCTGATGATGAAACAGTAAATTAAACAATTCAAAACTAAACTAAACTAAACAGTAAAGAAAAAGTGTTTTTAGACCGGCTGATAAAAAAGTAAAAAATGCTGCCATCTGTTAGAGATTAGGCAAACTATTTGGAGCTCTACTCTCATTGAATCAACAGACCGGAGAATAACCCCTCTACATAAGAACTCAGTTCTCACCACGCACCACAGATGGCAGCACATGTCGCTACACATGCAACAAGCCACAGTTCACACGTGTAGTTTAGGTCAGAGGACTCTTGTGGCGCTGGCAGAGACCACAAATAACAATAAAACATGAACAATATGGTTGTTGTTAACTCCCACGCTGGTTTTGAATCTTTTATGGACTTTATTAGCTTGAAAAATACGAGAGATTTCTGCTTTTATTCCAGTGACCCACCACTGTGAAACCCAGTATCTATGCAGGGTGAACATACTCTACCCATCAAACTGAACAACTTTTCCAATGGGAGCAAACAAGTCAGAAAAAATAAAAATCTGCTGTTACATTACGTTTGAGTCGAGTAGGTATCGCAGTTTAGTATGGAAGACCGAATTTTTTTTGTTCTGAAAGTTCCGAATTGTTTGCTCCCATAGGAAAAGTTGTTCAGTTTGATGAGTAGAGTGTGGTTTAAAGGTTAATGATACTTTTCCTTACGTCCACTGCTGGACATAGGCTTCCCCTAAGGATCGCCACAACGAACGGTCCTGAGCTGCCCTCCCTTTCTGCCGCCTTCACCAGATCGTCGGTCCACCCACGCTGCGATTTCCGGTACGCGGTCGCCACTCGAGAACTCTTCAGCCCCATCGGCTATCGGTTCCACGAGCAATGTGCCCCGCCCATTGCCACTTTAGTTTATCAATTCTTTCTCATTTTTAAGCTATAGTCTGTGGCAATAGTATCAATAATTACATTATTAGTATGACCACGTATGGCGGTTTGCGCGGGCGGGGGACGTGATGCGGGACGGGCGGGGCGGGTGAGCGCGGGGGACGGGGGTAGAGGGAGATGGGTAGTGTTATCGTGAAGATGTCGCAGGTCAGGCGGCCGCGCTATCGCCGCGATAGCTGCGTGCGCGCACCCGCCTGCCAACACCACACCACCACACTACACCTACATGTCGATGACTATCTTGAAATATCTTCGATTCTACTTCAAGCTTATTAATTTTTAGAAAGGTTCACCCTGTTGTCGCATAACTTTTTTTCGCATAATTTTGTAATGCATGATTACTATAGGCATACATGACTTATGTTATGGCATAACTTCACTTGGCATACTCTTTTTAGCATCCATTCATAACGCATAGTCTTCTATGGCAGATCAGTCGTATTGCATAACGTTTATATTCAGAAGTATCGTATGGCATTATTGCCTTTTCGCAGAGTATTGTAACGGTTCTCATCATTGTCGCATAATTTTGTAATGCATATTATAGGCTGACTATACTAAATGACTAATGGCATAAACAACTACCAGTAGTACCTGGATATTAGTAGATTACACACCGAGGGCAGGAAAGTAAGAAAGGGCTCAGATCTCATGTGACACGTAATCTCAGTAGGTCTACCATGAGTTTTCACCGTACTTTACAACTGAAGTTACGTCACCAATTTTGTATTGAATTTCGTACAGCGCTCCTAGTGGTTACGTTGAGAACTAATTTCTGCAACAAGCATGCAGAATGCAAGCAAGCATGTTGATGCATGCATGATACATGTCCTAACCTAACCTAGAATTTTAAAACCACAAATTTGTTCCACCAAGTTTTTCTCAGGCAGGGGGCTTCCGCCTCCTGCCTTCCGCCTACATGCAGACAAGCAAGCAAGCAATAATGCAGCAAGCAAGCAAGCATGCAACAAGCAAACAAGCATGCTCCAAGCAAGCAAACATGCAGCAAGCATGTTGATGCTCCGCTCGCTTCGCTCGCTCCGCTTAGTGTCATGTTCTAACCTAACCTAACCTACAATTTTAAAAACACCAGTTTGTTTTTCTCAGGAGGGGGGCTTCCGCCCCCCGCACCCCCCGAGCGGGGGGCGCAGCCCCCCTGCACCCCCCAACATGCAGACAAGCAAGCAAGCAATCATTCAGCAAGCAAGCAATCATGCAGCAAGCAAGCAAGCATGTAACAAGCAAGCAAGCATGCACCAAACAAGCAAACATGCATGCACGCATCCAGCAAGCAGGCAAGCATGCAGCATGCAAGCAAGCATGTAGATGTTCCGCTAGCTTAGCTTGCTCCGCTAAGCGTTATACTTGTTCTAACCTAACCTAACCTAGAATTTTACAAGCACGAATTTGTTTTTCTCAGGCAGGGGGCTTCCGCCCCCCTACACCCCCTGTACCCCCCAACATGCAGACAAGCAAGCAAACATGCATGCACGCAAACTAAACGCCCTAATGCCACTGATCATTATGCTAAGCGAAATTATGCAAAACCGCGCTAATGCCACATGATCATTATGCTATGCAAAATTATTCAATATAACATTCGATTATGGTAGTAGTATGCCATATTAAATTCGCATAAATTAATATTCTGCCACTTATATGTTATACCAAATAAAGCTTTCTGCATTGTTAATATTCGCCCAAGAACAATTATGCCAAGTATGTTATGCTATATATGTTTCGGAAAATGAAAGTTATGCCAGATAGACGGAACCCTTTTAGAAACAATATGGATAATTAATATATCATTACTCAGAGCTCGGTGGCGCGTTGCGGAGAGGTATGGACTCTCAATCATGAGATTTCAAATTCAAATTCCAAATTAGTTAATTAATTAATACATGAATAACATTACAGCAAAATTATGCTAAGCGTTATACACATTACTTACTTAAAAATAGGTACTCGTAAACAATAAAAATATTAGGTACAACAAAACATTCAAAATTTTAAACAAATAAATTTTTTAAACAAATAAATACGAGATCCAGGTTCGAATCCGCACGGACAACATGCAACGTATCTTACTTATGTACGTATTACCGACTGCTCTCAAACGGTGAAGAAAAACATCGTGAGGAAACCTACATAATGCAGAATAATAAATTCTGATCCATATTTGAAGTCTACCAATCCGCATTGGGCACGCGTGGTGGACCCTCCTAGAGGGTAGGCCTGTGCCCTGCAGTGGGACGTATATAGGCTGATGATGATGATGAGGCAGGTACTCTAATTTTAAATAGAAAGTAAAAGTACCTACCTACCTAACCTATATTATAAAGATAAGTTTTATCGTTAAAAAGCAAAAATTTCATAAAGGAACGCCTTGTTTGTACATACCAATATCAGTTTATTTGTTAATCTGTTGTTATTGTAAGTACTATTTGTGTCTGTACATTTTCATTCATTCAATTATTTTATTACTCGCAACACAAAAACGGTCTCGTTGATATCTTTTGTATTGACGTTAGTTATTTCACTGTTTTTTTACCCTACTTCTTATTCGTAGGTTTTTACCCATAGGCGAAGTATTTTTCGCTTACGCTGATAGACGGAACATCAGCGTAACCGCGTAAGAGACAGCGATAGTCATAAAATCCTATACAATTTGTATGAAAATAGATGTCTGACTCCGGAGTCAGACAGCCGTCGTAGAACAAAAAAGTGGTTACGTCGATAATAAGTAGCGATCTCCTTTTTTAACTAGAGCGAATTTGCTATGTGCATCTCTTACTGAGTGATATAACAAGACAAGTGCTTCCTTCTAGTTCCTTTTCTTTCTACGTTTTTACCTAAGGTTTTACCCGACCGACAAACTGAACAACTGTCTGTCACTATAGTAGGTCTGTACTGTAGCCCAGGGACTATGTAATTACCGATTGCCGTTTTGTAATTATTACAAGGTACGACATTACTAAATAGAAACCCATACCCATACCTACCCGCCGTAACTAAAAAAAATGATTCTTATATTAAGAAAGAAAGATCCAATGAAAGAAAAGCAGCTGTTCCATATAAAACGTCAATGGCGACTCGACCAAATGTAATGGAGCAGCCTTTATTTAAATATCCCATAGTGAAAGTTGTTCAGTTTTATGGTATAAAGCACCTCATTACGTATTTAACGCGATTAAGTTTACATCCTGTATCTAAACTTCTTGGTACTATCATGCATGCTTGTCACTATGGTTACAAAGACTCACAGGTCATCTGTACTCGGATCCGAGGCAGGGTTAACTGATAACTTGATTATACGTTTTGATACCTAATTGGCTGTCGCCTAATTATAATAATTATTTATTTGTTCCTCGGCCCGTTAACCTAGATGACCGACTAACATTCAGTTGCAGAAACCCTCATTAAAGTTAATCCTCCATTAAATCTCTTGCTGTCACTTTTTGTCTAGTTGACGTAGTAAAAGCTAGCAAGAGATTTAATGGAGGATTAACTCTATTAAGTGTTTCTGCAACTGAGTGTAGGTAAGTTTTTAAGCGTGCCGATTTAGAAAAGTACTAAATTATTGCAAAAGAAATCTTATACCTTCGTCGCTTTGGTTGCCCATGGAAAGAAATGAGTTCAAAGTCAACATAATAACTCAAATTTTAATTTGACGGGAGTAATGCAATTGCGCTTGTAAGAAGCTTAAGGGTTGAGACACATCTACCGACGGTGACCGACGGCGGGCCCATACAAAAATGTCATTTACTATGAGAAGCCGTCGCGTCCTCGCATCGCGTCGCGCCTTCCCATACTGAATGCCGGTCGTCGGTCGCCATCTGTAGATGTGTCTCAACCCTTAGTCTTCTAGTAACATACTCTTTCTCATACTGTGACACGAGCCTATCTCACCGTGAGGGTGGTATAGGTAGTCCAATTTCTTCTTCAGCTTACGCAGGATTCCTCACCTGTTGGTATGTTAATGTGTGTCAGATGTGAGAGTGAGCTGTGAACTGCGCGCGCAGTGGCTCGATCACTTCTGGTTGGAAAGTGGTGCTGCGTCCGCGGCTTGTTAATCTAGTCGTTAAACATTTTGATCACCGGCGACATCATTTATGGATACATATTATAATAACTAACATCATGCTTATGTGAAAGAATGGCTGCGAAGAACAAATGATTATAATGATTTGCAAATAATTAGTCACGCTTACTGAAGGAAATGCACTCCGAAATCATAACCATTACGCTAACCTGTTTGATAGTTTATTAGAAGTATTATGCTACAGAGTTTCTGGTCGCATCTTCTCTACAGCGACAATAAGTGGGCTTTGTAACATACCTATCCATCCAGTACCTACCTAATGTATATTTCCGATGTTGCGTTTGAAATCTGATCTAATAAATCATCATCGCCATTGTTGGTTCCAATTCCTCTTCACATCGAGTACTTGAGTAGCAACTAGCAGATAGTAAAGTTTATCTGAACCCATTAACATCTTGCCTGTTATCTGGAGCGAGCGAACGCAAATAGACCATCGAAAATTATTGTTAATCACTGATAGGAAAATAACGAGACGCGCCGATAACACCGGGGACCCCTGATTATTGCGAGGGCCTGTCAATCGTTAATGACACTTGTGCTGATGGAGGTAGAGTGGAGTTTGCGTTGTGGGGAACTGCTGTGATAAGCCTCGGCCTCTGAACCGGCGCTTCTCGAAACGGAGCTATCTCAAGAACGTCCTCCGGGGCGCAGCGGTCGCGGGCGGGGGGAGGGGGACGTGACATGTCGACACTATCACAAATGACAAACAATTCGATTTATTTATCCTTATTTGTGTGTTTATAGTATCTTAAAGTGTTTTTACGACTTCTGCTAATGATTAAATTTTCAGAAGCAGGTCGCATGGTTCTTTTCCGTATTTGCTTGTAAATTTTATTTTAGAAGCCGGGACCACCACGACTTGACCAGCAAACTTGCCTGCCGTGCAGGAGGCGATGGTGGAGTGACGAGAAACTGTGGAGTCGTTCCAACAGTGTACGTAACTATGACAAAATACAGAGTTGTACTGAGTTCTACAAATATGTTGAAGATACTAGATGAGACCCTAGCTAAGTATGGCTACTCTATAGAGCGAAGCTTCTTCTTTACAGTCGATGGCATGCCATTGAGTCTAACTGGCCATCATCATCGTGATGAGAAGATGTGTTTGTGTATTGAGCTGGAACCAATAAGTAGCTAGCAACAACTATAAATAGAACACCACACATAATAACTCTTCCACGTGTGATGCGATACGCAAACAAGGCTCGACCCGCGGCCCCGCCCGCGCCCGCCAACACCATATTTGCATACTCTTTAATACATTAGTGTGCCTAGTGTAAGGGCCTACGAATAATACACTAAGCAACCAGTATCGAGGCTGAACATTTTTAAGGTCATAAAAAAAAGCCGTGGCGGTGATGGTCCAGCGGCGATTAACTTTGCCTGCCGTGCAGGGGTTCGATCCCCGTCCAAGCCGACTCGTACTAACGAGTTTTTCGGAATTTACGTACGATTTGTAACACCACTGGCTTTTCGGTGAAGGAAAACATCGTGAGGAAATCTGCATGCTACAATTTCTAGGCATTTATTGTACCCACTGTCCATTGTAATTGGCGACGGACTCACCCCCGTCACACTGGACAGAGTTTCGGTACTACTGGTGAAACGTGGATGTTCTGAGGTTTCAGAATATCTCTGACTACGCCCTTGGGGAATATAGTCGTGAGCATATTATACTTTTACCTCCTCGGGGAATATACATCATGCGATGAGCATCTCTGAGGTCAAATCAGAAAACACTGGTAATCAAATATGGTGCAATTCAATAGAGTCATTACATTAATGTGGCCACATAACATTTTGTGCATTAGTCTAATAACACAGACCGTAACTGGTGTGCGTCTAATAAAGACTAGTGGTCATCGCGGGTAAATGGCGACTAACCACCATTTAATGAAAATGATATGCGTCCATGTGTGATTCCATCTTATGTAACACAGTTCCGTAGCATTACTTTTACCACAGATAACTAAATTACTTTACAGAGTTCTTAATTTTAAACAACTTTCTGAAACTGTATTTATGCAAATAAAACACTTCACTTTCAATTCATTTTAATTTTCACCCTAATAACCTAGTTGAGGAGAAAATGCTGAGAATGAACCTATAGCTAAAATTACAACCTTACAAGATGGTTGGTAGTTGTATCAGAGATTCGGACCATCCCCGAAAGGAATAATTATCGAGTATGTGTATGCATATTTATGTATAGATGAGTGTATTTCATATTATTATAATCCAGCCTAGCATATGCTCACGACTATATTCCCCGAGGGAGTAGTCAGAGATATTCTGAAACCTCAGAACATCCACGTTTCACCAGTAGTACCGAAACTCTGTCCAGTGTGACGGGGGGTGAGCCCGTTTCCACTTATAATCGACAGTGGGTACAATACACGCAGGCGGCGTTGAAATTTAAGCATGCAGGTTTCCTCACGATGTTTTCCTTCACCGAAAAGCCAGTGGTGTTACAAATCGTACATAAATTCCGAAAACTCATTGGTATGAGTCGGCCTGGACGGGGATCGAACCATCGCCTCCTGCACGGCAAGCAAGGTTACTCGCTATTGGACCACTACGGCATTTAATCCAGCCTATCTTCTTATAAACATTTAATTCTATTTGAAACATATTTTACAAGATCACTAACAATTATAAAGCAAGCATCACAACGTGGCTCGATTACAATCTATACACTCTGCGCTAGTGTTGCCCTTTGAAAGTCGACTATCGATAGTCTGCTACTATTCGCCACATCCACCCTTCCGAACCTACCAACATAATATCAATGGTATCGATAGGACTACTAATGCTGTCAGTTGTTTAGACTCTAAATAACCGAAACCTCTAAACGTCAGAGTGTTGCAATAGGTACTATCGATAGGTAGTATTATTAGGTACCTACTCAAAATACTTTCGATAGTAGCCTACATTTTGATATTATCTAGTTAGTTCGTAATTGAAGTCTTTATTTGCTCTTGATTAGGGTACACACGGCGACACATCGCAAAACAAACATAAGCTGGCCGCGCGACGTTATAAATTATTCTGCCTATGCGCGGCCAGCTTATTTGGTTTTTCGTAGCTTGATGTGTCGCCGTGTGTACAGTATTACAGATGATAGGTACACACATTGAGGCTCTCCTATCAGCCATTTATAACAGCGTGCTAATATTAGTAAGTATAGTAGTACAAGCAATGATTGAATTGATGAATGATTAATTTACAAATTCGTATTAGGGTATTTACATAACTATTACCATAATTTTACATAAAACACACACATTCACATTCACATTTTACTTTATATTCATATCACATTGCTATCCTTGGTTCAAAATTGTTTACTGAATATAACGTATTATGTAAGAGCCAGGTGCATAGGCGGTGGTAAATCTAGTATATGTCAAATCTTTCAAATTCTCTTGTAGTTATTGTTATAGTTTTGCACATACTCTAACAGTTTTTTTTAAACCTTGTTGTTTGAGGCACTTTGTCGAGGACTATGTCATTTAGATATCTTGTATTTGCGTGAATATCTGTTCCGAGTTTAATATTTTCTATCGTATCGATAATACCAATAGCAAAACTGCTATCCTATTGGTATCCAATACTGATGTTCTTTAATATGATGATTTGATATGAATGATACACTTGTAGCACAGATTATTAATAGTTCGCGACTATATCCCCATTAAGCAAGAAATTGCTCAACGCAAGTGGAAGTGAATCGGGCACACGCTTCGGAGAGAAGAGGACAACTCCGCCAGAGTCGCCTTCACGTGGTCGGCTGGTGGGAGCAGGCGACCGGGGCGACCCGCACACACGTGGCGGCGCACCGTCGACGCTGAGCTACGAGTAGCCGGGATGAGTTGGCGCGACATTGAACACCAGGCGCAAAACAGGGAGAGGTGGCGGCGTCTCACGAGGGCCCTCTGTACCATCGGGGTACCATAGGACAACAATAACAACAACATATTCCCTGAGGGGGTAAACGGGATATTTTAAATAATGTCATATTCTTCATCAGGAGAGGAAGGCCGAAGAAAAGATGGATGGATTCTCTGAAGGATGATATGTGAAAGAAAGGAGTAAGTGCTGAAACGACGGCCTAGAGAGGTGAAAGGAAGAATATCACAAATAATAGGAAATGGGCAGGAGAATGATGATGATCATAATATTCTTTTTCTGTAGAGTCGATGACGAGGCACTGAGTTTGACAATAACAAGTTTAGGTGACATAATAAAGTTCAACAAACTTCTAAGGGTATTGTAAGTAGGTTACCAAAGAAAATTACTTAATAATTCCATTAAAACCGTGCTTGCTTGGTGCAGTTTTTATTTGTTTAACTAAAAAATGTCTGTAACCATGTAGTAATTATCTTCATTAATCCAAGTCCAGGCTAGATTCTGGAACTTTAAATGTGACTAGATAATTTGTGTGACACTTGACGCGAAGCACACATTACGCGTAATTCTTGCCTGGGGTTCCACTGCAAATCCTTATAAATAGTAAATGAGTAATGTCATTGACCTGTCGATGTACTTGTGTGCGTGCACTCACGCGCTCTGATGTAAATCTCTTCCAGCTTCTTTCTTATCCATTCTGGATTCCAGCTTACAGCTGGTGGGCCATACAGCTGGCCCACAACGGTCTCCAAGCCTCCCCTTACAACCGTTCCCTTTCCATCTCATTCTAAGTGCACGACGGCACCTTTCTGTCTGTTATAATGTTTGTGACTCACCCGGGACTCCATTTGGTCTGGTGACCATCTTACCGTATCCTAAATGGTTATACTTCTCTGCCGCTCTCCTTTCTACATCTCCTTACGTCTTCTCCTCCACGTTATCTCCACATTTCACTCCCGTAACTTCTGCCACGTACACAGCTCACACGCACCATACGCCATCTTGTTTTCGACTCTTCCCTCTCCCTCGCACACTATGCGTCCCGCTCGCGGGGCGCGAACCATGTTTCTTGTAGCAGTTTTTTAATTATAAATTCTTAAGATCTCGCAATTCGCGACAACACTGTCCAAGATATTTATTAAATTATTAATATAGTAAATCTCTATCCTTAAAATGTTGTGATTGACATTTCAGTTTCACCCTGTTGGGTATAATTAGACTATTGACAGTGAAACAGATTTTTCAATGTCTACTATCGATATTAAAACTATCGATAGCTGTGCAACACTACTGCGCCCGCGCACCCGTCGCGCGCTTCCACTAATTAACAATGCACATTAATTTTTTTGCTACAATGATTTATTTTTGATGTCTCATTATGATTCTATTAAAATGCTAAGTCGCTCCTTTACTCGACTCCATCGTTTCATTGTTGAATTCTGTGTTATTACGTGCGGTGAACGTTCTCATACTACTATTAACTAAATATAAAATACTACTAGAATACAAAAAAAAACCAGCTATCTTCTATTTCTGTGAAGGAATAAATCGTTAGGAAACGTATAATTGTATATGCTGAAGAATAAATTCGGATGCGTGAATTCTGCCAGTCCAGATTGGGCACAAGAGGTAGAAAAACATCCATACACCCTCAGTGGTACCTTCGACCTGGCAGTAGGAAAATAAGAAGCTGATGATGATCTTCTATACAGGCAGTTTGTTTTAGTGGTAAAGCAAAATGAGGTAATTTATTTTTGTTTAATAATCGCGTAACTCTGACAGCTCTGCATAATCCAGTGTCGTTTTCTGGACCTTTATGTATAGAAATTTTGTGAAAAGCAGAAGGTCCAGCAGCAGTGTCGGTAGCCTGATTATATTGGTATGAAGCATTGCTCTGATTTGCAGGTTTCAGGTTCGGGTCCTGCCCGCAGCTTCAGTATTTCTCAAACTTGAATTTTATCTGGATATGTTGTCATAGGTTCACTATAAGTTCCAGGATGTACTAGGTACTGTAAACCAAGGTCAACAGCAGCGTGAACACTAGACATGAAGTGAGCAACCGAGCAGGAAAGACTCTAATCTGTCTCATTCCTCCCTCCCTCCCCAACGCACCATTCTTTTTTCGCTAAATCGCATGACAATCAGTTATGCTGTAGTGTAAAGATTAGCCAGTCAGCAATAGTCGTATGAAGCTGACTAAACAGGGAAACGGGAACTTCATCCATTTCAAACAGGGAGACAGCAAAAGCATGGCTAACTGATACCTAAGTTGTTAAACGCAAGTACAGCGGTAGCTATGCAGCGGGTACTCTGTCGCTAACTAATTCACTCGCCGATTGAATTTCAAATGCGCCCGCGGCCGAAGCGGATTCAAGTTCATTGCTATACCGACCGACCGACACACACGCTGATATTTTATACATTTTATCATTTCATACCTAATCTATGCCTAATCTACAACTTCGTGAACCTTGACATGTCGTCGTTGCCATAGTAACTGGCATGGCTCCTCTGGACATTGTACCACATTATACGTTCATCAATGTTTCTATCTAAATGTATAAATATATAGCGTATACTATAGGTATGTGACGCGCCATAAAATTCGGACAGTATGGCGTTGAATTTGAATTTTATAAGCTCTAGTAATTTTATATTTAAATAATTCACCATCATATACTTACCTTTCTATGTCTTGAAGATATTTAGTTTAGCGTTGGTTTACTAAATATCTTCCTGAATATCATACTACTGCCAAAACGTTGTAAAATTGTTACTGGATATATTTTTACAATGCACTAATAGTTAGTTTCATTTCGATGTAGTCAGAAACTTGGCTACAACGATAGTTGTAGTTGTTGTAAGGCTTGGAAGATATTCCAAGCATGCAGCATGCATTAGTAATGTTAATATTCACACATAGGTACCTAACATGCATAAACTCAAGAACGTTCCATCTTCGGTACAACTAAATAAAAAAATAAAAATAAACGTTGCAACAATGCACAAAATGCAAACGATCGAGGTTTGGTTGTTTTCAGTACTTATCTCTAAATGCACTGGAGATTTTATGTAGCATGTTACTTGTTACTGTAAAGACAATTTTTGTTACTATAGTTGGACTTTGTGCCGTGGTGGTCCAGTGGCGAGTAACCTTGCCTGCCGTGCAGGAGGCGATGGTTCGATCCCCGTCCAAGCCGACTCGTACCAATGAGTTTTTCGGAATTTATGTACGATTTGTAACACCACTGGCTTTTCGGTGAAGGAAAACATCGTGAGGAAACCTGCATGCTTCAATTTTGAGGCGTGTATTGTACCCATTGTCCATTATAAGTGGCGACGGGCTCACCCCCCGTCACACTGGACAGAGTTTCGGTACTACTGGTGAAACGTGGATGTTCTGAGGTTAAAGAATATCTCTGACTTCCCCCTCGGGGAATATAGTCGTGAGCATATGCTTATGCTTATGCTATAGTTGGACTAAATTGGTTATACACCATTCGTGAAATTAGCGCTAAAAACGATATACTTACTACAATATGCTCATTGATTTCTGGAATGAACCAAGCCATTTCTTTCCCTGTGGGTGTCGTTGGAAGTATCTTATGTTAGGGTTAAAGTGTTGTTTGCCGTGTTTCCTCGGTAGGTACTCCATCCTGAAACCTTCTATATACTAAGGGTGAGCCCTACAAATGTACCTAGTTATGCATAAAAAGCGGATAGTTGTAGAAGACCTTTGCACAACAACGGGTCGAAGTAGGTTAAAAAAAAAGTTGTAGTAGAGCGGCTGACCAACCCAAAAGGGACTATAGTCCTAGTATGTAGGTATGTACGTATAAACAATACGAACAGTGGTTATTATTACAGTTATTTGTATAATATTAGCACAATATCAACCAGATCAGTAACTCAATAGCCTAGTTTCATCTAGTTCATAACGACTCTAAATGTATTTACGAACAGGCAGTCCGTTGGTCCGCAGCTTCGGTGAGCTTGCAAGATGTCGCCTTTTCCTCGACACACGTTCACAATGTCTACTAAAAGTTATTGTTACGACAATATCGTTATCGTTTTTATAAACAATTTGTATATTTATCTATGTAACTACAGACATCCTAGGTAAATACATCAATATTCCCACGACTTTTTTGGTGATGATTAGAAACGTTGCTGCAACTATTGATCATTTCTTCAAGAGTGCAGTTGTGGTAAGGTTCAATCTTATAACAAATTCAGGGCTTGACGTGTCATTATTTCAAGGATTGAAAGTCTTGCGGTAAAGGCTAGCCTTTAGCCCGCATAAAAAAAATACAAATAATCAGAATGAAACCTATCCCTAATTCACCTAGTATGACACCCAAGACGATGCACGATAAGAAGAGATGGTCCAAACGATTCAGATATAATCGTATATCGTCCCTGCTGGTAGACTAGCAGGTCTGGCATCTCACGACATTAATTCATTCATAATGTGAATTTAGCGTTTAGCATTCTAGTAGGTACAGGTTCCACCGGTCGCGGGGGAGAGCCGGGGGAAGCGGGGAGGGCTGCCTCGTTACCGTGGATCATCTATTATATGTATAGCTACGATCTGCATAGAGTGCTTTAGTTTATATATACATGTAGAGTCAAAATCTGTGAACGGTGGATCAAACAAGAATAGCGGTTCCACCCAAAAAATACACAATAAAAATTCTGCTTAAAATTATTACTATTTACTTCTTAGTGATGAGACTGATCATTTGCTGTAGCAATTGTACCATGCATTTTTGACCTATTATAGTAAATAAATAAATAAATATAATTATCTAGTCACATTTAAAGTTCCAGAATCTAGCCTGGACTTGTATTATGATAACTAGACAACGATATAGAATAAATATATAGATACACACATCCATAACTCGGGTACAAAAAATATTCATATTCGTCATACAAATATTACACACTGAGGACAGGAAAGTCAGAAAGGTCTCAGGTCTCATGTAAATGAAAACATGTGATCTGAGGCTTTCTTATTTACTGTCCGAGGTTAGTATACTATTTTTCTCCTCGACCGAGGTGGAACGCGGCAACATCGTTTAGCGCAGCGGGACGAAAATCGACGCTTTCCGTCCGGAGGGAAGATTAAAAAAAACATTAAAGTAGGTACTTAATTAAATTAAACAAATCATAAAAATTAGTAAAATAGATATTATGTACAGACAAACATTTAATTGGGTAGCAGGTAGGTGATTGCATTCATTAATAGAGCAACTGAAAACAATTTCCATTTTCCACGAAGCCGCTATTACCTACTCGGGTACTCTACCCGAGTTAGCGTAGGCAGTGAGTGTTGCTCACCATTGACTTGACGCAATTATACTGAAGTATCGTGAATGAAAGAGAAGCATCAACAAGTGGGCATCAACAAGCTTAGAGGGCGCGGCTACGTCGACTTATATCGGTTTATATCATAGACATATTACTCTAGCGATAGACAAGCTCGTTCAAACAAACAACATGTCACACAAAACAACATAAAATGACACATTGCGGTCTGTCATTGCCTTAGTGACGAAGTGAACTCGGGAACATCAATCAGGTGCGGACACCTCATTCAAGTGGAACATGTTGCTTCTATGAAAGGGCAAGTCTATCGCTAGAGTTTAAGTCTATGGTTTATATTTATTGTACACTTTTATTGAACACTTGCTACAACTACATTCTTGAACAGAAAGTTGTTTGTTGCAGCAATGTTTCTGACCACCCCGAAAGTGATTACGGTCGTGAGTTTATGTATGTATATGTATTATGTATGTAGACATATTGCCATAAATAGTAGATAATTTTATTATAGCAATAAAGCTTCTTTCTGTTTTTAGTTTTAATTACGCTTTTCTATTAATTAATAAATTCATTCTATTTAAAAAAAAATAAAAAATAAAATATGTATACAGGGTCCAACTTAATATGCTGACACTTTTTTAAGGGGATGATCAGACCATCAAACTGAACAACTTTCTCTATGGGACCAACATCGAAATCGCGAAAAAAAAAACAGCTGTCCCATACATTTGGCTCGAGTAGGTTTGCAGTTTTGTATGGAGGGGCTGATTTTTTTTTTCGCGATTTCGATGTTGGTCTCATAGAGAAACTTGTTCAGTATGATGGTCTGATCATCACCTTAAAAAAGTGTCAGCATATTTAGAAGGACCCTATATACATATAATATTATACTTTTAAACACGAATACGAGAAGTCAAATTGAACTAGTTGCGTGACCTTTCTCCGAGGCAAGACATCAATTTGCTCCAAGAATTTTTTCTATTTCGTATTGAAATATTCAAACTTCACCAGAAAATGGGCAAATTAGCAACTAAACAGCCTTTCTATTCATATCGTTTGGAATCGTTTCCTTTATGTAGGTACATTAATAATGCATCGAGCTAGTTATTTGCATCTACTTTTGAATTCATTTTCGTTTTTTTGACGTCAAAGTTCATTTCTATGCCACTATTTGCTATTTGGGGAAAACCACTACGACTATAACATTTGCTTCGCTTCGATCAAAAATACTTATTTGATGGATGTTATCCTACATTATGTTTTGTTACTAGTATTTGTCTGTCTGCTTGTGTGTTAAATCTTCACTTCTGAACTACTAAACCGATGAGGGTTAAGCTTGTATTTATAAGAAAAACACAGTCTACTTTTTATCGCAAGAACCACAAGAATTCTACGCGAGTAAAGCTGTGAATATAGCTTCTTCTCGCGTCTACAAGAAACGGTACCAAGTTTTTTTTCGGAATTGTCAATTACTACACGTGTAGTACCTAGTAATAGTGTGATCTGATACAACACCCTTACCGCCTGGCCACGGGACAGGGCGACCGGCGGCGGCGAGACTTGCGATTTTAGAATACACTGCCTACGCGCCGCTGCGTGCTTGCGTAATAGTAGGGACACAACGCTCAGTGTATTCTAAAATCGCAATTCGCGCCGCCGGTCGCCCTGTCCCGTGGCCAGGCGGTTACGCCTTTGTCTCATTGATTGTGATAGAGACATCGATCGACACCTGCTGCAATTCTGACCAAACTCTACAACGTATCAATCTATCAAATCAGCCCACATGAATCTTATATTGGGCAAAAGCCTCCTTATTATGGCGCCATCAATCATGGTTCCATATTATGCTATCTTATCCATTGCTGAACCGTGCGTGACCCTTACAATGTCGTCCGACCAACGTCCTTTATATCTCATTCGATATGATGACTATAAGCTACACTCTTCTGAGCTGAATCAGTCAGTACCTATATGCACAGGGGGCGGTCGGAGACAGCCGGGGGCACCGGGCGGGGGGGGGGTATCGCCGCCCCCACCTGTGGCGTGACACCTGTAGCACCTCACCCTGACAGCACCACCCCGCCGTCGGTCGTCGGCGGCGAGACGTTTGCTCTACGAACTTCATCACTAGAGTACATTGTAGTTGGAAGTAATACCTATCTATAAAAATAAAATTTTAATATTATTGATTATAATCATGTGCTATTTTGAATCAAATTAAAGATTGAAAAATTAAGTCTCTTCTCTCTCGAAACTCTTCTCTCTTCTCTCTGGCGAAATTGGATAACGCAATTCCCCGGTTTGGAAGAGTGGGGGTTCAAGTCCCGCCCGAGACTTAATTTTTCAATCTTTAATTTGATTCTATAAAAATCGTTTAAATATAATAAACCAACCTCTCAACAACTTCCGTTGTTGACGCTGCACTTTCATTCACGTCGTTTCTATTATTAATAACTAAATACACACATAAAACACAACTATGAACCGTTTCGGCATAGCTAGAAACCCTGTTAGATTAAATACTAACTCAGGGTAACTTTTAGCATAAAGGTTTCAGTAAATTAAATATTCTTATTGCATTAATGTAAATGTAAATGTAATGCTGCCCGCTGGACAGACGACCTAAAAAAAGTAGCGGGGAGCGACTGGATGAGGAAGGCCGAGGACAGAGTTTTGTTGCGCGCCTTGGGAGAGGCCTATGTCCAGCAGTGGACGATGATAGGCTGATGATGATGATAATGATGATTGCTGTAATGAACTTTTCCTTGCCTCCGATATTAGTCGCACCTCAGCAGCTCCGAGCCTCCCTGAAGGTTACACCTACACACAAACAGCAGCTTTCACCCGCCGCCCCGCACCCCGCACCCGCGCCGCCCCGCCCCGCAAGCCGGCCTCCGTCGCGACGCGATCTTTTCGTTCTGTCCGACACACCTCTCGTACACTTTCATAAGTAGCTTCATTCATAAGTTGAATAACACGATGCCCTTTAGTTTACATAAGCTAGATACAACTTTGACCGGAATCATCGTTTTATTCGACACAGCCACTCTAGAGATCGTGATGAGTGATGAATGACATATCTACAAAATCGACGGAAACTGTTGTAAGACCGCCAACTGAACAGAATGCCTGAATAGATGGTACTTTTGTAAATATTGGATAAATAGAGACTGCTATTTCAAGGCACATCAGATTGAACGTTAATTTGGCTCCAAGTACCCTCATAGAATCAAGGGGGATATTGCTTATCCCTCTCACCATTTTAGTAACAAAAGGCATCAAATAATATCCTTTAACTTACATACTTTTGATTCCGCATGTTAAAACTCAATTCAGTCTAGGTACTTATTAAATTAATAATACAATCTTGAAACTCCAAATACGTATGCTAAAAGTTCTTCGTGTGTCGAGTCGATGGCATGTCACAGAGTTTGACTTGCCATTGTGATAAAGAGATTTGCAAATCAGCAGATTTGCAATTTGCTTGCTGATTGTGCAGGGTGCGTCGGATGTAAAGGGGGTTCCCATTGGGACACACAGTATGCTAAAATAACCTAGCTACAATTGCATGCTTAACCTTGAATTGGTATCAATAATAGTTGTAGCCAACTTTTATAGCCTCAATAGTGAACATCACTACAACTGCCTTTTGAAGGTAATTCATACCAAAGTCTCCTTCCACCCCAAACAAGAACACCGTCGTAAGCTCCTAAAAAGGGAATAAAGTAAGTAATCATTTAGAATGACAAATATGTGAGTGAGTGCGCGCCGTATCGTATATTATGATGATTAGTGAGCAGGGCGCGGCTCTCGTGCCGCGGGCCCGTCCGCGGCCCACCGCGGCCCACCGCGTGCCCACCGTGTCCCATCTACTCTACACACTGATCATGCAGTACTAACACTACCAACAGGACAAAAAACCGGAGAGACACCGGCTGGCTGGCAGACTCTTGGTAAACTCTCTGAAGCTCTACTGAAAACTTAGCATGAGCGTTTAGCAATAGTTTGTAAATCAACTTAGTAAATCAAACAACTTTACTGGTTTCACATTTATTTTAAATCTTATTGAATAGAAATTCCACAAACAAACTCTAATAGGTAACAGTCATCACCTATGATCCATGAACTGAGTTTCTGAGCTAATATAGTTGCGCTCTAGATCAATGGAGTCGAACTAGGTGCTTATTCTTAATTAAATTTTAATTTATCTCATGCTCAATATTCGTGCGTTGCCATCACGTACAGTCGAAACCAATGACTTATCGGATCTAGAAGACTAGAAGTCCAGAAGTGCTACCATCTACAAAACATTTCACCAAATAAAAATAAACTCTGTTCCGTATTATCCGCGCCCGTAGCGTGTAGACGTGTGCTAGATTTGGTCACGTAGTACAGACTGTCACTACTGAGTACTAACTGACAACTGTGTAGTGTGTCGTCGAGGACACAGGCCGGCCACCCCTCCGCACATTTTTCATATTTATAGGAGGTTAACAAACGCATCACTTTACTTACAACGGCTTGTGTTTAGGAAATCGATAAACATTCCTCTTTACATTATTTTAGTTTTGAACACTGATAAGCCTTCGTGCTGATAACTTACTTAAAACAAACCGATTAGAAGAAATCGACCACGAAACACTTGTTTGTTCCCAGCATAGCCAATTGATCTTGATGTACAAGCCTAAAGTCTCTACCGAATTCCCGTTCCATACAAAACTCCAAACCTACTCAAGCCAAATGTATGGGACTGCTGATATTTATATGGACGCTGTCGGCAGTGCAATCGGTGTGGCAAAATACGGGGCTGGAAAAATACACAAGGTTCCTCTTAATATGCTGACACTTCTTAACGAGGTGATCAGACTGTCAAACTGAACAACTTTCTCTATGGGACCAACATCAAAATCGGTTAAAAAAAATATCAACTGTCCCATACATTTGGCTTGAGTAGGTTTGCAGTTTTGTATGGAACAGCAGATTTTTATTTCGCAATTTCGATGTTGGCGCCATAGAGAAAGTTGTTCAGTTTGACGGTCTGATCATCCCCTTAAAAAATTGTCAGCATATATATATAGAAGGACCCTGAATGAATGAATGAATGAAGATATGCAGATATGATATATGATATGATGATATCCTGTTTGATGATATGCCATCGACTTTATAGTAGAAGAATCGCTTCATACATCACATCACCGAACTGATTCTATCCTAATGTGGTACACAATTTTTAAAAATCATCATCAGCATCTATACGTCCCTATTGCTTAGTCACAGACCCACCCTCATAGTGGGCGTAGTCCACCACACCACACGAATCAGTGAATTTCACATATGCAGGGTTCGTCTTAAGATGCTGACATTTTTTTTAAGGGGATAATCAGACCGTCAAATTGATCAACTTACTCTATGGAATCAACATCGAAATAGCAAAAAAAACTGCTGTTCCATACAAAGCTGTAAACCTACTTGAGCGAAATGTATGGGACGGATGATTTTTTTTTCGCGATTTCAATAAAGGTCCTATAAAGAAAGTTGTCCAGTTTGATGGTCTGAGAATCCCCTTAATAAGTATCAGCATATTAAGAAAGACCACGCATGTTTGCATTAGATCTCTTTCAGCGTATGCAGTTTTACTGACGATGTTCTCCTTCACCGAACAGCCAGTAATACTACAAATCGAGGCATAAATTCCTAAAAACTCATAGGTGATCCGCAAAGAGTGCGTGTAAATTCACCACATTTCATTCTCTTTAACAAATAATAGGTAGGACCGAGAACAACCCTTGTGTGCCAAACTAGTCTGAGTACTAATTATATTAGTTAACCCATTAATAAGAGTGACAAATGGCAGCGAGCGTGGCATTAGCAGCGACGTGAACGCAACTAATGTGTCAGTTAGCATAATGTGATGGCGCCGCGGCAGGACACGACCGACAGCGACACGACCCACGGACAGGTGACAATAGGTACGATATTACAAGATACCGCTGCTATATTTCTACACACATAAATTTGGACATAGGTACATAATATGGTTTAAGCACACCTCGGACTGTCACTTCGTAAAAAGGCGAGTCAATTTCAGTGGCAAGAAGAGGAAAGCACGTGCAATATTGAGTGAATGCGAGTGAGAAAGCCGTCCAGCCGTCTTCCTCGAGGGGGTGAGGTAAAAATTGGTAGGAGCAAGCAGTGTCTGTACTGTACGTAGTACTGTGTCTTATACTGTATTTCAAGGCATGGTAAGTGTCCTAAAAAAACAGGGTTGCCACCCTCAGGCCTGTCCCAACCTCCTGGCAGTCAGGTGCAAGAATTTTGCTCCCGTTGATTATCTGTATACTCATTTGTTTAGGCAATAAATTCTATAAGTACCAAATTTTAGCTAAACTTATCTTATTAGGCACATAAAAATTTTACGATTCTTGATATTCTTACGAACTATGATATTTCCACTGGATAAATGGGAACCATTGTCTAAACATAGTGGTGTAAAAAACTCGTAACGGGGTCTTAGTCTAGTAGGCCCCGTTACATTGGAGCGCTTCATTCATCGCCTCGCCGAGTCGCGCGACATCACGCAACACGCGACACGCGACACGCGACACGCGACACGCGACAATGACACGCTACATGATCATTCATCTCCGAGACAGCTTTTGTAGGTTATATATTTTGTAAATTTTTTGGCAATTTTACTTCAAAATGTGGACCGACATTTTATATCCTAATACAGCTGCTAAAAGGGCAATAGACACAGATGGACTCTCTTATCCTAACCCTCCTGTAGGCCTTGCATGACACCTCCGAGAAAACGATAAAAAACGAGACTTGCCTCCATCCTTATTATTTTACGTATGCCGAAAGAGCGAACAGGACGTTTTTCTCTTTTAAACGCTTTGTCGTGGGTGGCATGCTAGCCGTGCTGAACCTGATGGAACGGGAAAGTGATACGATCAGAGGCGGTGTCGGATGCAGTACTCGCGCGCGGTAGCCACACGATGTGCGGGCGACAGAGATCTGATG
Organism: Agonopterix heracliana; assembly: GCA_963693445.1. Lineage (NCBI taxonomy): Eukaryota > Metazoa > Arthropoda > Insecta > Lepidoptera > Depressariidae > Agonopterix > Agonopterix heracliana. The sequence continues at coordinate 21,650,702 of OY856313.1, forward strand.
TTCACGATGCCTGAATAGATTAGTCACCTCTTCATCATCATCATCATCAGAAATAGCCTGAATCCATCCACTGCTGGGTATAATCCTCCATGTCACCTCTAACAACAGTCGAATCGGTATATAAATATTCCTACGCCTTATTGCAAAGGGCATCGTAAAGGGCTGTTTACTGTATCCATGCAGAGTGCTGGATTGTACTCCACGATAACGAGTTACAAAGAAACGGCAGCAACATCTATAACAGTGATATCGATCCTGACTATTTATTGATTTCATTTTATTCAAACTAGACACCCACAAAGTCATGGGCCAGCAAGTTGTCTTTAAAAGATAGTGACAAGTTGTTAGGCTATCGCCTTTCATTTGAAACACTTTCTAGACTATTCCCCATTCCCATTCAGTCGACTGTCACAATATGACTTGATTGGGACAATAAAAGCAGCTGGAGTGCAATTTTTGAATCTCATTCGGTGAGCTCAGCAGTTGAAAATGTCAAAATTACCATGGAGATACGCATCTTTCTACTGCTGATTTGACTTTCAAAAATCGCACTCCTGAAGTATGACTTTTGAAAGTCAAATCAGCAGTAGAAAAATGCATATCTCCATAGTAATATTGACATTTTCAACTGCTGAGCTCACTGAATGAGATTCAAAAATCGCACTCCTGATCCATTTTAAGTTGTTCGTTTTCACTGTATTAGATCAGCGTGTAAGAACGTCTGCATCACATGCAATTACAAAGCATTACAAAGTACACACAAGCGACACGCGCGTTATCTAATTACTCTCACTACTGCTCCGCACTACACGGCGAATGATTTCATTTGTACGAGTAGCGGCGCAAATCTACCCAAACTCGCCTCATTCATAAATACTGTTTTCCTCTGACATTATTTATAGAATTCGCGCGCCGATAACGACCGCTCATATTTTAAATAGTTATTTATTCATAAATAACAAAGTGTCGGTACTTTTAAGAGTCCTACATGCGTTTGTGGAGGAACAATGTACGATAATATCGTGGTCATTTACATAGAGGAGGAGAGGTAAATCCCCTATATTCCTAGGGACCATCTGTAGCCTTCCTCACACAAACTCCTCAATTCCTTACATAGGAAGAGGAGAGGAGATACACGACTACAAAATGGCACATGGTGAGCCCGTATGTCGCTGTCGTGGACAGTGGACACAACACAATACCTTCGAAACTGAAGTGTATTTTCATTGAAAAAAGATGAATTTTATTTAACAGGAAACACTGCTTCATACAAATATTCGGATGTCGGTGTGGGGGGGGGGGGGGGGATAAATCCCACCTATCTCTCCCCCCCCCCCCCCCTGGATACGTGCTTGCCTACGAGTTCCTGTAATACTTAGGTATTGCAAGTTTTCAGCTAGGTTCGTCAGTCTAGTTTATTCTTATAGTTGCAGAATGCCAGGCATCGTATATGTTCACGTGGCCGTCAGAGAGTCAACGCGCTCGTAATGTCGAATATTTGAGCCATATGTTGTGACATACTTAGCGTAGAGCAAATAGTAATTACCGCCGCATATGTGCCGGCTGCCGAGAGCTGCCCGTAGCTGTAGCGATGCGCCGGCGCCGGTCGGCACACGCGGCCAGGGCCCTATTCAACAAACGTTACAATTGTAATTTACAATAACAATTCTGGGTACATTGCTGAGAATGTTAGGCATATGTTACCTACTGCAAGTTTAGCGTCATAAGTAACCAGCAATGTACCCAGAATTGTAATTGTAAATTACAATTGTAACGTTTGTTGAATAGGGCCCAGGAGCCGGCACTGACTTTACTAACAAGTTACTTGTTACACACAAAAAAATGAAATGCCTACCTACTGTGATTTTATAGAAATTAGCCCATGGCTATTGCATTGGCTACTACAGATCTACGCTAGCACAACGGCCACGTTTATAAGGATCACGTTTAGCGTCAAATGGTGATTAATGACAAAAACACAGCTTAAGAAACTGTATTCCTTAGTCGTCTCTTACGGCAGCTCACGGGGTAAATTTGCGCGTTGAGCCGTTCGTCCCAGCTAATATCTCTGGTGGGTAATAGTCGATATATAAAAACCACGTCAGAGGTCGTAAGGCGGTCTGAAAAAACTCTGACACCATGGCTTGCCCGCACGATAAGAAGAAGACGGGGTAAAGGTGATAGTACACTCGAAATCCAAACCTATCTTCATCTATCTATCTATCATACCATACGGCCAATGGCGGACAGTAATTTCAGTGCGGGTACTCCGTGATCCTTGTCACATGATGTAACTAACTAATAACTGAAAGCATCTCTCATTTTATGATAGTGTGTAGTATAAGTCATCATCAGCCTATATTCGTTCCTCTGCAGGTCACAGGTCTACGCTCGGGAGGGTGTACATACACCCTGTGCATATTGTTGTACTTCACATACGCATCAGAATTTCTTCATCAGCGTATGCAGGTTTCCTCACGATGTGTTCCTTCACCGTTTGAGAGCAGTCGGTATTAGGCCTACAAAATTTAGATAATCTCATTGGTGCATGGACTGCATGGTATGTCGTCCGTGCGGATTCGAACCCGAACAGTTCGAATATGACATCCCATATAGAAACAACAATCATCCAGCGCGTCGTAGACAAAGATGCAGTAAGGAGTATCGACGACGAAGTTCTGAAGCGGTATGAGCAAGGAGACCAGCGCAGCGCATGTCTTGACGACTTCTCTGAGAATAACGAACCCTATGCCCAGCGACGAGGGATGACATCAGCTCGCAGCGACGCCGCGTCCGAGCGTCCGGGTCCTGGGTTATCGCGCGACCTCTTATCACCCCCACGCACACAAACACTGCGCGACAGAGTACCTACACGCAGAACACTAGCACACTAAGGAGCGAAATGGGTCGCGACTCGATCGCAGCGTATGTCCACACGACTCGTAATTAGAGCAAGGAACCCATTGTGGACCGATGTACCCACCGACCGACCCACAGTGACACTAACACATGACTCTATGCTAATAAGGACTACATACTTGGAAATGTATCAATTGCATTTGTTTTGTTTTAGTATTTAATTCATTCTATTTAGCAGTTATCACGAGAGATTTGCACGTCTGTTTGCAGAAGACAGGCCCAAAAAAGCGCCTTTTATTTGAAAAAATAAATGTAAAATGAAAGAAGGTTTTGATGGTATTATGAGGATAATTGGAAATAGATGAACTAGACTTGAACGAGGATCTAACAACATTGTTGTGGATTTTACAGTTTGCAAATTGCACAAAAAATCACACTAATAGTATGATGGAACAGTGTTGTTACAGCTTCACATCTAATTCTTCTACACATCTGAATCTATTTGTCATTAGGTTTCTTTTAATAATGAAATGAAACGAGCCAGGTTCATTTTGATAACTAGCGACCCGCCCCGGCTTCGCACGGGTGCAATGCACATAAAAACCTTCCTCTTGAATCACTCCATCTATTAAGAAAACCACATCAAAGTCGGTTGCGTAGTTTTAAAGATCTAAGCCTACATAGGGACAGACAGACAGCGGGAAACGACTTTGTTTTATACTATGTAGTGATGATGATGAGGAAGGTAGGTAATAATCAAGCTGTGTTATTAGATTATTTGTAAGTTAGTAGGTACTGATGTACGGTAGCGTGGCCTCGGGCCTGCGCCCGCGCTGGCAGATAGCCCCGCGACCCGGACTACTCCTACCCATTACATTGTATACAAAAATGTTCCTCACTTCTTCTTCTATCGATTCGATAGCATACGTTGAGTTCGACTGGACTTTTGGGTGGACAGATTTGCCAACTAGCAGTAGATGTCGCACTCTGCGGGACACCAGACACGCCTCGATACATGAGTATACTTACGAACGTGTCCTTTTGTGGGGTACTCAGAAAATTTGTTCGAAGCATACCTACGTTATTAACACGTTTTCAGTGCTTATGAAGGGGTGACGATGATGAGTCATGTAGTAATTGGCTTAGATATAGTATAAATCGTCTAAGAGTAATTGGCCTTTCGGTACAAATACTCAGCAAAATAAACCATATGATACTTAACTTGGACATTTTAATTCAACGTGTAAATAATAAATGATTAAGTTATGTTGACGATAGACACCGCCCCGCTAATTCGCGTCCACACAAACAGATCAACTCAACACATCTCTACCTACTACACTATAGCTATACCTACATATTCGTGTACAGTAACATTAGCGTATTATAAAGACGATACATTTGCCATGTGTGCCCTTTTACCGGATGTTCCGGGGTCACTACTCTGAGATCACATCGCCAGATTGTCAAATTTTGTAAGTGTTAAAAAGGCGCGTTGCAATAAGAAATAAGTCAGCGCTGATACATTATATCAGGTACCTAGGGAACAGGAGTGGCAGGAGTCATGTTGACGCGACGGATAAAGAATAAAGGTTCACAGACGAATGTTGCCTGCCACCTGTTGGTTTTATTTCTAGTATTTACCCCATATTAATGTTTGAAGAACCAACTTAGTAAAGCGATGTAGCGCTGCCGGATCTTAAATATCTTTAACTCTAAACAAATCAGCTCAACTACATACACACATAAGAGAGGTAGGCAGAGACTATGCATCTCTAGTTTAGGCGGTTCTGACACAACTCTCTTGCTCAACGACTCTTATTAGAATTGCAAACATTATTGATCAAACCCCTTCCCTTACTCTTATTCGTCAACAATACCTAACGCATAGGTACTGCCTAGAGCTAGATGTGCGAATAGATCAATATGAAGTTGAAAGTACGTCGCTCAGCAAAGTTGTAGCAAGTTTAAAAGATGAGGTCTTCAGTGAACCATTACTTATACAATGACAGGACTTGGTGATGGTTCGATGACGATGCACGATGACATCGGCAGGTCGGGGGCTACTACATTCTTTACTTAATTAAGCTCTAATAATGATATCAATCGATGCCATCGTTTTCTCCGATAACGAACGACCTAATAAGGTTATCTTGACTGTCTTGAGTCTGAAGCCAAAAAAAAGGTGATAGAATTAGAATGGACATCAAAAGTTTGGCGCAAATTGTAATAGATGGGGAATAGACAGGCCGAGGTGGGGCAGGTGAAATAATTGTCACAATAAACAGTAGGTAATGGAGTGGCGCCGCGCCTGGCGGCGGGGGCCCACGCCCGCCGAGTTAATTAGTTAAATGACACCCCCCGGGCCCCACGCCACCCCCCGGTGAGGGCCACTCCTGCACTGACCGCGCCGAGCCGTGCCCATGCGACTGTTTGTACTGTTTTGGCAAGGACCCGCGAGCCAGCCGCCACGTGGTGTCACTAGTTAATGACTGGTGACAGCTACGGCAGATAGGAGAGTGCAAAGTGTCATGACATATTGCATGTCATGCATACAGCTATCTGTATAAGTTATTGTATGATAGATTACATATTACTATGGGCTACATAAAAGCCATTTTTACGTTCGTTATGGGATCATGATTTCTTACCGAAAGACATCTCGTCGAAACCCATTTGTACAGCGCCACGTAATCGAAGTTCTATTTAAGCGGTATTCCGTTTCATCCATAGGCCATTTGTTCGAAACGCTATTTTATCGATGTGTCTCAAGCCAAGCGATGGGCCACTAGTTCGAAGTTTGAAATACAAGGGTATAGATGTGTTAATAATTTCCACACAGATATCTTCAGTCGGTCGATCGCTTTAACCCTTGAATTGCCATAGTGCATCGTGGGAAAGGGAAGAGATTTACTAATCAGTGTAAGAAGCTTGAAAACAATTGACCATGAGCTTCTTTGTCTTCTCCCTCTACCTTACAAGCCTTTCCTTATTGGTGTTGCCTCATAACCACATCCTCGGAAGTCGGCATCTATTAACACCTCAAACTAGTGTTGCCGATCGATAGACGATAATCCATATAACAGATCGATAGTATCGATTGAATGCATGGATATAGAAGATTTTTTTTTGCGCTGACTTGTTTGCTCCTGTAGTAAAAGTTGTTCAGTTTGATGGGCTGAGTATACTAAACTTTCCTTACACCCTAGGTATTGTATAGTATCGATAATTTATAATTCATGAGCAGCAATAATATCGATAGTGGTAGTTTTAGATAAAACTATCGACCATAAAACTATCGATAGTTCGGCAACGTTACCTTAAACCTGTCTTTTATTTTATAAATTGATTTCAGTACTAATTACAGTTTATTGCAGTTAATTATTTCTTGACACTTTCTATTGTTACTAGCCGTGCCCTTCAGCGGCTCGTTTCTCGTTCTCGTGGGAGAGTGACATAATGGCACATTGTTCTGCATTTTCATGACCAGTCGAGTATCGACGCGTCTTCTTGCATCTTACGATAAGTAAGTCTTGCTTTCTCTACACGGATAGAACATCATGACTAGTAAACACCATTGACTTACCAACTACTGGACGTAGGGTCCTCGCTCAAAAGTGTCCAAACCAAAAGAGTAACAAAACGTATAAAGAGTAACAATTAAGCGCATCATTTGATCGACCACGCACGTCTATGGTGCCGTGCCGCTATGCTGTACAATTGTATAAACTACACAAGCAAAATGAAAAAAGAAGTTCAACAATTTCAAGGTTTGTTTATATTACTAAATACGTACTAACGTTTACGTAAGTCTGGGACACTTTTTTCGAGAATTTTATAGACCCGGCGTCCAGTAGTTTTTAAGTCAATGAGTAAGAAAAGAGGAATTATTGACAACCACTTATTGAGTAGGTTTGTTATATTGGGGTAAGGTATGAATAATTAAAAGAAGAAGGCAACCGAAAGTGCTATATCCCGCTATATAACCTAGTGATAGAGTGATGACCGTGGGAGGAGGAGGGGGAATGGTCGGTGGGCAGACCAGCAGCCTGGACGGATGACATCTAGAGTAGCCGGCAAATAGTGGATGAGACTAGCGTGGGACTATTTGTAGGCTTGGAAATGAAGAGGACTATCCAGCAGTGTGGTTTACCGGGCTGATATCCCAGGCCTAAACAGACATCTGACATAACCCAGTATAATACATCCAATGCAATTAATATTATGAATATTAGCTACCAATGTACCTATGTCTTATTTAACCGACGGATAATCCATTCAGTAAGTTACTGCCTGACTGCCCGATATAACTATAGTAATTATGGAATCAATTAGGTAGCGCTCATAATTTGGGCCACATTACGTGTTGGTGCACACACACTACACAGCGCGGCGCGCGCGCAGTGATCGCGATCTACATGCAGTCGGTAACGCATGCGTGAAACACTTATGCTAGTATTTTTCAATCTCTTTCGCCTGTAAGGGACGTAAAGTAAAATTGAAGTACATTTGTATCAAACCTGACTTTTTGGAGAAAGAATAGTGACCTGTTTGACGCGTCACTCCTACCTAACCAATTGCAGTACTCTGAGCTCATGAACGTCTCTATTAAGTATTTGTAGCGCTGGCAATATGAAGGGTCGTATTGCTGTCATGTTTGCATCCTTGCAGCAGAACTGCTGGCTGGAACGTCAAGTGACGGAATGTATGTGAATATCCGCTGGAACGCGTTAGGCACGCGTGGTTTATTATAACCCACAATTTTCACCATGAGGATACACAGGGTACACAAAAATATCATTAACCTTTACTACGTATGGGAGTAAACCTGTCAGAACAAAAAAACCGCTGTCATACTTGTGAGCCGTGGTGGTCCAGTGGCGAGTAACCTTGCCTGCCGTGCAGGAGGCGATGGTTCGATCCCCGTCCAGGCCGACTCGTACCAATGACTTTTTCGGAAGTTATGTACAGTCAGCAACAATAAGTTATATACAGCTTTATTCTAAGTCGTAGTACTAAAGTGTTTATAACTTATTGCTACTGACTGTACGATTTGGCTGGCTTTTCGGTGAAGGACAACATCGTGAGGAAACCTGCATGCTTCAATTTCGAGGCATGTGTTGTACCCACTGTTCATTATAAGTGGCGACGCGGGCTCACCCCCGTTACACTGGACAGAGTTTCGGTACTACTGGTGAAACGTGGATGTTCTGAGGTTTCAGTATATCTCTGACTTCCCCCTCGGGGAATATAGTCGTGAGCATATCCTTATATGATTCATCTGGCCGAACATTTTCATCTTGTTTATAAGAAAAGGAATACAATTTCAAAGTGGTGTAATAAAGCCAGTACCTTTATAACAGCGCTACAAAATTATATGTCTTTTTTTAGAAAAAAGATTAAAAAGTACGGCCTGATAAATCGGGCGTTTAAAATAAAACGCTCTTAAATATACTCGTACGCCCTTTTATACTCTCACTATAACCGCAATACTCTTTCTCCTCAATAAATATTTACCTAATTTAGAGCTAGTATAAGACATGTTCAGTGTGTTCGATGTATTATAGTGCATGGTAAGAAGGGTGGTGATTCGTTATCGATTCGCACTTGGACAAATATTTGAACGCTCGACGCGAACAAGCGCTCGTTCGGAGCTGAACGTTTTGGAGTGCTTCGCTGTCGCCACGTGGTTCACATTCCATAGGAAATAGGGCATGGGACCTAAATACGGTAATATTAATGCTCAAGTTCGTTATACACAAGTTGTTTTACTTAATATCAATAGCCAGATTATGTAGGCACATCTTGGAAATCATACGTAATTCGACGATATTTTTATTGCTATTGAAATGCTGTAATATTGCAGCTGAGATTCGAATGTTGAGATGGATGTGTGGTTTAACTAGAATGGACAGGGTTAGGAATGAGTATAACTAAAACAGATAACAGAAAAAGTTTGTAAGTAGCGCCTATAACGGAAAAATTGCAGGGTAAAAGATTTAGTGCGTTCACACACGATGACGCATTGACGCAACGGGTGTGGTTCTATGGACTGACATATGCCGCTCCGTCAGTGCGTCATCGTGTGTGAACGCACTTAAGTATGAATGGCTATGGTAGGAGAGGAAGGCCGAAGAAATGATGGATGGATGGTGTGAAGGATGATATGTGTAAGAAGAGTGTGAGTGCTGAAACGACGGCCAAGCGAGATGAATGGAAGAGGGTGACATATTGCGCCGACCCCAAATAATGGGAAATAGGCAAGAGAATGACGATTGAAATGCTGTAATATTGTTACCCGATTAATATCCTCAAGTGAGGTTCCATAGACGGTGCCTTAGATGTGAATGCGGTGTCACTGCGGTGTCACTGTCATATGGCCCATCTTGTAACCTGTCTTTCCTACCCGGACGTCTGAAGGGAACTGGGGTGTGATTTTTGTAAGTCAAACGTTTAATTCAGCAGTAGAAAGATGCATAATCTCCATAGTGATTTTGACATTTTCTACTGCTGATTTGAACGTGTGACTCCTGAGCTTGTGGACCGTGCGGGTAGTGATATCCGTGTGGCAAAATAATGGACTGGAAACATTTTGAAACACATGCCATCGACTCAACATTTCCTTTCAAACGAAACGGTAGAAAACTAAAATCTCACACTAAGCTGCCAACACTGTCACTTACCCAATCTCTGCAGTAAGCAGCTTCACATCTCTGACAAAAAGAGATAAATCAAGATGTGCCTCTGACTTTGTTACTTTACCCATGCCAAAAAGAGCGAGCATGACGTTTTTCTCGTTTTGTCGTGTGTGGTGCTAGACCCTACTGCGGCTGTAGCATGGCAGCCTGATTTACCGCTATCGCGCCTTGGCTCTCTTTCAATTTGCGCGCGAGTAGCTAAATCACGCTCAACATTCTGAAGGCATAGCACCTTTGTCTCGTTCGTTCGCGCGTAAATAGAAAGAGAGCGAAGGCGTGATAGCGCTATATCACGCTGACATACTAGCCATGCTGGAGTTGATTTGACGGTGGTAGGCCGCACTGTACAGTCTCTCATTCTCATTTCTACATCAGTCCATCCCCATCGGTAGCACCAGACACCGCACTACACGCTGCTCACTGCACAGTGCACAGTGCGCAGTGCACAGTGTGAGACGACACGCGGCGCAGCGGCACCGTTACGCGCTCCACTTGCGAGCCTGTCTGAGACCCGGCCCGATGTGTACGCTACTCTACCACTCCTCATATACTAGCTACTATAAGACAGATATACACTTTGATACCAGACCCTTTCTACAGGTACAATATAAGTGACTATAACTTGCCTCGATCTGGGGAGATTATCTCCTAATTCCTTCTCATCTTCATTCATACCTTCAATGGGATCCAAAATGATACCTGATTACCTACTAAGCCCCACTTGCGCCGACCTGGGTTAGCAATTAACTCCAAAATTGGTAACGTGAGGTAGTTAGCCTCTTTCGTCCCAGGAGAGCTCAATTAGGTACGCCTAACTGGAGCCCTGACTGGGCACGGTCACGGAGGTTGAAGAAACGGCTGCGCACGTGCTGTTGGAATGCAACGGGCTAGCACATTATCGGGCACAACATCTCGGATCACTGGTGTCTCTTCTAGAGGCATTCGGCAGCATTAACAAGCTGGTGAGCTTCCTGAGGAGCTAGGATGGCAAGAGTAGTCATTCTCACCTCACGCAAAATAGGCGCCGAAGTCGTCGATTTACGGAAAATGAGCCCGCTCAACCAATACCAAATTCAAAACGTGAGGTAGTTTAGTTAACCCAGGTTGTCGCAAGTGCGGGGACATAGAAAATGTTCAACAAATACTAATACTAAGAGTTACAATCTAATTATTAAACGCACTGGACGATGTTAGGACCTTATAAGATCCGCTGCGTGTAGGCACAGACAGCAGCAGACAGAGGCGCTTCTACAACACGAGCTCTAGACTCGAATCGGGACTCGCGTCACACCTGCGCGGAGTCAGCATCGGTCCATCTGCGACTGTCTGTAGGTATCTTGCGGCTGGCTGTATCGGCTCGCGGCTCGCGGCGTGTGCACTGCTTACCTGTCAGATTGCGCAGGTGCCGGTGGCAGCTTACTTTGTTGCATTCACGTTTGTCAACCTATCTATACCTTACCTTGGTTAACGCTTTTACATTGGTATAATTTATACGTTTATATACATCCCGTCGGTCAGGCTTATCTTATGGAAATTTGAGATATCTTGTGATAGGGTAGATGCCGTTAGGTAACTGTGCTAATTTATATTAAGTATACTGCAGGGTGAAATTGAAGTCGTTGGCATCAAAAGTTGTTCGGTTTGCTGTGCATAGAGTTTTAGTGTAGGTAACAAGGTTGTCAGGAAAAGTTTCTCTACCCATCAAACTGAACAACTTGTACTATAAACCTGTCAGCCCAAAACAAATCTGCTATTCCATACGTTTTATTATGTAGCTATTTGCAGTTAAGTCTGGAACAGCAGATTTTTTTTTGTTCTGACATGTTTGCCCTCATAGTAAAAGTTGTTCAATTTGATGGATTAATTAAAGGTTAATAATACTATTTCTGGCACCCTGTAGAACGAAAACGCCGTCCGTTTCAGCCCCCCCCCCCCCCCCCCCCCCCAAGTGGCATGAACCCCCAGGACACTCGCTCCATTCCCTCGCTGGATGCGAGGCTGAGACGCTGTGTGAAGTAGGAGGCCGGCCCTGAGGGCCCGGAGTATTGGACCAGACTGGTGGAGACGGCTTTAATGAGGCAGGTACCGTGGTATCGAACAACCACGGGCCGGACAAATCTACCTTGTTCTTCGCTGCATAAAATAGGTAACATAACAATCGTGGGATTTTCCAATCAGACAACTCTAGGATAAAGTATTTTGCAGATTTTATGCGAAAGAAATTGAACAGTCACCGTTTGAGCATACTAAAAACGAATCTTACTCAACTGCACTCTTAAAAGTAAATCTTAAGGCTTCCGCACATTGCAGCGATATTATCGAGCGATTTTATCGAGCGATATTATCGACAGCGATATCGCGACACCTTACACACTGCAGCGATTCCGCGATTCGCGTCACGCATGCGCCCTTCACTGAATGTAGTAGAAAGAGAAATGAAATGAAATATACTTTATTTACACCAAAAACACAGATAAGTACAGCATTGAAAAAGAAACAAACAAACAAAAAATTTTAATGGTACAAATAAGGCGGAGAGATTGCGTCAGGTTGCGATAATATCGCGGCAGTGTGTGGGATCGATCGCGTCCCCATACAAAATGTACTGAGAACAATTATCGCAAAATCGCTGCGATAATATCGCTGCAATGAGCGGAGGCCTTTAGTATGATCACCTCTTTAGGGAATACCTTCGTACTCGTAGGTAATTATTAATATACCGTATATGTACAAATATCAATATAATGTACAGAAAGTAGTCCTGACATAGCAGATCGACCGCAGCCGCAGATCGCTGACGGGCGCTATACGCGTAACACCAGTAGCTCAGTAGCGCCGGCGCCGGCGCCGCGGGGCAGGGGCAGGGCTCAGCGGCCTCGACCGGCGCGGCGACCCCGGCAGCCCCCGCACGTACGAGGTCTTGATGATGTCTGGACTGGACGATGATGACAAAAACTCTCAAACTCTAACACAATATCACATAGATAGCTTTCCGACGTTTTTTTTGACTCTACCACCGCGTCGAAAGATGTTCTGTTGTGTCTCTACCATGAGTGAGTAGCTTTCTAAGATCCTAATTAGTTTATCTGTAACCCGTTTGTAAGGTAAGAAAGGACACAGAAAAACAATCAAAAAGTCTTGTTTTTTCTATTTCTCTACTTATACTATCTTATTTTTTGAGGATTCCAAGGTAGTTCGGGAAATACTCCGGCTCGATAGATGTCAAGTGTGGTGAGTGGTCGCGGCTGTCATTCCTAGTTTACAAGAGATAGTAGTGAGAACGAGTGAACGCCCGAATTGCGACTTCTTTTGTAACAAGTAACAAGCACGTTACTTGTAAGTTGATAGAAAATTTCGCATTTCTGAGAGGTATGAATTATTATACCTAATAAACAATTATTTATACCTAATAAATAATTGTTTTTAGTGTTGTGTATCCGGGGGCAACACATTTGCTGGTAAGCGTTGTCATTTATATTATCATGCAGTTGACGATTTACGCATAGTTGTAGGTCTGTAGGTACACTATAGGTACTGTAGGTAGGTAGGTATCTAGTTATCTGTATATTGTAAACAATGAAATTTCTGAACATTCAAACGATAACAGTTTCTGTCACATCAACATAAAGTTGTATTGTTTCAGCCTAACCGTAAGAGGACAGATTTAAATGATTATAAATTATAATAAAAACTATGTCTTAAATTTTTTACATCTTTCTGACCGCATTTTTATGGGAAAGTTCAGAATAATAATTAGTAGAGACAGTCCATTAATTAAAAACTACAGAATCGTTAAATTGTCCAGCGCTTTACTTCATAGTTGCGTAAATCAATATAAATAAGTAATAAATCCGTTTATTATCTGTGGTAATAGGTAGAAAATGTGACAAATAAGTTCTAGATATCTTGATGAGTCTAATAGAATCGTTTTTTGATAAATTTTACGTCTCTAATGACCAGTAGTAGTACAAGCACGGGTTTAGTTACCTGCGTACCGCACTGCGCACGAGCACGAGTGACGACAACCAAACTGTGTTAATTATCGAGTTAATCGAGTCTTTGAATTGATTTCCGATTGTTTGTAATGTTAATGTAATAGTATGGCGCACCTACTCGTAACTAGCAGCTCGGCGCGGCGCATCAATCAGTAGTGATTTGACAAAAGTGAAGTTTACTGTAAACACATTCAGTAAATCTGTATGTTAATGTATGGAGCAAGGCGCAAGCGCGGGTCATACATTACACACATACCTACATGCGACGGTACCTGTATCTGTATCGACCAGCTTTTTATGGAATTTGACCCATTAACTCATTGTGTAACTGGTTACACATGGTGCTGGCTCTGATGGTGATCCTGGGATCAACAGCGGTGACAATTATTCAGAACTCTCAGCAGTTGATTTTGAAAACCTATACATTTGTTGGAGTTAATATCTAACTGTTTTGAAATCTATACTAATAAACGCTGGCTGGCTAAAAAGTATTGGTGGTGGTGACAGGTGGAACTATAGTAGATTACACACCGAGTACAGGAAAGGAAGAAAGGTCTCAGATCTCATGTAATTTTTGACAGAGGCGAAGCCGAGGTCAACAAACATGTGATCTGAGGCTTTCTTATTTACTGTCCAAGGTTAGTATACTATTTTTCTCCTCGACAGAGGTGGAAAGCGGCAACTTCGTTTGCGGGGACGACAATTGACGCTTTCCGTTCGGAGGGGAGAAAATATAATAATATCATTGGTTTATAGCATGTTAAGTAGGTATGAAACGTATTTAAGATTACATCCTGTATGGAGATGTCAAAAATATGTTTACGACCAATTGACCAACCTATTGTGTCAATTAGATTGTCGTCACTAATTGATAGATAGCCGTTACGTCGGTAAGGTAGGTAACCTTTACTAAGTTTCTAACCTCTACTCTGAAGGTTCTCTGTTTCTAACTGTACCTATACTTCATTCGAAATAAGGACGACGAGATATTCCGATTCCTAATATCTCGTCGTCCGTCGTCGGCCAGAAAGCTAAATAGCTTTCTGGCCAATTCTGATAAGCAAATATAATTTATTTATCAGAAAGATGTGCTATCCGACATATCTTGAACGTTACTAAAGCTGTTCTAAGAATAAGTAAGAGAAAGTGTTTCAAATCTCTGTTTCTATAATTGAAAATTGACTTAAATTTTCGTTGCTATTTGGAATGGAGTATAGGTAGGTACAAAAGAAATTATAAAAGTGAAACTTATTTAAATCTCACGCACATCGTAACGTAAAGTGGGCTCTACATTTAGATCATCATTTATATCGAAGTTAACGAGTTACTTGTGGACTCTGGTATAGTACATATTAATTAACGTGTAACGTGACGTACTGTATTTTTTATTTTGTTATATAGGGTGTAAGGGACAGCCAGGCAAATACCTACCTACTGACACGGTGAATTTGAACAGTTACAAGGGTACAGCAGTTTTGTGGTGGTCTAATGGTAAAGAGCATTGGGCTCTTGACACGGAGGTCGTGGGTTCGATTCCCACGGGGATTTTACCTAGTGAAATGACACTTTGTGCGTTTTTCCCCAGTTGGTTAGGACATTGCAGGCTGAGTCACCTAGTTATCTGAAAAGAAAAATGATTCCGTGCTTCGGATGGCACGTTAAGCTGTTGGTCCCGGCTACTATCTCTGGTGGTAGTAGTCGTTACATAAAAACCACGTCAGAGGCCGTAAGGCGGTTTGAATAAACTCTGACACCAGTGCTTGCAGCCCACTCGATAAGAAGAAGCAGTTTTGTATGAAACAGCAGATTTTTTCGCTTTTCCAGAAGTTCGTTGCGTAGTGAAAGTTGTTCAGTTTGATGGTCTGAATGCAACCTTTCAGTATTTGCCTAGCTGTCTCTTACACCCTGTATAATTTTGTTTAATTACCATTTGAAATTAAAAGCATTCTCCGATATAATAGGTATAGTAAGACAGTAAAAATACATAACAAGCCAATGAACACAAGTAGGTGCTAGGTATGTACGAGTATATCACATCACATTTGTTAACATTATAACTATGTTTCCTGGTTGTTGAGCAGAGTGGGCAGTGCGCAGACGCGGAGCTGATAGTGAGTCGCGCTGTTTAATACTATACTTTATTATTATGTAAAGAAACTATGTTTCTTTAATTTGTACTGCGTCCTTTTGTCGGTAATACAGTGTCCGAGTACTCCACGTACTTCATAGATGGCGCTGTGATTAATAGCGGTCAACTCGGTCGGAAAAGCAGTTTATTACTTATTGATTGGGAGTTGACAGAACTTGCCAAGATGGAGCATATTGTTTGGTTATTATAAAAATATTATGAAAAGGAATTGACTATTTAAATAATAGACTTTAAATGTCGTTTCTTTGTTTTCAGGTAGAATATTATGATTTAAGTTAAACAGTGTAATTATTATTGTGTGCATGAAAGTACTAAAATAAAACTTTGTTTTCAGAGCAACGCAATTGTTTATTTGAAATCTACAATTCCTAATATTGTCTTATAAAACGACATTTCTAGTAAAATCAAGAAAAATGGAAAAACTACGATTTAAGTTTGCAGTATTGGGGTCAACAGACGGAAAAACAAATGTGATATGCATAACCTCTATCGAGACACCGGACGGACGTGTTTTTGAGGTCCCAGATGAGTTGCAGCCCACAAGTAAGCACACTGCCATATTGTCTTCAGATGTATTTACAAAAATAAAAAATTCGCTTAAAAAAAGACATCAAACACGCGCAGTATGGATCCCTCTAACTACAGATTTGAGGAAAATATATCTAGATGAGGGTGAAAATTTACAGTTTGGTGACCAGTATTTAGATGAGATTATAGAAGGGACAAAGTCTTCACAGAACAACATTAATAACAATGCACCAGAGAAGATAAATATAGGGAAAACTGCAGAAAGGTTTTTAATAGAAAAATTTTCAAATAAAACATTAAATGCTGATCAATGTATTGGTGAATTTGAGAGTGAATGTAGAAGATTTGAGATTTTACAAGATAAAGAGAAAATAGAGATTTTAAAACATCTCCTAGAAAAACAATGCCTAGATTGGTATAGCAGTATGTTAATAAAGTTGACAGTGAATTCCGAATGGGCAGTATGGAAGGACAACTTTTGTAAAACATATGGAAATAAAGGTTGGTCCCAAGTTAAATACGCATTTACATTTAGATTTCAAGGTGGATCCTTACTGGAATATGCCACAAAAAAGGAAAGACTGTTATTGGAGGTTAACAAGGACATCGACACTCAAACAATGATAAATCTTATTGTAATGGGATTACCAGATTACGTAATGAATAAAATTGATAAAGAAACTGTGAAATCACCCGAAAGCCTCTACAATGAAATTGGAAAACATGAATATGTAGCGAACAAAAAGAATATCAGCAAGAATAATAGAAATACCAATGATTATAAAGGGAAGTCAGATAAAATAAAACCTTGTAAAACCTGCGAAAATTTGAATAAAGGTATTCGATTCCATCCTGAAGAAAAGTGCTGGTTCAAACAGACGGAAGAAAATAATAATAAAGGAAAAAATATTAAAACTGTAAACAATTCTGTGATTGAAGTCGAACTCATTAATAATGATAAAAAAAACGAATAATAACACCATTAATTAAAGTCAAACTCTTATTAAATGCACAATTAGAAACATTGGGAATATATGATTCGGGCTCAAACGTTTCAATAATTAATTCCAAATTAATAAAACTAAAAAGAGAAGGAGAACATGATGCAAAAAGTGATAATTTAATCACAATTAATGGTGTTAAAAAGACGATTGGTTTGACAACTATAAATATAAAAATTTTTGATATTGAGGAAAAAGCTGATGTTTATATAATTGATGGAGAAGATTTTAACTACGATTTTCTAATTGGACTGGATATCATAAAACAATTTAGACTGGTTCAAGATGAGAATTTCAAAATCACACAAAAAAAAGAAGAAATAAAAACAGAAGAAATGAAAAAAGAAGAAATGAAAAAAGAAGAAATGAAAAAAGAAGAAATGAAAAAAGAAGAAATGAAAAAAGAAGAAATAAAAAAAGAAGAAATAAAAAAAGAAGAAATGAAAAAAGAAGAAATTAAAATAGAAGGAAAAAAAGATCCCATGAATGAGGATGATGATAAAAATAACACTTCTAAGGAGGTGAAAAAGGAAAACAACCCGTGTTCAATAAATTTTAATGAACACATAAAAGAAGAAGATTTCAAAATAAGTATGAGTAATTTAAATACTACACAACAGTCAGAAATAAATGAACTGATAAACACTTACAATTCAATCTTTGCAAAGGACAAATATGACATAGGCACGGTCAGAGAATATGAAGCACGTATTGATCTACTCATGGATAAATATTGTTGTAAAAGGCCTTATAGATGTTCAGTCGAGGATAAAAAGGAAATAGAAGAACAAATAGCAAAGTTACTTGACAAAAATCTTATAGAGGAATCTTATAGTCCATTTGCGGCACCAGTAACTTTGGCTTTCAAAAAAGAAGATAATAAAAGATCAAGATTATGCATAGATTTCAGAGATCTAAATAAAATAGTGGTACCTCAAGCTCAACCGTTTCCACTGATCGACGACCTGGTAATTAAGACAAGAAACTCAATATATTTCACAACTCTGGACATCAATTCAGCCTTCTGGTCGATCCCGCTAAGAATTGAAGATAGGAAGAAAACGGCCTTTGTAACACAGGAAGGGCACTATCAATGGACATGCTTACCTTTTGGTTTAAAGACAGCACCAGCTATTTTTCAAAGGATACTAAGTAACATTTTAAGAAAGTACAAGCTTAATGACTTTGCCGTAAACTACATTGATGATATCCTAATATTTTCTAAGACTTTTTCTGAGCACATTAACCATTTAACACAATTGTTAGAAGCTATTAAAAAGGAGGGTTTTAGAGTAAAATTTACAAAATGTACATTTGCGTCAGATTCAGTGAAATATCTCGGTCATATAATACATAATAATACAGTACGGCCACTAAGAGATAATTTAGTTTCAATAAAAAACTTCCCAATACCAGAAACTCAAAAAAATGTTAGACAATTTCTGGGGAAAATTAACTTCTATCATGAGTATATACCAAAAAGTGCGGTTATCTTAGAACCCCTTCACAATTTACTTAGGAAAAATCAGAAATTTGTTTGGTCTGAAGATTGTCAAAAATCTTTTGAAGACATAAAAAACTTATTGTGCTCACAGCCAATCTTAGAAATATTTGATCAGAAATTGCCAATAAATATTTATACCGATGCGTCTTTAGAAGGTATTGGGGCAGTGTTGAAGCAAACACAACTAAATGGAAAAGATAAGCCAGTAGCGTACTTTTCAAAAAAACTAAATCAATTACAAAAGAAAAAAAAGGCTGTTTATTTAGAATGTTTAGCTATTAAAGAAGCAATAAGATACTGGCAATACTGGCTAATAGGTAAGTCGTTTACAGTATATTCAGACCATAAACCATTGGAAAATTTAAATATTAAGTCTAGGACAGATGATGAATTAGGAGATTTAACATATTATTTATCACAGTATGATTTTAAAATTATATACGCTCCGGGAAAAGAAAATGTAGAGGCAGATTGTTTAAGTAGAAACCCAGTATTAGATGCAAGTGAGGATACAGATGAACAATTAAAAATTGTAAACATGATAAAATTGAATGACATTGTGACAGATCAGGAAAACAATGAGGACATACAAAATAATAAATCAAAATTAATATCAAGACACAATGTTTACTATAAAAGGGTTAGAAAACGTGAGAAAATTATTATATCAGAAGATTTAAGTAAAAAACTTATTAAAGATGTACATGAAAACATGTGTCATTTAGGGGTAAAACAAATGCAAAAAGAAATAAGTACATTATATACAGCGAAAAATTTAACGATAAATATTAAAAGACATTGTAGAACTTGTGAGACATGTATAAAAAATAAAACGAGAGGACAGGATAAATATGGTCTAATGTCACATTTGGGTCCTGCCACAGAACCTTTTGAGATAGTCTCAATAGATACGATTGGAGGTTTTGGAGGCTCACGATCGACGAAAAGATATTTACAACTTTTAGTGGATCACTTTACACGATATGCTTATATTGTTACCTCGAAAACACAAAGTGCTAATGATTTTGTTAAATTAATCGATAAAGTAACAGATACTGATAGAATTGGATTGGTTCTCACTGATCAATACCCGGGAATAAACTCAAAAGAATTCAAATCATATTTAAATGAAAAATCTATACCATTAATTTTCACGGCAGTAAATGCCCCGTTTTCTAACGGCTTAAATGAAAGACTTAATCAAACGCTGGTGAATAAAATCAGATGTAAAATAAACGAAAAAAGTAATAAAAAAGCATGGACAACTATAGCTCATAACTGTGTAGAAAAATATAATAGTACAGAACATACAGTTACTGGCTTTGCACCAAAATACCTATTGGATGGTACAGATGTTTCTTTTTTGCCGAATGAACTAAAAAGAAATAAAACAGATGTTGAATGGATTAGGGATAGGAAAATAGCATTTGAAAATACAATAAAATCACATAACTACAATAAACAAATATATGATAAAAATAGAACTCAATATAATTTCAATACAGGGGACATGGTATATGTAGAAAATGGGAACAAACTAAACAGGAAAAAGTTAGATGAGCTGAAGATTGGACCATTTGAAATTGTAGAAAAGATATCAGATTCGATATATAGAATTAATACAGGTCATAAAAAGTCAGAGTCAAATCTCTTTCACATCACAAAACTTATACCAATACCAACATAAAAAATAAACTAAAAATATAAATAGAAAAATAAAGATTAAATAAATAAAAAAAATAAAAAAAAATAAAAAAAAAAATAAAAAAAATTTATATTATAATAACAGAATAATATTTGTAACATAGTAAAATTTAGATTTAATTTCAATTACTTATATGTAGATTAGTGAATATTTTGGTAAA
This sequence comes from Agonopterix heracliana, assembly GCA_963693445.1. NCBI lineage: Eukaryota > Metazoa > Arthropoda > Insecta > Lepidoptera > Depressariidae > Agonopterix > Agonopterix heracliana. The sequence goes on from OY856313.1 coordinate 21,671,301, forward strand.
AAGTTTCTCCTTGCGGGGGGGGAGATGTAAAGAAACTATGTTTCTTTAATTTGTACTGCGTCCTTTTGTCGGTAATACAGTGTCCGAGTACTCCACGTACTTCATAGATGGCGCTGTGATTAATAGCGGTCAACTCGGTCGGAAAAGCAGTTTATTACTTATTGATTGGGAGTTGACAGAACTTGCCAAGATGGAGCATATTGTTTGGTTATTATAAAAATATTATGAAAAGGAATTGACTATTTAAATAATAGACTTTAAATGTCGTTTCTTTGTTTTCAGGTAGAATATTATGATTTAAGTTAAACAGTGTAATTATTATTGTGTGCATGAAAGTACTAAAATAAAACTTTGTTTTCAGAGCAACGCAATTGTTTATTTGAAATCTACAATTCCTAATATTGTCTTATAATTATAGTAATTATTGCATACTTAGTTCACCGTGGAGTGCCAAACGTTTTGTTTCTTCTAACAATAAACAGTAGGTATAGTCATAAAAGTAAGTAAGTTTTAGACTGTACTGTACAATCCCACTGCAGGGCAAAGGCCTTCTCTCACGAATAAGGGTGAGAGGGAGTGGACCATACTCCACCACGCAGGTCTAGTGCATGTTGGTGGAGGCAAGTTAGTGGTCGACTAAGGTGTCAGAAAATTTTCAAGCCGCCTTAATAGGTAGCCTTAAAATTTTATTTTTACTACATTTGATTTTGGGTTATTATTATTCTGCCTAAAATCCAAATTGTGTTAGGTAAGTGCAAAAGGTGCTCAAAAAATGAGAGAGTAGGTAATTGAGGTGGTTCGTGCAAAAATACAGACAGAATGGACGAAAGTATACAAAATCACCTGTTCCGTACATTTGGGTCGAATAGGCCTGCAGTTTTACAAAACAGCATTGATTGAGTCAATCATACAGGGTCCTTCTTAATATGCTGACGCTTTTTAAGGGGTTGATCAGACGGTCAAACTGTACAACTTTCTCTATGGGACCAACATCGAAGTCGCGAAAAAAAAGACAGTTGTCCCATACAAAACTGACAACCTAACTCGACCCGAATGTATGGGACAGCTGATTTTTTTCGCGATTTTGATGTTGGTCTCATAGAGAAAGTTAAACAACTTTTTGATCAGATCAATCATTGATCATGATCAGACCATCAAATTGAAGAACTTTTTCTATGGGACCAACATCTAAAAAGAAACTGCTATCCCATACATTTGGTTCGATTAGGTTTGTAGGGTTTAATGGAACAACAGATTTTTTTTGCGATTTCGATGTTGGTGCCATAGAGAAAGTTGTCTAGTACTGTCTGATCATCCGCTTAAAAAGTGTCAGCATATTAAGAAGAGCCCTGTATAATCAACGGTTAAACTATCATGCTTCATCAGCAAGTTTAGTGACACTTATTTAAAAGACAAAATAATGCTGAGGCAGCAGCGCGTCCTTAACCCCCTGTGTGCGTGACGCCGGCTAGACCATAGCAATATCCATTCCTATTACTGGCTCCAGTGTATAAGATAAGAATTGTTACTCTTGTACCCAGTTTGTTCAGCAGACAGACCACAGACCGTGGGTCCGAGCGGCGCCGGCGCGGAGACACGACCAGGCGACACTCTCAAGGCTGCGGGCGCGCACCTGCCGCGTGCCGACTGCCCAGCGCCAGTGCATATACTAAGTAACTACTTCTACTTGTGTACAAACTAGTCGAGCTTACTCACACCCAGCCAGGAATTCGCTTCCTATTGGCAGGCGACCCGACCGTTGCGTTGCATTCTATTATTTTTAATATCTTTGTATATTATGCATAGTTTTCTTATACATTTTATATAAGTAGTAGCTAACGAGGCAGGTAGCTCTAAAGAACTATGGAATAAAATAAAACAGCAGTAGTAGGATTAACAGTGTTTATTGCAGTATTGAGATGTGTTTGTTTACATAAAGGTACGCAATCCACGTGGCTGTTCGCCTCACAGTGCTGGTTGGGTGGCGTGTCGGTCGGATACAGTACAATAGAACCCATCGACAGGGCGACATACAATAATGAGTTGCGACAGTAGCGTGTATGTTAACTAGATGCAAGTTAAAGTTCAACACGTCGCCCCGCGCTGCCCTCCCCCGCCCCCCGCGCGGCGCGACGATGGCATGCGATGTGACACTTTACTTATTTCTAACTACGATATAATTGTAGCCACTGTTGTACCTGTCATACTCTTAAAGTATTCATTGCTACAACTGCATACTTCAAAAGATGGTAGTTGAAGCAACATTTCTGACCATCCCAATAGGGATTATGGTTAAGAATTTCTGACACAATTCAGTAAAACTTCATATGAGCAAACAAAGTGCTAAAAATCTTATAGGAACCTCGCGAAGTCGCAACCAATAATCCCATTCGATCTGATCAGAAGCTTCACTACCACCAGGTTTTCGAAGCATGCTGCTGTAGCAAGGCTTATAGCACTACATTTTACATTTCATAATTTACATTACATGTTTACATTAAGTGATGGCCTTAAAGTTATACAGGGTCCTTCCTAACAAGGTGCATACATTTTTAAGGGGATGATCAGGCCATCAATTCAGTAAAATAAGGTTCAATAAGGCGGTTTCCAAGAGCATTATAATTTATAGCATGCCTATTGAAGAAAATACAACTTTTTTAAACATACTAAAATTACATACTATATTTAATCAAGCAATTATAAGAAAAATAATAGTAATTATAAAACAAAGGTACCTTAATAGTGATAATAGTAATCATTACTAATGAATGATGCATGTAGCTAGATAGAATACAAATAAGTATTATTGGCTCGAGTTATGACCTACATTAATTAACCCTTAAACAGGCCTTGGCCACCATATTTAAATTCAATAATGAACCTTATTGTAAGTTTTTAGTAGGTACATTGTCAGTTACTTTTATGTGGTCGATAAATCGTACTATGCCTGTTTAAGGGTTAAACTAATTACTGGTCGAGCTGTCGTAATACACACATAATTCACTTATAAGACTCAGAGTAAAGGTGCGATTGCATTGCCCAATTCATGAGATTCAGCGTACATTACTTGCTTTGAAGGCTACACTTTAAAAATAGAGAGAACAAAGCCACGTAATGTATGCCGAAATCAGGCTCGACGAATTGGCAGTGTTATTGCTGCTTTACTAATTACATCACAATTCATAAAATCACATAACAAGCAGTCAGGCACATAGGCAGTGCAGTATATAGGCACATTTATATTATTTTGGTCGGATAAAGGATACATATCACCACTAAACACGTTACAGTATCCCGACACTCTAAATACATTATGAAAGTTAATAATAACTATAAAATATATACCTCAGTTTTAAACGTTTTCAATAAAAAAAAATTACGTCTACGCGAAAAGGGTCCAGGAGTGCGATTTTTGAATCTCATTCGGTGAGCTCAGCAGTTGAAAATGTCAAAATTACTATGAAGATATGGATCTTTCTACTGCTGTTTTGACTTTCAAAAATCGCTCTCCTTGAGTATGATTTTTGAAAAGCTAATCAGCAGTAGAAAGATGCGTATCTCCATAGTAATTTTGACATTTTCAACTGCTGAGCTCACCGAATGAGATTCAAAAATCGCACTCCAGGTGTCGGTATTTTAACCCAGGTTTTTTATCACATAGAATGATCGGCTTTTCCGTTTTTTTATTATTCCATATACATGATCATGTCACTGCGAATAATAAATAGTTAGTACCTATATGACGGTGTAATCCAAAATGCGTAACATATTAGAAGGAGTGCTTCAGACCAATTAAGACAACATTGAAATTGTGCAAAAAAATCTTTCGTTCCATTCCATTGACATTAATTTATTAATATTTTGGAGAACTTACAGCTAAGTGCGTTCACACACGATGACGCACTGACGGAGCAGCAAACGTCAGTCCGTCATTTGTGAAGCAAGGAGTTGTATGAAACCGCACGTAGAAGCACACACGGTGACGCATTGACGCACTGGGTGTGGTTCTATGGACTGACATCTGCCGCTCCGTCAGTGCGTCGTCGTGTGTGAACGCACTTTATAACAGGACTACTAAGTATTTACTATGGATCAACCATTTTTCGCGATTTCAATATTGGTTCCATGAAAGTTGTTCAGTTTGATGGTCTGAACACACGCTCAAGTACCTACTTGTTCATTGCACGAAACGCATCTAAGACAACAAGCAATACACTTATCACTTACAATAGTCAGTTAGCGCCATGTCAGTGCATAGTAATACAGTTTAGGTAGGTACTTATAAAATAGTTATGTTAAAAAAATTATAGACAAGTAACAAGCTAAACATACCATAGGTACGTGTATACTACCTAAACACGAGAGAGTGACACCTAAGATTTACAGGCTTATCATATCCTGGACACTTCTAGGGTTACGAATGGAGTTTGAGTCCAAGTTCCAGCTCCAACTGTTAAATAGGTTAAAAAAAAACTATGTTGTCACAAAATGTTATAAAAAAAAAACGAATAAGCCCAAACTCGAGTGATTTACTAGTACCGTCCGTCGCGTCATCGACTAGCATAGCATTATAATATGTTCACAACTATATTCCCCGAGGGGGTAGTCAGAGATATTCTGAAAACTCAGAACATCCACGTTTCACTAGTAGTACCGAAACTCTGTCCAGTGCGACGAGGAGGAGCCCGTTGCCACTTGTAAAATTTCTTGCCACTTCTGAAATTGAAGCATGCAGGTTTCCTCACGATGTTTTCCTTCACAAAACTTACGTACAAAAATTCCGATAAACTTGGTACCAGTTGGCGTGGACGGGGATCGAACCATCGCCTCCTGTAACGGCAGGCAATGTTACTTGCTACTGGACCACCACGTAACTTTGTGAAAAGTTAGTAGACGGGAATTCAGGAACAGTAAAGTGTAAAATTTACTGGTACGAGACCATCAGACTCCAAATTTCCTGGACTTCCCGTGGTTTCCCGGCCATCTGGCAACCCTGGTGAAACCCGACCGTGTGCTTGTAAAGGCTAAAGACTCCGGTTACTAGTATGTGTCTATGAAGGCAGAGTTTGACACCATCCCAGCGCATACTCTATGTGCTCTTTACAAGTCAATGTATTTATAACAGAAAGGTAAAATTTTATTATTACACAAATACAAATATATTTATTCAATAAATTTGGTTCCATTATTTACCTCTGTATCCTTCCATAGATAGCTGGTAGGTGCAGCAATGTTTCAGACCAGCCCCAAAGGGATTGTGGTCGTGTTTTTGTATAAATACAGAGACCTTCGTAAAATGCTGACACTTTTTTAAAGGGATGATCAGACCATCAAACTGAACTACTTTCTCTATGGGACCAATATCGAAATCGCGAAAAAAATGGCTCGAGTAGATTTGCAGTTTTGTATGGAGCAGATGATTTTTTTTTCGCGATTTCGATGTTGGTGCTATAGAGGAAGTTGTTCAGTTTGATGGTCTGATCATCCCCTTAAAAAAGTGTCAGCATATTAAGTACCCTTTATATGAATGTGTGTCATACCATTTGTATATAGCACAATTTGTAATTAACCTGATAAATTTTAAGGGTGTGTTCAGATAATGAAACTAAATAACTTTTCATAAGGATCATGAGTCGAACAATGATAACATTTTTGGATCTCCAAAAACAATAGTGCGGATCAGCCGATCTATTTTTATGGGTCCACAGATGTTACGGTTTTCTTCATGTTCTATTCTAATAATTCATCATGTGACCGATTGCTTCAATTTGGTTTTGCATTCATATTCATAATTAGGAAATAAAAAGTCCAATGGCATTTCATAAATATGTAGGTACTATAGATTTAAATGTAGTCAGAAAAAATCACCATCGGAGACGCATCCACTGCACTGAATGGTCGCAGATATTCTGAACAACTATATTACCACTACCTCAAGACCAAGCCAGTAACTTATACATAAAATGTGCCCAAGCTGACAATAGTATCAAATAACAAAAGGGCGTTTTTTTTGTTTTTACCTATACGACAATAAAATTCGTGCTTATATTTTCACTCGCCGAAGTTTTTCTATGTTTTTGAGACATTCGATTGGAATTCTAGGTTGACGGTTTATAAAAAGACTTGATAGACTCAGAAAAAAGTTGAAACCGGTAATTAATTGATTGTCATTTTAAAACCAGTAACGAAGTTACAAGCTAATAGGTGGAACGTATAACAAAAGAAAAAAATCTGTGATTTCGTTGTTGTACCGGAAGTATATAAATGTGATTTCGTAATTTTTTTTTTTTTTTTATGGATACCTTCTTTTTAAGACTTAAATGGATGAACTGGTGTTACGATTTATGATACGCTCGCAATTAAAAACAAATAACTACCTAACTGTATTTAGTTAGGTACTTACTTATATTATTATGTCTCATGTAAGCGAATTGTATAATTCTTATGAGAAATAAATTCTTTAAACCTAATTAGATAAATAAATAAATTAAATCTTCGGATTCGGCAGCAGTGCTGCGGATTCCTCTATGTCCACATTATTTATATTCAATAAAATAGGAAACTTCTACTATTGATAGAATATGAATGAATACCATCAAACGGTAGACCACTCGATGCAAAATTATGAGATACAATATAAGTGTGAAATGTTTAAATTCAACTCATTCTTTTCATGAGACATTCTTATTCCAAGTAGAATGAACGTGTGAAATGACAATGAAGGAATACACTGCTACTACACTGCGCGAGTCGCGACCATCTTCCACTTGGCCTACTTGCGCCCGCGCCGCGCCGTCACCACGTGCTCATCTACCACTAACCATTCATATAACTACACCTAGTCAGCGACTACTTCTTACGTCCATTTAAGTACTCGTTTGTACATGAAAGCACAGCCCCGGGTCGGCAGGTCGCGGGTTCAAGTCCCGTCTAGTACTACATAATGGCGGTCTAAAGGTCTATCCACACATATCAAGGCCGGGACTGGGACGGGCCCCGTCAGGAGTCTTATTTTATACGAACACGTTCAAACACATCAGTGTCCGGGCCGGCGATCCCGTCCCGGTACCGGCCCTGGTGTGTGCGGCCTAACCTCGCCTACTATGCAAGGGACGGCAGGTGGTCAAATCACAATTGACTACTGAATATCAACAGCATGAGGAACATACATGTTTCAGTCAGGCGTTTATTGTTTTCATTGTCAATTACAAGTGGCAACAGGCTCTCCCAATAATTGACAGATTTGTGGTACACTGGTAATAAATGGAGAATGTCTTGAATATGCTATATTTAGAATAAATACCCTCGGGGATGGTAGTCGTGAACTCGTGAGCATTATGCATAGTTCAGTCTTGTACGATAATTACAATTATATGAGTCATAAGTAGTGAGGAGTTCTTGCCCATTTTTTGACTGGGCATGTTTAGATTATGAGATAATTTTAATGAGGCCTAACATAATAAGAATAAATTCAAGCTTTCATTCCTCCGAGCAACACGCACGATCAAATACTGAAACTGCTAAATTAAGAGTGAATCATAAATTCAAATATAACAGCAAATTATGTTTTTGTCCTTCTCAGTACAGTACCTGACGGAGGCAGGACTATGCATGCTATATTGTGAGTATTGTAGGTAGGTAAAGGTATAAACACCTATCGTAGGTACACAGGTGGAACGTGGGCCTATCGACGGAATGTCACCATAGATAGGGGTACATGGCCAACGAATCTGTTACAGCAGGTTGAAGCTACATGTCACTACTACAACACGTTCTACGAGCTATAGGTAATTGTGGGGTCAAATAACATTGACTGCTCCAGACTTTATGACGGGTTTAATAGAGTCCATTCAGTCAGACATAGAAGATAGGTACCATAGAAAACAAAATTATTGTTGTAATAGAGATTCATAAGAGCTTAATTAAAATGCTGTTTTATTTGAACATACATACATACATACATAAGCTCACGCCATTGTCCCATGGGGGTAGGCAGAGACCACGGACCGCCACACGCTACGACTCTGACACACCTCTTTAGCCTCATTCACATTCATACATCTCTTCATGCACTTCCGTCGATTGAGGGTGCTACGCACTTGTCCTTTTCGGAAAAGATCATTGATTTGATCATGGTATGTTTTCCTCGGACGGCCTCTCCCAACACTTCCGCTCACCTTTGCTTGATAAATTTCATTCGTTAGTCTTCTTTCATTCATTCTCTCTACGTGACCGAACCATCTAAGCATACCCCTTTCAATCCTTGTTACTATATCATCCTTCAACTTACACCAATCCCTTATCACACAGTTCTTGATTCGATCAACCAAAGTAATACCACACATACTTCGTAAGGAGCGCATTTCAACTGCATTCACTCTACGTTCATTCCTTTTATTCCATACATTTATTTGAACCTGATAATAAATAAAAATGGTTGTCTTGAAGAAATCACAATAGTGATAAGGTCGCCCTTTGGTACCCTTTTTGTTCGTACCATTTAAATTGTGGTTTTTCCTGTATGTTTTGGTGTGTATATAAAGAGTATTAATGTTATGACTGTTATGTTGATCCATACTTTTCAGACTTGTTCCTTCGCCCTGTTGGCTTTAGGCTGCTTTAAGTTTACGACCCCGAGATCACTCTCGGTTAGACTCCGATACGTCCGGCGCACCTCTTATGCTGGTTGACAAATCTGTTCACAGCGAAGGAAAGGAATATCAATCTCATGCCACCTACTCGGCACAAGAAGATGTGATACCTGGTGATGGCAAACTTTTATCAAAATCAGCGACATGAATACGCTCCCAGCGTGTGGTTTCAAAAGGGCCAACAGCAGTCGATCCTGAGCCTCCGGTCAGATCTGGGGGACGGACGGGTCCGGCGAGTGTCCAAACCTGACCCGCGCCGGCTAACGGGACCCGACACCCCCGCGCGAGGGGTACGGGGTGCACACATGCACCGCGTGTGTGTGTGTGTGTGTAGCGCCCACGGCCGCGGCTCCGGTCGCCGACCCCGCGGCGCTGGCCCACACCTCACTCTGTCGTCAAGTGCTTGCCCATGTCTGCATGGACATCGCACTAGCTACTTACTCAAGGCCGGTCGACCATCATCCCGTTCATAGGTTCCGTTGATAGTTTATTCTACATTACTCCCCTGTCCTTTGCAAAATTTGAATCTTCTTCGAGGAAAGTAATGGGACATTAAATCGTTATCTGTAATACAGAAAACCCAAAAATGACAAATATCAACACTTATCAAACCTAATCATTTAAGTGCGCTGATAAAAAATCGATAATTGATATAAAACATGTAAGTTTCCTACGAAGAGACGATGTTCGGAACAGACAATATTATTGTACAGTTTGTCGAGGTACACTTTCACAACTTAGATGAAATTATTTTGCTTTCATCCAAGCTTCACAAACGTAAACTTGGACCGTTATCCTCATCCAGTAGCTTTCAACACGTAGGTGCTATAAATGGCGTGAAGGTCGGGATCGAAGCGAAGATTATGTAAAGCGACGTTTCTGCTTATAAATTATAATAAATGTGCCCTCTGCTGCCACCGAGCCAAATACCAGAGCCCATAGCACCTGAACAATACGTCCTTGTAATGATAATGAGTGCGAGTGCAAAATGCTATGCATATTATAATAATGTGCAAGCCGTAGCGTGGAACGAGGCAATTGAGCATCGATGGTGATGAATGGTTCGACGATGCGCAGGCGCACCTGCTCCCGCTGACCTTTACCTCCCCCTCCCCCTCCCCCTCCCGCCGCACCGACAGCGCCCGCGGCGCTCAACAGGCTCGACCGTTACAATTTCAGTTACAAACTTGTTTAATTGGATTCGAATCTTTAAAAATGCGGACTTTTTGCCCTCGTATTTCGGTTACTTGTCATTTGCAGCGAACATTAAATGCGGCCAACTCAGCATCAAAAGTCACAAGCAGGGTTCCCACCTAGCTCCGCGCGGGCAAGCAGGCTCGAGTGTCACCGGGAGTCAGCTATCGCTGAATCAACAGTTGGTCGGTGACACCGCCCCTCCGCCCCGCACCCCTCAGTCCCCGACAGGCGCCATGTTGCATCTAGAAGCGTTCTATTAGGTACACAACTAGGTGTCTAGGTAAGTGAACACAACACTCGTGTTATTGCGCTCGTCAGCTGATCGATCGTCAGACGCCGCGCGTTGAGGGAGCTGGTCATCAGGCATGGTGCGGCGCATCACGACGCGCCAGGTCTTCAAGTAGTGATCATTTATTAGCACTGGTTGGATTCTATTCGTACAGTACAACATATCACGCCATCCTCTCGGTCGGTGGCAGCAACGCTGTACTACTTCTTGGTCTTTTTGTTAATTGCACGTCCTGTGTCCATATCGAGCCGGGATATTTGCATAAATATGTAAATGTTCGATGGACTCACTGTACATACCGGATTACTGGCGGGGGAGCGGAGAGGCGAGCGGGGGGCGGAGCGCCCAAACCACATGTCGAGTGAGTTTATTGACAGTCCGCGTATCAGAAAGTGGACACGGAGTATGGCCCCAGTAATTATCGTTTTGAAAACGTCATCAAGAATGAAATTTGTTCGAAACAGAAATGAACAGGAATACCTACGTTACATTTGAAACAGACGTAAAGTATCATCTCGACCAATCAATTGTTAAATAACGAGAAGTTGAGATAAGGTTAAACGTGGTGTGATGGATGACATCGAACAATACAATATAATGTGTGTCGTACACGAGGCGGTGTGTCTGTGAGATGGCGCGGCGTTGTCACACGCGCGGTATTTTTAGTGGCGATATGCGGCGCCGAGAGCGACGCGCTCGCCGCGGCCGCCCGCGCCCGACCAGCAGCGCCGGCGCAGCTACACTGTACACACACACACACACGCGTCAGCATATCTGTAGTTCACACTAACACACAACACGATGCTATTTAAAAATAATACGCCAATAATCTCGTCGGTCGAGCATCGTCCACATTGTCAAGTTCTATAATATGCGACGACTAACTAGAAAAGTTGAACCTAGCCGTCGAATAGGAAAAGTTTACCGTAGACTGAATCGCCAGAGACCCGTAGTATCGTTAAAATGACAAGATGTCTCGAAAACTAGATCAGAGAATGAACAGAGTGATTAGTAAAGGGACCTATGTAATGGGTTTTATTCAGGTGGCAGTAGTACGGAATGTTCTAGTTGGAACCCGCAGCTCGCCGAGCCAACCTTCGGCGAGCACTTGTTCAAACAGCACCGGCGCGGGCGCTGGAGACTCCGTCGTCGTGTAACATTCTTTGTGCCTCTACGCTATTAATGCCTGTCTGATATGATAATCTAAAATTGTGCATTCTGATAATTTCGGTTCATTGATGTTACAGCATTGTGGTTTCGTGAAGTTTGGTGCCTAAGTCAGCATTCGAAAAGTACTGGTCATTTCATACACCAAACCCTTGAGCAGGCATGGCTCCAAGGCCAAACTCTGTACCACAGACCTCGGGTCTGTGCTCTGTACTTGAATGGTCGGCGAGGATAACAAGTCGTGGTCGTCGTCATTAAAACCTAGCGCAACTCAACAACGGCCTCTTGCGTGTTCTAGGCCACCATGTTTTTCGCGATTTGGTCCCAAAGTAAAAATTGTTTAGTTAGATAGTCCGAAGCACCCACTTAAGTTTAAAACACATGTAAGTTTAAGCCCTGTATAGTCTCTGCATTTACTACAAATATCATGTTATTGTTTGTTTCATCATGAGTCATAACTTCATCATCAATTAATGTCTATCTTTCATTCGATGACTTTCGTTATTTATAAGTTACTAGCTTGTTTTACCCCTTTAGGGGTTGATTTTCGAAAAATCCTTTTTTATTTCACTCCCACATGCTCTGTAGAATATGAATTCCAAAAAAAAGGTTTAGGCTGTGCGTTGTCTGTCAGTCACGGAACTGTTTTATAAGTATAGATTTAGTATTTTACTGTCTTTGTCACAAGCCGTTTGAAAACTACAAAGAATTTTCTTCTAGTGACTCTTTTGGTATTGGCATTTTTTAAATAACAATTAACTAGGCTGTTATCGGTGTAGTTCATATCTACGATCCACAGTTTATTGCTTCGAGTTGTGTAAATCATCATTAGATATAATATATCTAGTTAGCTAACTGTTTAACTAATAGTCGTTAAGGATAATAGTGTTGAGTCACGATCAAGAAATGCTTCTCTAATTGCATATTGGTCAATGTGAGACGGACGGCTCCTGAGCAACACGACAGTAGTTTGATTTGTTTGTGCAATATGTGATAGATAATCGTTTAAATGTCCAGTGTCTTGCATGTGTGTGTATGCTATGTACCGTACAGACGAGGACCGGGTACGGTACGCGTGTGTGCTTGGTCGAGGCGTTAGAGGTCGTGCGATAACGCTATCACAGCGGGACGGGGACGGGGACGGGTGACGCCAGGCCGGCGACCACGACCCGCTCTGCCCTCCTCCGGCAACGTTATTTCTACGAGACACTACGTTATCATAGATCACTGGAAAACTACTGAAGCTGCTCTAAATATTTGGAAAATACTTCCACAGACAGTTGTTACGCGATCATGTTTTACAAGTCAACAAATATTCACAATCCCTTACATCACAAGCTGGAATATGGAGCATCATAAAATGCAGGATTTCGTTATGACTTATGATACAAACGACAGCCCTCAACCACTACTTTAATAGTCGTGATGGTCGATGTTAGACGTTTACTTCGACATTTGAGTTGACGGGTCCTTGGCAGTGACCGATGTCTTATCGTGTGATCGATTCATTGTGCACGTGAGAGCGAGTGCGACAAACAGACTCGAAGGTCGAACTTTGCGTTTGTTTGTTTTCATGAGGGAGTGGAGGTGACGCGACTCGTCACGGAGCACCGTGCTGCGGGGACCGTGACAGGTCTGCCGCTCGTTTTAGCGCCGGCGAGTATTAATAGCGCCGGCGAGTATTAATTGCGCGGCCGCAACAATGCTGCCTGATGCCCCGAGCCCGTGTAGTGCGTGCAGCGAGCCGCCGCGCCGCTCGGCAGCGCCGCGTCGCATGCGTCCGATGGGTCATAAACATCGCTTTATGCGAGGGCGAGTCGCGGCCCGCCCCCGGCTTATTAATAACATTATGCTCGATTAGGCATTAGGCGGTGGTATGTCCCTCCCGACGGGGTCGCCGGGACGCACGCCCGCGTGACGTCACCCCCGCGCAGGTCCGAGCCACGGCCCGCACGCGAAATCTCGCGCCGCGCCATCGCCACTCTCACAATCTCCAAGATACAAAACCGGCCGCCGTTGTTAGTGCCAAACCGGCGGTCAACGACTCCCGAAATAGATGCACAACGCGCGCACCTATAGGAAATTAAGAACCGGTCCCGACGACGGCGACACTCCGATACCAATAAAAATTCAATTCGAAAGCGGAATCCACCTGAGCGATTAATTTACAGCGGCTTTCACCGCTCGGCCTCTTATCGAATCGAGTCGGTAAATGTGGGGACAGTTCATTACGAAATGCAACGGAGTAAATTCATAAGAAGGCGATATGGGACGTAAGTGGAGCACGCGGCGTCGACGTGGATCCACGCGGCCGACATCGGTCCTCGAATATTTGTACGTCGCGATAACCCTGCGATAACGCGGGCGAATCGTCCAGAAACGAAAACAATGCGATATCGCGTGACCCCCGGCCCCACGCCCCGACACCAGCCTGGCCGACGTCACCTTATCGCCGCTCGACTCCTCTCCGCAGCGTTCTTACACCGATAACTCCTGTTCACTGCTTCATGTTGTTTTATCCGTTGAAATATGCGTTGAGCCAATGTTCTAAACGAATTATGTACGACTGTTTGACAACTCATAACATAACGCTCCCTGCATAGAACTGGGTCTTTTCTATAAATTTTTATGATCTCTTGAGATCTGGACGATTTACAGCAAAATTCGAAACAGGGCCAACAAACTAGTTGCCAGAAGCGGAAGTCACACATCTAATTAAAAGCGCAGAAAGGAGGTTGCATCTAAATGACCAGAAAACAGTTGGTCGTGAACACGGCGGTGTGAAGACTCGGGCCTTGACCTACATCTTTATATTCGAAAAGCCGAAACTTTCCACCCATACTAATGAATAATGCACCGCATCTCAGCCGAATAATCAGCGGCTCTCGTGAATTAAACATCTGTCGCTCTGTTGGCGAGCGCGAGGAGCACCGAGTGGCCGGCACCCGGCACCCGGCACCCGGCACCGGCGCCGGCACCTGGCCTGCCCGTGCCTCGCTTCCGTGTCCCACGGTCCATGCGGGCTTTTGTTTCTATTTGCCCTTCGTCTCAAGAATCAACCCTTTCTTTGGCGGAATCCTCAGTTTCGTCTTCTCATCTTCAACTTTACTTGTTGAACATATCAAGCACAAAATCTCAAGATCCCTTCAAGTGCCCAGGCTCCTTACAAATAGTAGTAAACCATATTTTCATGAATGAATTTCTCTGTTCAGAAATAAGTTGAAAGTTTTGACCACAAGCCTATATTCTTCAAACGAAACTCAAACGAATTTCAAGTGAATAAGACACCGCTATTTCTCAGCTTGATGGAGGGATGGGATAACGATGTGCCTAACATCACACAGAAGTTTCTGAGACTTGAGTAGGTACCTACCTATAGTAATATCATAATCTGAATGTTAAAGACATACTGGACCAGTTGCAGCAAGTACTTATTATCAGGGGCGCGTCATGCAGGCTGGTCTTTCATCGGTACTGTGGCAGTAGACCAGTAGAACCTCGGGGACGTCGCGCGTGGGTACTATCGGCTAATGAGTTGAAAGGCGTGCTTGTTGCTGACCACGAGGAATGTTAATTGGGTAATCGTGTGACTCGTAGTGACCAACGGCTTCAGGAAGCGTCCTCTATTCGACTGACTGCATTCGTTCTCTCCTGCATTTCGCTTCAATAGTTCTCTTCTGCCGCTATTCTTATTTTGTTTATTTATTCTATTTCTGAACTACACTTTGCAGAAAGCGAAACTGTCACATTATCATTCATGTCTTTCGCGATTTTCCTGGTCAACATGGGGGCTAAGCCTACCAACTTTGTATCGAATAATTTGCTGGGTACGTAGGTAAATATACCTTACCAGCTAACAATTGTCTTAATGAGCTTGGAAATGGATTACACATTGAAAATGAGGTTTTGGAGTTAGTTAGCCAACAGTTTGAATTTAACGTTCACTCTGTCAGAATTAGGTACATCCAAGAAACATTATACGAAACGACTTTACTTTAAACGACTTGGTACTTTTTCGCTGGAGTCGCACAGATGGGACATTCGGAGAAAGCGTGTGGGGAGTTAGTTAATGGGTCCGCTGGATCTTTAGGAAACGACTCGAGCCGTTACGAAACCGATCAGAGACCGGTCGAACGCGTGTGACGTAACGTATGCGCGGCCACATCGAGCGCGTCGCGGGCCGCGGCCGAGGGACCGACCGACCGTCAGCCCGCGGCCGAGGGACCGACCGACCGTCAGCCCGCGGCCGAGGGACCGACCGACCGTCGGCCCGCGGCCGGCGCTGGCGGGCGCCACGCGGCGCCGCACCGCGTGGCGAGCGGCGCCCGTTACCTGAACTCCTGCGTCGTCGTCGCGGGCGCCGCCGTCGAGACGCTCGTCGCCATCGAGACGTCGCTCGACCGGTTCCACAGGGTCGAATTCCTCCCGTCGAACGTGGAGCGCGGACGACATCTTTACCTGACAGTATTAGAAAATAACGATACGACTCTAATGCTGCCCGGTAAGATGCGAACCGCCACTCCGAAGTCGCAGAAGTTCCCGGTGAGTGGAGTGGAGAGATGCGCGGGCGCGACCGCAGGTCGGGTGCGGCGCGGGACAACGCGTGCGGCCGGCGCGGATCCACGCGCTCTACTGACTGCTGGAGGCGGCGCCGCGCGCCCGGTCCGCCCCCCGCCCGCGCGCCCCCTCCCCCCCTCCCCCGCGCTCCGCCACCACGACACGAGGCCACCATACTTCAACCCGACACGAATCTGGTGTTATCATCTCGAGGATATGATCTTGGGCAGGAAGGTCACATGCGGCTCTCAGCTTTTGGGACTATCGCTCCTACTCTCGTCTACTCTGCGGTGCACTTTGAGGTGAAGATGACGAATTTACCTTCTGATTATCGATACGATTCCATCAGGGAAGGATAGGTAAACGTGTGACAAAACATGATGCATTATACCTAGTTTCATATCTTTTTCAAGTCGGAGTCTTGCTTGGCCTCGAACGTGGGCGTCGCGTGGTGCAACTTCTGCAGTTCTGCCTAGCGCTTGCAGTTGCCGTGGTGGGTGAGTTGAGTTGAGACCACCGAGCTGCTCTGATCTGAATCGTATTTTGTTATTTAATTAAGTACTAATACAGAAATCTGTGAGTACTAACAACATTTCCAAGTCCATTTTCTTTCGATTTTCATTTCCAGTCATTTCCATGTCCATGATAACCAAGATATTTATTTATTTCCAAAAAACATGAATGACATACCTATCGTAGTTATTGCTGATTTTCAATTAATCGGACATTACGTTTTTAGGGTTCCGTACCGAAAGGGTAAAACGGGACCCTCTTACTAAGACTCCGCTGTTCGTCCGTCTGTCTGTCTGTCTGTCTGTCTGTCCGTCTGTCACCAGGCTGTATCTCATGAACCGTGATAGTTAAACAGTTGAAATTTTCACAGATTATGAACCTATTTCTGTTGCCGCTATCAAATACGAAAAAACAATAAAATAAATATTTAAGGGGACTCCCATACAACAAACGTGATTTTTTTGCTCGTTTTTATAAATAATGGTACGGAATCCTTCGTGCGCGAGTACTCGTACTTAGCCGATTTTTATTTGTTTAACGCGTTCACACACGATGACGCACTGACGGAGCAGCAAACGTCAGTCCGTCATTTGTGAAGCAAGGAGTTGTATGAAACCGGACGTAGAACCGCACCGTTCTTCACCGTGTGTGAATGCACTTAAACTGGCCACTTTCGGTGGTTAAAAAGATCTACCTATAGAAACGTAAAACATACTACGTTACGACTTCAACGTGACATTCGAATTTTTGGAAATATTGTATAATTGATAAAAATACAAAAAATTTGATGCACAAGAATGGTATTTTTGAAAGACATACGTTAGACTCAGCAGTAGAAAATGTCAAAATTACTATGGTAAAATATCCCTATAGTAGAATATGCATCTTTCTACTGCTGATTCAAATCACCAGACTTCGTGGAAGTGGTGCGCTCTGAGTTGGTTCTAGGACAGACTTAAACCTAACCTAACCCAATGATGTGGGGTGCTCTGAGTCGGTTCCGGGTCAGACTTTAATCCCTAAACCATAATAATATGCATGCCTATCAGATAAACTGCTTCTAGACATGTTATCTCTGCTGATCAATTGCAAAATCTTGCTGACATCGATTGGTTAAATTGTTGACCATTTTTAAGATTGTTTGCTGAACAAGGGTTGCAGTCCGATTTTTATTGATTGCCAGTAAAATCTTTGTATGCTGTCCAAATGAATTAACGGCAGATTTTTGTTGCTAACCAAATTTAATAACGGCAAACCAATTAATTATCTACTTCCCATTACTTATAATGTAAATATTACAGTTATAAGAACCAATATTGAGTCTTTATCTACTTTTTGGACAAGAAGTTAAAAGTTTATCAAACTCAACGAAGTTTTGTTGAAGTCTTGATCAGTTTTTTTTTTTCAACAAATAATATAGGTAGGTATATGCGATGGAAATACCCGCTTGATTATACCTATGTAAAAACCCTAGGTACTAACTAAGTGCCGTGGTGGTCCAGTGGCGAGTAACCTTGCCTGCCGTGCAGGAGGCGATGGTTCGATCCCCGTCCAAGCCGACTCGTACCAATGAGTTTTTCGGAATTTATGTACGATTTGTAACACCACTGGCTTTTCGGTGAAGGAAAACATCGTGAGGAAACCTGCATGCTTCAATTTCGAGGCATGTATTGTACCCACTGTCCATTATAAGTGGCGACAGGCTCACCCCCTGTCACACTGGACAGAGTTTCGGTACTACTGGTGAAACGTGGATGTTCTGAGGTTTCAGAATATCTCTGACTACCCCCTAGGGGAATATAGTCGTGAGCATATGCTACTAACTAAGTTCTACAAACATACTAAAGTCCCTTATTGTTTAGGGTTCCGTACCTAAAGGATGAAAACGAGGCCCTATTCATAAGCCTATGTTGTCCGTCCGTCCGTTTGTCTTACCTATATAGGGTTGTAATTAACTTTTGAACGGTAATAGCTAGATAGTTGAAATTTATACAGAATGTGCATTAGTACGGCGGATTTGCTAACAAATAATAAAAATGTCAAACTTCATGCAAGAAGCTTGTTTTTATCAACGTTATTTCTCTTCTCTCTTTCACTATCGTAAAAACGGTAATACAATACAAGGGTCAAACTTGGTGTGATTATAGAGCAAACTCTACAGTATAACAACATAATAATACTGGCTAAGTGTGAGTCGATATCGCTGGCGCTAAAGGTCCCGGAGAAAACAACACTTATTTTGTAAGTTAATATTTTGTGTGGTGGTGTGGTACGGAACCCTCCTCGGTGAGCGAGTCGCCCGACTTGCACTTGACCGGTTTAATTCTAAAAACGTATTGTCCGTAACCTTGTACCTACTTACCTATGTCTTATCTGTAGGAAAGATGCCGAACAAAACGTGTTAACTTACAGCGATTTCATTTAAAATAATAAAATGGATACATTGATTTTATATTTTTGTTTCATTTATAACGGATAAAAATTGTTTGATGAGGATGTATGATAATTTCATCCCTGTTCACATTGTTGTCAACTTTCGTCAAGCACAGAGAAACGTGGAACAAAAGACATCAACGCGTCGTCAAAGCTTCCATAAGAAAGTTTATTTAAAATTGATTTCCCTTTTTCAGGTGGTTCCCAAACTACTCCGAATGGTATTTACTATTTTAAGAACGTTTTTTTTTTAGACAAGGTATTTGCCCGCGACTTCGTCCGCACTGGCTCCATAAAGTATTATACAAGGTGTTACAAAAATAAAAATAAACCTTTAAGGGGGTGGTGTAGACCATCAAACTGAACAACTTTCACTATGGGACCAATATCGAAATCGCGAATAAAAAAATTGATGTTCTATTCTATTCTATTTTAATGGCGTTCCCTTGTTAGATTTCGCCAGTGTCAAGTTATTTGAGGGAGTGTCTATCCAATCTCGAGGATTGTTTTTGAGTAAGAACAACTGAGAAGGATTTTGGAGCCTCGTGGCAGGCTGAGACGCGAACCGCGCGAACACCACGCGAGAGACAAGTGTTCGAGGCAAACCCTGCAACGTGACTCAAAAAATTGATGTTCCATACTCTACAAATCGACTAGAGCTAAAATATGTATAGGATATAAAAAAATTTTTTTTGCGATTTCGTTGTTGGTCCCATAGAGAAAGTTGTTCAGTTTGACGGTCTAAACAACCCCCTTAAGAGTTTTAAATATTTATTGTTACTTATGAAACATCCTGTATACAAGGTGTTACAAAACTACAAATAAACATTTAAGGGGGTGGTTTAGATCATCAAACTCAACAACTTTCACTATGGGACCAATATCGAAATCGCTAAAAAAAATTATGTTCTATACTCTACAAATCGACTCGAGCTAAAATATGTATGGGAAACAGTTTTTTTTTCACGATTTCGATATTGGTCCCATAGAGAAAGTTGTTCAGTTTATGAAACACCCTGTATATTACATGTGTGTGTTTCATAAGTAACAATAAATTTTTAAAACTCATAAGGGGGTTGTTTAGACCGTCAAACTGAACAACTTTCTCTATGGGACCAATATCGAAATCGCGAAAAAAAAAATTTATATCCCATACATATTTTAGCTCTAGTCGATTTGTAGAGTATAGAACATAATTTTTTTTTTCGCGATTTTGATATTGGTCTCATAGTGAAAGTTGTTCAGTTTGATGGTCTACACCACCCCCTTAAATGTTTATTTGTAGTTTTGTAACACCTTGTATAGGGTCCAACTTAATATGCTGACACTTTTTTAAGATGATGATCAGACCGTCAAACTGAACAACTTTGTCTATGGGACCACTATCGAAATCGCGAAAAAAAAATCAGGTCTTCCATACAAAACTGCAAACCTACTCGAGCCAAATGTATGGGGCGGCAGATTTTTTTTTCGCGATTTCGATGTTGGTCCCATAGAGAAAGTTGTTCAGTTTGATGGTCTGAACATCCCCTTAAAAAAGTGACAGCATATTAAGAAGGACCCTGTATGTACTTACTCTGATTTTGTTAAGTCTAATTAAGCCCTTGTATAGGGTCTTTCTTAATATGCTGACACTTTTTTAAGGCAACGATTAGACCGTCTTTCTCTAAGGCACCAACATCGAAATCGCGAAAAAAGTTAGCTGTACCATACAAAACTCCAAACCTACTTGAGCGAAAGTTTTTTGGGATTTCGATGTTGGTCCCATAAAGAAAGTTGTTCAGTTTGACGGTCTGATCATCCCCTTTAAAAAGTGTCAGCATATTAAGAAGGACCCTGTATACTAGACACAATACATAAGCAATTATCACCGCAACATACGTTCCGCTGCGATGGGGTTTGACTATACATCCATCCATCGCCAATAGCAACGACATTTTAAGACTATTTTGAATTTTAAAAACAGATTAGAAACACTTAGGGCCTGTTTCACCACTTCTGAATAAGTTTTTGTCAGAAGTGGTGAAACAGGCCCTTACTCTCATTTTATTCTTTAGTAACAACAGCTTTAGCTTTACAGCTAGGTACATCTTTAGTAACGTAAAAGATAACTATCTGATAAATAAATTATATTTACTAATTAATCAGAATTGGGCACTTTGGGCAGGAAGCTAAATAGGAATCGGAATATATTTATTTTCATCCTTTTAAGCAATACATTAATAGATTCCAAGTTTCACTAGCAGTACCGAAACTCTGTCCAGTGTGTAGGGGACGTGTCATTAAAAGGATCCAAAGGTCCATCAAGGGGTGCAAAGTCGGATAACAGAAAAAAGTGAACGACAACAATTAGCTAATAGCGACAATGGATTGAAGGTGGCACATCCAGCATGGGTAGCATGCCACCGTGATACAGCTCTATCACACCTTCGCTCTCTTCCTATTTGCGCGCGAACGAACGAGATAAAAGCAGTGATACAGCCGTATCACGTGTATCATGCTACTCAAACTCAAACTCAAAATTTTTTTATTCAAAATAATATCACACAGATAACTTTCTGACGTCATTTTTGATTCTACCACCGCTTCGGAAGGTGTTCCGTTGTAGAGAAGATGCGGCCAGAAACTCTACAACACACTTCTTTTAAACAAAACAAAATATACAAAGTACAAAATATTGAATTACATAGTGTAACATTGTCAAGACCAAACATTTTGGTCATTCAAATAATCATCGAGTTTATAGTAACCTTTTTTACAGAGGACTTGTTTAACATGGGATTTAAACTTTTTATCTGGCAAGTTTAGAATACCCTCTGGTATCTTATTATAATAGCGTATACAGTGCCCCATTAAAGATGTGTTGGCCTTACTGAGTCGAAAATGTGGGAACACTAATTTATTTTTATTTCTTGTATTGTAATTATGAACGTCACTGTTTTTGGGAAAGAGAGACAAATTTTTGCGAACGTATAAAATATATTCGTAAATATATTGACTGTGGAAAGTCAAAATACTGATATCTTTAAAAAGATCTCGTAATGAATCTCGACAACGCAGCTACGGCTTCTGATTAGTCAAATTTCGCTCGCTATTAGTCAACTGTGCAGGTCCACGGCATCGGTAAGACTTATAAACCTGGTACTACTACTGTAACACTTTATATTATGCTTAAGCAGATATTACATAACCCAACAGTCCAACATGTAGGATCGATTTCGGCATACATTGTCTGATCTGTTCTCTCTATTTTAAAGATTCGCTACACTTTATCAAAGCAAGCAATGTATGCCGAAATCGGCCCTAAATGTAGGGTAATGTAATCGCTGCTTTAATATATAAATATTAAGTAGATAATTAATTTATGGCCATAAAAAAATATATTTAGCGAGGCGATTAACTTTAAGTAATATAATAAAGTAATGGCACTGATTAGATAACAGTTACTGCGGTAGCCGAGAATATAACGATAATACCTACCTATACCTACCTACCTAAATTAAAATACTTTCTTATAATAATTGGTCGAAAAATACATGCACGTATTACATATCCAGGGTGTAACATAACATAACAAAATAAACACCCTAAATAATGGAAAGGGGCGGTTTAGTTTAATCTGTGGTTTAGTATAAGCACAACAAGAATATTATATGTATACAAAATCTTTGAAGCACAATATAAGAAAGATAATCTATGTATAAGTAATCACAGCTTGATTTTGCAAATATAATTGGAATGTTATTTGGTACTTAACTATAAATAGGTATGCAAATGGGGACTAAGAAAAATTACAACACCTAGGCACAGGTATACCTATTTGTTGGTTATGATGAGAGTTTTTCTTTTGGTTTTCTATGGGATCGATAGATGGCGCTACGGTATGTGCGAATAAACGTCATAACTTCAAAAAGTGCTTCTTTAAAATAATAAAGAGGGAACAAATCATTTAAATTTTAATCGTAAATTTGAAACTTTTACGCCTGACATGGTTGTATGGGATTGATCCCTTAGCGTTCCAAACAAAGGCAGACACAGTCTTGGCAAGATTTTGACAGGATCTCGCGAACGGCTCTATGGAGCGATAAACATGACATCTGTAGAGTTTTTTAGGAACTAAATCGAGCAAGCGAGTATTATTCGCCAATCACACGAATAAAGCCAAAATTTGAACAAAACAATACGTTTATCATTTCAACATTTTAATATTGTCATCTAGGTACTGCATTTTTCGATTTACTAGTCTTGGAAAACGCCTTTTTAGGACGACGTCTTATGACAAAATCAGTTTTTGTTGAAGAAAACTCGTACACAGTAATGGCGCGAGCATCCAAGATAAAAAAAAGAAAAAGCTACTAACACCTAGACAACGGCTGTAAGGGCTAGATCTTACTGCCATTTGGAAAATAAGAAATAAAAAAAAGTCAGGGTTTTTGCGCGGGAAACAAGACGAAACAGGCGGACTTTGTTTCTTAATTTTCTAAATTAGTTTTTCGTGGCTATTGTTGTGATAATGTGGTGGAATTAGTATAATAATGTGCCTTTAATCGAGAACAATATAGTAAAAGTGAGAAATAACGTAAGGCGCGACCGTTCGATTCGGATTGATATCCCCGCGTAAAATTTCCATAAACATTGCAATGTGTGCACCACCCTCGCATTTCCATATGTTAGGTTTAAGTTACGATAAACGATAAACTGCTAAAGACTACGGATTCCTGTCAATATTTTAAAATTTAATGAAGACATCGGAAAATAGAAACTTGATCTCGGAAATGACACAAGGAAATGACGAAAACAACAGAAATTACATTATTACGGAAAAACAAAAATTAACTTGAAATATGAAGACTAGGAAAAATTGAAATTTTAACACAGATCAGGCACATAGTGCCTTTTATAAGACATCGGACACTAGAAACACGATCTCGGATATAATTCAGAATATGACAATACTGCAGAAAAATTACAATTTACTTGAATTATGAAGAAGACAAGAATGAAACATTATAATAAACATAAAACAGACCAGGCACACAGTGCCTTTTATAATGAATTTATAAGAAAAGACAAAATCAGACTTGGCTGCATGGGCTATGTTCCCTTTGCTTTTCCGCAAGGATAAATGTAACAACAACAACATAAAAAAAAGGAGGGTTTTGCGCGGGAAACAAGACGAAACGGGCGGACTTTGTTTCTTAATTTTCTAAATTAGTTTTTCGTGGCTATTGTTGTGATTAATGTGGTGGAATTAGTATAATAATGTGCCTTTGATGGAGAACAATATAGTAAAAGTGAGAAATAAAGTAAGGCGCGATCGTTCGATTCGGATTGATATCCCCGCGTAAAACTTCCTTAAACATTGCAATGTGTGAACCACCCTCGCATTTCAATGAGTTAGGTTTACTTTAAGTTACGATAAACGAAAAACTGCTAAAGACTACGGATTCCTGTCAATATTGAAAACTTATTGAAGACATCGGCAAATAGAAACTTGATCTCGGAAATGACGAAAAACACAGAAATGACCTATAAACTTGGAATAAGAAGACTTCGGAATTGTTTAAATCATAGAGATCAGGCACATAGTGCCTTTAATAATGAATTTATAAGAAAAGACAAAATCAGACTTGGCTGCATGGGCTATGTTCCCTTTGCCTTTCCGAAAGGATAAATGTAACAACAACAACAACATAAAAAAAGTCATTAAACGTCAGGAGATTGGCTTCCCGCCATTATATTTGTTCGGTCAAAGTTGTATTTGATATTCGTAAAAAATTGGTTTTAGTGATATTTGTGACATAATTTCGTGCGGATTGTGTGCCAAAAAGTTGCGTAAATCGACCAAAATAACAGGAATCTCAAATACATACGAAGAAAGAACAAAAGTTTTGGTGCAAGTTAAATCGTACTGGTGATTTTGGCGGCAACGCGCGTGCTTACAAAATCGACCAAAATTTCATCCTCATCGTTCATCTATCATCCCATCGTCATCAGGAGAGTTTTGCACAGGAATTGTGAAGAAACAGACGGGCTTTGTTTCTTAATTTTCTAAATTCGTTTTTCGTGGCTATTATTGTGTTAATGTGGTGGAATTAGTTTGATAATGTGCCATTAATGGAGAGCAATATAGTAAGAGTGAGAAATAAAGAAGGCGCTCCCGTTTGATTCGGATTGATTCTCGCGTGAAACTCCCCTGACCATTGGAATGTGTGTACCACCCTCGCATTTCAAGAGTTAGGTATTAAGGTTAGGTTAGGTTAGGTTTAAGTACAAAGAAAAAAAGACACTAATGACCAGGCAGTAAGGGCTAGTTCCCATAGCCTATCCGAAAGGATAAACTTAAAAAAAAAAAAAAAATCATTAAACGTCAATGTCATGTCATGTCCCTCTATTGTTTATGGTACTAATGTTCAGTGCTGCCACCTTAGGATATTTTCCCCTAAGTGCAGGGTATTTTTCGTGTCTAGGGAATTATTTTGTGAAAGAAGAGACTTGTTTGGGAATAATAATAAAAAATCGTCTTTAGTAGTACATAGTTCTCTAATCAAACTATTCCGTAACTTCCGTTATTGAGACATAATAATCATTAATCATAATATTCAATTTTATCAAACTAGTGTGGTGGAAAAAATGTACAATGAGGAGTTTTCTGACAGCTAGTAAAACGTTATTATGGTTTTGACATGCAGTGCGATTTTTGAACATCATACGAGCGATTCGGCAGTAGAAAATGTCAAAATTACTATGAAGATTATGCATCATTCTACTACCGAATCGCTCGTATGATGTTCAAAAATCGCACTGATGGTTTGATGTGAGAGTCGCGTGACGCGTGGCTAGAGGGCTTTCGAGTAGACGTCTTTCGTTCGGCTCGCGAATTAAATGGCCACGTGTCTCTAGGTGTGTGTTTTGTATAAAAACAGGGCTTTGAGATCGCCATAAAATCCAGTACCGAACAATGTCGAGCACTTTTGCTTTTTAAACAGATATTGGCAAAATCATCAACACTACGATGCAGCCACAATTTTAAAATAAAATTAGAATAGAATATAGTTGGATTTGAAAACGGAAATTTAGGCCATAAAGTTAATAAACAATGTGAGTCAAACAAACACATCCTATGACGAAGTTTCTATCCATATTTTCCTGCCTCCTCGAAACACGAATTTCAACAATTTTTACATCTAGGACTTCTAACTTCTACTTATATTACTCTTTGGGTAGGACGCACATAAATTTTTAACGCCAACGATCAACGCCATTTATATCAAGTCATTTGGAACTATTTCTAACTCATAATACTAATTCCTGTTCCTAATTTCCTTTCAGAAAATGCCCCATTGAGGCACATGAGTTGGAGAGTCATCACTGTGCTTTTGGCTTACCAACTGAACTGAGTTGGATCCTGTGGATCAAGAATGAAGCGTTTTTGAAAAAAAAAAAAGGTTCAAAGACACTGGAAGGATGGCGTTACAACCGTTTAAAAGAAAATGTGGAGTTTGCTGACAGTTAGTCAAACTTTTGGCTAAAAAGTCAACAAAAATGCATGTCACCGAGTCAGACAAAAACATAAATTCTTACCCCCCCCCCCCCCCCCGAAATCCGGGGGTCCCCACATGCCCCCCCCCACCCCCAGATAGGGAAAAAGTACGGAACCCGCCCCTCCCCGTTTTTATAAAAAGTGAAATTTTTAGTATCCTGCTGCACGAATTTGAGGGGGTGGAGGGGGGGAAATCCCCTTACCAGTCATAGGGGGCGGGGGATTCGAGGCGACTAGGTAAACAGTAGCAATTCGGTTCTGGCACTCGCTGGCCGCTACCTCGGCACCGCTCGCTCCGCTCGCTTGGCTCGTGCGCTGTGGTCGCAAGAAACCTAACATGCTCATCGCTTCGCTCCTCGCTAAACTAACCGACTAGATCTGGTGTCCCTCCCACGCCTTCTACCAGCTATTTTGGACTGCAGGCGGGTAAAAAAGGGGGAGGGGGGTTCTTTAGGGGGGGCATGTGGAGACCCCCCCCCTGTCCCCCCCACCCATCCCCACCCCCAAATTCGACGGTACTCATGTACAGTTGAGCCTCTAATATACTTATATTACTCTTTGGTTGAGCCGGTCGATCGCCCCTGTCTCGTCAACGACATCTATCGAGCCATTAGGAACTACATTTTCTTTTTTAATGGCTTTCGGAAAATCATTTCTGAAAGATCAATTTATTTATTTAACACTATTGTACACATAAAATTACATAAAAAACAATCTATGGGAAAAATCTATCTATCTATCTGGGGGAAAATCAAAATTATCGGCAATACATATTAATCTATGATTATCGGTTGGCAACACTGCTAATGTCGGACGCCACGGACGGAACAAACGCAAACAAAATACGCTTATTGAATGAATTTCGTACCTGCAGTGGAATTAAAATTGTTTATTAAACAAGTGGCTTCCGTTCTAATTTAAACAAGATCACTTTGGCTGTTAGTGCGCGTGGTGCAGTCACAGTTGAAGGATCCAGGCGCTGTCGCTAGCGTCCGCTGAGCATGGCAGCCAGGTTCCCGGCGAGCGGCCCGCCCGTGGCCGGCGGCGCGCCGGGGAGCCCGGGGCCGCACGCCGGGGGGCCGGGGCCGGGGCCGGGGCCGCACGGGCCGGGGCCGCACGCCGCGGGGCCGCAGCGCTACGCGGGGGCCCCGGGGCCAGGCTCGGCGCCTCCGCCCGCCCCGCTCCCCCCGCGACCATACCCCACTCCTAGTTTCGTAAGTTATTTCAACCACCTGGTATACATAATAATGCCAGCACCGATGCATGCACTTGACTTAACTCTGTCTGTATGAGTCATAGATTTAGCATTTCTACGTTAGATCGGAAATGCGAAAGAGATAGGGCATAGCATTAATGTGTGTTAGAGCAAGATAGATAGACAAGACCATTTCCTGAACACGCTATGAGCCTGTATGGCCCTTGCGTCAGTTGTCAACGGAACAAATCCCACTTTTTTTTTTCCAAAATCTTTAGGTTTTTTTTGGTCTCACCTTGGATAATCCGTAGCCAATCTAATGTAGTATATGCTAAATCTACGGTATGGGTTTAGTTTGTTTGGTGATAGTCAAACAAAGTGCCAAGTTTCATAGAAACGATCGAAAGATGTTCACCGGTCAGTATTGTTAACATCGGTGGGTGTTTCCAACTTGAAGTTCCATCACCCCACTCTAGTAGGGTGTGCAATAAAATTGGTCCAGTAGTTGTTTACTCATTATAAAACTGAAAATGTCTGTTTTTGTTTGAACTTTGAACCATATCTAAAAAAAAGTCACGTTGCAGGGTTTGCCCCGAACACTTGTCTCTCGCGTGGTGTTCGCTTCGGTTCACGTTTCAGTTTTTCAATTTCAATTTCAATTTATTTATTTGTGAATCATAGGTTATAAAGATGTTACAAAATTTTTAGTTCCTTTGTGTTCCGCCAGAAGGCATACAAAAGTTTTACAAGTAGAGACATCAGCCTGCCACGGGTCTCCAAAATCCTTTTCAGTTGTTCTTACTCAAAAACAATCCTCGAGATTGGATAGACACTCATTCAAACCACTTGACACTGGCGGAAATGCAGTGCTAACACACAAGCAAGAAGTCCATTAATTATAAATTAATAAAAAAGAATATCTAAAAACTTCTTTACCATTTTGTTTTGTATTGATGAAATTTGTTGTCTCTTAAGGCTTATAAGTAGTAATTTATATTTATAATTAATCGACTCTTGCTTGTGCGTATGCAATGCATTTCTGCCAGTGTCAAGTAGTTTGTGGGAGTGTCTATCCCAATCTCAGGGATTGTTTTTGGTCAAGAACAAGAAGAGATTGAGGATTGCGGAGCCTCATGTTAGGCAAAAACGCGACGCACGAAAACCACGCGAGACAAGTGATCGCGTCAGAACCTGCAACGAGACTTAATGTATATCTTTTATATTGCTACGGTGTGACGGGAACCGGTGCGTTGTAAAACTAAATGTCTGTGTTTGTTCGAGAATTATTAAAAACTACTTGACCAATTTTGATGAAACTTTTTGCGTGTGAATGCTTTGATCAAAGTAAAATTTATGGATAGGCCTTACGCAAACATTTCAATCCGGAAAAATAAGGCAAACCAAGTGACAGGTATATTTTAAATATGTACCGAGATGACACACAACTGTGCCTGTTTGTATGAACCAAGTGTACCAGTAGTGTACTTCAACATAACATGCTTTGGGCCTATCCATTAATTTTACTTTGATCAATATCTGAATGCACAGACACATGCTTGTGGTTAGACTACACAAATATATGAAAGGGTGCCCTCTACAAAATTTTGTTTTTATGCTTTTTGAAGCACCTTAAATGAATATGAATGGAGCTGCATGAAGAAAGGACGACCAAAGAAAAGATGGATGGATTGTGTAAAGGATGACATGTGTAGAGTAGAAAAGGAGGTCACGCTGAAATGACGGCTAAAAGAGATGAGTGGAGGAAGACTACATATTGCGCCGACTTCAGTAATGGGGTAACTGGTAAGGGCATGAAGAAGAAGATTTAGAAAGGCATATATCCATAGTCTGTTTTCGTGGACAAAAGTGAAGTTTAGGTAAATATGCATCCCATTATCCTATCTCTAGTTATTCATCTTGGGCCTTATTTCATCTAAGTAGATGTTTCAATCAGCGTCTGTTTGGTTTAGGCACCGACGTTCGTGGCTGTATAAGCCAATTATTCAATAGAGCTATTTATTCAGTGCTTCAATTTATATTTTTTGTTCTGTAATTTAGAATCATCTGTATGATAAATAAATAATAACCTTGGATTTTCTTTATAATTTTCCATAACTTTTGAAGAGTAAAAGGGTTTGTGAGTCCTGGCTACTTTTTTACATGAAATGTTTATAATGGGATGCCTACCTAGCCTTATCTAGGTAAAGCAGGCACTTCGTTCTCGCCGAGAACAGACAAGAAAGACCGAGAACGAGAGTGTGGATGCATCGTTCTCGTGGCGTCATGAGGCCTAGTCATTTTCCTTGAAAGTTCTCGCCGAGAAGTTCTCGCGAGAGTGTAGTGCCTGCTTATCAATACTGCCTAATAATGAATGTGTCAGACTATTGCCAGACTGAGGCCCGGGCCACAGGGACATTTCAATATGTAATATAATGTGTGTGTGGTTGCAGCAGCGCAGCGGGATGACGCCGCCGCCGGGCGCGGGGGGGCTGGGCGCGGGGGGGCCGCGCGGCGCGGGGGGCCCGGCGGGCGCGTACGGGGCCCCCGGCGCGGGCTCGGGGGGCCCCGTGCCCCCCGGCGCGGGTGCGGCGGGGGCCCCGCGCGCCGCGGCCAAGCGCGCCGCCGCCGGCAGCCCCATGCCGCCGCAGCACAAGCCCGCGCTCTACAACTCGTTAGTACTCTATCATTATTACTTACTGCCTTCCATCGACATTTTCTATATTAAGCCATAGCCATGTGTTTGGCATAAAGTACCTATATGTCTAGATAAAACCTCACGCTTCTACCATATAAAACAAAAGTGGCCAACTTTCTTAGGTTGGTGTGGGTGAGGCGTCATACAAATTATCTCAGTGTGCGTATATACAGACACGGCTTATCGACTAACAGTTTACTGATATTTTTTTCGACGCGTCCGTAACTTCGATTGTCAATCTCGACATATAACTTATCAATGCTTGGCACATCATTCCATCCAAATCTTTAATATGTTAAAAAATGAGATGGTATAACAGCTTCCAGTTCTTAACCATCAAGTCATGAATTTCCCCAAAGTAACACCCGATTCAATACTTTACTAAAATTGGTAGTTGCAATGTTTCTGACCACTTCTAATGGTTATGAGTTTATGTCTGTGCATGAAACAAAGATGCCTTTAATGATGGAACTTCAGCCTTTATTGTTGTACTCTAAATGGTAGAGTCATGGCCAGTGTGGTGTGTTGTGTAATATAATATAGTTAGTGAAGCTAGACGTGTGTATGTACGCGTGTTGCAGGGACGCGTACTCTGCGGCGGGCGGCGTCGCTAAGCGCAAGAAGCGTCTCGCCGACAAGATACTGCCACAGAAGGTGAGACAAACCAGTTGCTAGTTCTTCCTCTAAATTATCATGGTCCTCATTCACTGAACAAGCTTGGATTTTTAAGAATAGTAATTATTTGAAGACTTGAGGGTGACCTTCTTGCAAAATTAAAAGGACTTCTGTTCCATCTATCTATCTATCTATAACGTCACGCCTCTTTCCCAACGGGGTAGGCAGAGACCAGAGCGCGCCATCTACTACGATCCTTACAAATCTCTTTTGCTTCATTCACATCCATACATCTCTTCATACATGCCCGTCGGTTTCGAGTACTCCGCACCTCCCCTTTTTGTAGGACGCAACTGATTTGATCAGAATACGTCCTACGAGGGCGCCCTCTGCCGACACTTCCACTCACTTTAGCTCCATATATCTCTTTCGTACATCTGCTATCACTCATTCGATTCATTTTTTTTCGTGATTTCGATTAGATGTTGGCTCCATATTATAAGATGTTCGGTTTGATGGTTTGACGTAACCCCTAAAATATGAAACACATTCAAATTAAAGTTTACACCCCGTGTAAAAGTGTTCCTATTTAGACTTAAAATTTAAATTGAGTATGTAGTCTCTTGTATAGTAGGTATATGAATTTGAACTGAACTATGTGAACCCCCCTGTGAGCCCAGGTGGCAAAATTTACAGTGCTGCAGCTTTTGCGTCAGCATATTGCTAAATCAGAACCTTTTTCATCGGCGCAATACAGATCGCACGGTGTCATATTCGAACACCGATATCTAGGTACTATATCGTGTTATTAACTGGTCCGCCGTGGGAGCTCCTCTTGCCGTTGCGGCATTGCACGGACCTCCTTATACCGAATCCATGTTACCTTTTGTCTGTCACTGTTTTCCCTGTGTTGTTCCGATGAAACAAATGAGTTATCTTTGTAGGTGCGGGACCTGGTGCCCGAGTCGCAGGCCTACATGGACCTGCTGGCGTTCGAGCGCAAGCTGGACGCGACCATCCTGCGCAAGCGCCTCGACATACAGGAGGCTCTCAAGCGCCCCATGAAGCAGAAGCGCAAGCTCAGGATATTCATCTCCAACACCTTCTATCCCGGTCAGTATGGGTGCAGTAGTGCGGTGACGGTGCGCTTATCTTGTTTTTAACCGCAAACAACAAAAAAAGGAGTAGGTTCTCAATTCCACCCGTATGCATATTAATTAGTACATTACTGCAGCGGCCAGCAAAAGAGGCATTGATGGACGAACGTGTAAATGTGGGCCGAGGCACACATACGTAAGTCCATCAATGCCTAGTTTTGGCCAAGGCTTGTATAGTGCTTTTCTCAAACAATGCGCGAAAATTCAAATCAATCAACTTTTCAAAATCTATGACGCACAACAATAATTTTTCCTGCGTTAAAGCTAGTAACTTATTATTAATCTGTGGTTAAAGGGTACATTCGTTTTTTTTTTCGTTATACAGCTTTCTATTTGCAAACCAGTTCGAAATAATAATAAAAAAAATTATATTAAATAAAACCTTTGACAAGTTACCTCCTGGGTTGCCATGTTTCGGAGTAAAAGATTGTTCCATTTTTATTAAATTACACGACAGATATGAGTTTAAGTACTTTGTAATTTATTTGGCCGCTAAACCACGATAGATATGGATTTTCATACAACTTTGCCGGCCGCTGCTCGCATGTATTTGGGCAGTAGAGCATTTTCGATTAATTTCGATGAAGGTTGTCAAAATAATGCTCAAATTTCCAAGCATGTTTGAGAAAACATGTTTAACATAGGTATGTAATAGTATCGTCGTGTGATGTTAGTGTATATTGTATGTCTATGATTGTATGTGTGGTCGCAGGTCAGGGCGACGGCGGCGTGGCCTCGTGGGAGCTGCGCGTGGAGGGGCGCCTGCTCGACGACACCAAGAACGATCCCAACAAGGTTACATATTGCTCTCTTTTATCTGTTCACGAGGAACGTTAGCTGTTATAGCTCCACCACAATCTCATCACATCAAAAATAGTAATAAAATATTGATTTTTACATGGTAGAAATAGAAATAGAAATCTTTATTTGCCTTATTGTACAAACATGGCCTTATTGTATTGGTAGTGTCAAACTGTCATCTTTCTAGTCAAATTAGGCCCTGTACAAACGGCTACTTTTTTACACGGGCGTTTGTATCGATTCAAAAACGTGATTGTAGCGATGCACATGCACGTTTGTACGGATGCAGACGCGCGGGTGCATGACTGACCAAATATTACGAACGTTTTGCGTCGTGGCTGTATCGCGTTTGCATCTATGCTGCATGGCGACTGAATCGATGCAGAAGCGCTGCAAAAAGCCGCAGTGTGTAAAAGGCCCTAATCCTATTACCCCAGTGTTACTTACTCTAAAATTTTATTTCCTCATTTGCCATCAGATTCTAGTAGACCTATAGCTACCTTTTTAGCACGTTGACATTTATCTGAAATTATAATTTGCCGAATTATGCTACGGACGCACACCTAAAATTGTGTCTATAAGTATGCCTTTATGGTTTCTTATAAAGTATTTTTGTACTAAAAACATCTACCGCGAATTAAACATTATGAAACTTTTAATATTTTTGTTTGTTTTGTGTAGTAAAATTTACCTACAATTTCTTTTTAGAAATCCGTTTAGGAGAGCGTCTGTGGTGAGTTGAGGAGAAATATGTAGGATTTAGAGGTTCCGGTTCGAATCCGCACGTACGACATGCCATGTAACGTGTGTACGTAAACCGATTGATCGCAAACGGTGAAGGAAAGCATTGTTATAAAACTTGTATACCTGAGGTTTAACTAAACTAACCCTGATTTGGAAAGAGTTTAAAAATCACTACCTAGTTGTTTCTCTACTAAATGTATGGGAATTTAATTTTCAGCTTTAGACTTCAGTTGACTCGATAGTGGGTTTCAGTAAGAGGATCGGATATACAAAAAGATTGATAAAAATTTCCAGTAATTTTCGATGACAGTACTTTTTTCAGTGAATTCAGAAGTTATTTACTCAAATAAGTTAGGGTTATGCTCAGTTGCAGAAACGCTCATTAGAGTTAATCCTCCATTTCTTGCTGTATTTTTTTTGTCTTGTTGAGTAAAAGCTAGCAAGAGATTTAATGGAGGATGAATTCTAATGAGCGTTTCTGCAACTGAGCATCATTTTCCTAAGCAAGTTATCAATTCGTGTAGCTATAATGCGTCTCATAGCCGCTCTGCCCCATTAAAATTTTCCACCCTGTCCTATATTTGATTCGATCGTGTGTCCAGGTGAAGCGCAAGTTCTCGTCGTTCTTCAAGTCGCTGGTGATAGAGCTGGACAAGGAGCTGTACGGGCCGGACAACCACCTGGTGGAGTGGCACCGCACGCTCACCACGCAGGAGACGGACGGCTTCCAGGTGAAGCGGCCCGGCTACAAGAACGTGCGCTGCACCATCCTGCTGCTGCTCGACTACCAGCCGCTGCAGTTCAAGCTGGACCAGCGCCTGGCGCGGCTGCTGGGCGTGCACACGCAGGCGCGGCCCGTCATCGTGAACGCGCTGTGGCAGTACGTGAAGACGCACCGCCTGCAGGACCCGCACGAGCGCGAGTACCTCGTGTGCGACAAGTACCTCGAGCAGATCTTCGGCGTGCCGCGCATGAAGCTGGCCGAGGTGCCGGGCCGCCTCGGAGCGTTGTTACACGCGCCCGACCCCATCGTCATCAACCACGTCATCGCCGTCGAGCCGCCGCACGACGCCAAGCAGACCGCCTGCTACGACATCGACGTGGAGGTACGCACACACACACACACACACACACACACACATCGTCATCAACCACGTCATCGCCGTCGAGCCGCCGCACGACGCCAAGCAGACCGCCTGCTACGACATCGACGTGGAGGTACGCACACACACACACACACACACACACACACATCGTCATCAACCACGTCATCGCCGTCGAGCCGCCGCACGACGCCAAGCAGACCGCCTGCTACGACATCGACGTGGAGGTACGCACACACACACACACACACACACACACACATCGTCATCAACCACGTCATCGCCGTCGAGCCGCCGCACGACGCCAAGCAGACCGCCTGCTACGACATCGACGTGGAGGTACGCACACACACACACACACACACACACACACATCGTCATCAACCACGTCATCGCCGTCGAGCCGCCGCACGACGCCAAGCAGACCGCCTGCTACGACATCGACGTGGAGGTACGCACACACACACACACACACACACACACACATCGTCATCAACCACGTCATCGCCGTCGAGCCGCCGCACGACGCCAAGCAGACCGCCTGCTACGACATCGACGTGGAGGTACGCACACACACACACACACACACACACACACACACACACATCGTCATCAACCACGTCATCGTGGTCCAACAAGAAACCGTATACTTTCGTCCCTTCTTTCCGTCTGTCTACCCCGCCTCCATTACTCCCTGATTCTTACATGTATTGAAACTAAATTTAATACGAAAACTAATATAAGTTACCCAAAAACAGAATCATAATGAAAAATGCTTGGCATCGTAGATATACAGGATGATCACCCCTCGGTTACAGGTTGACGACACGCTGAAGACGCAGATGAACAACTTCCTGCTGAGCACCGCCAACCAGCAGGAGATACAGGGCCTCGACGCCAAGATACACGAGACCGTGAGCTATTCTCTGTTACTATGTTACTGTGACGCAGATGAACGACTCGTTGCTGAGCACCGTCAACCAAGTTGTCCCCCAAGCCGCTGGTGCTTTCTTTCTGAGCGCCAGCTATCGAGTTCCGACCTAAGAGTAGGGGTGAGCGGCCACCGCAGTCAGGTGAGGACTTAACTGACTCCTCAGGTTGGTGGACCGAGGGAGGCACGTCAGTGGGGCTCGAGCATCTTCAGCGCCTACACGATTGTTCGTGGAGGGCAGCGGCCGCCCTCGACGTCGTCCATGATGTCCAGGAGGGCGCGTGTCATCTTCCACTTCCGGTTTTGCTTGAGTTACGGGGGGGAGGAGGGGGTTGAGCTGTCCTCTTCCTCTTGTTCCTTCTTCTGGAGGGGCCTTCTTTTGCTGGAGGCGCGACAACTGGGGCCTTCTCAGGTTGACCGTTTATTGGTAGGCGGTCGGTTCTCCCTCCGGGGCGGGGGGAATTTCGTCTGCTTCCCCCTCTTAGACCGGATGTGGGAGGTCGACACGAGGACTGTGCCAGCCTTCCTATTCCTGGTCTTCCTCTTGTAGACGGGGCAGCGTTGTTGCAGGGCGAGGGCACTTTCAGTTTGCGCACGTGGCCTGCTGGTCCAGCGGCTTCGGGCAGTCCTTCGCGGGTGCTCTTCCCCGCAGCGGACGCAAGCGAGCTTGCGGTGGCAGCGGGGGGACGGGAGGTGTGCCGGAACTGTTGGCATCTGTGGCATTGAGCGGGGCTCTGTTTGCTCCGTCAGGCTTCTGTCTTCACTCCCAGCATATCAAACAGCTCCCCTAAGTCGTATTAAAAGAAAAAAAAAATTTTTAATTTATTTTACAATGTAGGTGTGATCTGTCGGCAGGTGGACACGATCGGTCAGCTGAAGACGAACCGGGAGTTCTTCCTCAGCTTCAGCAAGGACCCGCAGCAGTTCATCAAGAAGTGGCTCGTCAGCCAGTCCCGCGACCTCAAGGTACCATATACATACATACCTACTATTAATGAAAATGTAAAATTAGTGTGATATACATTGAAGAAAAAGATTACGATATGGTTTTCAGGTGTCCCTGACTCCAAATAAATTTTTTGAATTTTTTTCTGTCTGTGTTTCGAGCATCACGCGAAAACTACTGAACCGATTTTGATGAAACTTTTTTTGTTTGAAAGTTTATAATTTAACTTTCAATATGGATATAATTTATGCAGACGAAATCGTGGTTAAAAGCTCCTAGGTACTTATTATTATTATATCAGCCGTTTGTTTTGTACATTATTATCTAGATAATTATGAAATCTACTCACAACGTACTGCATTGTCCTAGTCGATACATTTTGTGGTCGCAATCTGGTCGTAATAGTGGACAAATTTCAGAAGTCGTTCAGTCTCCAGTGGGAATAGTTTTACACAGGTCGAGTACCATAGAGTATAACCGTCAAACGGTGAAGGAAAACATGGTGAACCCCTCACATCAGAGATATTAGCGTGAACGCATATTAGCGAGAGTGGAAATTAGCGTGAACGGACATAAGCGCGAAAGGACTTTTTCGCAAAAAGACTCTTAGGGCCTGTTTCACCACTTCTGAATAAGTTCTTGTTAGCTTATCCGACAGATATTTTGACATAACTTATACAAAATATGTCAAACTATCTGTCGGATAAGCTAACAAGAACTTACCCAGAAGTGGTGAAACAGGCCCTTACTCTTTTATATTTTGGTAGTTGCTGAAAGTTACTTTGATCGAAGGCTGAAAGTTCTTGGTACTTTTGGTACCTATTATTTGTTAGTTTCTGGAAGATTTTAGTACTGTTCGGTAGTTGTTGGTAGTTTTTCGTGCTGTCTAGTAATTTCCGGTAACTTTGGTATGACACATTGCAGTAAAATCACGAGCTCACTTCGTTCGCTCCAGAATTGGGTGAAATCTCGAGCTCACTTTGGTCGCTCCAAAATTCGATGAAATGTCGAGCTCGTTTCGCTCGCTATAGGTTTTGGATCCTATATGTTTTTATAGTGAAGTAAATTCTCGAGCTTGCTTTGCTCGTTTCAGATTTTAGGTCGAAAAAAACTGGAGCGAGCAAACAGGTTTTAGATTTTGTAACATGAACCTTGCCTGGGCCTGGCCTTCCCTGGGAAAAAATCATTGCTACGCCCATGGTCTCGGGATAAAGTCTGTCTCGTAACTGACCCCGAACACCCGACTTTATTTAGGTTAGACTGTCCCGGAAAGAACACCGAGCATCATTGGGTTAGGCTACGTTCCGAACCATAGATAAATTATACGCTCTAGTCTGAGCTGATCTAGAGCTATCAACACCGGAAACTAAATAGTTTTTTTATTTTTAAACGACCAAACAGTATCAAAACTACCAGTAACATCAGAAACGTCTTTTTTTAAGGCAGGAAAGTAAGAAAGGTCTCAGATCTCATGTAATTGTTGGCCGAGGCGAAGCCGAGGTCAACAAACATGTGATCTGAGGCTTTCTTATTTACTGCAGTGCTCTGATACAATTTTTCTCCTCGATGGAGGTGGAAAGCGGCAATTTCGTTTAGCGCAGCGGGACAAAAATTGACGCTTTCCGTCCGGAGGGGAGAAAATGTCTTTTCGCGCAATAGTTTCTCGACAAAATGTCGCATACGCGGCAGTGACAGCCGGACACTGACACAGAACCTCTCCCGGCAGACGATGTCGGGCGCCATGGGCAGCGCGGAGGAGGAGCGGCTCGGCGCGTTCTACTCGCAGCCGTGGGCCGGCGAGGGCGTGGCGCGCTACCTGCACGCGCGCCTCGCCGCGCGCCGCCGCGACCTCGACCACGCGCTCGCGAGGCTCTAGTGCACGCGCACCGGGACCTGCGACCTGCGACCTGCGACCTGCGACCTGCCGGCACGACGACACCCGCGTCTCATACTATTATAAGTATTATATAAATTACTAGGTTTATGTAAAGATAATAAATCGTTTTGTAATGTATTCTGTGTTTTATTGAAACGCTAGCTGTGAACGTGAATTAGTATTGTTACATACTTAATGGTTAAAAATATATATTTTCTCCCCTCCGGACGAAAAGCGTCAATTTACATCCCACTGCGCTAAACGAAGTTGTCGCTTTCCACCTACGTCGAAGAAGAAAATAGTGTACTAACCTCAGGCAGTAAATAAGAAAGCCTCGGATCACATGTTTGTTGACCTCGGCTTCGCCTCGGCCGACATGAGGTCTGACAGCTTTCTTATTTCCTGCCTTCGGTATGTAATCTACTATATTTTATTCATTTATTTATTGACGAAACCAACAGCATTACAGTGGACAAAATAAAAATAACAATTTATGTAGGTAGTATAGCCAATTACAGGTTTCCATAAGTTAACATAGTTATAATATTTTTCACCTCACAAGCTCAGAAAGATTATGTTTATCGTTCGAAATCTGAGTGCAAAAATGCATTTTATCCGCTAGCGTGGAAAGATTTGGAAATTCGAATCTGTCTGTTCAATATTTTTCTATACCGCCAATCCACTGACACTGGCCAACACGAAAAAAAAACTTTTTAAAATGTTCTTTTTAGCAATTAACTTTTTTCTCGCTGTTGTGAGGTGAAAAGCTGTGTGATTCGCTCGGCTGCAAAGTTATTCTGCGTCTCGTACCTTTGAAACCTTCGCCAAGCTCAGGTTTCAATACAAGAAGAAAGATTTAGACCGTCTGGGGCATTACTATAAAGTAAACAGAATCTCTGTTAATGTATCCAAATGTCAATGTATATCATTTTCTAGAAGCCCTGCCCCCATTGTGTTTGCTTATACTATTGACAATGTTCCCCTAAATCGAACCGATCATGTTCGAGATCTTGGTGTCATTCTGGACAACAAATTAACGTTCAATTTACACTACGAACATATAGTGCAGAAAGCTTATAGGAGCCTTGGTTTTGTTTTAAGAGTGTGTAAACCCTTCAAAGATATACATTGTATAAAAGTTGTTTATTATGCATATGTCCGTAGTGTTCTGGAGTATGCTAGCTGTGTATGGTCTCCACAATATAGTGTCCATATCGATCGTATAGAAAGTATACAAAAACGTTTTTTGAGGCATCTTCAATACCGCACGTGTTCATTCTATGACGATTACTCTTCTAGATGTAAAGCTTTTAAATTACTTTCCTTGAGAAACCGTAGAGATGTCTTGGACATGAAGCTGTTTTATGACACTGTTAATGGTCACATCGGAAACCCTTACATAATCTCACAGATTGGATTGTGCGTTCCGGGTAAGAGAACGAGACACACCCAGCTCTTTCATGTTCCCTTCCACCGAACAAGATATGGGAGTAATTCTCCCATTTCCCGTATTTCCACTACTTATAACACGACTTTTTCGGACTTGGATCTTTTTGTTGACTCTAAAACTAAATTTATCTCGAAAGTACTAAAACTGTATACATAGGCTAAAACTAAAACTGTATACACCCAATCCAAATCACAAGGAGTTTCCTGTATGTGGTGTGTTGCAGAGGATGTGGGATGTGTATGCTGTATTGAAATTTTCGTGTGATAAATATTAAATTTTTTCCGTGTTCTGTATGTTGATTATGTTATGACACATTTCATTGCTAAAGTGAGTAATTTTAGTGTTTAGATTACTATAATAACAAAATATTATAACTATGTTAACATAAGGAAACCTGTAATTGGCTATACTACCTACACAAATTGTTATTTTTATATTACCCACTGTAATGCTGTTGGTTTCGTCAATAAATAAATAAATAAAATAAACAAATAGGTACTCGCGCCAAAAAGCAACTTTGCAGCCTATAGCATAACAAATAACTATTGTTATTACGAGTATAGTAATCTAAACACTAAAATTACTTACTTTAGCAATAAAATGTGTCCTATCATAATCGACGTACACAACACGGAAAAATTTGAATATGTAATACGAAAATTTCAATACAGCATACACATCACACATCCTCTGCAACGCACCAAATACAAGAAATTTTTGGGACTTGGATTAGGTGGTATATCACCATAATAATTGCTTATATTGTATACAGTTTTAGTACTTTCAAAATAAATGTTCTTTTAGAGTCAACCGAAAGATCCAAGTCCAAAAAGTCGTGAAGTAAGTAGTGGAAATACGTGAAACGGGAGAATTACTACCAAATCTGGTTGGATACAAGGGAACATAAAAGAGCTGGATTAGTCTCGTTCTCAATTCAGTTATACGTTATTGCACACCAAAACGTAAACGTAAAGTATCGTTGTTCGCACGCGCAACCACAAACATTGACGTAGGTAGAATACTATACTATGGACGCTGGATCTAGTACAAAATTCTCGAGAAAAGTGTCAGAGACTAACCTACACAATCCTAAGTTAATCATTTAAAATGCTGAAATTCTTTTTCATTTTGCTTGCGTAGTTTCATATTAATTAGACACCATTTTTACCAAGTACCTACCATTAAAAGAAAAATCTTTATCTTTATTTATGTTATGGTTGTCCTACACTAGGTACCTACCTACACCACAGTTAAATATGACAATCTATCTTATCAGCTACCTATCACATTCAAAATCATAAATAAAATCTCACTCAGGACTTCGGGAGTGCGATTTTTTAATAATGTGATTTAGACATTTTGTACTGCTGATTTCAACATATGACTTTAAAAATCGCACTCCAGTCATTCACTATTTCACTGTATAAATATAATAACAACAGTATGGTGTTATCACTTATCACCGATGATGATTGAATAATGAAATCATGTGGTAGGTACTTCACTGAAGTGAGACACTTCAGTGAAGTTCCTAGTAGGTAAGCGTAAGTACTAAATTATATGTGTAAGTATGTAATATATTATCAGGAAGCTGGGAAAGTTATTGCTCTACATCGTATCACCTGTCATCTAGGTGCCTTCTAGTTCCAGAATCTAGCATAAATGAATAATGGCAAGTACCTACCTACCTACCTATAGGTATACAAAATGTGGAATGTCAAAAATTATTTAATACCCCTAATTTTCTGCAATGTTTGTACCCAAGAGGAGCGTGTAATTTCTCTGGGCGCGAGTCCTACTCCACTTTGCCAGATTTTTATCTTTGGTTTAGTTACTCCTAGTTTAAAACCATCAGCACCCACCTTACCAAAATAGGTACATTATTTTTCTTTCTTTGTTATAACTTTGTGATGCACAAACATTTATTCGTAAAATCGTAACCATCACAAATAAGTTAAGAAGATCTTGCAGGATCCGAACCCTCACCCCTCAGCTTGGCAGGCAAGATCACCACCACTAAGCTGTTTGTGCCGTGCACACAAAATAATGATTACCTACATAGAGTTGAGTGACATCTGTTCACAGAATATAATGTGAAGTCGTAGCGGATGACCTCACGCGGCGCCTTATTTGTGACAAGTGACAAAATTTGCACTCGCTCGCCCGCGCCCGCGCTGCCATGCTAGGTGTCCCCGAGCCTCTCACCTACACAACACAACACCTACACTGTCTGACTCACCGCGACGCGACGTGTTACAGTACATTTCCTGATGATTGTTGACATTAACAGTTCATCCCTCCTCTACGGCTTAGGGTTAACAGTACCTATTAAGTCCTCACACTCTAAGGAACTGGGCGGCGGCGCTCACATAAAGTTTCTCCGTGAAATCTGTGAATGTAGTTATTCCGAAGAGCTAGAATGATTATAAGCCCATTGTGAGAAACCAATGACAAATATATCAAACAAAGTTAAGTAATTGTTTACAGCGTCTATTTTCACGGACAATACCTATAGGCACGTGCCTATACCTAGTCAGAGCGAACTAGTCATCGTGTGCTCCAGGTCATGTCTTGTGGTGTCACACCGTCAGGTTGCGAGTGACTTGAGGTCCACGGTCGGCTTGTACTCGGTGCCATCCTTGCTGCAGCCAGCAGCGTCGTAGTGTATCCTGAGTAAGTTCCAACATTTTTATAAGCGATGCGTATAAGAGGTCAATGGTGTGAATGCGATGCGATTCGATTAAAGAGGAAAGATTTGATTTTTTGTTTGTTTGTTTGTAATGAATAGGCTCCAAAACGACTGGACGGATCTGAATAATTCTTTCACCATTAGAATGCTACATTATCAGTGATTAACATAGGCTGTAAAAAACGGCCAAGTGTGTGTCGGGAAGATTCTAAGGTGGTACGAAGTTCGCCGCGGTCCTCTAGTCTACTATAAACATTAGGTACTACAGTAGAGACGATGCCGACGCTCGCGCAGCCTTCGTCGCACTGCCTCGAGGCGCCGCGGGGCCGAGGACGCGCGGGGGGCTTCAGCACAAACATAATCATGTTGTAATTCACAAGATAATAGCAGCTTATAAAGCGAGACAATACGAGTCAGCAAACAAATCACTTCTAAATCAGAGCCCTACACGCGTGCCACTTCACTGGAGCTCCTGCCTCCGTGTGAGTGAGACCGCTGGGCGAGGTGACCGCTGAGTGAGGGTGCCATCACGTGTGAGGAGTGTCGCGTCGTCGTGGAGACGCCGGGCGCCGCGGAGCGGGGGCGGCTCGTGATGCCGTCGGAGGAACAACCCATGCGCACCGGTAAGTAAAGTACTTACCATATCTATTGATGCACTACTCACCAAAGTCTCGCTGTTTGTTTAATGCTTGCTATGACAGGTATCACTGCGACCCTCGTTAGATCATTGTAATTGCCACATATTTACTTCATTCTCTCCCAGTTCCTTTAGGAAATGTAGGAAGCCTCAAGTGAAGCATTTCACTATGGTATAGTGTAGAATGTTGTCAACTTGATACATTCTCTTCTGCGACATAATATTAAATTTTAACATCATCATTATCATCGTTCAGTGCAGGACATAAAGCCTATAATGTAAAGGGGCGTTATAAAACTATATTCGTCCTTCCTTATTCAGTTGCTCCTAATTTCGATTGCGAAACATTTCGTAAAATTAAAAAAAAACTTAAATTTAGAAATTTTTTTTTCCTCACAAATGTTTTCCCTAATCGAAAAATCTGCAGTGCTCAGTGCCTTGTGTTAAAAATCGTAAATAATTTCCTCATCCTCATCCAAACTCTTCGCTTCTCTTCTCTTCGTTTCAGCAGTTTCGTGTTTCTCACTTTCGTTTCGTGTCTAGGCTTGGAACGACACACTCCCGTACACGGGTGGCGAGGATATAGCCACAATACCATCACGGCTTTTTTTATTTAGTTTAGCGTGTAACTACCTAACTAACTACTTACCTAAATAAGTCGTGGTGAAGACTTACCATTCACTACTACACGAAAAGTTGCTAGTTTGCCCGATTTTCTTTCCCATAAAAGTTGCTAGAAGTAGCTAAACAACAAAATCGATTAAAACAACGTAATTTGACATTTTTTAAATTTCTCGAAACATTATTGGTTATTATCATGTTATAGCCATTTTTGTGCTCATTCTGTTCAATTTAAAGATGTAAATGTTATGTATCGCACGTATAACCGGATGTACGCAGACGTAATCGCGAGCAAAAAGAGATACTTTTTAAAACGCAAGCGAGTGTTGTTGTGTCTTATGGATGTAACACAAAACACCTCTAGAGTCTAGATTCTAGAATCTAGACCTAGATAGTCTCGGTGAATGACTCGCGTGTTGTCAACCCCTCACCCCCTGGGACGCGCACGAGCGGAGCAACCCTTGTACTGAACAATACAATAACATTCCGTCCGAGCAGTATTACCTAGTACTCCGTCCGAGGTGGTCGATAACACGACCTTGACAAGTTGACATCAATCAATCAATCAACAGTTATCTGCGATTGGTACCGTCTCCACCTGTAGGTACCTACCTATATCCATCACTTATCTAGGTACCTACTTGACTGATGACCAAAACAATATTTATTCCGGGTCAATGACCTACTGTGTACATATTCATTAGATGACCAACACCGATACTGACTAAAGTTATATTAGTTAACATTACCTAGGTAGGTACCTACTTATGTTAATTTCTACTAGTCTTCACACTTTTGTCAGTTTTCACCATCAAGTCAATGGTTTTCATCATCGTGTTTGTGTCCCTATTCCCTAGTCACAGATTATGTAATACATATCCCTATACTGACTATTACTGACTCATTTTTCCCTACACTTTGGAA
Source organism: Agonopterix heracliana (assembly GCA_963693445.1). Lineage (NCBI taxonomy): Eukaryota > Metazoa > Arthropoda > Insecta > Lepidoptera > Depressariidae > Agonopterix > Agonopterix heracliana. The sequence goes on from OY856313.1 coordinate 21,716,035, forward strand.
GACAGCTATTATTCGACCTATCCCTAAAAATAATACTCCTAAAGACCTTAAAGACCTTAGGCCTATAAGCATCTTGCCATTTCTATCTAAAATATTAGAGAGAATAGTATATGATCAAGTCGAAAGGTATTGTCGATGTAATGGTATCTTGCCAGAGTTTCAGTCTGGCTTTAGAAAGGGTCGCAGCACTAACACAGCACTACTTGAGGTCGTTGACAACATACTGGCGGCACAGGATAAAGGTCAAGGTACCATTGTCACTCTTCTTGATTTTTCTCGCGCGTTCGATGCAATCAACATATCTCTCTTACTTTCTAAGCTTGCACATTATGGCTTCAGCGTTGCGGCTATTAAATGGTTTGACAGCTACCTGAGTCAACGTACCCAACAAGTTGTTTTACCCAAGCTAGATGGTTCTTTTCTTGCGTCTTCACAAAGGCCTAATAATCGAGGTGTACCGCAGGGATCAATTTTGGGGCCTCTACTATTTATAATATATAGTGCTGATATAACAAGATGCATAAGAAATTGCAAATATCACTTATATGCTGATGATCTACAGGTTTTCCAGTCTTTTGATCCAAAGCAGACTGGAACAGCTGTTCAACTTATTAACGAAGACTTAAACAGTATCTATGCTTGGGCCAAAAAAAACGCTCTTACTCTCAATCCGTCTAAGTCCAAGTTTATGGTTATTGGATCGAAAAAGCAAATTCTTGACATCGTTTCGAATAATCCTAGTGTTGCCATTGCTGGTGAACGAATTGAACGGGTAGCTGAAGCAAGGAATCTAGGCTTGCTAATGGATGATCGCTTGCAGTTTCAAAAGCATGTTCTTGAATTGGTCCGGAACTGCTTTTATAGGTTAAAGATACTGTATGGGTTCAGAGACTACATAAACGTTGATCTGAGAGTTAAACTCTGTGATTCACTCGTCTTATCTAAATTAAACCATTGTTTGGTGGTTTATGGGCCCTGTCTACTAAATAAGTCTGAAAGGCTTCTACAGCGTGTTCAGAATGCATGTGCTCGCTACTGCTTCCGCATACCTCCTAGAACTCATGTCACTCCTTATCTGAATAATTCAAGTATTTTGAAAATGGAAGGTCGCTTAAGGTTACTCCTTGCGTGCCTTCTCTTTGACGTAGTACAATCAAAGGCACCTGAGTTTCTTTACAAAAAATTATCGTGGAGATCGCGTCATCGCGGGTTTGTAATCAGAGCTTGTTCTATACCCTTATTAGCGCCGACTCATAGAACTACAGCTTTTAGAGGTAGTTTCAGGTTCCAAGCAACTAAATGCTGGAATGACTTACCCCCTCCCCTCCGCACTATACCAAAAAAAGCTATATTTCGAAAAGAATACCGAACATATCTGCTCGGCCTGCAGAGAAATGGTAATTAGTCCGCTTCTCATCAGCTACAACACACATAATAACAAAAAGATGAACCTGAAACACATCCATTATACTACTACTACAATATCCCATTTCCATAGGTATGAAATGACATCGATTGTGGACTTGTTAAGTACTATAAAATTAAATTAACACTATGACACATTAATTCACATGATATTAACATGTTATTCTTATTACTATTGCGTATGTAAATATCTAACTATCTAACTATACATACTTGCTTAACTTTGCCTTGCACGAGATCGTATCTCGAGTGCCAGTTAGGTTCTGGCAGAATAACAGCGCTGTAGTTAACGCTGCAGCAACATGCTGAGCCAGCGCCTATTCATGGGAACAGTACAGGTCGCATACTGTGAATGATTATTTCTTAATGTTTTTATTGTACTCTTTCTTGTTTTGTTCACCTATGTATTGTGTACTGTTTTGTATGAATAAAGTATTATCTTATCTTATCTTATCTTATCTTATACAGTGTGTAAGGAAAAGTATCAATAACCTTTAAACCACATACTCTACCCATCAAACGGAACAACTTTTACTTTTACTCGCAAATTAGCAATGAATTTCATTGTTATTTACCTACCTACATTGGCAGGTAAGACAATCAAAAAATAGTACGTCTTGTGCTGACGGTATCAAAAGAAAAAACAGACCACCCCTGAAGAATCGTTTGCGATTCTACTACCGCGTCTCGAAAAGTGTTGTTGTAGAGAAGATGCGGCGGGAAACTACAACATCACTTCTTTTTGATAACATACCTAATTATACAAATTTCTACGATTATGATAACAAAAATAATCAGATATAATTAAGTAGGCATAAATAAGATAATATGTATAGATATCAGGTACGAGTACCTAGGTAAGGTAGCGCTCAGTTATCTATCACAGATCTCGCGTCTTCAGGCGGCATATGCAACACAATAGGTAGGTAACTACTTGTACTTGCTGTTACACTACTGATAGCTGCCTATCAAGCTGACAAACTACTCATTATAATTGTAACATCTATATTTAGTATTAAGGAAAATATTACGTACTTACATTTTTATACACCATTTTGTGTAGTTATTTTGCATTATTTTGGGCGTATTAACGCTAAATAATTGATATAGTTAGGTTCTAACTTCTAATTAAAGCAAATACATAAATTGAGCAAAGGAAAAGTGATAATTCCTCATAACCACTCACCATTAAAAACCCTGTGTGCCTGTGAGCGTTTTTATTTATTTTATTTATTTATACAAACACGGTGATTTCGATTCGGAATATCTTAAAAGAACTGTAAATAAATTTCAGACAATGTATTTGATGATCGGAGAAACACAATATTAGGTACTTAAATTGTCCAGTAGGTATAGTCATAATCATAAACATATTATAATTCATAATAATTTATTACATTATATGGCTACATGAGATCTGATGTTATCAGTTCATTGTGATCAAGTTTACTTACAGAGAGTTCTTGTGTGAACATGAATAACCGTCAAGTAATTAAGAAGGATCATAGGCACAATACTTGGTACATTCGATGATTAAGTAATAACTGTAATAAGTCATTAACAAATCAAACTGATAACGTAGAGATATTTGTATTGTTTTTATAACGCTCAATAATACATAGAGATGGTACTTACATACCTTGCATTAGCTCACGACTATAATGCCTTGCAGGCTTTAGAAACTCTGCTACAATATTATATTCGGTATGAATTTCCCTATTTACATTGATAAAGGGCAGTCTTGTAGAGGCGTCTTTTTGGATCTTACCAAGGCGTTCGATACAGTTTTTATGTAGGTGTGAGAGGATGAGTCTTGGGATGGTTCAGAAGCTACTTGTGTGAAAGAAAATAATCGTTTCAAAGTTGATGGGAGATGTAGTGACTTGTGTATAGAATCTTTTGATGTACTCTAGGGTAGCAAACTTGGCCCTTTTCTGTTCCTGGTCTAAATGAACGATATTTCTCTGATTCCACAAGACAATAGCATCAGTCCCCAAATTTGCTCTTACCTTACTTAGAACACAGTTAATAGGTACTGTAACAAATTGTTTTAGATACAAATGGCTGCAGTTCTATGAGTTTTACACCCCTTTTTTTACTCCGATCGGTTCGCTCTCATAGTAAAAGTTGTTCAGTTTGATGGTCTGAACCTTCCCTGAAAATTGACTCATTTCAATTTCACCCTGTAGTTAGCCATCTGACTGTACTGAAGTGAAACATAGCTATAGTATAGTTACCCAGCGATGTTGATGATGTGTGCAGGCGCGGCGGTGGAGGAGGACCGCAGCGGCGGCGGCAGCGCGGGCACGGTGCGCGAGTGCCTGGCCGAGGCGCTGGGCGCGGCGCTGCTGGTGCTGCTGAGCTGCCTGCCGCCGCCCGACGACGCGCCGCGCCGCGCCCTCGCCGCCGGCCTCGTCGTCGCCATGCTCGTGCAGGTACCTACTGTACCTACACCTTCTCATATCTGTAGTGAATAGTCATTTAAGTGAGGACTCACCTTTCCACCGAATCCGATTTAAAGTTTCCGCGAATGCGATTCATCGGTAATACCGAGAACTATTAAAAATGGACGTCGACGTACTGAGGTTTCAGAATATCTCTGACTACCCCTTCCTCGGGGTAGAAGACTATATTAGTCGTGAGCGTATGCTCATGCTTATTAAAAATAAAATTGTCTTTTCCTTTTCGCAACGTATAGACACGACGCTCTTCGTTCCGGTTCTACCTGGCTGACGTTCCGATGGCTTCGGTGAGATCGAGAGCGCGACGAGTGGCTGACTAACATACGGGTGACGTTCGTAACGTTGCAGTGCTTCGACCACATCTCGGGCGCGATGTTCAACCCGGCGGTGCTGCTGGCGGCGGTGGTGTGGGGGCGCGTGGGCGCGGGGCGCGGCGCGGCGCTGCTCGCGGCGCAGGTGGCGGGCGGCGTGGCGGGCGCGGCGCTGCTGCGCGCGGGGGGGCCGGCGCTGCTCGCGGGCGCGCGCACCGAGCCGGCCGCGGGGCTGTGCGCGCCGGCGGCCGCCGCGCTCGAGGCGCTGCTGGGCGGCTGCCTCGCGCTCGCCAACTGCGCCGCGTGGGACGCGCGCAACGAGGGCCTCAAGGACTCCTGGCCGCTGCGCATCGGCGCCGCCGTCGCCGGCATGTCACTCGTCGCTGTGAGTACCTAGACGCTATGTTAGTAGATTAACCGCTTGTGGATTGACAGGTGAGGAATGATGCGGTCGTACTTCCCGGAACCGCTCCCCCTTAACGCGGTAATAGTGATTATGATAAAGAGCTTGCGACTCGATTACGATGCGGTAGTGGTTCGATTCCTGTAGCCTGCACCGCTGATTTCTTAAGAAAATGTTCATCATCAGTAGCTCGGCGGTGAAGAGAAGCATCGTGAGGAAAACTGCGTCCGTGCGAATACGGTCAATAAACAAAAAAACAGTCGCAGTGTTACGAAGCTACGACTTTCAGCAGCCCTCCCCCGTTATTACCTACCTACCTATAACACCCCGCATGTCGCCCCCGCAGGGCCCGCTGACGGGCGCCAGTATGAACCCGGCGCGCAGCTTCGGCCCCGCACTGCTCACCGGACACTTCCAACACCATTGGGTATGTAGTCCCTGTACCATATCGACCTATAAACAACCGACTTTAGGTGGATACACTAGGTGACGTGTTATCTTGTCCTATGAAGTAATGGCGCTTAAAAAGCGTCGTGCGGAATGCCTTAAGCTACATCTTTGATGACTACTTTTGTGCTACTTCACGTCAAGAGCTTATCCGTAAGCCCTGGTGTCAAAGTGTTATACAAACCGCCTTACGGCCTCTGAAGCGTTGATGAGCCCCTTTGTTACTCTGCAATGAACCGGCACCGTCGACCGACCCGTAGTACTACAGGGCATATCTCCTGGGCGTTTAAACGCTATCATTATCCTCACTAATAAAATATTTTTATCTTATTTATAAGAAAAGGTATAAAATTGTACAGCGCTGTTATAAAGGTCCAGGAACTTTCTAACAGTGCTATAAAATATTAACAAGATGACTTCTAGATGATAATATTAATAAGTGAGGATAATGACGCCCAGTAGCAACGTCGTCGCCATATAGCTAAGTACTACACTTTAAAATTAATTCGATCAGATTAATTGATCTAAGAGCAAACTGTTACTAGACAATCATTATTACGTACCAGAGAAATGGACTAAGGTTAGGGTTACCTTTATTCCCAAAGCTGGGAATAAAGATAAATCACAACTCAAATCTTATAGACCAATTAGTCTTACCTCTTTCCTTCTAAAAACAATGGAAAAGGTATTTAACCTGCCTATTAGGGAGACCTACCTCAAGGGTAGGCCATTGCACGTCATACAGCATGCGTACCAGAAAGGCAAATCCATAGAAAGTGCACTTCTAGAACTGGTTGACAGGCCGGAAAAAGCTCTCGATGATCAGGAGATTGCACGCTGTGCCTTTCTGGTCATAGAAGGTGCATTTGACAACACCTCTACTGAAATCATAATAAAACGTATGGACGATCGAAATGCCGGTTCCAATACCAAAAAGGGGATTGAGGCAATGCTGACGACAAGAACAGTCAGGACCTCACTTCTAGATAAAACCCTAGAGGTAAAGGTTCCAAAGGCTGTCCACAGGGAGGAATGCTCTCACCACTGGCCTGGTCGGTGGTGGTAAACTGCCTCCTGTGGGACCTTAAAAACGCCTATGCTGACGACCTATCCAGTCTCATATGCAAACAGCACTACAATAGTAGATTATGCACCAAGGGGATAAAGCAGTGCTTTTCGTCACGGGCGTTATATTGAATCCCGAGCGCAACGAGGGATTCTAGGGTTAACTCCCGAGCGTAGCGAGGGAGTTCAGAGTTAACTCCCGAGCGTAGCGAGGGAGTTAAGACTAGAATCCCGAGTGAAGCGAGGGGTTCAAGCTCGCCCAAGACGAAAACACGTTTATCCCCGAGGAGCATACTCTACTTTTCACACCTTCCGCGAGAAAATTAAAAGCAACACTATTAGAAACAACGTATTTTATTAGAGTTATAACAAAGTATTCGAGTTATTATTGTAGTATAGTATTTAGAATACATTATTTGTAAGTTGGCTTGTTTACCAGCAGTAACTCATCTGAAAGTTTTTCGATATCTTCGCTTTTTATATTTTAAGAGTTCATTTCCACGACAAGCGCCATTTATCCAAAAAATCAATGCCACCTCTGTAACAAATAATAGACAGGTAAGGCAAGGTAGGTTAAGGGTCGGCACTACCTACGGCCCGTTTGACATATCTGTCAAAAGAAAAAGACCGGTGGCCGACAACACTCAACCCTATCTTATAAGATTAATGAACAAATAAATTTTATAGCTAAATTTGGCAATAAGTTACTTGCAAAAAACTTGGTCGGCCGCGGCGCAGCTTGGCTGGCATGGCACGTTTACTGGTGTGAAGGAAAAAGTGAACCCTGGTGACACAACATTTTACCTCGTTGAAGTCTGTTGGTATAGAGGCCAATTAGTAAGGCCTAAAAAGTCTGGTAGGCCGCACCCTATCCTGGCAGGTTTATAGGTCCGACCGAATTTAGGGTACCTACTACCTGGAAGGCAGATTTTACCTCATTAAATTGATGTTGAATATTTGGTCGTACGTGGCAATACTCCTGCACCTGCAGCATCTGGATTTGAGGGCCGTAGGTCGAAATTGACATTTACAGTAACAGTATAGTACCGTGATGGACCCAAAATGTGACTGATCAAAGATCACCCCTGGTGGGTCCCAACCATATATACAGTATTACTAAGGCTTAAAAAAACTTAAAATTATTATAACAGAGCAAACTAAAACTTATAACAGAATAATTTTATTATTATAAGGCCGGATTCGACCAAACTTAGATTTATAGAAGAGTAACCTATACAAGGAGCAATTTTACTTTTGTTGTTTACACACCCCGTACTAAAAGAACGAATGTATAATTCACCTAAGGAAAGAGGTCGTTGTATCCGTACTTATTGTAATGTGAGGTTATACAGTTTTAATTTGTTAGGTTTCTTTTTATTATAATTTTTTTAATTATGTGACATTGACATTTCATTTAGATTAGGGTTGGCAAAACGCAAAATCAGTTTACTCTATAGTAACAAAGCGACTTAATCTAAGAATTAAATTTACTCGTGTTTGGTCGAATTGGGCCTAAGTTTAATATTATTGGTATAAGCAAACTAAGGGTTTGTAATCTTTTATCATCATCATCATCGTCAGATATGTTTTTAGCACGGAATAAAAGTTAATTTTGCAGCAGTAACTGGAGCCTTCAAAAACATTTGTGCAAAAGGACATCAGTGTGACCACTTTTAGTAGATTTCTACTTTATTGGTGGATTTAGGGCAAAGAGAACGATAATTTAGTAGTGGGAAATTCTTTAGCAGAATAGAAATTCGGTATTCGAAAATTTTATCATAAATGCAAGGATTCAGTCTAAAAAAAATCTAAGCTGGCAATACAAATGGCTGTAAAACAATTAAACAAAAAAAAACCATCCATTGCAGGGTTTGGAAGTTTTCCGGAACTACTAGTAAAGCTTTAATGACTGGTTCACTTTTAGACGGATTTAAATTCTAGAGGCATTTTGGGTAACACTTAGCCAAATGTGTTTTTTTTACTAATTCGGACCTGTTGAACACGAATTTCGATGTTGGAACTCCCGATTTTGCGAGTTCAAGGAAGGAGGGCTCTAAAGGTGACTTTTTCAGTTTTTTACGTTTTATCGAAAAGTTTTGTAAAGACAAATTAAATCGGATAAAATTTTCTACATAACACGTTCTTTGCACTTTTGTCATAGGACTTTAACCTTTGAATCCATGATACAAATTTGAATCGATGAAAACCAATAAAAATTATACAAAAATGCGGAAATAACATGATGAGCGTTCAATAAAATTTATAATAAATGTTGTTCAACATACATACATACATATACATATTCTCACGCCTGTCTCCCACTGGGGTAGGCAGAAACAACGAAACGCCACCTGCTACGATCCTGACAAACCTCCCTAGCTTCCTCCACATTCATTAGTCCCATCATGCATGCTCGTCGGTTTCGGGTAGATCTGACCTGGCCCTTCTTAAGCACGTCGCCAATTTGGTCCGAATATGTACGTCTAGGCCGTCCCCTTCCAACATTTCCACTTACGCTTGCCTTATAGGTTGCACTCGTCAATCTGCACTCATCCATTCTTTCCATATGACCAAACCATCGCAACATACCTTTCTCTATCTTTGTCACTACATCCTCTTTCAGACCACAACGTTCTCTGATTAAACTATTTTTCAATTTGTCCATAACAGTTACACCACACATACTTCTCAATGAGCGCATTTCCACAGCGTTAATCCTACTTTCGTGCGTCTTCTGCCATACCCAAGATTCACTTCCATACATCAATGTTGGGACTAACACTCCGTTATGAACTGCCATCCGTGCCTTTTTGGACACGTGTTGACTTTTCACAAAAGAATGCAGAGCTCCATTTACCCTATTTCCTGCTTTCACTCTTCTCTCAATATCACCCTCACACTTACCGTCTCTGGTAAACATGCATCCCAAGTACACAAACTTATTCACCTGTTCCAATTTTTCATCACCTATCTTAATACTGCATACAGTACGTTCGTCATCATCATTCCTCTCTAGCACCATAACTTTTGTTTTACTTACATTCACTTTCATTCCTTTCTTTTTAAAAGACTCATTCATGTTGTTCAAAAACGTGTTTAATATTAAATTTTAACCATCTGGAACGACATAAATATTATTTGGTAGAATTTGAAACAGGACTTTGTAGATTTTGGTAGATTCTCTGAAAAAAGTGGTCAAGCTGAAGGACATTGCGCGACAAAAGAACACACAAAAGAATTGCAAAAGTTATTTTAAAAACTAAAATGTTACTTACAAAGGGCACTGTTTGGTAGTTTTTGGTTCATATTCATATTAATTTATTCGCATTCATGTACAGTTACAGCATAGGTGTTACTTAGTAGCTAAAGTCATGTACTTAACCATGAACCCTGAAAGGGCACAGCAATATTAACAAGAAGTATTACAAAGATAAGAAAATAATTATTACAATAGAATTTTATTATTTTACATGTATGCCATGTTAGCTTAATCAAATTAAAGATTGAAAAAGTCGGGCGGCGAGCGGGATTCGAACCCACGACCTGCCTATCTGAATTATTACAATGTCAACAGTTAGGTTCTTGTGGTAGATTTTGGTAGTTTTTGGTTCTTTTGGTAGGTTTTGGTACTATTGGTAGTTTTTGGTAGAGTTTAGTATTATTCGTAGTTTTTGATTGTTTTGGTAGATTTTGGTACTTTTTCGTTGTTTCTGGTCATTTTGGTAGATTTTTATACTTTTTGTTATTATTTGATAGAAGTATGAAAATTACCAAAAACTAACATATAAACAAAAGAGTTCTTTATGGCTTGGCTACGGGGTGAGTCACTGAGCAAGTAATCACTACGGTTTAGGGTGAGTCTGTTGACATAAAATATAAAATATTTGTTTTGCAAAAGAGGTGCATTCGATCCGTAAGCGGAATTTAGTCCAACAGGCTGTCATGCCGATCCTTGTTCACCGACTTGAAATTGCTCACTGTGACAGCTTTGTATATCCTCGAGCTGTGCAAAATCGTGAGACGATACCCCGACAAATTCCCAAGTAAACCCCCATTCCGTAGCAAAAGACTAAATTTAACTCGCAAAAATGAGCTACTGGTACCAAATTACCGACTAGCATCGATGCAAAGAACTATAAAGTCGAATGCTGTTTTTGTGTATAATAAAATACCAGATGACATTAAAGCCCTACCCGACAAGAGATTTCTGAAGAAGGTATAATTAATCGAAAGGTGTTTTAATAACATTAAACTGATTTTATGCGACATTTAATTTGATTGTAGTAGTGAAAGGTGATAGTATGTAATTGTCTGGCACCTATTGTTTAAATCTGTTTTTTTTTCTTTATGTTTATAAATTATATTGTAGTGTGACTAATACTCTGTACTTACCATCTGAAACTTATGTAAGTAACTACCTACAATTTAAAGTAAATAAATGAAATGAAATGAACCAAAACAAAAAGTACCGAAATAACCATAAACTACCAAAAAGTACGAAAAAGTACCAATATAACCATAAACTACCAAAAATACGAAAAATTACCGAAATAACAATAATCTACCAAAAAGTACGAAAATCTACTAATATAACCAAAAACTATGAAAATTACCAAAAATTACTGAAAGAACCAAAAACTACCATTAATTACCAAAACTACCATAATAACCAAAAACTACCAAACTGTGCTCGGAAAGTAACTTCTGTGAAATTCCTTTGTGTTGTCTTGTGTGTCGCGCAAAATTCTGTCGTGCAAATGTCTTTTGAAGGCAATCGTTTGAGTTACTGCTACGGCACAGAATTCACTCTTATTCCATACTTATGTACAGGTTGAAATCCGATCGGTTTGCGCCCATATTAAAAGTTGTTCAGTTTGATGGGTAGACTCTTAGTTTAAAAGGATGCTAATGATATCAAATTCACCCTGTATAACATATCTGACGATGATGATAATGATAACAGATTATCAATCGTAAGTTTGCTAGTACCTACCAATAATAATAAACTTATAATTATTCTGTTATAATAATGGGGACAAAAATTTACGAGTAATAGTCGACCAATTTATAAAATGTACTTCTAAGTCCACATATCGTGACGGGCAACTACGGAACCTTACACTGCGTGTGGCCCGACACCCACTTGCCCGGTTTTTTATAAGTAATAATGGGTACAAAATGGATCTGTTCATTAATCTTCTAAGACAGTGTTGGGTGTTGCCGGTCACCGGTCTATTCGCAATAATTTCGAACGATTGACGGCCCATAGTAATTTGTATGAAGAAAACGTCCAAAAAAATATGTGATTTTTGGTAACAAATTGCAAAAAAACTAGAAGTCATATCGAAAAACTGATTTGTTTAAAGTGTTCTTTGATGCTTTGCCATTGATTTGAAATATATTTTGTTGTTTTATTTTGTTTAACTAAATCACAGGACTCGGAACGCGGCAGTGCTATTCTGGAGTTTTTCATGAAATTCTCGATTACTTTCTGATGTAACTACACAATCTTACTGAAATTTTTTTTGTTCATCTTGTACTTCATCTTTTAAAGAAGCGATGGTATTAATTTTGTTTCTAAATATAGCTATTTACTATCCTCAAAAGTCGGAACGCCGAACCCTGTTTGGCCCGATTAGGGTAGTGCCGACCCTTAAGTACTAAGTATAATTATCAATAATTATTGTATGTAGGTAAGTACCTATATTATAAACTTTCTTAAATTTAATTGACCACTGATCGGTAAGATATGTACCTATAATATGTTATGTATATACTACTAACATACTTTATATTATGTAGCTATTTTAGGAACCTAAAATTCAATCAGTAGGTATGTAGGTAGGTACTTACTTTTACGGCAAGAAAACTGTGGTCAGGTGCTTCATTTAGAATAGTTTCTACATTTTGAGCTTTATATATAGGTACTTTTGATTTCTTCGCTCGATGACCTTCCCGATTTCCTCTTTAAAAATGCATATAATTTGAATGTGAGTATAAATAACAATAAAGTATTCATTTCTTGCTATAAAAATCGTTCTATAATACAATCATAGAGAAAATACAATACTGTGATTTGCAAAATTTGCGCCTTTTTTCTTTTTTTGTTTTCTATGCTCGTGGTGGTCAGTTCTATTTTCGAATTAAGTTCTTTTTGGTGCAGGTCTCCATGATAAGTTTTCATACGAATTTTACTAGGAATTTTAAGTTGCGGTCGTAGTAACTATAAATTATCTGTGGATGCGGTTCCAAATTCAAATCACTTTATTGACCGGCGGGTTATAATGAAATATTCAGTACAACATTATGACCCGGCGCAGCGTAGGGCTATAATGACTTGCTTTAGGTTAGATATACGTGACATATAATTGGGCATTTTCGAGCGGGTGGTGTGAAAAAGATATAAATGTGGTGAAAGACTTTGGTCTTGCAGTGAATACGTCACTGAAGCTGATAACACTAAAACCAGGGCCTTACTCATGAAATGATAAGTAATGATGTCGTTTGCAGGTGTACTGGGTGGGGCCGCTGGGAGGCTCGCTGCTGTTCACGGCGCTGTACCGCGCGGTGTGGGCCCCGGGGCCCCCGCCGCAGCCTGCGGGGACTCCGCCCGTCTACAACGACCTCAGCAAGCAACAACACTGCGACGCCTAGTGCGTGTAGATGTGTGCGTATGTGTCTGTGCGCGCACGTGAATTTGTGTGTGCAAAGTGATATTTTTTAAAAACTTGCCAAGTGTAAGTCGGACTCGCGCACCCTGAGTTCTGTTATACCACGACATTTACCAAAAAAATGGTTTTCACCTTTCATCCTTAGCGCGAGCCCAACACACACTTGGCCGGTTTTTATTAGTTGTTTTGCATAAAAATATGCTCTATAATCACTCCAAGTTTGACGCTTGTAGTTATGTGTTGCAGTTTTTACGATATTACAGCAAAAACAAAAAACCTTTAAAAAACACGTTTCTTACACGCAACGTTTTTTGTAATGTAACCTACCTAATTTTCTTTCCTTTTGTTTTTTTTTTTAATTTTTTTTGAAATCTTAAATAATAAGTAACACATATTCTGTGATAATTTCAACTCGCTGCCTATTACGGTTCAAAAGAGACAGCCCTTTACAGTTAGGACGAGCAGCGTAGGCTTCGTAATAGGGTCCCGACTCCCGGTGGCACCCTTTAGATGCCGAACCTTAAAAATATACAGGGTCCTTCTTAACTGACGGCTTATTAAGGGGACGATCAGACCATCAAACCACAGAGTACCTACTATATACTACCGTAAGATCAAACTAAACAACTTTCTCCTTGGGTCCAAAGTCTAAATCGAAAAAAAAAACGGATGTTTCATACAAAACTGCATCAGGGATAGCAGATTGTTTTTACCGATTTCGATGTTGGTCCAAAGCAAAAGTTGTTCAGTTTGATAGTATAATCATCCCTTTAAAATACCGTCATGTTAGCATGTCCTGCCTTATACAGGGTTTTAGGGTAAACAGTTGCATTACCTACTTTAAGGAGTGATTGTACCCATGATACAGAACAACTTTCCCTATCTTACTATAGAAATTAGCAAAAAAGTTTTTGGTTTTTCCATACTAAATGCAATCAGCAGATCGAACGTTTTTTTGTTAATTTCCCTTATGTTACTTTGGGAAAGTTGTTCAGTATCATAAGTTCAATCACCCATTAAAGTAAAGCAACTGTCTACCCTAACATCCTGTCGGTATAGGGTTATCTACCGCCTAGTTAAATTATTATTAAGTACTTAATGTGGTTGCAGAGCTGTCAATTTCATACAAAACTTTGTCGTAGCCAGTATTAATAAAAGTAATGTTTTAGATAGGTACGGAATAATAGCTTAGAAAATCTAGATTGCGCGTCTCAAATAAGCATAAGCATAATGCTCAAGACTATATTCCCGAGGGGATAGTCAGAGATATTCTGAAATCTCAGAACATCCACCGTCCGTCCGTCCGTCAGTCTCAAATAACATTTCGAATTAATAATATAATTAAGAAGATATAAAAAAGGCTTTGAAAAATTGTATGAATACTTTCAAAGCTTGACATCTTCGTAATTATTATTATAAATTGTAAATATTATTTGATACGCGCAATCTAGATTTTCTAAGCTATTTTTCCATATAATAAAACATTACTTTTATTAATACCTTCTACGAGAGTTCTACGACAAAGTTTTGTATGAAATTGACAACTCTGCAACCACCTTAAGTATTGAGATGGTTAAGCCAAAAAGAATGACTTCTAATGCGTATTGCGTCCCTAGCTTTAATTTTTCTTCTTATCTAAAATTACTACAAATTAGTACCTTCATTAGTTATTGTTCATGGTTTGGTTGTATGTAACCTACCTAACTACTTATTTTTGTAATAAATTATACTTAATTACCTACCTAGTTACGATTTTTTTATAAATTACCTCTTTTCCTGTAAAAACACTTTCATGGTAAGTAACTCGCGTAGGATTCTCAGATTTAGATAAAAAATCTCGTTCGGAATACCGAATAAGTATACCTATTATCTACTGTGGAAGTCATCATAACGAAACCCTAATATGTAATTATATACAGAGTGTTAGGCTAAACAGTTCCATTACTTTAAAAGGTGATTGTACCCGTCATACTGAACAAAAGAAACCTGGACCAAAGAAACTTGGACTTTCCATACCAGGAGTGCGATTTTTGAATCTCATTCGGTGAGCTCAGCTGTTGAAAATGTCTAAATAACTATGGAGATATGCATCTTTCTTCCGCTGAGTTGACTTTTAAAAATCATACTACAAGAGAGCGATTTTTCAAAGTCAAATCAGCAGTAAAAAGATACGTATGTCCGTAGTAATTTTGACATTTTCAACAGCTGAGCTCACCGAATGAGATTCAAAAATCGCACTCCAGGTACCTACCTAAATGCAATCAGCTGATCGAACCTTTGTATGAAAAGTCGACAATTTTTAGGGAATTTCGTTTGGGTTTCTTCTTCTTATACAATCACCCCATAAAGTAATGCAACTGTTTACCGTCACGCTGTATTTGTTCGCATACCAGCTGTCCTGTCTAGCTGATTAAAATTTAAACGCCTGGAGTGGTATCTTTGAAACTAATACGTTGAACTCAGCAGTAGAAAATGTCTAAATTACCATGGAGATATGCATATTTCTACTGCTGATTTGACTTTCAAAAAACGCACTCCTGGAGTATGATTCCATCAGTAGGACAGAACAGGTTGGAAGTCAGGATAGTAGTCCTGGGGCTCGATCGTGCTAATTTAAAACATTGAAGTTCAGTCCTTATTCAATTTCAGTTCTAATCACATTGCAATCAAGTTAAGTACCTACTATAAACTGTGCTGAATTCTGTATCGTGCTAAACTTGTATACTATTTACTATGTGACTGACAGCCTGAAACGTCTGTGCGATATCTGTCGAACTGCTGTCAAAATGGGTGGTTTCAGAGTGGTCAATTTCATACAAAACTTTGACGCAGAACACGCATAGACGGTATTAATAAAAATTAATATTTTATATATGGAAAAATAGCTTAGAAAATGTAGATTGCGCGTATCAAATAATATTTACAATTTATAATATAATTACGAAGATATAAGGCTTTAAAATTTTGTATGAATAATTTCAAAGCTTGATATCTTCGTAATTATAGGTATATTAAAAATTATGGCGAGTAACCTTGCCTGCCGTGCAGGAGGCGATGGTTCGATCCCCGTCCAAGCCGACTCGTACCAATGAGTTTTTCGGAAGTTATGTACGATTTGTAACACCACTGGCTTTTCGGTGAAGGAAAACATCGTGAGGAAACCTGCATGCTTCAATTTCGAAGCATGTATTGTACCCACTGTCCATTATAAGTGGCGACGGGCTCACCCCCCGTCACACTGGACATAGTTTCGGTAGTATAGTATACTGGTGAAACGTGGGTGTTCTGAGGTTTCAGAATATCTCTGACTACCCCCTCGGGGAATATAGTCGTGAGCATATGCTTAAAAATTCTAAATATTATTTCATACGCGCAATCTTGATTTTCTAAGCTATTTTTCTATACAAGGTGTATTAAACTATAAATAAACATTTAAGGGGGTGGTTTAGACCATCAAACAGAACAACTTTCACAATGGGACCAATATCGAAAACGCGAAAAAAAAAATTTATGTGCCATACTCTACAAATCGACTAGAGCTAAAATATGTAGTTATGGGATATCAAATTATTTTTTTCGCGATTTCGATGTTGGTCCCATAGAGAAAGTTGTTCAGTTTGACGGTCTAAACAACCACCTTAAGAGTTTTAAAAATTTATTCTTACTTATGAAACACCCTGCATACATAAAACATTACTTTTATTAACACCGTCTACGAGTGTTCTACGACAACGTTTTCTCTGGCCGCATCTTCTCTACAGGGCTGCGTTCAGAACCTTTGGGTGCGGTTGTTCTTCTCGCTCGCTCTTATGGGTAATATACGCTTTTCACCGAGCGTCGGAACGGCGTTAGGGCGAAAAGTTGCACTCGGAGTGCACTCTGGGCGTAGGTTCTGAACGCACCCCAGCGACAACACGTTCCGACGCGGTGGTAGCTTAAAAAAGAATTGACGTTTAATTAGTCTGCTTCAGGCTCCTATATTGAATAAATTATTTTGAATTGAATTGAATTTGAATATGAAATTGACAGCTCTCCAACCACCTTAACCGCCTGGCCACGGGACAGGGCGACCGGCGGCGCGTCTTGCGATTTTAGAATACACTGAGCGTTGTGTCCCTACTATTACGCAAGCACGCAGCGGCGCGTAGGCAGTGTATTCTAAAATCGCAAGACGCGCCGCCGGTCGCCCTGTCCCGTGGCCAGGCGGTAAGTGAGTATACCGAATGTGTCAAAAGTTGTAATTTGCATGCGGTCCAATGCAGTTTCAGTGGAGATGTATTTAGCGCTATCGGTCTCCCACTCACTGCTCCGGCGCGGCGTCGCGTCGCATGTGTGAAACCGGGCGGTGCGACGCGTTGATGTCTTTTATATTGAGTCGAGCAGTCTCCGTACAAACGACATCAACGTCTCTACTTTATAATCTCTACATCTCATTCAATTATCGTCGAGATATCAACAAATTATCTTAACATGAAGAAATATGAAGTATGAAGAAATCTCAGGTTGCTTCATGTTTGCACCGATTGGCTTCGAAACATTGGGTTTTGGGGCCCAGAAGCCAAAAAATTTATTAAAGAGCTGTCGATGCGTCTCCGCGAAACAACCGGTGATCGTAGAGCTGGCAGCTTCCTTGGCCAACGCATTAGCTTGACCATCCAAAGAGGGAACGCTGCCAGCATGCTTGGGACCATGTCTCGCTGAGATGCACCTGACGGCCTTTTTTATCTTTAAGTTGGTTTTTATTTCTATATTCTTGTTGTTTTCATTTCTTCCATATTATATTATAAATTGTTTTTTCTTATTACCATGTATTTAGTTAAGAGAATGATTAAATATCTTAACATTGTTATAGAAGTATCTAACTAGATGTCTTCAAATTAAAAACACATAAAGAAGTTGAATTTTGTTCTCAATGCGGATAAAATCGTCAAAGTAGTTAGTTAGGTACGTTCAAAATGTTGGAAAGACAAAAAAATATACTTACCTATATTTTAAATCTTTTGAGTCAATCTTAACTTAATATACCTACCCACCTACACGATAGGAAAGTGGAATCATCGAGTATCGAGATTGCCTTAATATGATTTTATAATGAAGGTGCGAACGCTCGGTTATATTCCGCGATATTGATGATAGATATCATAAATGTCATCCAAATATGGCGCAAATGAGCGACTGATCAAGCTTTCTCTCCGATAATACAACAAATCACATTGACGTTGAATCTAATCTTCATTCTTTTTAAAAACCGGCCAATGGCGTGTCGGATATGACACGTCTAACACTTTGATGAGAAGATAGAGAACTTAGTTACGGGGGGTGACAGTTACCTATAACTGTATTGGAACTCGCAATGAATTGAATCTATCAAGATATAGGAGAAGTATATCCTCAGTAGGCATGATAAACAGCCTAGAATAATATCTTAGCTACGGAATGTCAGAGAGTATGACAATCGGTTTGTGGTAGATAAGAGCGACCCCCGCCCCGCACCGCCCCGCCCCCGCCCTGCCGCTATCAGAGCCGCGACCACAAACAAGAACAACACCGACACCACCGCGCTATCTTATCCGCGACCTGCGACCCCTCTGATACCACACGCTGCTGCTGCTGTTATAATTATTATGTCACATCTTAATATAGATCCTTAAATTGGCCATTATTTTAATTACAATTACGTAACTATCTTATATAAAAAACCGATTGATTGCAATGTGTGGCTCGTGGTTCGTGGCTTTAGATGTAGGTATAGGGATGGAACCATATTTCCTCCCGTGGCGTGGCGTGGCGTGGCGTAGCGGGGCGTGGCGTGGCGTGGCGTGGCTGGGTATCATCATCATTATTCGAAGCGTATCCTACCTATGGATAGATCAGATTTCTTGAATATGTAAAGTAAAGTAAACTTTATTTGCCTTTGATTATAGTACAAGTACTACTGTACATACTCTAATCAAAAATAAATAAAAAAGTAGGTATTACAGATGACAGGTACACACATTGAGACTATCCTCTAGGATAGCTCTGATCTATCAGCCATGGAAGAAAGATCAGCCTCAACTTGACACGTTGCCGACGATGCTCGTCCCATTTCATTAAGTAGGTAATATGCTCATAAAATATAAACCTTACATCTAGTATAGGGACATCTCTTAGCAAACGACATAGCTACAGTAATGCATAAAATCATGCATAAAAAAACACGAACATTCAAAATAGTTGTAGGTTCATTTTATTTTGATCGAAGGTTGTAGGTACCTAGTTGCTGTTAAAAACCAACCCGATACCTTAGACATTATGGTCGTAGAGTAGGTTAAGATCATGTATCACATAATCTACATTGTGTATCTAAACAATTATTATGCTGTTAAATCAATTAAACTGAAAGTAGGAATCGTGTTCCATCTTACTCTATAAATATCTAAGTGATGCATGTCTTGCGAGTGCGAGACACGACGACGCGACGCGACGGTGCGAACTCGGAAGATGTTTCAGATCAGATTTCTGAACCTTTCGTAGAACGGAACACTAAAAACCGTGATGCCGTAGTTACCTAAAATCATTGAAACAAACAATGTTAATCTACTGCAAGTCACAGAGTCAGAGGTCGCAGAGTTTGCCCCGGCCGGCCCCGGCCACAACGCGCCGCGTCGCGTAACGATACTGCTTACAAATATGTAGGTACAGTCAGCTTCAGAGAAACCTGACCCCCCCATCTAAACCTTTTGAGCGCCATCTGTGACAAATTGTAAAACTAAAATCAAATGGTTTTAAGTTCCTCGAAGCAGATGTGAACCATAAAAACTGCTATCTTTATTGATTTACAATAAGCGACATCTCTAGAAACTTAACCATAATAAACTAAACCAAATTCTCATCGTGACGGAGGATATGCCTATTTACGTCGGTAATTATATGGCAATCGTAGCTCAGTTGTTAAAGGTGCTTGATAAGAGAACAGTTTGACGTGAGTTCAAAACCTGTGAAGAGAATTTTATTTTTAAATTTGTGAAAATACTAAACTTGACTTTTCATACCATTTGGCTAAGAACAAATTAAACTAAAAAGGGATAACAACGAAATAGAAAACAATTATAAGTTTTAAAACATTTATTAAAAGTATTTTTGAGAAAATAAACAAAAGCATATAATTTGTGACAGCTAAATGATGTTGTTAAGATTTTGGCGAGAGAACCAACATGTTAACTGTAGTCAAAATAACTAACATGATAACAATTTACATCTCTCGCACGCAATCTGATATACCTAACAGAAACATTAAGGAAAAAGATATACCTAAATTACACAATTAGCCCTTTATAATTGAGGAGTCAAACGATTCTAAAAAGCTAAATAAGGGATAGGGTGACCTTCAAATCCTAATATCTGATCGAGTCGACCTTTTATATTCGAAACCATAGTGAAACAAATATCATATCGCATTAACTCTCAGATTCTTGTAACTTTTTGATCTAAATTTGGCTTGGACCTCACTTCACTAGGATCGCAACTCAGAACCATTTGACCCCACACATTTTCGATTGGGTTCAAATCGGGGCTTTTGGATGGCCAATTTTATTTACAATAGTTATATAAGCAAGCGACTGCGTGACGCGTCGTGAAGGTTAAACAGAGCAATTATCTTGAACGAAATATATCTGGCCCTCAGCTTATCCTGGTATTATCAAATCTTTCAATATCTCCCTATTGTAGCTGGTTCATACTTCAATAAGCTCTCAAGCTGGACCTATGTAGAAAATCTGAAAAATAAATCATGTTATGTAAATAAAATAACGTCCACAAAACAAGTAGTATATAATATGCTATAAGTATTAAATAATTATATATATATATATATATACACTGTTATATATAAGTATATAATATAAGTAAGTATATAAATTTTATAAATATATAATGTTATGTTATAAGCTATATAAATTTATGTTATTTATCTAAATAATGCTATGTTACCTATGTTATGTGAATGCCTGAATGCCTGTATGCAAGTTTCTTCTAAGCAAAATTCCATACAATTCCGCAGTTGAGCGAGTGATTGATTGATTGATTGATTACTTTTGGTGGCGTTCGAATCTGTCCGAACGACTGGCCGTGGTCCTTGGCGGTTACACTTTACAATCGCTTATTTCCTGATGTATTTGTATCCATACGCGAACAGTATTTGTCTGTAAACGTTTAATAAACAGTAAATAAAAATTAAATTAGCAAACAATAGATTTTCTGCGTCGGTTATATGTAATTCAGATTTACTTACCGTCACGCCCAATTTTCGTGAAATTCCTTAATACTTTCGTATTGCTCCCAAAGAACAATCATTTTAGCCTTTAAGAATCCACTTAATCGCAACAATAATTAATCAATATTTAAAAATCTAAAAACTAAACATGATTCCTCCGATACGTCATGTGAAAGTATGCACTGGATTGCAACAACTTGGATCGAGCCATATTGAATTACCCTCAAACATATTTAATAAAATTATAACGATTATCGTAGTTTGATACCAAGCAGTTCACAATTTCACATGGTTGAGTAAGTAACCGCTTGGCTCAGTGGTAAGATCGCTTGAATTAATGGAGTTGAATTTTGCGAGTGCTGAGTTCAAATCTCTGTCATGGATGGAAAGATATATTTTATAAATTTTTCACTGTGTTTGTAAAATTTAGAATTGGCAGAATGATTCTCTATAGTATCTAAAGTGCAAAGGAAGTGCGAGAACAGGTTTATCGCTTGGAAACGTCTACCAATAGATGGCACTTGATTCACCTAACGTGAAGCTTGTGCCTCAAATTCTTAATACTTAGGGGGTCAGATTTCTCTGACGCTGACTGTACATATTACGAGTATGTACGCGGATACTTTAACTTGTCTTGTAAGAGAACATGACGAGGACACGTCACCTCGGCCTCACGCCGCCGCCGCCCCTCACTCACCATCAAGCAGACGCGACAGCTCGACGGGCTCCTGTTTGTGTACCGTCGTCCTCGCGACAAACATTCAACTGCCGTGTTTACTGATCGATCACCTTATCTGTGCCACTCTCTATTTACTATTCACCTTTATAATGTCTTATAGCAAGCACTCGCGCCGCGATATTTGACATCAATTTCACATAAACACACTAACTTTCGGGTGCTCAATAGTTTTGCTACGAATACGAATCACTTTTTGGGCGTTTTAGTGCTTGCATGACATGATCACTTGACGTTGGGAGATCTCACCCACAAAACAGTGAGTTTTCACCGTACTGTACACCTACTGTAGTTTTTCACCAATCATCATCATCATCAGCCTATCATCGTCCACTGCTGGACATAGGCCTCTCCCAAGGCACGCCACAAAACTCTGTCCTCGGCCTTCCTCATCCAGTCGCTCCCCGCTACTTTTTTTAGGTCGTCTGTCCAGCGGGCAGCAGGGCGTCCCACACTACGCCTACCAGTTCGCGGTCTCCACTCTAGAACTCTGACACCCCATCGGTTGTCAGTTCTTCGACAGATATGACCAGCCCATTGCCACTTCAGCTTGCTAATTTTCTGAGCTATGTCAGCCACTTTAGTTCTGTGACGAATCACTTCATTTCTGATGTGGTCCCTCAGAGAAACACCGAGCATAGCTCTCTCCATAGCTCGCTGAGCGACCTTGAATTTATGAACTAGCCCTATCGTCAGGGTCCACGTTTCCGCACCATAGGTCATCACTGGCAGAACGCACCGAGTTGTTTTTCACCATTTTTTCAGAGTTAGTTTTTCACCAATGTTGTATTGAATTTCGTACAGCACTCCTAGTGGTTACGTTGAGAACTAATTTCTGCCATACGAAATTGGCGACTTAACTACAGTAGTAAAGTACCTACAGTGAAAACTCATGGTAGGCCCTCTGAATGCACTCAGTCCCCTCGCGACCACTTTGCATCCGACTGAATAAGTCAATGTCAATATCGCATTGTGCTGTAGGGTAGGAATCATACCGGTGCAAGTGAAGTGAAGGCGCACACTTCGCTCTACATGCACATGGGATGATCATCGTGATCACGTACTTACTCGTTCTCTCCGACGCGAGATGAGGTTGTTTGTATATCTAGGTCCGCGTCGGCAAACACGACTAATGAAGTGTTTACCTGTTGAGTAGTCACTGCGCTGCGAGCCTGCCACGTGCGCCGCCCGCGCCGCGCCGGCTTCTGTGCTGTGTCTTGTGTGCGGAGTTGCTCTCATCACAATGTGCACGAGGACGTGTAAGTACCTAGCTGGATGTAGGCGCCCGCGCCCCCGCTCGTACAATAGTCCCACCAACTGTTCATGCAACGCGGGCCACGTGGTGCCAATACTATAGGTACTAACTAGTTTATTGTTTTGTGATGTGTGACATGTGTTGCACACCTACTCGCTACTCGTCCGACTACATTATGAAGTATACCGGCTTTGCACGCTAGTTACTCTGAAATTATTTTTGAATGTTACTTTTAGGTTTTGCCCCACACACATGTGGTCACAGTTATAAAACTGGTGATCGAATTCAGAATACCTAGGTACCTACCTAAAACATAATATTATACTAATCTATGATTATAGGTAAGTACTAAAACTGTCACGGTTTCTACCTAGGTACTTATTGGTAATTAGTTAAGTAAATATAATAGCTAAATACCTAGGTACTATTGGAGAATATGTTAACGTCTCTACAGGTCTCTGTTATGCCTTGAATCAATTCATGTTCACCCCACACTTTTCAGGTAGGTATACCTACCACCCTTACTACACCCCGTGTGCATTTAGGTATTAGTAAATAATAGAAGATTGGAAGAGAGGAAGAGATCGACCAGTGGGTGCCATATTCAAATAACAATATCTTGTAGGCACAGTCGTCAGTCGTATAAAGGTCACGGACTTTAACAAAGACGAATAAGTTTATACGAATTTATAAAATAAATCGTTCGGCTATACAGGGTGTTTCATAAGTAACAATAAATTTTTGAAACTCATAAGGGGGTTGTTTAGACCGTCAAACTGAACAACTTTCTCTATGGGACCAACATCGAAATCGCAAAAAAAATTATTTTAAATCCCATACATATTTTAGCTCTAGGCAATTTGTAGAGTATAGAACATAATTTTTTTTTTTCGCGATTTCGATATTGGTCCCATAGTGAAAGTTGTTCAGTTTGATGGTCTACACCACCCCCTTAAATGTTTATTTGTAGTTTTGTAACACCTTGTATATCTATAGGTATGTATAGATACACGAATATCACAAGGTCCAGTAGTGCGATTTTTGAACATCACACGTTGAAATCAGCAGTAGAAAATGTCAAAATTAGGTACTATGGAGATTATGCATCTTTCTACTGTTGATTTGAACGTGTGACGTTCAAAAATCGCTCTTTAGTCAGACGACTATTTTCTATGAGAAACGCGTTCGCCCAGCCCTCCAAAAAGTGCGTGCGTGTGCCGTAGGTACCTATTTTTCGATTAAAAAGTACCTAGGTACTAACAAAAGTACTTTTAATATATATTTTTTATGTATAGATAGGTACTATCCAATAATACTGAGGTATGACTGTGGTTTCGGAAAACTGTATAAGTCTAACTAGTCGAAAAATGAAAAATAAGACATGCCTCCAAGGTATTTCGTCCTAATATTAGGCCTTAACATGCTTCACGGATTTAGTTATATAAAAACTAAAAAAAAATTTATTTAAGTATGGATCGCTTCCCCGATGTTCATTGAATTTATTTTTGGAACGACGACAACGCGACCGTGCAGAGCGGACACTATTATGACATAATCAATTTATTGACTAATATTATAATACCTACTTTGAATAAATTATCAATTAAACATACACTCATTTTATATCAAACAATCGCTGCATAGGGAATCGACGAACGTGTTATTATAGCTTTAAAAACAATACTTATACGGAGTATTATAACTCTTACGGTACACACTAAGGTAAGTTAAGGTGAGGAGAGATGGTGCACCTCGTCTAGCGCCCGCTACCTCAGACACTAGGTCCACCGCGACGCCGCGCCGGCCGGAGCACGGAGCAGCGCGCGACCAGCAGCGCCCGCGGGGCCGCGCCACAGTTCGCGACAGACTGCCGCGCGCGCCGCCTGTGTCCACTGCTGCCTGCTGTCTTGTGCCCGCTGCTCGCTGCCCGCTGCCCGCTGCCCACCGACAGAACACAGCTGCCCGCTGCCCCGCATCAGCCAGTCAGCCACTGCCCACAGCATGCCGCGCGACGCAGACGGTCAGTGCCCGCCCGCGCCACGCCGCGGGCCGAGCCCCCGCGTTATCTCGCCCTAATACCCTTCCATCGACCGTAAGCCACGCGAAACGATTATAATCATCGGTGACATCCGGCAGATTAATTACTAAATGCGTAGATAATTTTCGGCGGCGTGTTCTCGTTAGATACGATAAATAAGTTTGTGTGCGGCGAGCCGGAGGAACGTTTAGACCGCGGTAGTGGGGCCGGCGCCCTTGTGTCCGAAGTCAAAGAATTAGTAGCTAGCTAGCTAGGTATTACTCCACCCTTAGGGGTAGCATTGAGTAGGGTGGGGCCCTGCTGGTGCCGATGCCTGTAGTGTCCGGACTCCGGGCCCGCGCCGGCGCCACGAGCACGACTACCCGCTGGGTCCACCCTCGCTCCGGTCCCCTATAGTGTAGGGATAGTTGCAAGCCTACACTACACTACACTACACTGCACAACGACGAGCTACGCGACTACAGTGTACGAACACACGCGACCGTGCATGTTCAGAGCAAGTGTCGTGTCGACGCTCCCGCTCCGCTGAATTTAGAAATTTCACAATCCGCTGTGAAGTAAACAAAAACATATTTCACATAAAACTCTATCTTTCGTTTACATCTCTGGGTGCACAAAAATAAACGTATGCACGTGCGTAGCGCCCGTCACATTCACTGTGAGGTGAGTGCTCGTCCGTCTGTCGGTCCGGTCCGTATGTTGTGTTCTACAACAACTGCAGTTGCCGCGCCGGTCCGTCGCCGAGCCCTTGCTGGCCCGCAACTGCGCTTTTATCCGTGTAGTGTGGCCCTTAGTTTGAACACAGCATGCTTTACGCAGACACATTTAAAATATCGGAGGTACTTAGTTACTTACCTATCATAAACATATCTGGCTACCCCCTCGGGGAATAGTCGTAAGCATAATATGCTATACCGTAAAATTATCTTTCATTTAAATTAAGTTGATGACGACGACGAAGTCGAGAACGAGAGATACTATTAGCCACTCAATTTAGTTAACGTCAAATAAAGCTGTGTGCTGTGAGTCATTATATAATGAACATGAACATTAAAATAACGGAGTAATAATACCTACTTACTTATCAGTCAACATTATCATGTGGTGAGCGGCTCCAACATGCGCCTAATTAAATAACTTATTCTGCGACCAAACAACTGAAGTTAATTAACATCGAATACGAGGAAGTGGGTTCGCAAGTGTCAGCGCGGCGGCTCGCTCCGAGTCCGACGGACGGACGGACGGACGGTGGACACTAGACATAGACGGGCACTACATTACTATTACTAGGAGGCCTACTGCAATCCGTAGGTAGTTGTAACACTGATAACATTAATGCTAAGTCTGGTAATTTTACACGCATGTTTCCTCACGATCTTTCCTTTTACATCGAGCTAGTGATAGTGAAATAATAACACCGTACATAAAGTCCATACTTAGTGGTAGGGTAGGTACACACAGGAAGACAGGCCATACTAGACCCGCCACCGCGCCCCGTCTCGCGTCGCGTCCTGTAGGCCTCGCATGCCACCCCCGAGAAAACGATAAAAATCTAGATGTGCCTCCATCTTTATTATTTTACTTATACCAAAAAGAGCGCGCAAGACGTTTTTCTCGTCTAAACGCTTTGTCGTGGGTGGCATGCTAGCCGTGATCGATTCGCAAGCTCTGCGTTCCACAATATAGGTAGGCCACGACCACTCGCTTGGTAAGCTAAGCCTGCACTCTGTAACACTAGTAAAACCCTAGTTACACTTGTCAAGTGTAACTACAGAGTGATGATGATGATGATGATACAGTTCTATGATGGAGCACTATCATTAATTACAAACAACAAGTTAAGATAATAATTTAGGAATTTAAGCACAACACAACATTGACGTAGGAACTAGGTAAGTACTAGGAAATAATGCACCTTTTGAACGTATTGTGTATGCGATAAGGACACCCGCCTCAATAATTTGCATCATTGATCATAATATTCATAATTCATGAGTCATTGTAATGAATACTAAGCACTCTCCGATATAACGTATATAGTGTTAAATAACAGACGAGAAGCGGAGGGACCTGCGCGTTGCGCGGGCGCACGGTGCCGGTGGCGCGGCGGCGCGGGACAGATATAGCGGATTATTTATTGTTATGTTCACCTTCAACTTGCGCGAGTAGAAGTCGCGCCGAAATAATCATGTTTCTGTTTCTTTTATTTCCTCCTACATACATACATACACAACTACAGGTACATTAAAACTGAATTAATTATGGACCTGCTGCACAGACATTACATTAACATTCATAATTTATCGCTTCAAATTATAATAATAGGATCATAATTATCAGCATTAATAATACCTATGTATATCTACGAGTCACATGTCTAAACTTATGGCATTTTTTATCACATTTGTGTTTTGGTTAGAGTTGGATTTAATAGTTTTTAAATCACATTCAGGGGTTACATTCCTCCAAAAACATAATATTATGAGAAAATGGGTTATCGTTCAGTTCAGATAATGGTGTTCTCACCATATAAGGTACCAAGAACACTGGTAGGTACAACAATGCAAGGATGTACTTACTGGACGAAATGCACAGCCCTGCGTCATCATCAATAGCAGTCAGTCTCGAACTCTGATACTGACTGTTACAACTTGTATATGCGCGACATGACACTACGTTGTCGCTCAGAGTCTGTTCGACCAATTTATGTAAACTCGCCCGTAACTCAATTCAAGACTTACACAATACTTACATGTAGTCGAGGTCAGAAAACGGGTCCGTATGCATTGATGTAATTCATTAATATCATGATTATTGTACTGTAATGTAGTCTCTCCATTCATACTCAACTCGCTCACCGTCGCCGGCACATCCGTCGTAGTCGTAGTCACGCGGCGCGTCCCGAGACGACCGATGCGTGCGGTGACTAGTGAGTGACGTCACAGTGTGGTGCCGCAGATGGAGGAGGAGGCGGAGGCGCGGCGGCGTGGGCGCGGCGCTGGTGGCGCGCGCTGGTGGGCGAGCTCGTGGCCACGGCGCTGCTCGTGCTGCTGGGCGTGGGCTCGCTGCTGCCCTACGGGCCGGAGCCCACGCCGCTCACCCACCCCGCGCTCGGCTTCGGCTTCATAGTGACGGCCAACGTGCAGGCGTTCGGCGCGGTGTCCGGCGCCCACATGAACCCCGCCGTGACGCTCGCGGCGCTGCTGCACGGGCAGGTGGCGGGCGGCGCGGGGCTCGCCGCGGCCTACGTGGCGGCGCAGCTGGTCGGCGCGGTGTGCGGCTTCGCGCTGCTGCAGGCGGCGGCGCCGGCGGGCGCGCTGGCCTCCGGGGCGGCGGGGCTCACGCTGCCGAGCGCGGGGGTGAGCGCGGCCGGCGCCGTGCTGGTGGAGGCGCTGCTCACGGGCACGCTGGCGCTCGTGGCGTGCGGCGTGTGGGCCGCGCACGACCCCGCGCGCCCCGACCACTCCGTGCCGGTCAAGTTCGGCCTCACCGTCGCGGGCCTCGTGTACGCCGGGGTGAGTACGCTGCGCCGCGCGCCGCGACCTCCGCCCGTCTCGTGGGTCGTGACGGTGGATGGAATCCGCGTCGCTCCGGGGACGTCGGAGGGAGGCTTCCGAGCTGCGGCGTCTGTGACGATATCGTTTTGCGACGTCCTCCGCGTCGACCTATCGACGGCCCGGTGTGAACTCGGCCTCGCACCTCGCGACGAGTTTTGTACGCGAGGTGTGACGAAATACCCTAGTGATATTTGTATGGATGGTTTAGATCACGCTATCGAACTAAACGACGTTCACTATGGAGACGACGTCGAAAAAAAATAAAGAAACTGATGACACACGTTTTAGTCCGGTAAAAGTTTGTATGAAACGGCAGATTTTTTTTCTCAGTATTGGCTCCGTATGGTAAAAGTTGGTTTGTTAATCTAAACCACCGCGTTAAATATGACAGTAGGTATTTTGTTGCACCTCATAGCCATACTCGTACTATACTATAATGAGGTGTATGTGTATTGCCCGCAGGGTTGCCTGACCGGCGCGAGCCTCAACCCGGCGCGCAGCCTCGCGCCCGCGCTGCTGCAGAACGCCTGGCAGTACCAGTGGGTGAGTGTGAGTGTGTGTGTGTGTGTGCTATTGAATAAAAATAACGTAAAAAAACTTACAAAAGATATGTGACATACATGGGCGTACCCAGGGGCCAAATTCTGGTCCAGTTACGTTGTATTATTCATAAATTTCGAACTCATTTCGCTCGCTCTTTTTTCTATTCTACTATAGCAGCATTGCTTGCTATAGACATGGTAGTCTGTGATGAGAAATTTTGAGATCTCTTCGCTCACTTTGCTCGCTCCAGAATTGGGTGAAAACTTGCTTCGCTCGCTCTAGGTTTTGGATCGTATATCTTTTCATAGTGTAGTTAATTCTTCGTGATCTCACTATATTGCAGTAAAATCTCGAGCTCGCTTCGCTCGCTTTTGGCTAGACACTCCAGAATTCGTTGAATTGTCGAGCTCGCTCCTGGCTACGATTGTATCACAAAGACCTAGATGCATTGCAGTAAAATCTCGAGCTCACTTAGCTTCGCTCGCTCTAGAATTCAGAGAAATTTCGAACTCGCTTCACTCGCTATAGGTTTTGGATCCTATATGTTTTTATGGTGAAGTAAATTCTCGAGTTTGCTTTGCTCGTTAGAGCTTTTAGGTCGTAAAAAACTCGAGCTTGCTTCGCTCGCTCCAGGATTTAAAACTTATTTCACTGATCTCACTATATTGCAGTAAAATTTCGAGCTCGCTTCGCTCGCTCCAGAATTTGGTGAATTGTCGAGCTCGCTTCGCTCGCTCCTGGCTACGATTGTACCACAAAGACCTAGATGCATTGCAGTAAAATCTCGCTTAGCTTCGCACACTCCAGAATTCAGTGAAATTTCGAGCTCGCTTCGCTCGCTCTAGGTTTTGGTTTCTATATGTTTTTATGGTGAAGTAAATTCTCGAGTTTGCTTTGCTCGTTCCAGATTGCAGGTCGTCAAAAACTGGAGCTCATTTTCAGAGTCATTTATCCCGTTGACAACAAACTGACGCTAGGGCATATCGTGTTCGTGAAACGGTCTCGTCTATCTATCTCGCTCTTACATACGTAAATGATATGCCCTTTCTCTTTAGAATTTGAACGTAGTAGTTAAATACTAAATCATTTGTAATCTATCGTATCGTATGTAACGGTGTCTCATGTGTCATGTCTCATGTGTCGTGTCGCAGGTGTACTGGGTGGGTCCGCTGCTGGGCGCGGCGCTGGGCGCGCTGCTGCACCGCTGGGTGCTGCTGCCCCCGGCGCCCCTCCCCCGGCCCTCACTACCCGAGGACCTGCCGCTGCACGACAAGCAAGACCACTGACCTGTCTCCCGCCCGAGTGTACGAGACCCGACGTTATACCCGCGGTAAACAGGCTCCCACTTTATATGCTGACGGTTTTTTAATGGGATGACCGGACCGTCGAACTGAACGACTCTCTCTATGGGCCCGACATCGAAATCGCGAAAAAAAATCTGCTGACCCATACGTTTCGGTCGAGTATTGCAGTTTTGTGTGAGAAAACTGATATATTTTTCCCGATTTCGACCTCGGTCCCGTACCCGTAGAGAAAGTTGCTCAGTGTGATGGCCGAAACTATTCTGTGATGATAAAAACCGTCAGCATATTAAGAGCCCTATGCGTATAGTCTTCTCCGACCTACGATCTGGTTCGTTCTGTTCGCTCGCTCGCAGTGAGGCTAGCATGCAACGCACGAAGACGCGATTAAACAAGAAAACCAGAAAACCGTCATACACGCTCATTTTGACGTGCATAATGTATGGAAAAATACTCGAATATCTTTATGATTCCTTTCCTATAGTGTGGTTCGTATGTAATGTTAATAATATATACTCCACGAGACATTTAAAACCCGCATATCAGTAACTTTTCCAACAATATTGGGACGTTTGGAAGTAATTTAAGATAGTCCCTGCGACCTGCAATTCTCTATACAAACCGATTGAAGTAAATGATTTGTTTTAACACGATCTACAAACTAATCACTGCCTATGATTTCTCAAATTTCAGTTAAAATATACAGTTTCAATGCTAGCATTTAGGATTCGTATCTATTGGAAAGAAAATCTCGAGCCACTGTAACTTTGAATATATACATACATTGTAAGGAAAATCTGACAACCGACAGGCGCAGAGATTAGCTTCTAGATCGTGTTTAAAAAATATCATCGACTTCAATTCGATAATATCCATAATATAATAAAACCTAGTTAGTATGGAGCGCGCCAGAGTAGAGGGCACAGTTACTCGCACTCGCGTCCGTCTGTCCGTCTGTTCGTCTCAGTCTGCACGAGCTCCGGCGCGGCGCTATGACTATGAACCTGTCGCCGGCCGGTTAGTTACCTACCACTAACGTCTTGTTGTTCATTGTGTTACGTTCCACCTACATACATACATACATCATTATATAATTATAGTGGCTACCTACCGCTCACTTGACACTATGAACCATGAACATTTAAAACTCTAAAGATTATGTTATTATTTTATTTGTATATTTTGGTATTTCTTAGTTTAATAATATGTAAAATGTGAGCATCGCTGCGACTACATTCTCAAACCGAGAGTCGGTAGTTGCAGCGATGCTTCTGACCGCCCCGAAAGGGATAACGGTCGTGAGTTTATGTTTATATAATGAAGTAGCTCGAGTACAATCAGATTGACGGTTGATGAAATATGTTACGTTTATGTTAGGTATACTTATTATAATAGTGCCATTTACAAATATAATATGATCCCTATAATAGTGATAGGTTGTGATCGGAGGTTATCTCTTATATGTAGTCGATGATTGAGTAAGTTGTTATGTTATGACAATACAATACAATACAGGGTACAGTCCGCGTCGCGTCGGTCGTGTCGACCGTGTAAATGTTATGTGAACAACTGTACATTCTATGATCAGTCATCCATCAGATTCATTATGTTTCTGTTAATATGTACTTTACAAATGTTAACCTAACGTCATACTATAGTGTGTGTGTGTATCCTACTTCGTGTGCACAAATCAATTTTGTATCAACTTGATAGACAGTTCAATGCATGTTATTTACTTTTCTCTCAGTACAATATTAGATTATTATTGACTCGCTCTAAGTGTTGTTTATATTTAACTTATACAAATAAGACTAATATCTAGGTAATATTGTAAAGAGGAGGCGCGGGGCAGGGTATACGGTGCTGTATACTTTGTTTTAAAGAATGGGATTGACTGAAACACCCTATTGAATAGTCATGGACTCTTTAGTCAAATTAACACTTTTCAAAGTGTGAGCAACTCAACAATTATTAAATTAAAATAAAGTTTATTTCATTGTTTCCCATTCTTTATAAGCACGGGTTATAATTTGTCTCCCAGTGCGCGCTTCCCTCGCCGCTAGTGTTGCCACGCTAGTGGTGGAGAGCTGGCGCTAGTATTAGTGCTAGTGCTCTGGTGCTAGCGAGGCGAGGCGAGGCGAGGCGAAGCTCGATACTCGACCCGCGCCTCCGCTCCGTCTCACTCGTGTCTCTTTTGTACTTATTTGTTAATTAAAAACAATCGATCGTTACTCCTCTCGTTTTAATTAATTATTTTATTTTAATTATAACAGTCACGATGATATTAATGAATAAATTTAATGAATACGAGTTACATGTCCATATCGCGACACTACTAGAGATTAGTACACTATGACAATAAAACACGACACTACACTATGGACACTCGCACGCGCGTGCACCGACACACAGACACACACGCACACGAGCACAGCACGTATCGTCAGGCGTGCCCATATGCCCGAACCATCTCGTAGATGTAGGTAAATTTAGTACAGGAGTGCAATTCACTAAGCTCAAGCGCAAACATCGGTTAAAACATCGGCGAGCTGTCAATTGGGTTCGGTATGCGTTGCTATGACTACTTCGACGATCTGAAGGATGCAAGAAGGATGTTACTTTAGAGAATTGCACTCCAGCTCATGCTTCGTGTTGGCCACGAGTAACGAGCATATCCTCGTCACTAGTGCTCCATCGATGATGCCAAGATGAATCTCGTCCTAGATCCCAGCCGCTGAGTGCGCGGAGAGAAGGACACCATGGAACATATCCTGCGCGACTGCGACGTCCCGGCGGCTACACGCGTGCGCCTCCTCCGACAGATATCCAAAACCGAGAGATCATAGGTTTCTTCCCCTCAACGGTATCGCCTCCTTCGTCGATCATGTATTTGAAGGGTGAAGGAAATAAAAAGTGTTCACAGCAGATTCCCCAAGAGGGGGTAGGTTCGTTTCATGCGAGCATCAGAGTGCGATGTTACATGCAGTCATCATGGGTGGTGTGTGTGTGTGTGTGTGTGTGTGTGTGCGCGTCGCGTGTACACGGCTCATAACCGCTTCAGTATGCGGCGGCGCTCCTTAGCCTTGGACGCGGCGCCCCCCGCCCCCGCCCCCGCCCCCGCCCCCTCCCCGCGCGCTCTCTTGCTCGCGGGGGCGGCGGGGGGGGCGGCGGTGGAGGGGGCGCTCGGCTCCGGCGCGGGGTCGGCGCTGGAGCTGGAGCTGGAGCCGGCCGCTCCGGCGTCCTGTAATGTTACGATGTACACTCTGATCAAACATTTCTTTTGAAATACTAATCATATTGGTCTCGTAATTAATATAGAAAATGCGAAAGTCTATGACGCAATGGATCGGAGGAGCATCTCTCTGTATCTCGCCGTAGGGCTACCTAAGAAGCGGTACGACCGACCCCAGTGGCACCGTATAAGAAAGAGTATCTAGTATTACATACCTATGGATAGAGAAGGACAGGGAGTACGGACACTGTACCCCCTACCACTTTTAACCTCACCCCTTCTGGTAGGCAGCAGGCACAGTATACACTACACAGTGCACAGTGCACAGTGCACAGTGCACAGTGCACAGCACACAGCACACAGTACACACACCTGGGGCTGCAGGTCGGGGCGCGCGTGTATCTCCGTGTAGAGGCGCGCGCGGCGCGCGTAGTCGTCGTAGCGGTCGCGCAGGAGCGAGGCCGCCTCCGCGTTGAGCGCGGAGTCGTGGTTGGGCGCGATGAGCAGGCGGCGCACAGTATACACTACACAGCGCACAGCACACAGTACACACCTGGGGCTGCAGGTCGGGGCGCGCGTGTATCTCCGTGTAGAGGCGCGCGCGGCGCGCGTAGTCGTCGTAGCGGTCGCGCAGGAGCGAGGCCGCCTCCGCGTTGAGCGCGGAGTCGTGGTTGGGCGCGATGAGCAGGCGGCGCACAGTATACACTACACAGCGCACAGCACACAGTACACACCTGGGGCTGCAGGTCGGGGCGCGCGTGTATCTCCGTGTAGAGGCGCGCGCGGCGCGCGTAGTCGTCGTAGCGGTCGCGCAGGAGCGAGGCCGCCTCCGCGTTGAGCGCGGAGTCGTGGTTGGGCGCGATGAGCAGGCGGCGCACAGTATACACTACACAGCGCACAGCACACAGTACACACCTGGGGCTGCAGGTCGGGGCGCGCGTGTATCTCCGTGTAGAGGCGCGCGCGGCGCGCGTAGTCGTCGTAGCGGTCGCGCAGGAGCGAGGCCGCCTCCGCGTTGAGCGCGGAGTCGTGGTTGGGCGCGATGAGCAGGCGGCGCACAGTATACACTACACAGCGCACAGCACACAGTACACACCTGGGGCTGCAGGTCGGGGCGCGCGTGTATCTCCGTGTAGAGGCGCGCGCGGCGCGCGTAGTCGTCGTAGCGGTCGCGCAGGAGCGAGGCCGCCTCCGCGTTGAGCGCGGAGTCGTGGTTGGGCGCGATGAGCAGGCGGCGCACAGTATACACTACACAGCGCACAGCACACAGTACACACCTGGGGCTGCAGGTCGGGGCGCGCGTGTATCTCCGTGTAGAGGCGCGCGCGGCGCGCGTAGTCGTCGTAGCGGTCGCGCAGGAGCGAGGCCGCCTCCGCGTTGAGCGCGGAGTCGTGGTTGGGCGCGATGAGCAGGCGGCGCACAGTATACACTACACAGCGCACAGCACACAGTACACACCTGGGGCTGCAGGTCGGGGCGCGCGTGTATCTCCGTGTAGAGGCGCGCGCGGCGCGCGTAGTCGTCGTAGCGGTCGCGCAGGAGCGAGGCCGCCTCCGCGTTGAGCGCGGAGTCGTGGTTGGGCGCGATGAGCAGGCGGCGCACAGTATACACTACACAGCGCACAGCACACAGTACACACCTGGGGCTGCAGGTCGGGGCGCGCGTGTATCTCCGTGTAGAGGCGCGCGCGGCGCGCGTAGTCGTCGTAGCGGTCGCGCAGGAGCGAGGCCGCCTCCGCGTTGAGCGCGGAGTCGTGGTTGGGCGCGATGAGCAGGCGGCGCACAGTATACACTACACAGCGCACAGCACACAGTACACACCTGGGGCTGCAGGTCGGGGCGCGCGTGTATCTCCGTGTAGAGGCGCGCGCGGCGCGCGTAGTCGTCGTAGCGGTCGCGCAGGAGCGAGGCCGCCTCCGCGTTGAGCGCGGAGTCGTGGTTGGGCGCGATGAGCAGGCGGCGCACAGTATACACTACACAGCGCACAGCACACAGTACACACCTGGGGCTGCAGGTCGGGGCGCGCGTGTATCTCCGTGTAGAGGCGCGCGCGGCGCGCGTAGTCGTCGTAGCGGTCGCGCAGGAGCGAGGCCGCCTCCGCGTTGAGCGCGGAGTCGTGGTTGGGCGCGATGAGCAGGCGGCGCACAGTATACACTACACAGCGCACAGCACACAGTACACACCTGGGGCTGCAGGTCGGGGCGCGCGTGTATCTCCGTGTAGAGGCGCGCGCGGCGCGCGTAGTCGTCGTAGCGGTCGCGCAGGAGCGAGGCCGCCTCCGCGTTGAGCGCGGAGTCGTGGTTGGGCGCGATGAGCAGGCGGCGCACAGTATACACTACACAGCGCACAGCACACAGTACACACCTGGGGCTGCAGGTCGGGGCGCGCGTGTATCTCCGTGTAGAGGCGCGCGCGGCGCGCGTAGTCGTCGTAGCGGTCGCGCAGGAGCGAGGCCGCCTCCGCGTTGAGCGCGGAGTCGTGGTTGGGCGCGATGAGCAGGCGGCGCACAGTATACACTACACAGCGCACAGCACACAGTACACACCTGGGGCTGCAGGTCGGGGCGCGCGTGTATCTCCGTGTAGAGGCGCGCGCGGCGCGCGTAGTCGTCGTAGCGGTCGCGCAGGAGCGAGGCCGCCTCCGCGTTGAGCGCGGAGTCGTGGTTGGGCGCGATGAGCAGGCGGCGCACAGTATACACTACACAGCGCACAGCACACAGTACACACCTGGGGCTGCAGGTCGGGGCGCGCGTGTATCTCCGTGTAGAGGCGCGCGCGGCGCGCGTAGTCGTCGTAGCGGTCGCGCAGGAGCGAGGCCGCCTCCGCGTTGAGCGCGGAGTCGTGGTTGGGCGCGATGAGCAGGCGGCGCACAGTATACACTACACAGCGCACAGCACACAGTACACACCTGGGGCTGCAGGTCGGGGCGCGCGTGTATCTCCGTGTAGAGGCGCGCGCGGCGCGCGTAGTCGTCGTAGCGGTCGCGCAGGAGCGAGGCCGCCTCCGCGTTGAGCGCGGAGTCGTGGTTGGGCGCGATGAGCAGGCGGCGCACAGTATACACTACACAGCGCACAGCACACAGTACACACCTGGGGCTGCAGGTCGGGGCGCGCGTGTATCTCCGTGTAGAGGCGCGCGCGGCGCGCGTAGTCGTCGTAGCGGTCGCGCAGGAGCGAGGCCGCCTCCGCGTTGAGCGCGGAGTCGTGGTTGGGCGCGATGAGCAGGCGGCGCACAGTATACACTACACAGCGCACAGCACACAGTACACACCTGGGGCTGCAGGTCGGGGCGCGCGTGTATCTCCGTGTAGAGGCGCGCGCGGCGCGCGTAGTCGTCGTAGCGGTCGCGCAGGAGCGAGGCCGCCTCCGCGTTGAGCGCGGAGTCGTGGTTGGGCGCGATGAGCAGGCGGCGCACAGTATACACTACACAGCGCACAGCACACAGTACACACCTGGGGCTGCAGGTCGGGGCGCGCGTGTATCTCCGTGTAGAGGCGCGCGCGGCGCGCGTAGTCGTCGTAGCGGTCGCGCAGGAGCGAGGCCGCCTCCGCGTTGAGCGCGGAGTCGTGGTTGGGCGCGATGAGCAGGCGGCGCACAGTATACACTACACAGCGCACAGCACACAGTACACACCTGGGGCTGCAGGTCGGGGCGCGCGTGTATCTCCGTGTAGAGGCGCGCGCGGCGCGCGTAGTCGTCGTAGCGGTCGCGCAGGAGCGAGGCCGCCTCCGCGTTGAGCGCGGAGTCGTGGTTGGGCGCGATGAGCAGGCGGCGCACAGTATACACTACACAGCGCACAGCACACAGTACACACCTGGGGCTGCAGGTCGGGGCGCGCGTGTATCTCCGTGTAGAGGCGCGCGCGGCGCGCGTAGTCGTCGTAGCGGTCGCGCAGGAGCGAGGCCGCCTCCGCGTTGAGCGCGGAGTCGTGGTTGGGCGCGATGAGCAGGCGGCGCACAGTATACACTACACAGCGCACAGCACACAGTACACACCTGGGGCTGCAGGTCGGGGCGCGCGTGTATCTCCGTGTAGAGGCGCGCGCGGCGCGCGTAGTCGTCGTAGCGGTCGCGCAGGAGCGAGGCCGCCTCCGCGTTGAGCGCGGAGTCGTGGTTGGGCGCGATGAGCAGGCGGCGCACAGTATACACTACACAGCGCACAGCACACAGTACACACCTGGGGCTGCAGGTCGGGGCGCGCGTGTATCTCCGTGTAGAGGCGCGCGCGGCGCGCGTAGTCGTCGTAGCGGTCGCGCAGGAGCGAGGCCGCCTCCGCGTTGAGCGCGGAGTCGTGGTTGGGCGCGATGAGCAGGCAGCGCACGGCGGTGAGCGCGTGCGCGAGGCCGAGCGCCGGGCTCCAGTCGCGCGCCAGCGTGCTCACGCACACCTCGCCCGACGAGGACACGTTGGGGTGGAAGATGCGCGTCTCGAAGCGCGCGCGCGGCGCCGCGGCCGGGAACGACTCCAGCGACAGCCGCACGCGGAACACGCCGCCCGCGTACGGCGTGTCCTCTGTGAGGAGACGCATACTCATTATTAGGTGGACACGGTGACGACGGTGCGTCACCCGGAGGCGCTCCGCCTCCGCACTCGTATTCTGTACGATATAGGGGTATACACCGAGGATAGGAAAGTAAGAAAGGTATCGAATCTCAACCGAGGTCGACGAGCGTGTTATCTGAGGCTTTCTTATTTACTGCCCGAGGTTAGTATACTATTTTTCGCCTCAATGGAGGTGGAAAGCGGCGACTTCGTTTAGTGCAGCCGGACGAAAATTTACGCTTTTCATCCGGAGGGCACAGACCTGAAAAAAAGACGGACGTAATCTCGTCTAATCACGAGTGAAGCACGCATTTCTTTTGTGTGCGTGCGGTCACACGGCACATAATGGTGACGGATGTAGGACCTGCGCCTAGAGCTAGTGCATCTGTGTGAGTGTAGGTCCCTTGTAGAACAAACGAAAATGTTGGACCTTGCATCCTTCACATCTTTCCTTTCTCTTTCCTTTTTTTTTTGTTTATATTTTGGTGTAAAATAAAGTATATTTGATTTGATTTGATTTGATCTTCTTAGTGTCACATTACGTCCATCTTTTTTTCAGGTCTGTGCCGGAGGGGAGAAAATACAATTAATTTTCAAAATCAATGACAAACCTTAGACTATATAGACAGAGCAACAAGCGGGCGAAATGGTCCCAAAAAAAGTAGGTAAAAACCGTACTCCTTTCAAAAACCTTCCAATAGTCTCAATCATGACGCGAAACGGTACAGACCTCCTGAATCCAAGATAAAAAATTCAGAAAAAATGACTTACGTGATCAAATTGTAACAAATTCACAAAAATATGCACTATCAAAAAAAGATTAACATGTTTCACACTTATAAATTAATTTTTCACCATGATTTGAAATACAATAAGCTGATTGAAAATTTTAAAAACTTTTCTTTGTTTACATAGGCCATTTTTAAAGTGTGGTCAGATTTTTCTTTCTAAATTTCCCGCCATTATGCCTCGAACAACAGTCGTTTCGTTTTTTCATTACTATTTTTTATCAACTAATAGACAAAGGTTTTTCGTTCATACAACCTAAAAGCAAAAAAATAATTATTTCACTTTATTAAGTCTTTATTTCTTCCGAACTTTATTTCTACTAACTATGGTGGTGAGAAGGAACATATTTATTAGAGATCGGATGCATATTTACCTAAACTAAAAAAAAATCCACGGAAACTGAATATAGATTATGCCTTTCTGAATAAAGCTATTAAAAAAATAGTGCCACACGCACTGTTTTGTCACACTTATCCTCACCACTATGATATTCCGACAACATGAACAACTCGTACAACATGAACAACTCTGACAACTTTGTCAACCTGACCAACTGAATTGACTTGATAAGGTGGGTCCGTGACGGAAGTCCGAATTACACATATCCGAATGCATGAAGTCCGAAAGTTTTTTTGTCCGACCCACCATTATCCGACAGGACGTAGCATCGAATTAACTTGCAGCGAAAGACGATTATCCGAATGCATTAAGTCCGAGAGGATTTTTGTCCGACCCACCATTATCCGACGGGACGTTGCAGCGAAAGACGTTGCATCGACGGACGTTTCTCCGAAAACTTTGTCTGCAGAACTGCCATAGTCCGATCAGTCTAATAATCGATCGGACTGTTCTGCGAAATAATAATATGGTCGTTATCGTCGTGTTGGTACCTACCTACCTGCCTAATTTAACGTTTCTTGAAGGCAAACAGGGAGTTAAAAAAAACATACGAAATTGTACTTATAATTATTGTTTTATTGTAACGTAAAAATCATTTTCGCGACTGGGCGCACACAAATAACATTAAAATATCATTTCACAACAAACATAAAATAGTTATTTGTTATGCTAGGCTGCAAGGTTGTTTTTTGGCGCGAGTACTTGTATTGAAACCTGAGCAAGCGAAGGATTCTAGGATTGAATCACGAGCGAAGAGGGTGGTTTCAAGAGTACGAGACGCAGAATAACTTTGCAGCCGAGCGAAACACACAACTTTTCACCTCACAACAGCGAGGAAAAAAGTTAATTGCAAGGCTAGCATGCCACCCATGACAAAACGTTTAAACGAGAAAAACGTCATGCGCTCTCTTTCTGGCATACGTAAAATAATAAGGATGGAGGCACATCTCGATTTTTATCGTTTTCTCGGGGGTGGCATGCATGCGAGGCCTACTGGGCGCTCACAAAAAATAGTACATTACATTAAAATTAGAAACGTGAAATTAGGCAGGTAGGTAGGTACCAACACGACGATAACTACCATATTATTATTTCGCAGAACAGTCCGATCGATTATTAGACTGATCGGACTATGGCAGTTCTGCAGACAACGTTTTCGGAGAAACGTCCGTCGATGCAACGTCTTTCGCTGCAACGTCCCGTCGGATAATGGTGGGTCGGACAAAAATCCTCTCGGACTTAATGCATTCGGATAATCGTCTTTCGCTGCAAGTTAATTCGATGCTACGTCCTGTCGGATAATGGTGGGTCGGACAAAAAAACTTTCGGACTTCATGCATTCGGATATGTGTAATTCGGACTTCCGTCACGGACCCTGATAAGGTTGTCCAATTTGTCCATGTTGTCCAATTAAGTACTTTCGACAACAAAACAATTCTGACAACATGAACAACTTGGCCAACTCGGACAACTCTGTCAACTCAGACAATATTGTATAAGTTGACCAAATTTAGAGTTGTTCATGTTGTTCGAGTCGTTCGTGTTGTCCGAGTTGTTCTAATGCCCGAGTTCTACGATTATTTTTTATATAGATAAATCTTTTAGCAATCCTGGGACTTCGGAATGATCCTGGGATTGCTTCATAAAATAAAAAGACGCGTCCATATTATTCTTGTGAAAAATGAAGTTTAGGTAAATTATCCAGCTGAATATCCTATCTCTAATAACCACTGTTGAGAAAATAATTCGCGTGCATGATAGTCTTTGAACAACTTTCTCTATGGGACCAAGGTCGAAATAGCGAAAAAATCCGCTGTTTCATACATTTTGGTCGATTAACTATTTTTTTATTAGCCCCGTTCATCCCATTGCTGGGCAAAGACCTCCCCTTTCGAATAACTATGGAACAGCAAATTTATTTCGTGCTTTCGATGTTGGCTCCATAGTGAAAGTTGCTCAGTTTGATGGTCTGGAGCACTCTGTTCGATATGTAACGCATTTAATTTTACACCTTGTATAGTGTAGTTGACTCCCTAAGATGACTAAAATTTTCCCAGATTCTAATGGAGATGGAATTCTGCTGGTAACCCAAACACTCACACACAGAAAGGTTTAAACATGCGTAGAACGCAGCTGT
This sequence comes from Agonopterix heracliana, assembly GCA_963693445.1. Lineage (NCBI taxonomy): Eukaryota > Metazoa > Arthropoda > Insecta > Lepidoptera > Depressariidae > Agonopterix > Agonopterix heracliana. Next base: position 21,757,598 of record OY856313.1, read on the forward strand.
CACGCACACATCTGTCAAAAAATGGAACCATTATTGTTTTCAATTTGTGAGGCGACGTTCCATCTAGATAATCTAAGTGACAAACAAAGATCAACAATAATTTTTCGCGCATTAAAGTGTTCATTTGTTTTTTTTTTTCAATAATATAAAGCTTTTTATTTGCAAGCCAGTATGAAATTTAAATAAAACCTTTGAGAAGTTACCTCCTTGGTTGCCATGTTTTGGAAAAAAAGATAGTTCCATTTTTAAATTACTTGACAGATATAAGCAATATCTGTTACCCAAGGAGGGAGTTTTGCGCTAGACCTGTGTCAATCGATCATTTTTCGTAACCCGGGTCGATCATGACCCACTTGTATAGTGATCGGGTTAAAATAACTCGATCTTTTCGATAATTTGGGTCACAGTTCATTTGTACGACTGACAGAATGACGAATGCTATGCTGAGCAGGTTATTGCTATACTAATTGAACCTGAATAAAGCACGACGATCTTAAACGCGCGTCACGGGTGCAACTAATTCGAAAGATTCAAAAATCACCCGATCGACAGGTCGCGAGCCGCGAGCGCGGGTCACGTCACGACGCAAACAACCCGGTTTATTTCACTCACGAGAAAGAGTGCAAGCGAACGAACGCGGTTTGTAAGTAAACGAAAGAGATAGGCGCGTTTTGTTTGTTACGTCTTATTAAATTGACAACGAAGACTTGATCATTTTGTAAGCAAGCAATTAGTTACGGTAACTATATAAGAATAAAGTGCAATTTGGTTTGCTTTGTAATCGGGTTAAATGATCGAATCTTTTAAAGACCCGTGATTCGATGAATCGTTTACAGGTTGCGATCGAATCAAAACGATTCGATCAATCGCGATCGACACAGGTCTATTTTGCGCGGGAAACATGACGGAACGGACGGGCTTTGTTTCTTAATTTTCTAAATTAGTTTTTTCGTGGCTATTATTGTGTTAATGTGGTGGAGTTAGTGTAATAATGTGCTATTAATGGAGAACAATATAGTAAAAGTGAGAAATAAAGAAGGCGCTCCCGTTTGATTCGGATTGATCCTCGCGTAAAACTCCCTTGAACATTGGAATGCGTGTTCCACCCGCGCATTACCACCCGGTATTAAGGTTAGGTTTAAGTACAAAGAAAAAAGACACTAATGACCAGGCAGTAAGGGCTAGTTCCCATAGCCTTTCCGAAAGGATAAACTGATAAAAAAAAAAAATCTGTTACCCAATTCTGGTAAGGTCATAGGCGAAGTATTTTTCGCGTAGAAAGAGAAGGAACTAGAAGGAAGCACGTGTCTTGTCATATCACTCAGTAAGAGATGCACATAGCAAATTCACTCTAGTTAAAAAAGGAGATCGCTACTTATTGCTGTCCTTATCGACGTAGCCGCTTTTTTGTTCTACGACGGCTGTCTGACTCCGGAGTCAGACATCTATTTTCATACAAATTGTATAGGATTTTATGACTATCGCTGTCTCATTCGCGGTTACACTGATGTTACGTCTATCAGCGTAAGCGTAAAATACTTCGCCTATGATTTTTCGCTTATGCTGATAGACGTAACATCAGTGTAACCACGTATGAGACGGCGATAGTCATAAAATTCGATACAATTTGTATGAAAATAGATGGAGTCAGACAGCCGTCATAGAACAAAAAAGTGACTACGTCGATAAGGACAGCAATAAGTAGCGATCTCCTCGCTGCTTTAACTAGGGCGAACTTGCTATGTGCATCTCTTACTGAGTGATATGACAAGACACATGCTTTCTTCTAGTTCCTTCTCTTTCTACGGGTAAGGTACTATTTAGGGACTTAGGTAGTTCAAAATTTGAAGTCGACATGATAAGAAGAATGAGTTTACTCTGTAATTTTTTTTACCACTAAACCACAACAGATATGGATTTTCATATAACTTGTGCCGTTCCACAAAATTTCCTAATTATATATGCTCTCTTTTCGCTGCTAACCGACTTTGCATCCTTTGATTACTTAACAACTTCGGGTTTCATTGAGGGACTGCGCAAGCAAAGATCGACGAGGGTAATTAATAGTCCTGCACAGTTAGCATGCCACCCACGACAAAGCGTTTAAACTAGAAAACGATCAAAATCGAGGTACTCCATCCCTATTATTTTGCGTATGCTAGATAGATCGCGCATACGTCCTGCGGATGGAGGACCTCGATTTTGTAGTTTTCTCGGGGGTGTAGTGCGAGGCCTACGGGTCGTGCTGTACACTGTACGCCAGAGGTATGTACGCTACGCACCGGGGCCCTCGATGAGCGCGGTGACGTCGGTCAGGTCGTCGTCCCGCAGCAGCAGCTTGACGCCGGGCGGAGGCTTCACCGCGAGCCGCCGCAGCTCCCGCGCCAGCCCCCCCGCGCGCCCCCCCCACGCCTGCGGGCACACGTTCTCCTGCTCCGCCATGCTTCCTGTCTCCTGTCTCCCGTGTCCTACACCGTCACCGTCTGCCTCACCGCGACATCACCCGACGGACACTGTCTATCACTTTGCTCTCAGCTTAGCGCCACATGCACGCTTAATTACACCTAATACGAGACTGTTTTGATTGTTATGCTTAGTTTATTCCGAAAAGAACGAAGCTAAATGGTAAAATTACAATTTATTGACCACAACCACAACAAAATAACGACATTGCAACGAATCAGTGTTACCAGATCCATGATTAAGAATTATCCCAGATTGGCCTCAAAATTATCGTGTTTTTATCGCATCTCAAATTCCCAAAACTTACGATAGTTTTGGGAATTTGGGATGTCTCTTATGAGTCTAAAAGAGAGAGAGAACCAAATGGTGTACGAAATTCAATCATTCTTACCTACATTACGTGCTAGTATTTAATGTTACAAACTTTTGATTGAAACGACACAATGAGTAAATACTTATTTCTATCTCAACTTTTCTCATAAGAACTAAAATTTTAGTAATATTTGAACACTGTACCCACAATACTAAACGTGAGTATGATGTATCGTTGGAATTTAATGGAAAATATTGTTGAAAATTCCATTACATTTAAAAATTATCGTGGATTATCGTGGATTACCGTGGAAATTTTACGAATTATCGTGCGATACCAGATTTTTATTTTCTATCGCATGGCACTCAAAAATATCGTGGATCTAGGATAATTATCGCACGTCTGGGAACACTGCAACGAATTACGTTTTTTTTTTAGTTTTGTTGTTGTTGTTTAATTTTTCCTTTCGGAAAGGCAAAGGGTACATAGCCCATGCAGGCCAAGTCTGATTTTGTCTTTTCTTATTATAAATCCATTTTAAAAGGCACTATGTGCCTGATCGTGATCTGTGTTAAAATTATAATTTTTCCAAGTCTTCATATTCTAAGTAAATTCTTAAATTGTTGTATTTCCGTAATAATGGTATTTCTGTGGTTTTTGTCATTTCCATGTTTCATGTCCAAGATTAAGTTTCAAGTGGCCGAAGTCTTCAATAAATTTTCAATATTAACAGGAATCCGTAGTCTATACAAGTTTTTCGTTTTATAAATAATAATAAACAAATAAAATAGTAAGAACTAGTGTTTTTAAATAAGCAGCAAAATATGAACATATTATATTTCGTCAACCAACGGATGCATCTGACTCAGTGACATGCATTTATGTTTAATTTTTAGCCAACAATTTTCGTCTTTGGACCCCTCTCTGGTCAACGCCATCTATCGCCGGCGCGTATATGGAAACCCTTCCACCGATCTCAGGCCGAGATTCAGAGACGATTTGTAAGTCATAGATCGAACTCCCGTATGTCAAAATCCATACATTTCGACCCCACTTAGCTCGAGCTAAGACTGAAAAAATCGTCTCTGAATCTCGGCTTCAGATGCGGGAGCCTTTCAACCTGTGCTTTCAACTATCATTTGAAAGGATGAGGGATTTTCAGAAAGCCATTAAAAAAGAAAAAGTAGTTCCTAATGGCTCGATAGATGGCGTTGACGAGACAGGGGCGAGCGACCTTGCAGCATAGCTAGCATGCCGCAGTGATACATCGCTATCACACCTTCGCTCTCTTTCTATTTGCGTGCGAACGAACGAGGTAAAAGACGTGATACAGCTCACCTGTTCACCTCTTTCCTGTGGACTTCTCTGCTTTTCCTGCGTCTTTCGATTGTCTCCAAAAAATCCAAAGAACCATCAAAACGTCGAATACCAACGTTTTAATGTTAAAGCAGAAGAAAATTAAAAATAAAATAAGATTTAGCCTTAAGGTCACTAGACCTTGACCTTGGTTACTAAACCAGGCTAGTAAGTACATTGAAAAAAAAAAAAAAAGAGGTTTTGCGCGGGAAACAAGACGAAACGGGCGGACTTTGTTTCTTAATTTTCTGAATTAATTTTTCGTGGCTATTGTTGTGATAATGTGGTGGAATTAGTATAGTGTGTATAGTGCCTTTAATCGAGAATAATATAGTAAAAGTGAGAAATAAAGTAAGGCGCGACCGTTCGATTCGGATTGATATCCCCGCGTAAAATTTCCTTAAACATTGCAATGTGTGCACCACCCTCGCATTTCAATGTGTTAGGTTTAAGTTACGATAAACGATAAACTGCTAAAGACTACGGATTCCTGTCAATATTGAAAACTTAATGAAGTCATCGGAAAATAGAAACTTGATCTCGGAAATGACGAAAACCACAGAAATGACATTATTACGGAAAAACGAAAATTAACTTTAAATATGAAGACTAGGAAAAATTGAAATTTTAACACAGATCAGGCACATAGGCTGAGATTCAGAGACGATTTTTTCCGTCTTAGCTCGAGCTAAGTAGGGTCGAAATGTATGGATTTTGACATAATGGGAGTTCGAACTATGACTTACAAATCGTCTCTGAATCTCGGCCATAGTGCCTTTTATAAGACATCGGACACTAGAAACACGATCTCGGATATAATTCAGAATATGACAATACTGTAGAAAAATTACAATTTACTTGAATTATGAAGAAGACAAGAAGGAAACATTATAATAAACATAAAACATACCAGGCACACAGTGCCGTTTATAATGAATTTATAAGAAAAGACAAAATCAGACTTGGCTGCATGGGCTATGTTCCCTTTGCCTTTCCGCAAGGACAAATGTAACAACAACAACAAAAAAATGTCAGTACCTCAGTGTCATGCGGATTGGCTTCCCGCCATTAAATTTGTTCGGTCAAAGTTGTATTTGATATTCGTGAAAAATTGGTTTTAGTGATATTTGTGACATAATTTCGTGCGGATTGTGTGCCAAAAAGTTGCGTAAATCGACCAACATAACAGGAATCTCAAATACATACGAAGAAAGAACAAAAGTTTTGGTGCAAGTTAAATCGTACTGGTGATTTTGGCGGCAACGCGCGTGGTTACAAAATCGACCAAAATTTCATCCTCATCGTTCATCTATCATCCCATCGTCATCAGGAGAGTTTTGCACGGGAATTGTGAAGAAACAGACGGGCTTTGTTTCTTAATTTTCTAAATTCGTTTTTCGTGGCTATTATTGTGTTAATGTGGTGGAATTAGTTTGATAATGTGCCATTAATGGAGAGCAATATAGTAAGAGTGAGAAATAAAGAAGGCGCTCCCGTTTGATTCGGATTGATTCTCGCGTGAAACTCCCCTGACCATTGGAATGTGTGTACCACCCTCGCATTTCAAGAGTTAGGTATTAAGGTTAGGTTAGTTTAGGTTTAAGTACAAAGAAAAAAGACACTAATGACCAGGCAGTAAGGGCTAGTTCCCATAGCCTATCCGAAAGGATAAACTTTAAAAAAAAAAAAAAAATCAGTGTCATGCTCATGAGTATTTGTTTACGGATTTTCGGTTTTTTCTATTAATACAATATTTTTCACCGAGATTTGCTAATCGGTTCGGTTCCGGTTTGCCGTTTCGTAGTTCGTTCGTCGCTGCGAAGAAAGATAACTATAACCTAGGGAGGATCGACAGATTCCGAGTTCCGTGAGCACCTGTCTTATCTCTCGTCGACCGGCGACCGCGTCGTCGTCGATCCTCAGTATGTATAATGAAACCGAGACGACCTCGCCGCCGCGCGGGCGCCTCGCCGCGGACGCGGAGGATCGCGTGGTGGTGAGCGTGTCGCTGTCGCGGTACTTCGCGGACGCGCGCGCGCTCAGCTACATGTCGGTGCCGCGGAGGCGGCGCGCGCGCTGGCTGGCGGCGAGGCTCGCGCGGCGCTGGCGCCTGCCTGCCGGTGCCGGTGCTGGAGCCCCCGCGCTGCTGCTGCGCGGCCACCTGCTGCCGCCCGCGGAGCGCCTGCGCGCGCTGGCGCCCGGCGACACCATACAGTGAGTGTGACACTCCGCCCTCACGCTGCGCGCTCAGCTACATGTCGGTGCCGGTGCTGGAGCCCCCGCGCTGCTGCTGCGCGGCCACCTGCTGCCGCCCGCGGAGCGCCTGCGCGCGCTGGCGCCCGGCGACACCATACAGTGAGTGTGACACTCCGCCCTCACGCTGCGCGCTCAGCTACATGTCGGTGCCGGTGCTGGAGCCCCCGCGCTGCTGCTGCGCGGCCACCTGCTGCCGCCCGCGGAGCGCCTGCGCGCGCTGGCGCCCGGCGACACCATACAGTGAGTGTGACACTCCGCCCTCACGCTGCGCGCTCAGCTACATGTCGGTGCCGGTGCTGGAGCCCCCGCGCTGCTGCTGCGCGGCCACCTGCTGCCGCCCGCGGAGCGCCTGCGCGCGCTGGCGCCCGGCGACACCATACAGTGAGTGTGACACTCCGCCCTCACGCTGCGCGCTCAGCTACATGTCGGTGCCGGTGCTGGAGCCCCCGCGCTGCTGCTGCGCGGCCACCTGCTGCCGCCCGCGGAGCGCCTGCGCGCGCTGGCGCCCGGCGACACCATACAGTGAGTGTGACACTCCGCCCTCACGCTGCGCGCTCAGCTACATGTCGGTGCCGGTGCTGGAGCCCCCGCGCTGCTGCTGCGCGGCCACCTGCTGCCGCCCGCGGAGCGCCTGCGCGCGCTGGCGCCCGGCGACACCATACAGTGAGTGTGACACTCCGCCCTCACGCTGCGCGCTCAGCTACATGTCGGTGCCGGTGCTGGAGCCCCCGCGCTGCTGCTGCGCGGCCACCTGCTGCCGCCCGCGGAGCGCCTGCGCGCGCTGGCGCCCGGCGACACCATACAGTGAGTGTGACACTCCGCCCTCACGCTGCGCGCTCAGCTACATGTCGGTGCCGGTGCTGGAGCCCCCGCGCTGCTGCTGCGCGGCCACCTGCTGCCGCCCGCGGAGCGCCTGCGCGCGCTGGCGCCCGGCGACACCATACAGTGAGTGTGACACTCCGCCCTCACGCTGCGCGCTCAGCTACATGTCGGTGCCGGTGCTGGAGCCCCCGCGCTGCTGCTGCGCGGCCACCTGCTGCCGCCCGCGGAGCGCCTGCGCGCGCTGGCGCCCGGCGACACCATACAGTGAGTGTGACACTCCGCCCTCACGCTGCGCGCTCAGCTACATGTCGGTGCCGGTGCTGGAGCCCCCGCGCTGCTGCTGCGCGGCCACCTGCTGCCGCCCGCGGAGCGCCTGCGCGCGCTGGCGCCCGGCGACACCATACAGTGAGTGTGACACTCCGCCCTCACGCTGCGCGCTCAGCTACATGTCGGTGCCGGTGCTGGAGCCCCCGCGCTGCTGCTGCGCGGCCACCTGCTGCCGCCCGCGGAGCGCCTGCGCGCGCTGGCGCCCGGCGACACCATACAGTGAGTGTGACACTCCGCCCTCACGCTGCGCGCTCAGCTACATGTCGGTGCCGGTGCTGGAGCCCCCGCGCTGCTGCTGCGCGGCCATCTGCTGCCGCCCGCGGAGCGCCTGCGCGCGCTGGCGCCCGGCGACACCATACAGTGAGTGTGACACTCCGCCCTCACGCTGCGCGCTCAGCTACATGTCGGTGCCGGTGCTGGAGCCCCCGCGCTGCTGCTGCGCGGCCACCTGCTGCCGCCCGCGGAGCGCCTGCGCGCGCTGGCGCCCGGCGACACCATACAGTGAGTGTGACACTCCGCCCTCACGCTGCGCGCTCAGCTACATGTCGGTGCCGGTGCTGGAGCCCCCGCGCTGCTGCTGCGCGGCCACCTGCTGCCGCCCGCGGAGCGCCTGCGCGCGCTGGCGCCCGGCGACACCATACAGTGAGTGTGACACTCCGCCCTCACGCTGCGCGCTCAGCTACATGTCGGTGCCGGTGCTGGAGCCCCCGCGCTGCTGCTGCGCGGCCACCTGCTGCCGCCCGCGGAGCGCCTGCGCGCGCTGGCGCCCGGCGACACCATACAGTGAGTGTGACACTCCGCCCTCACGCTGCGCGCTCAGCTACATGTCGGTGCCGGTGCTGGAGCCCCCGCGCTGCTGCTGCGCGGCCACCTGCTGCCGCCCGCGGAGCGCCTGCGCGCGCTGGCGCCCGGCGACACCATACAGTGAGTGTGACACTCCGCCCTCACGCTGCGCGCTCAGCTACATGTCGGTGCCGGTGCTGGAGCCCCCGCGCTGCTGCTGCGCGGCCACCTGCTGCCGCCCGCGGAGCGCCTGCGCGCGCTGGCGCCCGGCGACACCATACAGTGAGTGTGACACTCCGCCCTCACGCTGCGCGCTCAGCTACATGTCGGTGCCGGTGCTGGAGCCCCCGCGCTGCTGCTGCGCGGCCACCTGCTGCCGCCCGCGGAGCGCCTGCGCGCGCTGGCGCCCGGCGACACCATACAGTGAGTGTGACACTCCGCCCTCACGCTGCGCGCTCAGCTACATGTCGGTGCCGGTGCTGGAGCCCCCGCGCTGCTGCTGCGCGGCCACCTGCTGCCGCCCGCGGAGCGCCTGCGCGCGCTGGCGCCCGGCGACACCATACAGTGAGTGTGACACTCCGCCCTCACGCTGCGCGCTCAGCTACATGTCGGTGCCGGTGCTGGAGCCCCCGCGCTGCTGCTGCGCGGCCACCTGCTGCCGCCCGCGGAGCGCCTGCGCGCGCTGGCGCCCGGCGACACCATACAGTGAGTGTGACACTCCGCCCTCACGCTGCGCGCTCAGCTACATGTCGGTGTCGTTACAACGGCAACAACAGTACAACAGCGTAACGTTTGGGTACACTTTAACTGTCCCTTCCTGTGCCACAGCGAAGGGGCTTTAAGATCAGTGGCCATAAACTTTTGCTCAGTGTCGTTACTGAGCATGTGTGAGAAAAAACTTTAATTGCACGTCCTTATTTCAGGGTGATCCCCCGAGGCAAGGATTGGTTCCCGGACGAGGACGACCTCACCTCATCCTCAGAAGATGAAGTGCCCGCACATAAACGAAAAATATCAGAATCATCGACCCCTGTGCTGCACAATAATGAACATGAGGTGAATGATCAAAAGCAGCCCCCGAACGAGACCCCAGACAGTGTAATGATAGAGGATGCATCGTCGACATCGTCGTTTGTGACGCGGAGCGACGCGCCCGACGATCTGCGCGCCCTCAAGCGCCGCGCCCTCGCGCTGCTCGACCACTGCGCGCCCGACGAGCACGAGCGCGAACCCGAGCACGAGCACGAGCACCGAGTCGAGCACGAGCACGAGCCCGAGCCCTGCCCCGCCCCGCACCCCGCGGACGTGCCGGACGGTGCCGACGCCGGCGTGTTCGTCGCGCGGCAGCGACGTCGCCGAGTGCGCCGCCGCGTGCGCCGCCTGCCGCCCGACCTCGAGACTCCGGCGCGTCCGCTCCCGCCCCCGCCCCCGCCCCCGCCCCCGGCCGAGCACGACACGGACACGACTGACGGTGCAGCGGCGTGCGAGGTCTGCCCGCCCCCGCCCCCGCCCCCGCCCGGCCCCGGCGCCGTGCTGATGAACGGGGCGCAGCGCGGAGACGCGCGCCCGCGCCTCGTGCGGCCCCTGCACTAGGCGATAGTCGCCGAGAGTGTTATGGATTATGGCTTAAAGTAACTCCAAATCCATAGACTGGTTTGATCCACATTTGTATGCTGACTATTCTGTACTATTACTGAAATGTGCACGCCGATGATCTACGACCTACCCGAAAAGTTCTGCCATCGCTTCCCTACCCTCGTGCGAAACCGGTTATTATATTACCTACTTAGATATGAGTTCACTGATACCATAAGTTCAATAAAAACAATACAATAATATTAATGTATAATTATTTAACGCAATCATTGACCACAAAGAAGTCAATGACCGCAATCCATATTTTTCCAACGGTAACCTATCTTACTTTTGAAATTTCACTGACCGAATTTCAGTTGTTCGAAAACGGTTTATAGAATTTTCTAGTGACAGATATTTTGTTACACATACATTTGTTACTCCTTATAAAGACTTGACAGAAGTATCATTTTCCAGAAAATTTAAAATCAGAATTTCATAATCATTTTTTTTCTTTTGACAACGGTCTTCTGGGTTCGAAGTTTTAAAATGTAGAAGCAACTTCTTCCAAAGTATGACTAGAACACTGACACAACATAGTAAAGTTTTCTGTAATAATTACCTAGTAGATACATGATACCAGGATTATAGCACCAACATGCTTGCTAGCATGCTGCTTGCTTGCTTGCTTGCTTGCTGCATTCATGCTTGCTTGTATGCATGTTAGGGGGGCCGGTGCGGGGGGAAGCCCCCTGCCTGAGAAAAACAAACCGGTGGTTTTAAAAATGTAGGTTAGGTTAGGTTAGAACATGTAAAACACTTAGCGGAGCGAGCAGTGCATCAAAATGCTTGCTGCATGCTTGCTTGCTTGCTGCATGCATGCTGCATGCTTGCTTGCTTGCTGCATGCATGCTGCATGCTTGCTGCATGTTTGCTTGCATGTTGCTTGCTTGCTTGTATGCATGTTGGGGGGTGCAGGGGGGCTGCGCCCCCCGCTAGGGGGGTGCGGGGGGCGTAAGCCCCCTGCCTGAGAAAAACAACCAGGTGGTTTTAAAATTGTAGGTTAGGTTAGGTTAGAACATGTAAAAACTTAGCGGAGCGAGCGAAGCGAGCGGAGCATCAAAATGCTTGCTGCATGCTTGCTTGCTTGCTGCATGTTTGCTTGCTTGCTGAATGCTAGCTTGCTTGCTGCATGCTTGCTTGTTTGCTTATAATGTATGTTGAAGGTGCAGGAGGTGGACGCCCCCTGCCTGAAAAAAAACATCTGGTGTTTTTAAAATTCTAGGATAGGTTAGGTTAAATATTTCTGCGGAAATGTGACTGTACGGAAAAACAAATATTCTAAAAAGTAAATTATCTGACTTACATTACTTCGGAAAACTGTGTTACAGAATTTTGATCCATTGGTTAAAAGAAAAAAAGGACAATAAAAAATCTAGCTTTTTAAAATATGGCGAATAATATTTCGGGGAAACAAAAAAAAAGGGAAACAATAAAAAGTATAACGATTTCGGAGAACTAAAATTCGGAAAACTATTTTTCGAAAGTACGATAGGTAACCTTTTCCAACACACCAGAGAGGTTAACACACCGTCCTCATCAATAAAACTACACTGAACCCGCCGACTGACTAGAAAAACATCCACATACTTTCCCGCTCGGCAGCTGCGCAAAACTATACCCAGCTGGCACTGACGACGCAAGCCGAGCCGACGCCTTCCCCCATGGTCCAAGATCCCAAAGCCGCCATACGTCACTTATTTTCTAATGAACAAAATTGTGTAAGAGTGTTCACCTCACTGCTCTTATTCTCCTGGTCCGGATTCCACCAGTAGGGTCGGTCCTCAAGCGCGGGGGTTGCAACCTAGCCTAGGTGCCTATAGTATAGTGCGTCATACGCGACCGTCACCACCACCGCATAGCGCATACTCCTGGACCGCCCGCTCCGCTGCCTCCCATGTCTCACACTCCTGCAGCGCGGCCTGGCTCAGTCAGTCTATCGCACCTCTCCTGCTCATTTTCCAACGCCTCGCGTAATTCGGTAGGTAGGTACCTACATGCTATGTTATCTTAGAACAAAGTGGAACGCTGATAGACGGCTTCTGCCATCTATTGGTGACTATAGCAACTTGCCAACAGATGGCGCTAGCAGTCCCCTAGCAAAAAGTAAGACATTAGACAAATTGACGATGGCACATTGGAAACCCGTAAGCTACTACACTAAGGTTCACAATTGCATGCCAAGACATAAATCGCGCAAGAAGAATTCTCACAGAGTCTCAGTACCTATATATACAAGGTTCCGATAAACATTAGGACCATGGCCGATCCCCAGGCATCACACCTAGCCTGGCGGAAGTAGGTACTTCCCTTTTCTATGGAGGAACCTTCCACCTCAGTTCCTCTATAGGCATCGGTGACATTTTGAAGCACTATGTGTTGAAATTTGGGTTCGTATCTAAACTGGAGCGATCGCGCGCTACACCGCACTCTCTTGCGGTACACAGCATTGGGGAAGATTGGGACTATTCGTACAGTTAGTTCTTACATTTTATTTTTTATCTTTTTATGCAATTGATTTATAGCTGTAAGGAAACCATCTTACATCTTGCTTGCATATTCAGGTTTTAGAAAAAAAGTTACAATGATTATTACTAAGGGTTATTGAATAAAATTTAAAAAACCCCCAACGCCAAAAAAGAACATTTAAAAAGTAAAAATAATGCGGTCACCTATTATTTTTGATGTAAGCAAATGTTAATTAATGCGTAGGGGACCGCTATGAAATGACCATTGATTTTTTTTACAATCACTTGCGGTCCCCGACACATTAAAATATCTTAAAGAAGTAAAACATTCAATATTTGCTTACATCTTTCTTTTTTGGCGTTGGGGGTTTTTTAATTTTGTAATTTAATGTTATTTCATAATTTTTAAAGTTACATGCAAACTTCTGAACCGATTTTCATGAAACAAAGCTAAGAACACTCTTGCATAAATTAAATTACTACTAAAAAACCGCATCGAAATCGGTCCACCCGTTTGGGAGCTACGATGCCACGAACGGACAGAAACTTATAACACCCCTCTTATTTTGTCGCAATTTTTAAAGTTACTTCAAAACTGCAGAACCGATTTTCATGAAACAAAGCTAGCAACACTCTCGCATAAATTAACTTTCTATTAAAAAAAACCGCATCGAAATCGGTCCACCCGTTTGGGAGCTACGATGCCAGAGAAAGACAGAAACTTTTAACACCCCTCTTTTCTTTTGTCGCAATTTTTAAAGTTACTTGAAAACTGCTGAACCGATTTTCATGAAACAAAGCTAAGAACACTCTCGCAAAAATTAGCTTTCTACTTGAAAAAACCTCATCTAAATCGGTCCACCCGTTTGGGTGCTACGATGTCACAGACAGACAGACAGACCGCCATAGGCGTCAAACTTATAACACCCCTCTTTTTGCGTCGGGGGTTAAAAAGTATGGGGCACTTTCGTACAACACCGAAAATTAACATTATTTAGTACATAGGGGATGAAAATAACATTTTGTTTTTATTGTAGTACCTATTATAGGTACTTACCCTAATGTGACGTGGGGGCGTGGATATTTTTTGTTTGCCTAAAGGAGTTGTGATAAAGAAACGTTTGGGATCCCCTGCTCCATTACAATCATCTACAGCCGATATAGCTATCTTTGTCTACTCTACTTTCTTGCTCCTCGTCCTCAATTTTGTAATGTTGCACCATGTTTCAATAGTAATTTTTTTTTTTTTTTTTTTTTTTTAGGATTCAGCTACCATTTGTGGCGTACGAATGTGCCCTTTCCATGCTGTCCGAAGGTACCCCATGGTTAGGGCTGCCATCGCCGAAATCGATTTTTTTTTTTTTTTTTTTTTTTTTTTTTTTTAACGATACGAATAGGTTGTTGAAATACGAGCTGAAACCTGGCTGGAGCGAGAGCAACATGGACTAAAGAAATTTTGCAATACCTACAACTAGACGTGTATTCCCAGTTGACGCCACGGCCTCCGTCGCCACTGCGGACAAATGGGAAAAAAAGTCCCAGTTGTCGCCACTGGTGATAAATGGGAAAAAAAGTCCCAGTCATCACCACTGCTTCGTCACCACAATGGGAATAAAAAGTTGCGATTGTCTCCACTGGTGACGCATGGGAAAATATTGTCTCTCTTGTTACCATCATCGTAAAAGATTTAACAAAGCTTCGTAACTGATTCAAAATTTTTGTTTATTTGCAAGAAAACCAGTCATATCTATTGATTTTTAGTTAATATTTAAGTAAGTGAAGATAAATATAGGTTTACCTAATATCATTTTAATATACTTACTGGATTCTTACCTATCGTTTAAACTAGTCTTTGAATCATCGATATTTATTTATATTTAATAAAAACAATTTTTACTTCTGTTTTTACAGCATAGCCAAATAAATTCTACTGACCATTCGACTAACAAATTATTGAGGTAAAATTTTCCTTTTCCTGTTCTTTTTGTGCACATGTTTTATTACCTATTTTGTTAACGTCTTCGTAAGTTGCGATTTTGTTTCTATTCAAGAATTGAAAAAAAAGGTAAATTTTCGGTGGCTTTGCTTCTATTGAAAAATTTAAAGATATATTTTTTTAGAATGAATAACAGGAAAATGCTGACCGTTTTGTCCCCTCCATTCCTGCTCTCGCGCAAAAAATACTAGGTACATCTTTATTATTTCGCGCCCAGCCATTTCGGGAATAAGTACGGCTTCGTCTAGTTCTCCCTGGCCAACTTCATTCGTTTATTCAAATGTGTCTCTACTACTGCTGTAATTTTTTTTTGTCATACAATACTTATGTAAAGCCTAACCAGAAATATAAAAAACCTGGTTTGGGGGCGCTTCAATCGACTATGACCTTTAATGTCAGTGTTCCAAGTACAAAAATTAGTTCCAATGATTCTCCGCAACATGGCGAGGTTTTTTATTTTTCTGGTCGGGCTTTACCTAGTTATAACAAACCAAATTTTGAATCAGACGCGATTTTATTTCATTTGATAGCGGTGGTAACAAGTGAGAAAATATTGATATTGATTTTGACATATTGGGGCGATGAGATAAGACGCAACCTCAGGTTAGGTTTGCTCAGGTTAGGTTTGCTCAGGTTAGGTTTGCTCAGGTTAGGTTTGCTCAGGTTAGGTTTGCTCAGGTTAGGTTTGCTCAGGTTAGGTTTGCTCAGGTTAGGTTTGCTCAGGTTAGGTTTGCTCAGGTTAGGTTTGCTCAGGTTAGGTTTGCTCAGGTTAGGTTTGCTCAGGTTAGGTTTGCTCAGGTTAGGTTTGCTCAGGTTAGGTTTGCTCAGGTTAGGTTTGCTCAGGTTAGGTTTGCTCAGGTTAGGTTTGCTCAGGTTAGGTTTGCTCAGGTTAGGTTTGCTCAGGTTAGGTTTGCTCAGGTTAGGTTTGCTCAGGTTAGGTTTGCTCAGGTTAGGTTTGCTCAGGTTAGGTTTGCTCAGGTTAGGTTTGCTCAGGTTAGGTTTGCTCAGGTTTTTTTTTTTTTTTTTTTTTTGTATTTCCGTCAGGTTTTCCTCCAACATAGGTCAGAGACTTTTTTCATCAGGAAATGGTTGTATAACATATCTTTTTTTTTTTTTTAACCTTGCTCGATTTGCATTTTACGTTGCGTACCCTTTTTTTTATTTGTAGAACGTGACCAGAATTGGCCCCATCACCTTTTCCCATGCTTGTTACCCTTTTTCCATGCACGTTTGTGTTAAGTTATAATAATTATGTTAATGTAGGTTTTTTTTTTTTTTTTTTTCTTTTTTTCCTTCTTTTTTTTTTGTAATTTTTTTTTTTTTTATCTTTATTAGTTTTACATACAGTTTATCTGTTTATATAATAGTTCTATTGCATCAGCAATTTTTATTATATAATGTTTCTTACTTTATTCTTATTTTCTATCTATTATCTTTTTACATTTACATAGTGATTTTACATTTTATATAATATGTTTATTGTATCAACAATATTAATTATATAATATTTCTTACTATTCTTATTATCTATCCTTATTCCTACATATTACTACTTTTGCAGTTTTTTGACAGTATTCCACAAAAGCCGGGCCAGCCCTCTTACTGAAAAAGATTTCTACCAAGTTTTCCATCTTTAAACTGTATCCTATTTTCTGTTCCAGGTCGAAACGGTTCCGTCCGAACGCCGGGCACTCCAGCAGCAGGTGCATGATCTCTTCCTCCTTCTCCGGGTCACAAATGCATGCGGGACTCTCTTTGCATTTAAATTTATAGAGGTAGTGGGAGAAGCCACCATGTCCTGTCACTACCTGCACCATTATTGGGTCCAGCGCTAGCCGCTTGAGAAGGACACGGGCCGATTTCACATCCGGAAGAAACAGTTTGGTGGTGCTTGCTGTCTCTCCACTTCGGTATCTTGCGTTCCAAATCTCGATCGTTTCCTGCCGGATAGTCCTTTTTACGAAAGACAGAGGGCATCCCTCGTAGTGGGCGGCTGTTTTTAGCTTCAAGGCCGCCTCCTTTGCTAGCTCGTCCGCTCGTTCGTTGCCCTCTGCCCCCGCATGAGCCCGGATCCAGAAGAACCGGATGTTCCTCCCTAGCGTCCGCAGTTTGGCAATTTTCTGCTTAATTGCAAACGCTATAGGGTGTGTGGAATCGTGACTCCTCAGTAGCTCCAGGGACGACCTGGAGTCACTAAGGATATCAATCCGGCTCTCCTTCTCATCAAACGCTAGGGAGGTTGCTTTGTGAAGAGCGTACATTTCTGCTTGGAACACCGTACAAAATGAACCAAGCCTAAACTTTTTGCTCTTCACTTCGCAACCGTCCTTCCAGCAGGATAACGCGGCTCCCACCTTTCCCTCTATTTTGCTGCCGTCTGTATATATTTGGAGGCCTGTGATTTGGTGTTCATTAAGTGTCTGGGGTTCCGTATCTTCAAGGCACGAGAACTCGATCTGAGCTACATCTGACGGATGAGGCAATTCTGCGAAGCCCACTCTCCCTTCGAGCTCTCTGCCCCCCAGAATTTCTTGGGGCTTTCCACGCTTTGCCTCGTACAGACTGGCCGCCTCCCTGATTCTCAGATCGAGGGGGATAAGTCCAGACAGCACTAAGGCGGCGTGGAGCGAAACTGTACGATATGATTTACATATTTTTTGGGCCACTCCTCGCTGTATTGTATTTAATTGATTTTGTACCATTATTTTCTCAGCGGAAGTTGCCCATACACTAGACGCATACAGCACAATGGGTTCAATCACTGCCATATATATGGTTTTGATCGTCTCCGGGTTTAGTCCCCACGAAATTTTTGCGGCTCTGGATATCTGCTTGTATATGTTTAGAGCTTTGCGACAAACATGTGCGACGTGGTTGTTAAAAGTAAGTTTTTTGTCGATGATGAGGCCCAGAATTTTGATCTCGTCCACCAGTTGCACCTCCGCTCCACCCATACGCATATTTGGTAGGTCAAAACGCATCTTATTGGTTACGATCATGGCATTGGTCTTGTGCCCTGCAAACTTGAGTTTGTTTTTGACTCCCCATTCGTACACCCTAGCCAGCGTGTCGTTTGCCTTCTCTTCTATCTCAATCATGGAGTGGCCGGAAAAAACCAATACCACGTCGTCCGCAAAAGCCTGACTATAGATTTCCATTTGGTCCAGTTCGTCGAGGAGTGGATCCAGCAAAAGGTTCCAGAATGTCGGACCACTGATGGATCCCTGGACACACCCTTTGTTTGTTGGCTTTTGGTGTTTATGTCCTCCGTAAGTTACTCGGACCTGTCTTCCCTCTAGGTAGCTGTTCACCCATTTCCGCAAGTTTTGAGGGCATCCCTTTTCTTTGAGACGACATTTTATGGCTGGCCACCATGCACTATCAAACGCTCCTTCAATGTCCAGAGACACGACCACGCTTATCTCCTTGTTCCGTAAGTTGTTCCTAATATGCTGAGTCAGGTCATACAGTGCGTCCTCTGTACTGCGTTGAGGTATAAAACCATATTGTCTTGGGTTACTTTTTGGTAATAAGTGCCACCGTATTCTTTTAATGAACATTTTTTCGACTATTTTCCCCAGTATCGGTAGTAGCCCTATTGGCCTGTATGACTTCGGCTGTGTGTAGTCAGTCTTTCCCGGTTTTCTTAGGGCTATCACCGTGGCCTCCTTCCAGGGTCCAGGGAAGACTGATAGCTCCAGGCACTTGTTTGCTATGCTTAGGAATAATTCTTCGTTGTTTAATATTGCTGCCGCGCAAATATCTGCTGTAAACCCATCAGCGCCTGGGGCTTTTTTAGGGTGGAAGCTGTGTATGGTGCTTCTGAGCTCCACCATGGTGAAGGGAGGATCCTGAGTTTCGTTGTCGGTCGGGTCTCCAGAGGATACCGCTTTTTGCCTTGTTTCTTCGTGGTCTGGGTTGTCGCTCTCTGTTCCGTCTTCAGGGAAAAAGGTTTCAGCTAATAGTTTAGCGGATTCCTCCAAGCTCAAAGCTGAACCATTTACAACTAGGGGTAAGTCTTCTGATCTTTTTGATGTGTTTCTGATCACCCTGTATATTCCATCCCAGAGGCTCTCTCTATCTTGTTTGGTACAGAAGTTTTTCCAACTCTGGGTCTGTGCGTTTTTTGCTTCTTCCTCATATTTTTGTTTTGCTTTCAGGTACTCTTCTACGACGTGTTGCCGGCGTACCGGGGCTGCACATTTTATTCTTCTTTTTTTCCTAACCATTTCTTTTTTCAGGTTTTCTATGTCATCAGTCCACCACGGTAAGTTGGTTTTTGTTTTTATTTTTATAGGAGGGATTGCTTTCTCGCATGCAGCATTGATATGATCGACATAATTCCGTATTGTTTCTTCTAGTTCGTCCCTTGTTTCAATTTTGTCTGTTTCAGTTTTTGAAATTCCACCTTCATCCAGTCGTTTCGACAGTTCTTCTCGAAATTCCGGCCAATTAGCTTTCTTTGTATTATATTTCCTCGTAGAATTTCGCGGCCTGTTCTCACTTTGTTTGTCTAGATGAAGGGTGAAGGTTATTGTATTATGATCCGAACTAGTGATGCCGTCATCCACTCTCCAATCATGAACAAAGCGCAGCGTCTCCACTCCGCAAGCCGTGATGTCGACGTGACTCTTGAACCTTTTGCCTCCTCTGATCGTGTCAAATGTCGGTTCTACACCCCTATTCAAGATTTCCAGATTCAATTCCGCTAACACTCCCGATAGATCCTTCCCCCTTTGGTCCTCCTTGATGCTTCCCCACCATGTGCTCCAAGCGTTCCCATCCCCTCCTACAATAATATTATTTGTTCCAATTCCTGACTTTATTTCCCTTAGTTGGTCCAGATAGGGTTCTATAGGAAGGTAATCCTCAAAATATATGGAGACCACCCCTACTTTCCAGGCGTCCGTCTTGAGGATTGCTACAGCTATGTTTTCCGTGGTCATGTTCGGTTTCTCTACGACTTCTACTTCACCATCAAACACGACTATGGCTGCCTTGACGGGTTTGGTCCTATTGAAGACACACTGGATGACCCTTGCTCAGGTTTGCTCAGGTTTTTTT